>CM075693.1:29651385-30263385 GCA_037954015.1 Psophocarpus tetragonolobus | reverse complement strand
GTCTCAATCTCTTCATTTCTTTAAAGGTGTGAGCTTCAAAGCAATCCCTGCTGGTGAAATTCAATTTGAGAGTTATTCCCTGAATATCTTCTGTTCCCTTTATTGATGATACTAAAGAAAAAAAAAAAGTTAGATGTCTCTATAGTTAGCTCACTAAAAAATAGTACTCTATGCTCAGCTAAACACACGTGTTGCATGTGGGGAAAAAAAGCAAACGTTATCAACTTGGGAAAATGTATAAAAGAATGTACTAACTGTATTATTTGTGAGTACATCAAGAACATCCTCTTGAAAGCACAATCGACTACACTTTCACGGTTCAGTTCGTGAACTTCCACAAATTATCCCTCTTCCCGTCTCTCGTAGCAAATGATGCATTCCAAGTTTGTTTTCCTTTTCAACTGTTATGAGACTACGCTGTATGAGAATTGTTATTCCAATATCAGCACATAATCCACAACCATTTAGTATATCTGTAAGATAGGCTCTGTCTTTACCAATAAAGAAACAACACACATCTAAGAATATATCCTTTTCCATAGGATCGCTTAAACCATCAAAGCTTATTCTTAATATCTTTTGAACTTGATCATTGGGAATTTTCTCCGGTCTTAACAACACACTATGCCCTAACTGCTTTGGCCTCCCAATTAAATAAGAACCAAGGACTCGAAGAGCTAGTGGTAGTCCTCCACAATAAGCAACTACATTTCTTGCTAGTTCTTTGAAGTCTTCTATTGGTTTTGACTGTCCAAAAGCATGCCAACTAAAAAGCTCAAGGTACTCATTTTTCCATTTTCTCCATTTTATAAACGTAATAAACTTCAAGTTGCTTCAATAGGTGTACATCTCTAGTAGTAATGATTATTACAGTTCTAGGACCAAACCACTCACAAGTTCCACACAAGTCTTCTAGTTGGTTAAACTCATTTACATCATCAAGTACAAGGAGCATGCTTTTTCCAGAAAGTCTTTCCTTGATCATGTTTTTTCCCATCCCGATACTAAGTACCTTGACCTCTTTCTTTAGGATATATGAAAGAAGCTTTTTTTGTAAAAGAGTATGTCCTCTTCTATCTATTTGAGAAATTTGTCTAATATCTTCAATGAAACTTCTTTCCATGAATTTATGACAATGTTGGTTGTAGATGGCTTTTGCAATGGTAGTCTTACCAACTCCTCCCATCCCCCATATCCCAATGATACAGACTTTGGTGGATTGATTGTTGATTAATCTAATCACTTTTTTCATACGGGAATTTAATCCAACAGGAAATTTGGTAGTAAACAAGTCTCCATAGCCTAGTTTTTTGAGAATGTGTTCAACAATTTAAATTAAAATTATTACAATTATGAGATAGAAACATCTTTCACATGCTCTTACATTCTCTTTATTTGAGGAACAATCAATTTGGCAAATTAGTTCTTGAAAGGCTTTATCATTCAAAGCATCGTGAATCTCGCTGGAAGAGGAAGAGGCTGCAGCAAAAATACATTCATTCTAAAAATAAAATATCATGGTTCCAGGACTGGAATTTTTGCACTGTGATCCTGCATTTAGGGCTTATAAAAGATACCTATGGCATCCAGTTGGGATTTTTGCAACACCTCACTTGGTTGATCAACATGTGATTGGAAGAGTATAAGAGTGTTTTTTAGTGGATGAAACAAGGGTCCCCCTAGCCTGCAAGTTGGAACGCAAGACAATTCTTCAATTCTTTCCTACACACTAAGCCTAAAATTCTCACTTACCAAACCCACACTACTCACCACTGTCTACTGTTCTCAATAGCCATGGGTGGCAACAGGCATAGAAAGTCTTCCTCTTTTAAGTCTGTTTTCAACATTTTCTAATAATATATAATACTAACCGCTAATGACAATTATAATTACACCTATTTAAAATGTAAATGCATAACTACTTCTAATTTCAGCCTTCAACTGCCATAGCAGCCCCTTACTCTCTGTTCCTAGCAGAAATTATTCTACCAAATTCTTCTGTTATACTAGTTTCAAGATATTCAATTCCAGATACTAGGATGCATATTTCGAACTCTTAGTTTCTAATACTGCCAAAACTGCCATAATACTAGGATGCTTATTTCTAATTCCTAATTCTTAATTCCTAAATCTAAATAGTAAAGACAAATTTCTCTCCCGCTATTTCCGTGCAGTGGTCAAACTCTAAACCCATGTTTGATGAAAATTTGAGCCCATCCTCTGCTCACGCATGTAGGGTACTACCTGCTATATTTGACCTCACTTTCTGTTACACTAGTACTAGGCATTGTCCAAGTTGGCAAAAGTAAACACTTTTTATTTTATATCTATTCTTTCCCTCCAGGTTTGGATTGCTTCTAATGTCATTTTTACTGCGAAACTGATCATCTAGGCTGCACTGTAATTACTTCATCTTGCTCACAAGCGCCACTTTATATGCATCATATTCTTATAGGAAATGCGTCTCTTCCAAAGATACTAGTTTCTAATTACAAAACAAAACAAGTAATTAGTTCATATAATTGCATCTACTCACAACTATCAAATGAAAACAAAAACACAAATATAAAAAAAGGAAAACAACAACTTAGTTTTCATTTATCAAATACATGGTGGATACAAGTTTTTAAATCATTGCAGTAGCGAATGTCAGGCATTTGTTTACGGGTTCTATCCTTAACTAACTCATCCTACCAATGCAAAGCAGAACCTTGAAAACTAAAGGAGGCCAAAAGTACTTTCCTTTCTTCCCTTATTTCATAGCATCGGAAGAGTTGTTCCACTTTGACTTCCCAATCTAGGTAAGTCTCAACATCTTCCCTACCATAAAAATGGGGTAGGTCTACATTTGGCTCCCTAGCATGATTTGTGTTCTCTTGAGGAGAATTATGATTGTATGATGAATGGGAGTGATGCTTATGTTGATTTCTATAGTATTCTTCTTCGTTAGAGCTAAAATGCCTAGATGGGAATCTTATGAGAATTCCTTTCTTTTTCGATCACTCTCCCTCCCATCTCTCCTCTTACTCTCTTCTCCTCTCCTTCTCTCTTCTTCCTCTTTTTCTCTTTTTCTTTCTAGTTCTTTCCTTCTTCTCCTTTCTTCATCCTCTCTTCTCTCTTTGCCTTCTCTCTTTTTGCTCTTTTTTCTCTTTTCTCATTTCCAACATCTCTTTTTTTAACTCTTCCTTCTCTTTTTGTTTTTCCTTTTATTTTATTTCTTTTTTTCTCTTTTTTTTCTCTCCTTTCTTGTTCTTTAGCCATCTATTTCCTATATTCTAAGTTAAGGTTTTCAAGAGTGTCTCTCTTAGAAGGTTTTCTTTGGTTGACACTCTTACTTGATTAACAACTATGTGCACTAGAATGTGTGTGGGAAGTCATGGTGCTTGGATGCTAAAAACTAAAGGTTAGGCCAAAAACCTTTTTTTTCAAGCAATACTCCTCTTTTCTTCTTTTTTTTTTGTTTTCTCACCTAAGGTGGCTTGATGAGTCTTTGGAACTCTTAGCCTCTACACGTTTTTTAAAATAAAATAAAATAAAAGTGCAAAAATGTAAAAGAGAAAGGGTTCTAATCGTGCTCCTAAGGTGTTGAAGGAATGTACCACTTCTTCCTTTTTCACCTAATTAACGAGGAACTAAGCTAAAATTAACCAAAATTATTACAAACTAAAGGAGGGCCTTAAGGACACTCAAACTCCCAATCTATAATTAAGTATACACAATACAAAGAATAAAAAAAATAAAACAAAGTTTTCACTCCAAGCTTTTTGGTGTTTGTCTCCTTTTGATCAAGCTCCTTTGAGTTGCATCAACCTACCCCAAGAATGCTACCCTTGTTTCCTCTTGTTTGGACTTGCCAAAATTTTATATATGGAATCTTTCCCAACCTTTCCTTACCAAGACCGAATACAACACAAGACAACAAACAAAGGTGAATAACAAAACAAGGTTCACAAATCCAAGTGGATAGATTAAACAATGACAAACTCAAAGAAGTAAAGAAGACAAGCAAGAAAACATAAGGCTCACAAAGGAAGGTAGCACACAAATAACTTTCCTAGATTAGCTCTAAGAGTAGAGATGAAAAAAGACTCAAACAAAAAAATGAAACCAATAGTTGCACACTTAATAAAATTTAAGTGACCAAAAACTAAAAAGCTTACTCAAGTAATTTTTTTTGAATCACAATTGATTCCTCATATCAAATGTTTCTACTATTAGGTAGACAACTTCAAATTTGTCTTTCTTTTGAGTTCTTTATCTTCTTTTTTTTTAACTTGAACTTTTTCTTCTTTTTTTTTTTTTACTTTTTCTAATCATTTTGCTGCACCTAATAGCTTGTTGAATTGAGATTTTAATGAGGATTCTTGAAATAATAACGCTTGAGTGAATATGCACAAAGTAAGGTCACACAATTTTCAAGCAATGCATGCAACTAAAGGCAAAACAACTTAGTAGTTCCAAATACCACTGAACTAATGGTGCTTAAGGAATGATTTAGGGCTGATTTTGAAGTAAATTGATTGCTCAAATTACTAACACAATTCACCCAAGCTAAAATTCCATAAAGAGGCAGCAATAGTGAAGGTAAACCAAGTGGAAAGCTACTAATAATTCAACATAAAACAAGAAACATATAAAGATTGAATTGAGCAAATATTTAAGAACAACAAAGAGATTAATATGCTTGAACTAAAAGCATAAAAGACTTAACAAACTCAACAAGAGGTTCACCTCTTAGGAGCTCAATTCAAAATGTTTTTTAAGGCTTTTTTGTAAAAATTTTAAGAAGCTAAAACCTATGGAATTTAAATGAGACAAAATAGGAAACTAACATGACTAGTATTTGACAAAACACAAGATTAAGAAAAAATAACACACCTAAAAATAGAGCAAAAATTTCAGCAAGAGACTCAAAACAAAAGGCACAACAAAGTGGCCAAAGTTGATCACCACAATAGTGTGGAAAAATCCTCAACCATGTGGGTTTAATGGTCACAACTTCTTAAGCACACTTTAACATAAAAGACCAAGGGAAAATTAAGCAACTTAAACATAGAAATAAGATGTAAAGAAAGGGACAAATAAAATCGCATCAAATTAAATGGAACATAGGCACGTAGATAGAAAACAAAAGCGCATATAATAGCAAGAATAAAAAGTTATACTACTAGGCAATAAAGGAAATAGATATGACAAAAATGAAAGACTTTAAAATAAAGAGATAAAAGAGATAAACAACAAAGTAAAAAAAAAAATTGAGAAAAAACGTGACCTTTAGAAAGTGGCTCTAGATACCACTTGATATGATCTTTGATAATCACTTGCCTAAAGGATCCTTTCTAAGGTCACTTGGAAGGGAAATGAATTTATGGAGAGGAAAAGAATGGGGTGAGGTGCCACAAATACTAAGTTTGATAAGTCAAAGGGGAGAGGCCACAAGGGAGGGGTCCCTTGATAACTCTTAGAAGCTCTCACAAAGGAGAAGGGGGGACATTCAAAGGTAAGAACCTCACAACCAATATGGTCTCTAGGATTAAATTCAAGTGTAAAAAATACAAGTGAAGGGATGAGCTCCTATTTATAGAGGTAGCTAACCTCTTGAACAAGATAACCTAAAAAAGAAGGGCTAAGATTAAAAGGAAAGATCTAAGGGAGGAGGATTGAGAAACAATTCCCTCCTTAGATCATCAAACTTGGTGTCCAAGTTTCTCAAACCAAGGCTCAAGATTTCTTCTTATTAACTTAGGGGTTTTATGTAGGAAAAGAGGGGTGTAGATATCAAGGCTACCCCTTATTTCCTTCATAAAGACCCAAAAAGCTAAATCCACCCTCTAAATTCCTAAGGCACCTCCTAAAATAAAAAATGGACTAAATATATGTCTCAAATTAAATTCCTAATGCTCCTCAAAATTAAAATAAAGAAAAATTACATTTTATTAACTAAAGTCCCTAGCCTAATATCTTCACTCTCCACAGGAGGTGAAGTCTTCCTTTGTTTACAAGGGCTAGATCTTCTTCAATCCTTCTAGTCATGGCCCTAATGATAAGTCTTTGGCTAAGCATGCTCACATAAATGTTTATTTCTAATTCCGAATTCCTAATTCTTAAATAGTAAAGACAAATTTCTCTCCCACTATTTCTGTGCAGTGGTCAAACTCTAAACCCATGTTTGATGAAAATTTGAGCCCATTCTCTGCTCACGCATGTAGGGTACTACCTGCTATATTTGACCTCACTTTCTGTTACACTAGTACTAGGCATTGTCCAAGTTGGCAAAAGTAAACACTTTCTATTTTATATCTATTCTTTCCCTCCAGGTTTGGATTGCTTCTAATGTCATTTTTACTGCGAAACTGATCATCTAGGCTGCACTGTAATTACTTCATCTTGTTCACAAGCGCCACTTTATATGCATCATATTCTCATAGGAAATGCGTCTTTTCTAAGGATACTAGTTTCTAATTACAAAAAATTTAAAACACACTGAATAATATGCAATACAACAAATATAATAGATCAAGGGTTTGAGGAATAAAAAAAACATTAAATAATACATGAAAAAAATATAAGTATTGGAAGAATTTTAAAGATCAAAAACAAAATATTGAGTGAAAAAATGAAAGAAAGGCTGAAAAGAGAGAATGCAGCTTGATCGTGACGGTGGTTCATCAGCAAATGCGTGAAGTCTTGCTATGGCGAATGAGTGTTTGATGTGAGTTAGGGATTTCAATTTGAGGTTTGTTTTCTCTCTCGTGTACGTACATTTGGATAAGGAGGGAAAACTAAAAATTACAGTGAGGGAAAATAATGGTCTTAGAAATAGATAAGTTTTTAAAAAATAAAAAAATTAATAATTTTTCATAAGTTGATGTGTGTTTTTTTATAAGTTATTTTTAAAATATTTTATATTTTTTCAAAAATTATCTAAGATAGTTTTTAATATTAGTTAAAATTGGCTTGAAAAATATTTCATATTTTTTTAAAAATTGATGACAGATTTTTTTGTATTTTTTTCTAAAAATGTTTATAGAAAAGATTATTTAGACAGATTCTTAGGGTCTATTTGGATGATTTTTTCTGCAAGCACTTTCAAGAAAAAAAATAAAAAAAAAACAAGTAAAAATAGCTTTTTCATAAATTATTTTAAATGATATGAGATTATTTTAAAAACTTTCACATTTTTTTAAAAAAAATCTGAGATCAGATAACTGCTACATAGTGGTTAAAATTAATTTTTATAAAAAAAATCTCACAACTTTCAAAAGAGCTTATGAATTTTTTGACTTTTTTTTTTTGTATTTTCTTAGAAGTGATTCTAGAAAAACAACAGTTGTTCTTTCAATACTTGTCTTCTCATTTTTCCTCCTCATTTTCCATTCCATAATCAATTTTCTTCTCTTTTTTTTCATCAATATTTATTTTATGAGTTATATTTCTTTTTAATTTCTATTATATAAACTAAATCTCATTTACCCTAAATAAGAATATTAAGTAGATAATTCATATGTATTTTTTTTTAAGATGATGTAGCATGGTAAACAATTTATTTTTACACTTCTTAGTCTGTTCTATAGAAAAAATTATTAGATGGTCTAGAAATTATTCTATCATATTATCTAAAAGTAAGAGACTTCTAATTTCTCATGGAAGATACTTGTTATATTGTTATATCATTTTAATCTTACAACATAAATCACTTAAAATCGCACAAATTTTTATTTAATTCATATTTTTACATCACTTGAGAAGCTTGTACCACACACCGTCATGGAGAACCCGTTGTGGAGGAAATGCATGGTGCAATTTTCAGAGTTTTGAAAATTTAACAAGTGAAAGAAAAAACTTTGATAATTTTATGTAGCCAATTTTTATTTTGGGGGTAGCATTAGAAAACTTAGAATTTATTCAGTTACATGACATAGTTACCCAAATGTTAGGAATGAATTCTAAGTGTTTTATGAAGCAAGATTAAAGAACCCATAAACTTACTTTTTATTCATGTCTGAAAAATTTAACAAATTGTCCAAACAAATCAAAATAAGAAATAAGAGTTTAACATCTATATACTCTTAGAATAAAATAGTTTTACACATTATTGACAACTTTTCGTCATTTAGATGACTTTTAAAATATTAAATATTAATTGATAAAGTCAACAAACTTACCATATATAAAATATTGTAATTAATTATTAATGTAAAAACTTTTTACACTGACAGTGTATAAGTTTTTTTTTTTTTTTTGAGAAAAGAAAGGTTTTATTCATTGATAAGTGAAACCACTTGTTTCCCAATGTTCTTCCCACTGAAAACCCTAATCAAGGCATGTGGACCATTCTCAAGTCCCTCAACAATGTCTTCCAAGCATGATACCTTTCCTTCTCTTATTTGAGGAATAAAAAGTTCCAAAAATTTGGGATAGAGATGATAATAATCAACCACATTGAAGCCTTGCATGCGAACCCTCTTAAAAATAAGACACATTGCATTTTTCAATCCTTCATACTCCTCTAGAGTGACCTGAGAGATCACTCCACACACTGCAATTCGGCCATGGACTCTCATGTTCATAAGAACTGCATCTAGCATTTTTCCCCCAACAAGATCGAAATATATGTCAATTCCTTGAGGAAGGTACCTAGTAACAAGTCACAACACATATACATGTAAAGAATCAATACATAATTTGTATTAATTAAAATATGAACAAATGTCTTATAGAGATATGAGTAAGGCTAACAATATATATCTTCTCAGAGACTATTTTTAATATGATTTTTAATGATCAGATGAAATTTATCGAAATAAGAAATTTTGTATAAATTCAACTTATCATTAAATAACTCTTTATTTTGATTTTATAGTTATAGTTTTTATCATTAAATTTTAGTACTAAATTGTGGGTTAAAATTTTAGTACTCCTATTATTTGTTGCCTAGGTTAGTCTTCAACTATCTAAATTTTTTCCTATTATCTTTAAAAGTGACCTTAATTAACAAGACTTTCGGTTAAGTAATGAATAAACTTGCTAAATAGATTATAACGACACATTCAATTCACGTAATATAAGAGTGAAATAAGTGTTTAATACCTGAAAATAAATTATGCATTTACAATATAAAATATTTTACATAGTTATTTAATCATAATCTATAATTTATAATAACTTTATTAACATTGTGTTTAAATTAAAGTGTAAAATATCTTTAATGAATTGCGATGATATTCTAAGAGAAATTCTTACCTTTTCAAGGCTGCATCCAAATCATGTTCTTCCTTATAATTGAAAGCTTCATCAAACCCAAATTTATTCTTCAATATATCAACCTAAGCCAAAAGGCTAATGAAAGTAATTAATAACATGAAAAATAACTTTAATTGCTTTGTAAAATCTGAATTTGCCTAATGTAATTTTTTAACTAAGTTTTTAATTTCTAACTTTTTTAAAATTTTATTTTAATCTTAAATAAGAGATTAACTAGTCAAAGTTTTATATTTAAAAAAAAAAATGTTTTACTTAGGAACCAATATTATTAATTAAACTTTTACTTAGGAAGTAAAAATCAAACTTGAAAAAATTTAGGAACTAAAAATTAAGTAACCTTTTATTTCCACATTTGAAAATCAAGTCTCTAAGGGTCATATTTGAAACTTTTAACATACTTAAACAATAAAATAAAACAATAACCCAAGTGGAAGCTTATCACCCTATTTTTAATTGAATAACTTCCTGAATAAAATGTGTTTAATCAGCATAATGAAAATTTGAAACTACCTTTTCTTTACTTCCAGCACTTCCCACAACATAACAACCCATGAGTTTTGCAAATTGACCCACAAGTTGACCAACTCCACCTGCTGCAGCAGAGACAAAGACATGTTCTCCCTTCTTTGGATTGCAAACCTCAAAGAATCCAGAATAAGCAGTTAAACCAGGCATTCCTACAGGGAAATTGAAACAACATGGAAAAAAATCATAAATAGAACAAAATTTAATGCATAATGAACAATGATTTGTTTTATTTTTTATTTTTAACAGAAAGTCAATCTTGTACTACATGTTTAAGAAGAAAGATTATATGAAGAGTGAAATTAATTTATAGAGTCTTTGTCTATTAATTGAAAATTATTTTTTATATATTTTAAATAATTATTCCAAAAACTAAATAACTATATGACTGACCTTACCTAATTAGATAAGGTTTTTGTTATTATTTTGTATATAATTATGAATGAATGGTAAATTTTTTAAAAAAAAAAAAAACTTTATATTTTGGTATATTTTAATTAAATTCTATGTCATGAATCAAGTGTCCTATAACATAATCAAACTGTCCAGTGAGCAAGAAATGATTGTTACCAAGGATTCCTGCATAATAGGACAGAGGAACATCATGAGTGTGGTGGATTTTGAACAAGTGTTCAAATGATGTGATGATAGTATACTCTTCCCATCCAGTTATTCCCCAGACAAAGTCACCTTCTTTGTAATCTGGGTGCCTAGAATCCACAACCTTGGCCACTCCATATCCATATAGTGGCTGCAAGTTACAATTCACACAAAATATTTACTATCCTCAATCAAACATGGTCTTGTCCATATGAACTATAGACAAAGCAATCATTTTCAATTCAGAGTTTGATGAATCACTTTCTATTTTCTAAACAGATAGTAAATAAAGAGTAAATAATGATGCATCAACAATATAGAATTTGTTTTGCTGAAGCAAAGATCATTTATAAGATTGATTTAGTGGACAAAAAATGAGAAAAATGTTAATAGATTTAAATTTTTCTACTAACAAAATTAATACATTAACGTCTAACTTTAACCTATCTAAGAAAAGGTATTTTATAAATATCTTTTTTTAAAAGTGTCTTTTTTAGGATAAAATTATAAGAGATTCACTAAACATAAAAGTACTCAATACTAAAGTTTTATACTGTAATTAAATTATAACTCATTATTCATGATACATATAAATTAAACTAATAAATAAAGAACATATTATAAGTTATAAGATTGTTCTACTAATTATCGACAAAAATCATGAAAGAAAGCAGAGGGAAGGGAAAGGGTGCATACTCTTATCTTTTCATGGAAAAAAAACTATCATACTAACAACTAAAAAAATAACAAACATGTGAAAAAAAACACTAATTTGTTGAGCATGTATGTGTGCTTACTGAGCCAGGGGTGAAGGACTGCAAAACACTAAACTTATCAGCTTTCTTCATCAAGGGTCTAAGGTGTGGATCAGCTGCCAAGAAGAGGTTTTTGACCAAAACCCTTTTGGAATCATCTTCTAGCTTCAGTTTCATGGTACCATTGGAAGTCACAAATAATTCAGATTCTTTTGGGAAGCCAGTCACATAGTCCCTTAATATCAACTGCTTATTCCTCACTTCTTTCTCTGCCATTTCCAAAGTGTAAACACTCCCTCTCTCAATAGCTATAGGTACAGAATTCTTTGGTATGCTCAACAGAACACAACTCTGTTCTTATAATAACCAATAAGTTCTAAAATATATTTATATATTGTATCTTTCAAAAAGGCCAAAAACATCTTTTGATAACAAATTACAACACATTTCCTAAAATATATTATAATTATATGTATACTTCTTTTTAATTATTATTTTTACATTTTAAAAAACATTTGGAATAAGTCATAATGTAATGTTTTTAAACATGTAAAAAATACAATGTTTTGAAACTTAAAAAGAGTTTTTTATAATTTATTTTTTGTTATTTATTAAAATTTATTAAAAATAAAAAAAAATTGTAAGCTTTATTCCTTATCTAAAGAAACTATACAACAAGATTTAAAAATATATTGTTAACACGATTTTTGTTTCTTTTATCTATTTTGTAATTCTTTAATTTAACCGCAAAAAACAAAGATTCTAAGCTTTGAAACTTTATGTTCGTAATTGCTTACGTTGGCAGAGTGGCTGAGGAATTAAAAAAGGAACAATTTGATTTGGTACATCATAGTCACATTATTATAAAGAATTTTTTAGTTCGGTGGTCAATCTTTTCATCTACAAAATCAATGCATCGAAATTAAAAATATGTAGCCAAAGCAAAAAGTGTGATGGATGAAAGGGAGTTTGACAAAGTAATGAAATGGAAGATTTCTTGGTTCTAGCAGCCCCTTGTGTATTTATAAGGATGTATGTGAGAAAAAAGGAAGAACTTGTAAAATTTTCTATTAATATAATTAACCCATTTAATAACTAATATTTAGTTTATAAAAAATAATAATATGTATAAGGTTTGAGATAGTATTATTTTATTACAATTTTTTATTTCATTTATCAATAATTTAAAATTTTAAACCTCATAGAAGAATTGTTATTAAACAATCGTATAAAACTATTTTGCACATATTAAACTTTTATGATATATAGACTTGATTACTTTTTCTGGTCCTATTTTTCTAATTTTGAATGTTTTATTTTTATTTTAAATTATGATATTGGGTTTTTCAAAATTTAAAATTGTTAAATTGATATTGATTGTTAAAATAAAAAAGTTGACTAACATTACAAGAATTTAATAACATAACATATTTTAAATATTTAAGATAAAAAAATTAACTAATTACAATGTTTTTATTATTCAAATCATATGAATTAGGAAAGAATTTTAACTATGGATAAAAAAAACGATGATTTTACTCATGAAATAACCCCGATACCTAAATCCAATTCGTAAAGAGTTTTTTAGTCATGGATATCCACAAACATTATTTTTTTTAAAATATTTTTTTATTTTTAAATTAAGACACTGTGTTTTTAAATTTTTAAAATTGTTAAATTTATGTTTAGTAATTGCTAAATTGATATTTACATTAAGTGAAAAATATTAATTGACATGTGATACTAATTTAATGACATGATAGATTCTAATTTTGTAAAAAAAAGTTATTTAATTCCTTATAAATTAAGTGTTTTCATTTCATTAAATTATGGTACATGTGAATGTTTGTCATTTAATTATCTAAGAACGCATTCAATAATTAAAAAAATTAAAAATTTCAATTTCATAATTTAAGAAAAAATAGAGACAAAAATGTCAAAAACTAGAAAAAACAGAAGACAAAAAAAATTATTAAGCCTATCAATAATGTTTATATCAAGGTTTTATTTATCTACAATGTCACTTAAGTAGTGACTGCAATGAAATGAACATAGTGGAAATATGAGTGTGTATACACGGGGTAAAAAGGTTCAATCAACATAATATCTAATAAAAATTAAAAATTCTAAAGTAAAGTTAAAGGTATGTTCATAAACACTTTTAAAAATATAAAAATATAAAAAACTTTTTCAGAAGTTTTTTTTAAATAATGTGAGATTTTTTAGAAGTTAATTTTTCAAATATCTCATATTTGTAAAAAAAAAAACTATATGAAATAGTTTCTACGTATTAGTTAAAATTAATTTTAAAAAATCCTACATCTTTTAAGAAACTTATAGAAAATTTTTTGTAACTTTTTTCTGTGTTTTTTTTTTTCTGTAAGTATTTTTAGAGAAACTTACCCAAACATAAACTAAGAAAATAATAATATAAATTATATAATTTTACTCTTGAGCAACCACTGCTACTTGTTTACCAACATTTTTACCATAAAAGAGGTCAACCAAGGCTAAAATGCCTACGAGAAGTCGACACTCTCACAGCTTGTCAGCAACCCATGTCAAATATCAACCTCACCATGGGCATAGGCCGATGGATGGTGCTCTGCTGGGGTCTTCGAGCCATGTACCCCGGCAAGCCAAGCACGCACCTTCCATAGTCAGGCCTCACCACCCGTTCACACCTTTAATAATAGAAACTCCCCTACCTGAAAGGTGGGAGCATGTCTCCCTTGAGTAATATGATAGGACCACAGACCCCGACAGTCACTTGGCGACTTTCATGACCCAGGTGGGAATGTATACAAAGGATCAAACCGCCTTGTGCAAGATATTTCTGATGTCCCTCCAAGGACCAGCTCTGAATTGGTTTATTCGGCTGATTGACCCAAGTGGGTTTGTTTTTTAAAAAAATTACCGGTATGGGTCTGTTTTGAAACATATTACCAGCGTGGGTCTGTTTTGGTGGTTGACTCGGTCAAACCGCAACTACGAATTGCGGTTTCATTGCCCCGTTAGCAACGTCATTACGTGGAAGCCAGCATGGAAAAACGCCCAAGTAAAACCGCAAGTCTAAATTGAGGTTTGACTGGTCTTTGACCAGCATCGTCTTGTTATCCAATGAGTAAAAAGAAACAGAAAACGATGCACGTAAAACCGCAAGTCAGACTTGCGGTTTGACTGGGGTTTAACCGGCCCCCCCTTTACCCAGCGGTTGCAACGAACGGGTGCGGATATTGAGGAACAGACGCGGTTTTTTACGCACATAAAACCGCAGATGCGATTTGCGGTTTGAATTAAATAATATTTTTCGTTTGCAAAACCGCAAGTCTGACTTGCGGTTTTAGGGGGGTTTAACCGGCCCCCCCTTTACCCAGCGGTTGCAAAAACGACCCGTGTTTCTACTGACATAAAACCGCAGATGCGACTTGCGGTTTGAATTAAATAATATTTTTTTGTTAAACCGCAAGTGCGAACTGCGGTTTACGTGCAGTTGCTATTTAATCCCCCGTCGCCCCACAGAA
Source organism: Psophocarpus tetragonolobus (assembly GCA_037954015.1). Taxonomy (NCBI): domain Eukaryota; kingdom Viridiplantae; phylum Streptophyta; class Magnoliopsida; order Fabales; family Fabaceae; genus Psophocarpus; species Psophocarpus tetragonolobus. The sequence goes on along the minus strand of CM075693.1, from coordinate 30,248,717 downwards.
CCGCACAGCCGTTCGACACAGAGAACCGCCGACGTAGTTACACCCGACGTAAAACAAAGGTTTACGTTACAGTCCAATTGTTCAGGTAAAAAACGTAATGTGTAAATTATGTGTGTTTTTAAATATTTTTAAAAACAAATTGCTTTTATAACTCTATTTTTTATGTTTAAATTTACTTTATTATTTATTTGTAGGTACATTTATGAATATTATGTCTGCTCCAATTGTCACCTTCATTTATAGTGATGGAAGAATGTACGAAGGAGACGAAGGTGTTATTTTTGAAGGGAGTAGAAGAGCAATTAGAATTACGCGTCATATCAGTTTTACTTCGTTGAAAAACAAAATTAAGGAAAAGTTAAAAATGCCATTAAATGAATTTATATCATCTCTAACTTGTAGATTTTTATTTTCTGGAAAATATGTGCCACTACAAATTATTGATGATGAAGATATTGAAATTATGTTTAATGCATTTGAACAACAAAATAATGTTGATATAATAGAATTGTATGTTCATAAATCATCAGCTGGTAGTAGTTTAGGCACTGCAGTAGACACTGGTATAATGAGTTCTGACATAGTTGAAGTAGATGATGATGATATTGTTGGTGAATCATGTGGTGAGGAAACATCTGATGAAGAAAATGACGTTTCAATTGATGGTAATTCATCTGATACTGATGACAATGAAACTCGTAATATGGAGTTATTGTCGGTAACAAATGTGGAACAAGGTATGTTTAACAAAAATAATTATTTTCTTTACGGTTTACTAGTTTAATTTGTTGAATAACAGACACATGAATAACAATACTGTTACAGTTGTAGGGCAACGTCCACCTTGGACTGATGCAGCTCATTATACACACATTAATTGGTTGCATCCTGATGAAGAAGATATTTTAGGCGAAGAGTTGCATGAGTCATGGAATATTGGAGATGCATTGTACAAAGGTCTACAGTTTGACACAAAAGAAGATCTAAAAAATGCGCTGATACAATATTCAATGCGAACACATCAAACGTATCATGTTGTGGAGTCAAAAAGTTCGAAATACATTATCAAATGTCCCAACCATAAAGATGGGTGTCCATTTTATATGAGGGCAATTTTGTCTCGGAAAATAGTCAATTGGACGGTTACTCAATGGGGTGGAGATCATCAATGTCTCAATCCGGCAGTGACACAAGACCACAAAAAATTAAACTCAACTTTCATTAGTAACTTGATATCAGGTTTGGTTACTTGTCCATATGTAACGTAATATTTAAATTAATTTATTATCATTTGTTGTTAACTTTTTAATTTTTTTAGGAATGGTTGGTTCAGATCCATCTTTAAGAATTAATTTGATTCAGGAGAGAATTTGTAGTCAATATGGATACAAGATATCATACAGGAAAGCATGGAAAGCAAAACAAAAAGCAATTGTGCGTGTTTATGGGGACTGGGATGAATCATTCGTGACTCTTCCAACATTTTTGAAATTCATTGAAAGTAAATCGCCAGGTTTTTTCTATCAAATATGTCATGATGATCTTGTTGTTGGCAACCGAGGTTACCGTCAATACCAACAGTTTGAAAGAGTGTTTTGGACATTTAATCAGTGTGCTGATGCCTTTAACTACTGTAAGCCGTTGATACAGGTTGATGGAACACATTTATATGGAAAGTATCGTGGAACATTGTCAATCGCAACCACACAAGATGAAAATAGCAATGTATTACCTTTAGCTTTTGTTGTGGTTGAAAGTGAAAACTCGTCCTCGTGGTCTTGGTTCCTATCCCACATACGACTGCATGTGACACAAAAACAAGGAATCTGTCTAATTTCTGATCGGCATGCTGGGATTAAGTCTGCTGTGCAAAATGAGGCATTAGGATGGCAACCACCATATGCTTATCATAAGTATTGCATACGCCATATTGCAAGTAATTTCAACACCCGATTTAAAAATATGGCACAGAAAAAATTGTTAATAAAATTAGGTATGACTTCTTTTTATCCACATGACATTTTTTTTCAACTGTATTTTTTATTATTATAAACGAGCCATTGTATTGTGTTGTTTTGCAGCTTACACTCCATGCATGCATATATTTGACAGAAACTTTGAAAAATTTTGTCAGCAAAGCACTGAAGTAGGTAGTTGGATAAATGACATATCGAAGCAAAAATGGAGTATGGCATACGATACAAAAGGTTACAGGTATGGACACATGACAACCAATTTGTCTGAGTGCATTAACAAAGTGTTCAAGGATTGTAGGAATATTCCCATCAGTGCTTTGGTAAGGTCAACATATAGTAAATGTGTTGCATATTTTGTCGAAAGAGGATCCCATGGTAGGTCCCAATTGGAAGCTGGAAAGGTCTATTGCGATAAATTGATGCAAGCATTGCGTAAAAACCAACAAGACGCTTGTTCCCATATAGTCCGTCAGTACAATATCGAAACGACTAGATTCGAAGTCGAAGACGCCTTTAATCCACTGACTCAACGTGGAGGACAAAAATGGGTTGTTAACTTGAACGACAAATACTGCCAATGTGGGCGATTCCAAGCTTTCCATTACCCTTGTTCACATGTAATTGTTGTGTGTGGTGCAATTAGTTTAGACTATTATCAAATTGTTGATGAAGTATACACGAATGACTTCATCATGCGTGCATACTCTGGTCAATGGTTTCCTCTTGGGAATGACGACTTGATCCCTCAAAATGAAGAAAGTTGGACTCTTATCCCAAACCATTCTGCTGTTCGAGGAAAAGGACGTCCAAAGTCAACGAGGATAAGAAATGAAATGGATTTTACTGAGTCACAAACACAGAAAAAAAATAAATGTCGCCGATGTGGACAAGAGGGTCATAATCGAAGAAGTTGCCCTTTGCATGCTGATGTAGGATGCTCTCAACCAACCGATGGTGATAAGTAATTACCTTAAATGTTATTCTATTTTTCAACATTGTTATATGTTATAATTTATTATTACCTATTTCGGACTTTTGCAACGTTGTCATATTTTATAATTTGTTACCATTTATTTTCGTAAACATTACAATAATAACTTTAAAAAAGAATATAAAAAACTGAAGTCAAAATAAAAAAATATTTCATTGAGCATCATCATCATCGTTTACATTTTGGCATGAGTTTGGATCAAATTGTCCACCTAATCCTAGACTTGCGGCAGCATAGGGAGAATCCCAAGGTATATCGAATTGCGGTTCGGCGATAGCTGCTGTTGTTGCTGTCCTGGCATCTCCGGTGTGCGAAGTGATCCAAATATTTGTTGAAAAATATGGCCTTGGGGCATGCCACCACCGTACGGTATACGACCTTGGTAAGATGCTCCTACGTCTGTCTGAGACGGATAATAGTAAGTAGTAGGCATATTTCCAGTTAGTTGTGTCGGTGTATAATATATGCCTTTTTGACGTTCAGGCAAATTAGGAACAGGATAAACTTCTGCCTGAACGACGTCCCTCCGTCTAGTTAGACCACGACTTTCACGATATGACTCTTTAACGTGAAAATCTGAAACATCCACCTCAGGCATACTTTCGGGTGTTGGCACTGCCGCTTGTGTGATTCGATCTTCATCTTCCAACAAGACCATTATTTTATCAACATATGGGACTAAATCGTCCACTGACCACTTGTTTCTTTCCTCTGGCGACACCATATACGATAATGTCTCTCCAACTTCACCCTACAATAAAAACAGAATGGAAAACATTAAAACCATAAAAATTTTATTGCAAAAAATAAAAAACAAATTGGATAACTATGACAAATTTTACCAACAACGATGCTCTTGCATTTCTTGGGTCGATAAACATTTTCGTTTTGGCACGATACCAAACCATGTACTCAGAGTTGAATGTCAGGTCTCCAACCTGACTTCCAGTTTCTTCGACCCTAAATTGGTCTATGTTGTTCCATATTGCAATGGCTGGTTGCAACAACATAAGCCAATTTTCAGAACCTTTTCCTCGCATAGTCAACCCATGTAATTTTTTTGGCTGCAAAGGAGGACGGGGTATGGGTTGGCGCATGCCAAACTGCCGCATTACTCTATCTGGTTGATGTCATTCACAAATATTAAAACAAAGCAATGGCACAACAGATTTCCACGCGTTAACCCCTTCTAAGCATATCGGGGGTAACTGTGCCATAACTTCGTTTGGATATGGCATCCAGATGACCTATATAAAATAACAACTAGTTAGTACGTACACAAAATTAACAAACCATAACATACATTTTCTTACATCATTTTGCTTCATTGTATCCAGCAAACGACAATGATGTTTTAAATCATCGGTGGCTCCAATGTGTCGGTTTCCCCGTCGTAGCCACCTACGAAAATTATATGAATAATATTAAATTTTATATAAGTAACTGCCAAATAATATTTTCAAATCTAACTAACATTATACTCAATAAAAAAATTACCTTGATCCAACGGGTTTGTTTGGTTTGTATGGGGGTAATACAGTGGGTGCAACTTTTGGGAATCTTTCCCATGCCCATATCTGTATCAATAGGCATAAACCACCCATGGATTTTATTTTGTAGTTTGTTGCGACACATAGTTCTCTATACAAAAAACCAAGTACAGCAGCACCCCATGCATATGCACTGCACTCAGCAAAATCTCGCAACAATAACAAATACCTTAAAGATACTTTACTAATAGATTTATCTACAAACAGGGCACCACCAATGAGGCGTAAAATATATGCCCTAGTAAACCTCTGTAAATTTTCTTCATTATTTTCAAAATTTGCGATATCACCAAAATGATGAGTTAGCCAACTAACTCGAATAGAGCTACCATCAATTTCATCGTTATTTGGTGAAACGCCAAGCAGTTGTTGACATAGTTCAACCCAATTAACATTGGTTGAAACTATGACAGGAATGTCAGTTACTCGTAAACCCAACAAAATTGCAACATCTTGAAGGGTGATAGTGCATTCTCCACATCTCATGTGGAAAGTATGAGTTTCCGGCCTCCACCACTCAACAAATGCATTAATTAAACCTGCATTAATACGAAGAAAACTCATCTGTGCGACCGCGTAAAATCCCGTTTATCGCAAATATCGTACAATTTGAGGAGGAATTGACTCTTCTCCATTATACGTGGGAACTGCACGTCTGATTAAGAGTTTTCTGTCGTCCTCTCCATTCCATATATGTTGAGAAACGTGTTGATTTTGCATGTACAACACGTCATTCTCCACAGCTCCAGAATGATCACAATCAACAGAAGGGCGAGAAGAAGATGATGCCATGACAATTGCTACAATTTAATACAAAACATTATGTTAATATAATACCCAAAATAATATATATCAAAATACAAAATTAATAAATAACAAACAAATATTATATACGAAAACTAACCTCAATATTTCTAAATAATTTCCACAAAACAAAAGCTTTCTTCGATTATCCCTATGTAGTTTCCAACTATGTCTGCGATTATATGCGGCGAAAAGGTGTGCGGTTCTGTGGGGTTGGGGGGGGAGATTTATAGGAGGCGAACTCCACATAAACCGCAACTCGCATCTGCGGTTTATGATTTTTTTATTAAAACCGCAGTTCGCACTTGCGGTTTGTGTGCGTGAAAAATCGCGCCCCTCGTCTGCAACCATTGGATAAAGGGGGGGCCAGTTAAACCCCCATAAAACCGCAAGTCTGACTTGCGATTTTACGACAAAAAATATTATTTAATTCAAACCGCAAATCGCATCTGCGGTTTTATGTGCGTAAAAAACCGCGCCTGTTATTCAATATCCGCACCCGTTCGTTGCAACCGCTGGGTAAAGCGGGGGCCGGTTAAACCCCAGTCAAACTGCAAGTCTGACTTGCGGTTTTACGTGCATCGTTTTCTGTTTCTTTTTACCCATTGGATAACAAGACGGTGCTGGTCAAAGACCAGTCAAACCGCAATTCAGACTTGTGGTTTTACTGGGGCGTTTTTCCACGCTGGCTTCCACGTAATGACGTTGCTGACGGGGCAATGAAACCGCAATTTGTAGTTGCGGTTTGACCGAGTCAACCACCAAAACAGACCCACGCTGGTAATATGTTTCAAAACAGACCCATACCGGTAATTTTTTTAAAAAACAAACCCACTTAGGTCAATCAGCCGGTTTATTCAGCTTCCCGCAAGCTCGGTCAAGAGCTTCCAGACTCTAGCCGCCAAGTTTGGAAATCAGTTTGCCACATCCCAGCCCCATCGGTTCACTTCTCAAGCGCTGACAACTGTGAGACAGGAAAGAAGGGAGCCCCTCAGGTCGTTCATAGACCGTTTCGGAAAGGTTGCCTTAAGCATTAAAAACATACAACCAGAAGTCACCCTTCACACGTTCCTAACTAACCTGCAGCCAGGAGACTTCGCCAAAAGCATGATTCACATTCATCCGAGGAGCATGGAGGAAATGAGGAGTCGAGTTGTATCCTTCATTGAGATTGAAGAATTGTAGGCATTCCAAAAAACAGAACTTGAGCTCACTTCCAGTGCACGACCCAAAGAGGGGGATCGAGGAGACAAAGGCAATAGAAAAGAACAATTCGGTGAAAGGCCACCCAAGGGACCAAGACACCACCAATACACCCCCCTCAACACCTCGAGATCGAAAGTGTTGGAACAAGCGCTGTTGGTGGACCTTTTGGTCATGCCAAGAAAGGCCAACACTCCTTTGGGTGCCGACACTTCTAAACATTGTCGGTACCACTAGAACAAAGGACATTCCACTGAAGAGTGTTCGGCGTTAAGAGAAGGATTGAAGACCTCATATAGCAGGGCCACTTGAAAAACTGCATTTACCAGCCAAGCCGCCGCTCCGATGTCCCTACCGCCAGAACCTATCCGAGGAGACAACACCAGGAACGTCGAGAGGATCTACGCGAACACTATCGCCACAGGGGGTACGAGAATAGAAGCAAAAACTGGAGTAGATCTCGGGAAAGAAGGGTGGCATACCAACCAGACCCCCCGAAGAAAGTGATCAATACCATTGTCGGAGGGTTCGCCGGAGGCGGGGCCACCTCATCCTCAAGGAAAAGGCACATGCGAACCTTGCAATCTGTTAACTCTGTAGCTCCTCACCTCACGCCCAGAATGTCGTCTATCACTTTTACTAATGAGGATTTTCTATCCGTAGACCCCGTACTAGATGATCCTATGGTCATTAGTGCCGAAATATCCAACTGTATTGTCAAGAAAACATTTATAGACCAAGGGAGCTCAACCGATGTGCTTTACTGAAGGACATTTCAAGAGTTTGGCCTATCGCCTGAACAGTTGATGCCTTTTGACGAACCACTTATTGGTTTCACTGGAGAAAGGGTGGCGACCAAAAGATGTGTTGATCTATATGCCTGCTTCGGGGCCGAAAATGGGCAGAGCCGCACCATAAAAAATCAAGTACATTGTTGTCAAAGCAAACACTTCCTACAATGTACTCCTCGGTAGACCCTCCCTTAACAAGCTGGGAGCCGTAGTGTCCACGCCTCACCTGGCCATGAAATTCCCTTCCGAAGTAGGAAAGATCATCACAATTCATGCTGACCAAAGGACGGCCAGAAAGTGTTACTTGGCCAGCCTCAAGATTCAACCCTGGAAAGAAAAACAACAGATGTGCACCGTCAACATGTTGGCACATCACCATCCTACGAGTCTAGACTTAGACCCCAGGCCCAACGAGATAAAGAAGGTTGAACCTACAGGGGAAATTCAACCATCCAAATTGGAAAAGCAAACACCCAGCTCACGTACCTCAACTCCTCCCTTCCCGAAAAAGACCGAAAAGAGATCACGACAGTAATACAGGAGAATGCTGACCTATTCGCTTAGACACCCTCCGATGTGCCTGGAATCGACGCCCACTTCTTATCCCATAAATTGACGGTGTGCCCTCTAGCCAAGCCAGTAAAGGAGACGGAAGATGGGGGCCAAGATATCGAAAGCTGTGAAGGAAGAGGTCAACAAGCTCAGGGCAGCCGAATTCATAAGGGAGGTTAAGTACCCCACATGGATGGCAAATGTGGTCATGGTGAAGAAGCATAATGGGAAGTGGAGGATGTGCACTGACTACACGGATATAAATAAAGCATGTCCCAAGGATACGTAGCCTTTGCCTAACATTGACAAATTAGTAGATGGGGCTTCGGGACATGCCGCCCTTAGTTTCCTGGACGCTTTCTCTGGGTATAATCAAATCGAAATGCACCCTATAGACGAGGAGAAGATGGTGTTCATCACAGAAGAGGCTACGTACTATTATAGGCCCATGCCTTTCGGCCTAAAAAACGTCGGGGCCACTTATCAGAGACTTATGGACAAAGTTTTTCACCAGCAGATAGGAAGGAAAATAGAAGTATATGTTGATGACATGGTAGTCAAGTCAGAAAAGGTTGCAGGACATGTACAAGACTTGGAAGAAGTCTTCCAAACCCTAAGAAGGCACTCAATGAGATTGAATCTAGAAAAATGTGTCTTCTGAGGCAAGGAGGTAAATTTCTCGGATTCATGATCACGAAATGAGGGATAGAGGCCAATCCTGACAAATGCTCAGTTGTGCTTGAAATGAAAAGCCCAACCAACCAGAAAGAAGTACAGCGCCTAATGGGCAGGTTGACGGCCTTATCGCATTTCTTACCATGCATGGCTGAGAAGACCCAGCCCATTATAATGTTACTTTGGAAGGCGCAACCATTTGAATGGACCGAAGAATGTGAGGAGGCATTTTCTACCCTCAAAAGAACCTTGGCTTCCCCCCCAGTATTGATCAAGCCAACTTCGGCAATGTTGATAGTGTATCTCTCTGTCTCCTCCTCGGCTATAAGCGTCGTTATAGTTCAGGAAGTTGAAGCAGGTTAATGCCTCGTGTACTTTACCAACCGCATACTATGGGATGCCGAAGTCAGATACCAACCCGTGGAGAAAACAGTCTTGGCCCTGATAAGCACAGCTAGGCGCTTAAGACCATACTTTCAAAGCCACTAAATTGTTGTCCGAACTGACTGCCCCATCGCGAAGGTTTTGAGAAAGCCAGAACTGGCAAGAAGGATGGTAACGTGGTCCATAGAACTGTCTTAATTTGACATTCTATACGAACCAATAGGCCCTATAAAGTCCCAATTCTTACCTGATTTGTGAACAAACTTCATCCCCTGACTGAGCTAGAAGGTAGCCCACCGGCCTTATGGACCATAGTGTAGATGGGTTAACGGGAAATAGTGGAAGTGGGGCGAGGATAATCGTAGAAGGACCGAATGGGCTTATTGTGAACAATCACTACACTTCGGCTTCAAGGCCTCTAACAATCAAGCAGAATATGAAGCCTTGTTACTTGTTCTGAAGCTAGCTGAAGAGTTAGGAGCAAAGACGGTAAGGTGTTTAACAGATTCCAAGATAGTAGTCGAGCAGGTCAATGACATTTTTCAGGTCAATGAGCCTAGATTGCTGCAATACTACCATGCTTGCAAGGAAATGTTGTACATATTTGATAAAGCCGAAGTGGCTCACATGCCACGAGAACAGAATCAAAGGACGGATCAGCTGGCCAGATTGGCCAGTACCAAGAAATCAGGGCAATTCAAAACTATCATTCAACAATAGCTTACATCATCGAGCATAGGAGTGCACATTGTCTCAGTTACTAATGATTGGTGACAAGAAATCACAGGCTACATAATGCAAGGGAAGATACCTGTAGACCCAGCCGAGGCCAAAGCCATCAGGATGAAAGCAACCCGATTTACCATGATAGTCGACGACCTATACAAAAGAGGATTTTCCACTCCTTTGCTAAAGTGCATTTCCAATTACGAGGTCGACTATGTTCTTAGAGAGATACATATCGGCATCTGTGGTATGCATACTGGGGGGAAGAACTTTAGCTGCCAAGGTACTAAGGGCCAGATACTATTGGCCCGCTCTCCAGCAAGATTGTTTGGCTTTTGTCAAAAAATGTGTACAATGTCAGAGGCATGGCAACCTTATCTATCAACCAGCAGACGACCTCATACCAATAACTGCCCTGTGGCCATTCTGCATGTGGAGCATAGACATTCTTGGACCATTCCCTATGGTGAAAGGACAGGTGAAATTCTTACTAGTAGTCGTTGACTACTTCACAAAGTAGATCGAGGCTGAGCCTTTGGCCACCATCTCGGCTCAAAATGTTCAAAAGTTCTTATGGAAAAACATAATCACCAGGTTTGGGATCCCCCAAGCTGTCTCATCGACAATGGGTTGCAGTTCGCAAAAAAAAAACTGAACTCCTTTCTAGAAGGCCTGCACATCAAACACAGGGTGACCTAGGTGAAGCATCCTCAGTCGAATGGACAGCCCGAGGCTGCCAACAAGGTAATCTTAGGAGAGTTGAAGAAAAGGATAACGGGGGCAAAGGGACAATGAGCCAAAATGATACCTGAAATCCTATAGGCGTATTGATGTACTCCCCAATCCTCTACAAAGGAAACTCCCTTCAGGCTGATGTATGGGACGGATGCCATGATCCCCGTTGAGATAGGAGAACAATCATTTCAAAGGGCATACTTTGACAAAAAAAGCAACCAAGAAGCCTTATTAGCCGTGTTGGATTGCATCGACGAGGAACGGGACAGAGCAACCGTAGTTATGGAAGCATGTAAGCAAAGGATGGCCAAAAGGTTCAACAACAAAGTAAGGGTATGAGAGTTCACGCAAGGTGATTTAGTATGGCGAGTGACGGGGGACGCCCAGAGAGACCGAAAAAAAGGAAAACTCGCTTCCAATTGGGACAGACCATTTCAGATCCACCAAAGCCTCGGCAATGGCGTTTACAAGCTAAAAGAACTATCTGGGAAGCTCATTCTGAGGACCTAGAACTCCACTCACTTGAAGAATTACTACAGCTAGCATAATGTACTGCAAGCACTTTTTCCTCACCTAGTTTTTTATCCCTAAGGAGGTTTTTGGCTAGGGAGGTTTTAACAAGGCTTGACTTGAATTCAATAACATGATCATTCGTCCCACTACTTCCATTATCCTTTTTGAAGAACCTGGTACAATTTTAAAAGTGCCCTACCAACTTGACACAGAGTTCGGTCCAGGAAGCGCTCATAATTTAAAGTGCCCTACCAACTCAACACAGAGTTTGGTCCAGGCAGCGCTCACGATCTTAAGTGCCCAACCAACTCGACACAGAGTTCGGTCCAGGCAGCACTCACGATTTAAAGTGCCCTACCAACTCGACACAAAGTTCGTTCCAGGCAGCGCTTACAATTTAAAAAAAATGCCCTACCAACTCGACATAGAGTTCGGTCTATGCTGTACTCGCGATTGAAGCGTTGTACCAATTCGGCACGGAGATCAGTCAAGAAAAACTTAAGACTAAAACGTTCTATTAACTACACACAGACTACGGTAATTCTCCAAACATGTAAAGACGTACGAAGATTAACTAGAAAAATATGAAACGTTGGAGTATACGAGAAGATAGAATAGAAGAAAGAAAAATTCCATTGACTTAAGGTTTATTAAAAAACGGTTTGTGAGGGTGATACAAAAAGCTTTCATTAAAAAATAGAACTCGCAGGTCTGAACCATAAAAAGTCAGAAGGCCCACATCTCAGCCTATACAAAAAAAAAATACAAGTCCCCCATAAGAACCCCTCAGCCTAGAAGTCAGCGTTTCCCCCATCCACTTCCTCGGCATCCTTGACACTCTCGTCTTCTATATCAACCCGTTCAGTACAATCGGGCGCAACCGTCATGCAGGGGGCATGGGTGTCTGGGGGTAAACTGTCTAGCACCTCATCAAAGTGCTTGAACTCCCCGCCGAAGAAGTCCCAGTCGGAGTCAAACTTGAAATCCCGAGGAAAAGAGCCAAATAGTAGGCCTGGCAAACGGCATGGCGGAACCCGGCCTCGTGCTCCGCATATATGTCCTTCATCGCCTGCTTCTTATACTTAGAGAACCCAATTTTGGCCACTCTAAGATCACGGTTCAGCGACTCACAAACCTTCTCATTTTCTTCATGAGCGACGTCAGCTTCCCTATACATGTCCAATGCCTCTTCAACCCTCGTGTCCTTTCCCTTCAAGGCCGCCTCATGATCCTCGACCGAGACCATGGACTTATTTTTCTCTTTCAACCAAACGACCTCGGCGTTCAGAGAGTCTACAGCCTTAGTGGTTGCTTCCAATGATTCCTCTAAACGCTTCAACTGTTGTCGAAGCTTCGTGGTCTCGATGGCAAAGAGATGGCGACCCAAAGCTTGCATTTGGGCCGAGAGCTCGCAATAATGAACCAGTGAAGAGTGGGTTCTGTGGTGGTCATGTAGTCTTGGCTCGCCTCAGACAAGCTCTCCCCAACTTGGCACATAACTGCAAGGGGATCAAAGTCTTCGTGGAAGAAGGATGAGTAGACCATGGCGCAGGGACGACGAAGCTAGGGGAAGGATCCTCGATCCTTGCTTTCTTGGATTTTTTGGAGGAGGACTTCTTCCCCTCCCTGCTTTTTCTCTTCCCCTTCTCCCTCTCCTTTTTGGTGTCCTTGCCCTTCAGCTTAGACTCTCCCCTTGATCCTTTCGGGGTAGGAGGAAGAATGTCAGTAGGAGGGTCTTTCGGCTCTGGGTTGAGCTCGAAGATCTCTTGGGGGACCTCCTCTTCTTTGTCTGAAGAGAGATCAGCCAAAATGCGCCGGCTCTTCCGGAAATCAATCACGTTCCCACTGTAGTCCATAATTATACTTGCATAAAAAAGCATATCCATTAAACCGAAATACACACAACAAATAAACAGACAAGATATTAACTTCGACTACTCACTCTCTAAGTCCTCGAGGGGTGTAGGAGACTAGAACAACTTTATCAATTTTCCGACGGGGAGGCGCCGAGGAAGTGAATCTAGAAAGGCCGTTGTTGTGTCTTCCTCGGTCGTGAGCAACTCCGCAGGATAGGAATCATACCTCCTCGACGCTCGCTGCCAGTAGAAAGGAAACAGCCACCCCCCATCTCGGTCACAAAAATGCTTCGGACCAGTCTCGAGGTCAACCAAGAGTTTAAAAAAATCGGTTTTGAAATTTTTGTAAGAGGTGGTATATAGTTGGAGAAGAGGATTTTTAGGGTTTCGGTATAAGGACACCAACTTACACTTCTCATGTGGACGAGTAGTGAAGTGACATAAGAATAAGCCGGAATTGGCCTTGACATGCGTAAATAAACACAAGGCCTTGAAGTGTGGGAGCGGTATTGAGAATACAGAGAACCCCCATAGTGAATTCATCAAAGGGAATTTGGATGTCGAGGTCTCGAAATATACAATCATAGGCATAGAAGAAATCGAGCTTATCCTCAGAACTCTTATGGCGATAAACAAAATCAGGCGTGTCAAAAATGCCACTTCGGCAGCGACGGATGAAGAAAGGGAAATCTAAAGCGTTTTCAAAAGGGCATAACTCCACGGTCCTTACAAAGGCTACTAAAAATTCCTTCTTATTATAACGGGAGTAGTAAGCAGCAACCTCGTCGTCGACCCAGTCGTACTCAGGGTCTTTAATGGGATCCCAGCCTTAGCTTCAGTGGCGACGGTAGGAACAGAAAGGGGACGGGTAGCAAACCCTCCCAGGAAGGGGTGACTTCGGTTGAGTCTGAGGCACCACCCCAAGAAGAAGAAGAAGAAAAAGGAGTAGAACTAGTAAAGGAAGACGAAGACATTTTTTCGGAACAGCGTACCTTGTCGAATTTCTTGGGCAAGATGAATTAACAAATCGAGATTCGGAGATCTTGGCTCAGAGGATAAAATATCTGGTGAAGAATGGACGAGGAACACCCTCTACATATAGAACTAAAAACCTAGGTGAGACGATGGATCGTGACCGTCCAGGCCTCTCCATATCAACGGTCCTAATTTGGCGACCCTTCAGATCGTAACCTCCACGATCACATCAACGGCTCAGATCTTGCACCCCCTGGTTTCCCGCCTCTTCACATTAGCCATCACAAGACTACCTTTTTCGCCGAAGCCTTTCACATTCCGTTTTTCTTTTTAACTTTGGTTCTTACTGTGCTACGACCGAAGCTAAGGGTAAATGAACAGGATAGACCTCGGTTAAGGTCGAAGACTTCGGTCTCAACACTAAACCTGGACCTTAGTCACAACCGAAGACCTCGGCCCAAGTACCGAAGACTATGGCCAACGATCAAGTTGGGATTAGTTAGCACAAATCTCGATTATTAGTCATTAACTTGATTAAGGTCACATTACCTAATTTCTGGGTACCTAAACAAGGCCCAATAAAAAGAGGTTCAGTCCATTCCTATAAATAGGTGAACAATACCCATGGTAAAACACAAAGTTAAAAATATATATTCATTGTCTGGCACTTAAACTAAATCCCCCTCTAACTTGAGCGTCGGAGTATTTTTTGCAGGTACTCACCTGTTCGGTCACCGTGCGAGAAATTCAAGTTTAAGGAGTAACGAAGGAGATATCCGAAGACTTCTACCCAAGATTATCCGAAGAGGTCAAATTTGTTACACCTCTATGTTGAGTAATATTATAACTGTGAGATCATTCCACTTCCAAAATATGAAGTTAACTAATACATTAATTTTTTTGTTGGTGTCAACAGTGAATGACATATTACATCTTTAAAAAATTTGAAAGGATAATTCAATATTATTTTTTGAAGTAAACCTGTTTTTAACACTTATAAAATATTTTGAACACATAAAAAATAAAAATACAAATTGTCTTAAAAAAATCATATAGAATTACTCCCTTAAATTCCTTGTTGATATGTTTAGTTACTAAATTGGAAAATTCTTTTAATTAATATTGTTACTTGAATTGAAACTAAAACTACAAACAATCTTATTGTTCTAGAAAAAGTATAAAAATCAAACAAAATATTCAAAGGATCAATACCAGGTTCCATGTGAAGCAAGGCACAAAGTTTTCCTCACTATAAATTTGTGAATATATATGAACTTTTCATTCTCATCTTCAATACATTAAATTTTGGAAGTAACAAAATTGCACATACTAACTATAGAGGTCTGATTTATCAATAAATTCATTCAAACAGTAATGGTTTGTGTTCTGCAGTGGATGATGATACTACAATCCGACCACTTTTTGTATCTACCACGTTTGCAGTAATGTATTTTAATGATATGAACAGTTTCAGCACATGTCGCTTCATAACCGGCATTCTTCAATTATCTAATAGAGGACAGAAAACCAAGCATAGAAATCAATTTAATAAATAAATAAATAAATACTAACTGACACCAAACCAAGCATAAGTCACTCACAAATGACTCAAAACTCATTTTCAAAGTTCAATAAAAGTCAAAAACAACACAAGTCAACAACTAATTATACAAATACATCATTAAATTAAAATTCCCATATCAATATCATAGGTTAAGCTTCACTTACATATTTCTCAATTAAGCTTAGTTGTAGGTAAATGATGAACTTAGGAATCAAGATTTTGGCTTCCGAACCCACTTTCATTGCTACTGAAAGTTAATAGGTGATTCTGCATGGTTGTGCTGATATTGTATTTGGGGTTAGGTACTTTAGTACTTTTGAGATGGTTGGTTATAATGGATATTCCAAAAGCTCTCCTTGATATAAGTTCAAGCTTGTTTTTGTTTTTAGACTTCTAAAGTTTTCAAACTTTCCATATTGTTCTGGATCTATGATTCCTTAGTGGCATATTCCTTTAATAAGACATTTCAGTAAATGCTTGCCTATGATTTCCTGGTAAAGCTCCTTGCTTATTTGTTAATTGTCTGAAATTTTCTTAAGAATTCATACTGCAATGTTGAATTAGTGGAAAAGAAACAGGAATCAGAGTTATAGCTGATAGTAATGTAGAAAGAAAAGGAAAAGAGCTTCAGAATTGAAATCAAATCTTTAATTTCTTAATATGTATTATTTGGAAATTGGAAGTTTTATTAAAGCATTCAGCATTGACCTATTCATGCTAGATTTTAATGTAGTTTTAACCATTTTCATCTCCAAATGTTCACTACCTTCCTTTATTTGTTTATCATTTAAAAACAAAACACTGGATAGATTGCATTGCCAAAGTTGTGGAGTCATGTAAATTTTTGGATAGTTGAAATTGAAAGTGACCCAATATTAGATCTTTGATTGGCTTGATACCATCTTGAATTTGGATTGGTCAAAGTGTCTAACGTCTAGCTCAACCTAAAACTTAACTTATGAAATGAGGATTGCCTCAGACTCTGTAAATGAGGGATCTGAAGAGGATAACTAGACTAGACTCAAACCTTATAAAGCCTATAACACCTTATCATCCCTAATGTGTGCCTAATCCTATCTATGTTTAGAAGCTAGATTGAGGGGTTTTGACAAAAGGCTGAACTCTGAATTCAATTCCCTGGAATTAATTATTGAATTTCAAGAGACTAAATCAGTGAATCCAAATTCTTTGTGAGTTAATATGATTTTAATCTTTGGCTTATCTTATTTTGAGGTTGAGGAACAATCCTGCTGCTGCATCTTGCACAACCAGATAGTTGAACTTGTACAATGCTCAAATGTGACATTGGTTTCATTGATAAGCGTCATTCATTATGATTGGCCAGGTTATGACCAAATTGTAATAACAAGAAACAAAGACTTATTCCACTGCGTAAAGTTAGCAAAACCACAGAGGGTGCAGTGGCAGAGCAGTCTAGATAGGTTACGACGACAGCAAAGGGTGCAACAGTCACGGAATAGTGAAGGAGTTCAAAAGAGTGTTTCAGAACCCTATTTTTCCATTCATAAAATCTCGTGGGTCGCACTATCACATAAGATTTTGAAAAGGGTAATGATAGACTTATATTTCTTTATTTTATAACTTTATTAACATCTCTTTTTTTTTTATTTCTCTTATCTATACCTAGGTATTCTTTCTTCTTCTTTTTTTTTCTCTTACTAAATTTATAATAACATATATCATTTTCTTTTTGAAAATGAATAACTATCTGTATGATCTTTATTCTTTAGTGCCAAACCACCCTGTTATTAAAAATTAACTAACTAACGATAAGACCACTCACAACCACTTCTATCTTTTACCCTTTCCCATATCTTTAATTCTAAAATTGATTTTATATGGATAAATTTTCACACTGTAGATAAAATTATTGAAACATAAATCACATGATTTTTAACCGAAATTAATTTCACAAATTTAAAATTAATTTTATTAACATTCATAAAAAAATAGTCTCTCAAAGCTCTACTTGCTTCCATATTTGTTACTTTTTCAGTGACTTTCACGTGTGTACAAGGACATTTTAATAAACTCTTCTTTTTAAAATTAATTATGTACTTATCTATTTATAATATTAAATTCTATGTTAATAATTAATTAATTATCAACGCAGGAAGATGAGAAAGGGGGAAAAAGTGAACACCTAGATTAAAAATTAGCTAAAAGTAGTTAATATTCTTAATTAACTGAATCTTTTATTTTGTTAATTGTTAGTTTACTTTTTTTTTGTTGCACCCTATGTGTTCTTCTTGTACTCCATATTTTTTTTAAATGTCAATTTTGCGCTTAGTCTTTTAAGCCAAAAAGGATAATCCAGATTTATTAAGTTTCCAAGATAGAAACAAAAATTTACTTGTATTTTTCTTCATTGTCGAAATTTATATTTATATAAGTTTCAAAAATAAAAACAAAAACTTAAATAACATGAAATCCAAAAGAAGTCCAACTTCATATAAATCTAGTTTTCTTAAACCCAACTTGACCCTTTTCATCATACCATTTTAACAACTCTATCAAATTTACCATTTTTAAAAGGTAAAATGTGTTTTTTGGCCTTACAAAATTTACCCATTTTTATTAAAATCCTATTTAGGGGGCAAAAATAGCAATTTCCCCCACGACAACAAGCAATGGCAAGAGAATTGCAAAAGGGGTCTTTTTCTATAGTTTGTTAAAATAACACGAATTGCCAAATTCTGTCTCACTACCGTTTAAAGTCCTAAACCAACACGCAAATAAACTAGAAAGTGAACTTCAAAGGGAAAATAACCAAGATTGGTGGTTTTGGTGCTTCATAAAAAATTATTAAAATATTCATCTCTACATTAAATAAATATATATATATATATATATATATAGCTGATACCACAATCAGTGTAAAGTATTTTAGACTTTTATTCAGTCACAAAAATTATTTATAATCAAATTGTTAACTTTTATAATAAATAAATATATATAAATAATAAGTTGTGATTAAATACACTGGTACACACTGTCCTACATGACATTACACCAACACTATCTCAGAAAAGACAGTAAATGCCTAAAGGATGTATTTAATATTTTGATTTGATGACACAAATGAAGTCTCAGCAGGCATTAATATGTATACATACTACTATATTTACACAATGACAGTGAGGAGTCAACCATATATACACTTCATAATACGGTGTTTTCAAAGGTCAGGCAGGACGCCAGGAAACTACAAATACGATAAACAATTAAAACAAACAAATTTGGGCACGCTTGCAAAACACAAGAAACACCCTGCTGCATAGCTCAAAAGGCAAAACCTGACACAATTTTAATTTGCAGCTTAATCCTCGTTTAATCTACCTTGTAAGCCCACCCATGTTTGTCCAAGAATGCCTCGACCGCTTCCTTAATGGCCAAGTTTGGAACTAACTGTGATGGATCAAGTGGTTCTCGAGTGATAGGATCGAATTTACCCACCTATTTAAGTAGAATAATTGCACACTGATTTTGATGAAATGGAGAACATTCAATATGGAAGATGAAACATGCAAATCAGGTTACCTTCTGAAGATGTTCAAGAATCACTGCTCTCTCATATGTGAGTCCACTTGGAGTGATTACAGGATCATGAAAAATGTCGAGTGTGATTCTACAGCATAAATAATCTGGCACCTGTTCACTCGACAAGCCAATCTGTGTGATTAATAAGATGGCAATTTCCATGGCACCTATAAAAAAGTTTTGATGAACATAGAATTGAGAAAGAAGGCCATGTACACACCTCAGTAGGTGTGTCAGGTTCTGCAGCTTTATTAAAGACTCTTTCTAAAGCTTCTAATTGTTCCAAATGGGAATTAGTAGGATCGTCTACAAATCCTTCCATTTGGGAGAAATCAAGAAAATGTCTTTCCTTCAGGGCAGACTCACAAGCTTCTCTGAGACATTTACACATTTTTATGACAACACTATAACTAATAATCACTAAATAATAAATAATTGATAGTAAAGAATTAAAAACAAATAATGCATCAGGTAGTAAAACATATTATAAAGACAACAGAACTGAAATAACTTTTAAAGGACCCTTAGATAATAGGTCTGACAATCACCACAACAACATACTTCAAGCTCTGTAATTCCCATGATCTTTTAGACGACGATCGTTCCCACTCAAGGTATTTCGCTTTTGCAAGCTCTTGCCATATTTCTTCTACCATATAGCCCTTGGGATTGGCACCTCTCCCAAGATCCAAAGCCTTAATTATAATTAAAATAAGAGAATAATCAGACATTTGAAATGAAATGAAATGAAATAAGAAAAAAAAAGGGGAGATAAGGCAATATCTCAGAAGTTGTAGTAATTAATATCTCAGAAAAAGCAAGTTAGAGTAAATCATCATGAAAGTTGTACTAAACTTAGAAGTGATATCAAATCCAAAAGAAGGAAGCACGAGCACCAAGTCCCTTAACAGCCCGGGAGGTAAGGCAATATTATTAGATAATATGTCTTATTAGTCACTTTCAATAAAGTGACAATCTCAGTCAGGTAAATTAGTCTTCTATTTATTTATTTTTTCCACTTCTGAACAACAAATACAATACAACTTTTAGCCATGACATACAAGGCATATTTTGCACCTTACTATTGATACGCATGATGAAGTTCTTATATTCACTCGATCACAAATACAAAGTAGGCAACAAACATTGCACAAGTTAAACACTTCAACTGCAAAATTCAATCTTTACTAGCAATCAATTAAGCAATGAATGATTTTTTGCAGCAGATATAATATAACAAACGCACAAGAAACACACCAAAAAGGAGTTCAATGCCAACAAACCTTCTCCAATTCTTTGATTCCCTTGGCAGATTCTTGTCTCTGTAGCAATGCAAGCCCCAACATATAGTGGGCCTGAAATGTATATAAAAAGAAAATTCAGCAGGAAACAAGACAATCAACACAAACAACATAGATTAACAACAAAAAATAAATAAATGATCAACATGCAAGAAAAAATACGATATAAAATGTAGCTGCCTCAAACTTCCACCAAGACAGTGGTTATACAGACTTATAGAATTCTATACAGCTCTACCAACCAATATACAGTAAATATCTGAGGCTGAAAGTTAATAGCTTGATAAAGAAACTGCTTCCAATGTTAAGCCCAAAAACAATGGTGCACATACATGTGCCCGCACACACATTACTTACACACTCCATTTAGTCAAACACATCCATGCCGGGTACTGATAGAAGACATTGGATACCAGCTAGACCATTTCCCCGTAAAAGTAAATGTCAGTTCCCATGAACTGTAGAAGAAATGTCCACACCCTTCCTCTAACTCAGTAGCTCATCTCTTTTTTCGTTCCAAGTCCTCAATCTGTTTCAAGTGGTTCAGCCTCCTTTCTATCCTTGTGCACTGTTCTGATAGTGGTCATCCTTTATGCTCCTCTCTATGATGGGCTCATTGCATCATCCACATAGAAGCTTAAACTTTAACATAATTTTTCTTGTTATTGCCTTCCGTGTTAATTAATTATGAATATGTCTTTCATTTTGTGAATTTTTACTTTTATTTTTCACTATACCAGTCATCCCCCTAAGGCAATATTTTCTGTATCTAGACTCAATGTTGTCAAATAGCAGCACCATGGCCACAATTTTAAGGCGGTAACAAAGCCAGTTTCATCACAAACCATGACAGCCACAATGGTCAACACGGAATGGCATTTTCAAACAGCCATGGCAAAAAAACATGACTCAAACAGAGTCATGCAACCCAACCCAAGCCCATGAAATTCAACCTAAAATTTTAAAAGTTTGTTGACTCATACAACTCATTATCATAATTGTTAGTCTCAAACTCAATCCCCCTAACTCCCCCAAACCATTTTTCACACACCCTAAGCCTCTATTCACTTTGCACAACCTAAACACACAACTCTGCACTTCGCACACCGACAACCACCTTTACACACCAACCACCACCTTCTCACTGTCATTTTTGCACTTTCGACCACCTTTGTTTGCACTTCAACCAACATCTTCTCCAATGCAATTATATTTCTACATTTTTTTATTTATCTATATACACATATTGTACATTTATTTACATGAGATGCTTCCACGATAGTGCATTATGACATGTGCTATATTTCTGGAGCAGCTTTTTGGCTTGCCACCACGATCCACTATCAATAACATTGACTAGCCTGAAGATTAAGTCCTCTACTTACACTGGTTTTCATTTCTTAGAAAAGGAAGGTTTGATGTTATATGATTCAATTTGATTTTATCTACATGATATTTATTCCCTTGGGATGAAATCTATAAATACTATATGTAGTCTCTTTTGTTAATACAAGTTAAAAATACAATTTAAATGTATTCCTTTCTTTCAAGTGTTTTCTTTAAACATGGTTTTAAAAGGAAGCATTCCCCATTACTACATTGCTGCCAAGCTTCCTAAAATTTGGAGTTATACTTGAATTTCTGCTTGTCAAGCCATTGTTGTACACTGCTGATTTATTTTTGTTTGTTGTTAGCAAACAATTGCTACTTTTGGGCTCTTGCTGTTTTGATATGACCTTTTCTGATCTTCTGATTTCTCTTTCAAAAGATCAACTTGCTCTTTAGCTCCATCCGGCAATTTCTGTTTGATGTGCCCCTTTTTTGTTACCTTCACTGCAACACTTGGCAATTTCATAATTTGTGCCCCATTTTTTCTGTCTACATTGCAGCATAGGGCACCTTCATTGTGCTCTTTTTCATTCCTTCATTGCATCATCTGTCACATTTATGCTACCTTCATTTTATCAGATTAGGAATAGCCTACACTTCTTTTGCACCCCTGATAAATCGAAACCGCTATCAAAAGATTCACATAGCCATTTTCCATTTAGATCTTAGCCTAAATTCATCAAGGGACTTCTGACAGTGCACTTTTTATCTAACTTGAAAGTTGTGAATGATAGATATCCATTCACCAGTTTGAGGGGAATGTTACAATGTAATAATGAAAATTTAATTTATTCTTAATTTAGTTTTATTTTGCTTTAGTTTTCTTAAAAATCAAATCGAATTTAAATTAACATAAAAATTAAAAAACAATAATAAAGTAAAAAATTATATTTTCAGTTAACTTTAATTTTTTAATAGTATAAAAATATTTTATATAGAACATGTATTTATTTTTACTAGATCTTCCACTCATCCAAACAAGTCTAGAGAAATATATCCATTTTTTTCCTTCTCATGTCTATCGACAAAAAAATGTGTTTACTAATCTATTTCTCTTCGACTTCTATCCTTCCAATTTCTTTCTCTCTATTTCACTTCTAATCCAAATACGCATTACTGAAACAAAAAGCATTTAGAATATCACAAGCCAGAATGGTGAAGCAAAAGGCATTTTGAATATCACATGCCAGAATTAAGATAAACAACCGACCAGCCAAGAATTTTATTAAAGAAAAAATAAATAGGAATATTCATTGCTTTAGAAGCTAGGCCAACTACCAAAACCTTAAAGAAACTTATGTTAGTTTTGAAAAGTAACAGTGGACATTTTTCCATTTTTAAAAAATACAAAAAGTTGAGTACAAGGCATTAGTTGTCATTTAACACGGCACCTAAGTTCACTCTGATTTTTTACCTCTACCAAGCACAAAATTAGTCCTTGTTACAAAATAGAGCTATTGTTTTACACAATCCAAAATATCATTTGCTAGGATACAGAGGAAAAGGCATTCAAAATAACAAATTATCAAAGTCATATATCAGAATATCAGATGCAATGACGAATTCAGAAAAGAAAAAAAAAAGGAAAATAATATCACCACATTATGAAACATGCGGCAACAATCTTTCCCATATTTTCCTACAAGTATTGAGGCTTCCCTAATTCACAATTTAAGATTCTATGGCCATCATAAAGTTTGACAACCTACAAACCACCAAGCCCAAATACATCTACCTGAAAGCCAAGACACAACATAACATGCGGCACAATATTTAAACCATCAAATGAATCTATACTAGAACCATATAAGCTACATCATTAACCAACACGCAAACAACAAAAGGAACTACAAAATCAAAAGGGCTTCTAAGGTTAATCTAGCAGCAAAGAAGTTCACATGTGGGGAGAAGAGGAAGGGACTACAAAACTAACACATTAACAACTAGTATTTGCCAATAAAAAAAACACAAAAGGAACTACAAAATCAAAGGAAATCAACAACAAAAACCTTAACTGAATAGCTGTCCAACTGAATTGCCTTCCGAGAATCTTCCTCCACTCTCTCCCAATCACTACAACCAAAGCACACAAATGTAAAAAAGAAAAAAACTAAAATGGCATTGCGATAACTAAATTCAAAAGAAATTGCGCACAAATGCATCCACATTTAATTCAATTAAAACCATAACCAAAAAAAAAAAAAAAAAAAATCCGCATAATCAAACGCTCACACATCACATACTTGCGTTTAAGATGGCACAGCGCGCGATTCGTCCAATAAACCGGAACATTAGGGCACAGCGTAATCGCCTTCAAACCAAACCAAAAAAAAAGAAAACAAAGGTTAAAATTAATCAATCAACTGATAAGTCAATTTCTCAGTAATTCTAACGGTAAAATTAACGGAAAAAGGAGAAGAGGAAAACCTCGGTGTAAGCATCGATGGCGGCACCGAAACGGTCTTTTTTGAAGTAAGTGTTGCCGTCAATTCGGAGCTTCTCCGCTTGTTTCGCCGCCGCAGCGTTCGGACCCATTTCCCCCAAATTCTCTCTCTAGAAAACCCTATCGCATGGACATGAAAATGATTGTGGGTATTGGAAGGATATATAAAAATGTTGAATGAAAATGATTGTGTGTGAATTTAGTTATTGGTGGGTTATGGAGGGAGAATGAAGAAGGAGAATTGTTATGGAATTTTTTAGGGTTTGAAGGAAGAAGAAGAGTAAAAAAAAAAAACAGAGGAAAGAGGGTAACAACGTGTTGAGGAAGTTGTCGTTGACTGACTCCAGTTTTCGGGTGCGGATTTATTTATTATTATTATTTTATTTTTTTTTATACCGAATGAATTCATATTTATGTTTTAAAAATTCCATTTTGATCCCTTATATACAACTAGTCTGTTGGATTTGAGTTTTACAAATAAAAAAAATGTAGTTTGAAAGAGATTTCACTCTCAATGAATCCAAGAATAACATGTGCAGAAAAATAATAGGAAAATTATATTTTCTTAGCTTTGTTAGAAAAGAAGGTGACATTAATATGGTATATTTGAGATTTAGATGTTTAATTTTTCACTCAAAATAAGCATGAAGGAAATAAAAGTAAAAAAAATATTATTTTAAAAGTATTCTTGTTTATTATAGGCAAGTTAGTTGTTTTGTTAGTAATGATTTGTGTGAAATTTTATTTATAATTTATTTTTATGAATATAAAATTATTTTAAAAATAAAAATTTAATCAAGTAATTACAAATAAAGTAACAAATAGAAAATATTAATAAATAAACTTTTAATTTTAATAATTATAATTTAATGTTAACATTAATTATAACATTAGATGAAAGAGGAAGATTTTGAAAATTTTCATTTTTTGTTGTTAGTAATGGTGGTGGTTCATAGGGAGGAAAGGAAGACAATTTGAGAATTTTCAATAAGATGACCCGTTTGGTCATTTTGTAACATGTTGTATTAGACTTGTTAATTATATTGAGTTAGATCCATTTAAAAGAAAAAATTGAGGATGAAAGGTTAGGTTGAAATGAAATGAAAATGACAATTTATAGATAATTTAATTGAATTTTATAATATTTTAAAATAAAAAATACAATAAATTTTAGGTTGTTGTCTATGATCAGGCAACGTTATTAATTAGAGAGTTTTCAATGTAAATGGGTAAATTGATGTATAGGACGGTAGGCAATATGACTTATAAATAGGTAATGTTCACTAGCCTAAATTTAAACATAATTAAAAAAAACACTATCAATGCTCATTCTTTCACATAGAACCGTTTTTCTTTCTTGCACAAGTCACTCCTTCCCTTTTGACTTGCATCTTTCCCTTCACCTTTGTTGACTCTTTTTCCTCTTCCCCTTCTTCCCTTTTGCCCAACTAAGGATGGCAAAATTGTCCGCATACGTGAATGTCCACATATAAATTCATGATAGAGAATTAGCATACATTAAAACTAAATACTCATAGATATTTATAAGGATACACTCACACCTATTATTAAACTAATATGAATGCACAACCAAGATATTTGTCACATGGTTATTCGTTAAATACCCACAAAAGTTGAAATAATAAAATACTTTAACTATATTGTAAATCACGTGCCCGAGACTTATGGAAAAATATTATTTTTCTCCATGTTTTAATTTTTAATTTTGCTTGAAAAAACAAAATATAGCAATTTTTTTTATAATAACATTTTATTTTTATACTTTATGATATTTTTAATAAGAATATGATTAGTTACAAACGAAAAAAAAAAAGCATATGTTATCTTAACTTTATGAAAATATTTATGTTAGTTTTTTTACTAAAACATACTTTTTATATAAAAAAATCAACAGATACTTAGGAATATTTGCAAATATAAAAAGTACCTATATATTATATATAACGCATATACCACATAACGATAGGGCAAGTACACGTACATATTTCTTTTACGAGAACAAGTAGCAAGAAACATATATCTGCATCTTTTGCCATCCCTATACCCAACCTTCCCTCATCCCCTCCCTCCTCTTCCCCTATCTTGTAAACAGGCAATTGATCGCGTAAGCAACATTATCTGATAAATAGGTAACACTTAATTAGCATAGGGAAGACTTGCCACAAGGGAATGAGTCCTTAATGAAAGCCATTGAAGATTCTCTTTAATGGAGAAAGGAAGAAGACACTCAAAATTTAGAACTCTCAAGTCTATTGCAAAATTCAAGTGTAAAAATGTTACAAGAGAAGGAGGTGCTAATTTATAGAAAAGGGAGTCTAGGCCATGGGCCTTGAGTTGGACGTACAACTCAAGGGTGATTAGGGGGAGGTTAGTTGATTTAATTAAGTGTTACTTGAGCACATGACTTGTTAACACTTAATTAATTCAACAAGATCCAAACAAGACCCTAAGATCAAAGATCTATGTTCCCTCCAAATTTGAATTTGAATTTGGGGAGTGCCATTTCATCTTTCTCTAAAATTCAAATTCAAACATGAAGCAACAAGAAAGGATATGTAGGAGAGAGGGAATGAGGTGGCGTAACAAGTAGGGAACAAGGGGGTCTCACTTATCTCTCATGCTTCATGTGTTACTTAGGAGGGTGTGGGACAAGCTAGATGGTGCGGTTATCAAACCCACACATCCACATGGTCCCAAAAAGCCCGCTAATACACATACTCTATATAAAAGACTAGTTACACCTCCCTTCTACTAAAAAGGAAATAAAATCCAAAATACAAGGCCAAAAGAAATACTAAATACACCTCCATATACATGAAACTATATGGCACCAAATACAAGGCTAAAAATGAAGACTATGGCCTAATCTTGATGTCCAAAAGAAGGTGAGGTCTTCCTTCCTCTCCTCTAGCCATGTCCTCCTCAATCCTCCTAGTCATGGATCTTGTGAAAGGATCCTTACTAAGGAGGACTGCACCATTTCCTATCATTGTGAAGCAGAATTTACCAAGTGTTACATTGGTCACCCACCAATAGGGAATGTGAGCTGGGTTTAGACCGTCATGAGACAAGTTAGTTTTACCTACTGATGATTGTGTCGCAATAGTAATTCAACCTAGTACAAGAGGAAACATTGATTCGCATAATTGGTCATCACACTTGGTTGAAAAGCCAATGGCGCGAAGCTACCTTGTGTTAGATTATGACTAAACGCCTCTAAGTCAGAATCTGGACTAGAAGCAACGTGTGCACTCACCATCCGTTTGTCGACCAAGAGTAGGGGGCCTTGGCCCCCTAGAGTCACGTGTCGTTGGCACCTTTGTGGGGTGGATTGCCTCATGAGATGCCTTGAAGCGCAATTCCCATCAAGCAGTAGGTAGAATCCTTTACAGATGACTTAAATACGTGATGAGGTATTGTAAGTGGCAAAGTGGCCTTGATTCCACGACCCACTAAGATTCAGCCTTTGTCTCTTTGATTCGTCCCTCCCTTCCCTTCCCTCCTCCCTATTCAATTCCAAAAAAAATCGTCCATCATTCCCTCCTTTTTGTTGTTCTCCTTAAAATATATCATTTTTTTTAAAAAAAGGCTTCAAAGAAGAGGCACGCCAAAGTTGAAAGTTTTTGTCAAGTCCCAAGTCGTGGTGCATGATGCATGGCAAAGTCCCAAGTCATAGTACACGGTCCATGGCCAAGTCGCAAGTTATGGTGCATGATGCATGGCTAAATCCTAAGTCATGGTCCATGATGCATGGCCACATCCCAAGTCGTGGTGCATGGTCCATGGCCAAGTCCCAAGTCGTGGTGCACGGTTCATGGCCAAGTCCTAAGTTGTGGTGCACAGGTAAAAAGGTGGTGGTGCATGATTCATGGCCAAGTCATTTAATTATGGTGTGAATGGAAAAATTGATTATGGTGTGTGGCCAAGGGTTCGATTCAAGTCAAGTAGTGGGGCAAGGCAAAATCATGCCCATGCACAAAAATTGATTAAGGCAGAATTGACAAGGGTGCATGGCCAAGCTAATAACCAAATCAAGTGGTGGTGTGATGACTCATTTTATATGTTCACATTTATACTCTTTACATCTTCTAAAGTTTTATTTATTATTTATTTCATGCATTTAGGTTTTTATGCATAAATTTGTTTTTTTATAAAACATACCTATAAGTTGCATTTTTAGTAAATTTTGCATTATTTCTATCCTGACAGTGTCTAATGTTTTGGACATAACTTTTTCTTTAGACCTTATATTTGGCTGATTCGTTTTGAATTAGATTCCTGACTTCCAGGACTTAAATTTGGATATATGGAGCATGGCTTTTGGAGTTTGGAGCTATTTTTTAGGATTTTTGTAAGTTCTAGCAGAAATCTAGATCATTTATTTTAGGCATTGCATTTTATGTAAATTAGTTTTAGGCCCATTGCTTGGCGCATTATTCATTTGAGTAAAAGCCTAGAAGGGTTGAGGACCTAAATCACAATCACCCTCATTTAGTTTTCAGAATTTTTGTAGAAGTTTTTTAGAGAATTGTTGTAGAGAGAAGATCTTCTTTCTAGGATTTCAGTTTTTAGCTTTCAATTTTCAGTTCCAAATTCAGATTTCTTTTCGCTCCAAGTTTGCATTCTTACCTTACCTCTCAATTTTCTCATGCATGATTCTTGATCAAGAATTGGCATTTGTATGTTAGGCCAGGGTAGGGTCAATTTCAGTTTTGATTCTACTGTTATTCTTAATTGATGTTTTCCATTTTGCTATTGTTTTCCATTTTGTTATTTTTTTGGGTGGTGGTGGTTGGATGGTGTCTCTTTGACTAACTCACTTCACTTGGAGAGGGTGAAGGCCAATCCTAGGGAGACCCAAGCTCCTTATAAGGTAGAGAGGAGAGGAAGGGAGCCAAGAGATCCCTAAATGACTAAGGAAAAGGAATAATGAGGAAAACTCTCTCAAATATCCAATATATCCAAAGTGCCTACATGTAGTCTAACCTAGGGTATTTAAAGAGAGGGTGGGAGGCCTCTAAGTCATTTCACAAAATTTTGAGCGCTAAATATCTCTCAAATGAATCCTAAATAGACCTCAAATTAAATGTAGGTCATTCCCTCCTAAATAACTAAAATACCCTTGTGTTTAGAAAATGAAAGAAATGGACTTTTGACCTCACAAGTCAAGGTTTAAGTCCCAAATTAAATCCTAAACTAATTTGCCCCATAATACAAAGGCTAAATAAAAATACACAATGAAATCCTAAGTGATTAAGGTTCCCTAAAATACAAGGGAAAAATAAGGAAAACAAACAAAAGACTAGGTAGATGCACCAAAGTCCGCACATGTGATCATCAATGCTCTTGGTGTGATGACCTTCCTCTTCTTCTATTCTTCTTGCCATGGACCTTGTGATGGGTCCTATTTGATGCCCCAAGGATGGTTCTCCATCATGCCCTCCTTCTTGAGAAGGATTTGACCTCAAATCTTCAAGCTCCTCCATGTCATTGGCTCCTTGGAAAGGTGGAAGATCACAAACATTAAAAGAGGAACTAACTCCATAATTGGAGGGAAGGTCTAGGATGTATGCATTATCATTAATTTTCTTAAGAACTTGGAAAGGACCATCTCCCCTAGGACTTAGTTTGGACTTCCTTTGAGTGGGGAATCTATCCTTCCTCAAGTGAAGCCAAACCCAATCCCAAACTTTAACGGTTACCTTTTTCCTTCCTTTGTTGTTGTACTTGACATATTTTTTAGTTTGATTTTCAATTTGACTCTTGACCTTTTCATGATATTTTTTATAAAGTCAGCCCTAGATACTCCCTCTTTGTGATACAAGGAAGTAGTATTAGGGAGTGGAAGCAAATCCAGAGGAGTAAAAGGATTAAAGCCATATACAACCTCAAAATTTGATAAATTAGTAGTCTTGTGGACTACCCTATTGTAGGCAAACTCTATGTGGGGAAGGCATTCATCCTAAGTTTTCTTATTCCCTTTTAAAATCACCCTTAACAATGTGGATAGGGACCTATTCACTACCTCAGTTTGCCCATTTGTTTGTGGGTGGCAAGTAGTATAATAGACAAGCTTTGTTCCTAGTTTTTGCCAAAGAATTTTCCAAAAATGACTTAGGAACTTAGCATCCCTATCGGCTTGTAGGTGAATGTAGGGTTGTGGCCAACCAAGCCACAATCTGAAGATAACTTGTTGGCTTGCTGACGTGGTTATTATTGCAGGGTGGAGCGCCTCATTCCCCCTAGACCCCTGGGATTTTCTCAAGGCACTTTAGGGTGTATGTCTCGCTCGCCCCAAGACCAATGTCATTTTTTTGTGAATGCGGAACCTTTTTTGGTCTCGGTCAAGTGCAAAGGATGTAGGGGAATCATTTGTCGGTCATGCCCTGAATGCAACGCGTTGGTGCTAACGGGTTTCCTCGGTGCACAACAACGCAAAATCTTGGTTGATCCTAGTCAAGTAGGCGGATATAGGGGTGTGACCTAGTTGTCACATCCTAAAAACAAAGCGTTGGCTCACCCATGCTATAGTTTATCGGGGGGTGGTGCGCCTCACACCTCCCTAGACCCTCAAATTTTCTAGAGGCGCTTAGGGGTGTGACTCGTCGTACCCCAAGACCAACGTTGTTCTTCTTGAATGCAAAATCTTGGCCGTTCCTCGGTTAAGTAGGCGGATGTAGGGTTATGGCCCACCAAGCCATAATCGGAAGACAACTCGTTGACTTTGCCTATGTGGTTATTATCGGAAGGTGGAGCACCTCACGCCCCATGTACTGTAGGATTTTCTCTAGGCACTTTGGGGTGTGTGACTTCCCTACCCCAAGACCAACGTGGTTCTTCGTGAACATGGAACCTTGGCCGATCCCGGTCAAGTGTGCAGGATATAGGGGAATTTCCTGTTGATCATCCCTTGAACGCAATCATTGGTGCCAACGAAGTCTCCTCGGCGCACAACAACACGAAATCTTGGTCGGTCCCGTTGAGTAGGTGGATCTAGGGGTGTGGTCTAGTTAGCCACATGCTGAAAACAAAGCATTGGCTCGTTGATGCTATATTTTATTGGGGGTGGTGCGCCTCACACCCCCGTGGACCCTTGGATCTTCCAAAGGTGCTTTGGGGTGCAACTCGCCATGCCCCAAGACCAACTTCGTTCTTCCTGAATGCGGAATCTTGGCCACTCCTCGAGCAAGTAGACGGATGTAGAGTTGTGGTCCACCAAGCCATAATCTGAAGACAACTTATTGGCTTTGCCAACGTGGTTATTATCGAGGGGTGGAGGGCCTCACAACCCCTGGACCCTGGGATTTTCTTGAGACACTTTGGGGTGTGTGGCTCACCCACCCCATAACCAATGTTGTTCTTTGTGAACATGGAACCTTGGCCGATCACGGCCAAGTGTGGAAGATACAGGGACATCACTTGTTGATCATGCCCTAAACGCAACGCGTTGGTGCCAACGGGTCTCCTTGGTGCACAACAACATGAAATCTTGGTTGGTCCCGATCGAGTAGGCAGATGTAGAGGTGTGGTCTGGTTGGCCACATCCTGAAAACAAAATGTTGACTCATGATGCTATATTTTATCGGAATGGTGGGAGTGTGATGCAATCCCACCTAGCATCATGGTAGAAGGATTCAAAAGTGACTTGGCTTGGATGGGAGCTTGGATGAAAACATGAAGCCATAGTCGTAGGTTTACCTTGTAAATACTTCAGTCCTAGATAGAATTAAGGGTGCATAGTTTTATTCCCTAAGACCATGTATTTATGCTACTATTTGCACCTCTTTAATTAGAGTTAGGCACCACTTATTAAGGCCTTTAAGCTTGGGTTAATTAGGCTTAATCCTAATTAGGTTCAAGTCCCACATTGCCTTGGTTTGTGTGCCTAAGCTCCTCCTTTGGGCTATATATACTCTTTTCCCCTCCCTTGTATGCACACACTTGAATGAATGAAATAAGTCCTTATTTAAGCTATTTCTAATAAAGTGTCATTGAGAATCCTCTCTCTCGAGGAATCTCTCCCTAGTTAGCTTTTATCAAATGTTCTCTCCCTTGTAGCAAGCTTCAAAATTTTGACTCATCTTTCTCCTTAGAGAAAGTGGCATCTCCCACCCCCATTCTAAGCCTCTCTATCTTCTTTGAGGAAGGAACTTTTGGTTGAAGAGATCTAGGGAGTGTATCATTTGGTATCAAGATTCATCTTCATGAAGGTTCTTTTCCTCCTCTTTTCTTCCTAGTTTAGGCGTCATTTTTTAGTTAATTTTCTGCAAGTTTTTTTTTTATTTTTGCAAAACCTACTAAAATACAACCGTTCATTTATGGTTAATTTGTCGACTTTACCAATTAATACTTTAAAAGTCGTACAAATAATAAAATCGTGATTAAATATCATTATAAATTTCTTTTACACTTTCGCTTGATACTAATTAAAATCATATAATATATGCAAAAGAAAGTTCAATCAATTTTGAAAAACTCAAAAAATTTGTATGTCATTTAATCTTTTCCATATACACACATATATGAATCTAATGGTTATATGTAAGTATATTTCTTTTTTCTATGTATATATAATAATTCTATTTTTATCCACTTCTTATTCTATTTTATTTTAACTAAATAATTTTACTTTTCATTTTTTTCTCCTCTATATGTCTATTTTTTTTCTATTTTCATTCTATTATTTTATTTTTTCTGCTTCAAAAACTAATAATGTAACCAAACACAACGTAAATTGTAAAAAAAATATTATATTATTAATGTTAACCTTTTTTTTGTATAAAGGATGAAAATAAATTACATTTTCAACAAATTTAAAGAGAAATAATATTAAAATATGAAACTCACCTAATTATTTTACATTAATCTCCCCGTCTCTTTTCTCTTGTAAACAAAGGAGGAAAAAAAAGACTTATGAATGGTTGATGTAAAAAGTTTTAAATTGATATGATAACAAATAATTGTAAAACTCTTTTAGTCCCTACGTGATCATTTTATACACCATAGTGCATGTTCTTATTGTATTTTACATTCACGTACTCCTTCCATTTTATGTTTATGTTCCACACTCTTTACTTTTATGTTTTAAATTCCCACATTTACCTATTGATTTTTTGTGTCCATTTCAACACAAATTGAAGTATATATATCTTTATTTGTGTTTTACTAAAATAATATAAAAACTAAGATTTTTTATATTATTTCGTAAAATCTAAATAAAGAGGTGTGACTATAGACACCTAATTTTGTTTGATTTTTCATACTATTTTACTTTCACCTTTTGTCTCTAGAATGTCTTTTTTTAAGTTAAAAAAAAAGAAAAAGAAAAAGAACTAAAATAGTCACTTACTATTTACACTTGCATATTTTCTAAGTACATCCAATAAAAAGGTGCACTAGGTTATCAAGATAAAAAAAAAGGTGCATTTAGCAAACTTAATGGTTTAAATAGCAAAAATCTTGAATTGAAGTTTCCTGGCCCATAAGGCAATACTAAAGGGTGTATTTTGCATGCTTGATGAGTATGGATAGGTGATCTTAACAATAAAATTTATTGGGCCCCTAAAACAAAAAGGGTGTATATACCTAACACATAAAGAAAGATGTAAATAAAACACATGACCCACGTAGCTATTTGGATCCCAAATGGTATACTTAGAGTGTTGGAGGTGTAAAAAGTGAATAGGGAGATATTAAAATTAATTAGATTTTCACCTACCTTTTAGAAAATTTTGCTACAATTAGTGTAGAATAAATAAGATATAAGATACATAATAAATATAAAATACAAAATAAATAATATAATAAAGCAAAAAAGAAAATAACAAAGCTAGTAAGCTTTGTTGTATCAACTTGACTTTGCTAATACTAGGTGGCTCCACCGCTCATTTCTACTTCAATTGGTTGTAAGCCATACTTTGGTAGATCAATTATTCGTCATTTTTTATTCACCATGAATAAAGGTGAAGCCTATAAATAGGAGAAGGAATCAATTAGAGAAAAAGCATGGAGAGTTGGTACTAACATTGAGGGTAAGAGATAAAACAATGATTTAAAAATTAAAAGGGAAAACCTTAAGGCAAAGATTGACATTTCCACCATACAAGTACCTCTTCATCATTTATTTAATCAATTAATAGTTACTTATCCCTTTGTGTATTAGTTTCTTCAAGAATGCAATTCTCATCTATAGCAATAAAAATAGAACAATACTCAATTCACCTTATAGAAAAATGAATAAGTTAATGTTCAGATAAAATGTTTGTTCATCCCTAAATCTGATTTAGAAATCATTATTCAATTCAACTCCCAGCACTCACCCTAGGAGTACTTTCCACCAAACCTAACATCCAGCAAGAAACATAATTGAACCAGCAAAATGGAGCTAAAAAAAGACAAGAGATAATGAAAGAAGGAACCATTACTATAAAGTATCATTGTCCAAAACGCCACTAAAAGTCATTTTTAGCAATGGAGGTTGTCCCCCTCTCTTATTGATGCATGCTCACTTGCTACCATAATCAATTTTTTATTATGGCAACAAGAACCTCTTCCTTTGCTCATCTCTTATGTACCTTCGGTACATGTTGTCACTACCACTAACAGAAGCGGTTTTCAGCGAGGCTTTCACTCTATTTTCCTTGCTTCCCTTCCTCTCTTCTAGTTGATCCACACCATGTCCTATTACCACCGAAAATATATAATCTTATCCCTATAAAAAGATACCATAGTGCCACCAGTAATTCATAAACGCAATCAACCAAAGACCAACACCACACCATCCAAAAACCATTTTCAAGAGAAAATCCCTAACCCTCACCTTCCCTTTATAGCAAATCACAATTCCGCATGTGTCTGATGTGTGTGCCTTTTGTTTTAATTGAGTTTTCTACTCTTCAATTATTGATTCCTTAAGCAAGAAACAATTCATTATTTGGAATTGGCATCATACCAACCCCACACCATCTAAAAACCACTTTTAAGAGAAAATCCTTAACCCTCATTTTTCCTTTCCAGCAAATTGCAATCCTTTATGCGTCTGATGTGTGTGCCTTTTGTTTTAATTGAGTTTTCTACTTTTCAATTATTGATTCCTTGAGCAAGCAACAATTCATTATTTAGACTTGGCATCATGTGGGTTAATTATACATAAACATAATGGGGTACACTTTTTTTCTTTTCTTCTTATGATGATAAGGATTTGTGTTTGGAAAACTTTTTTGTGCCAATACCCATTTCACTTTTTTACTATTATTATTTCTTTATGTACCATGTGTAACACTATAAAGGGAATTGCCCTTAGTATTACTTTTTGTCATAATAACACAAAAAGGGAAAATAGAAACATAACATATGTGATACCATCACTCAAGAATTTAAGTGTTAAAAGTCATACATCATTCTTAAGAAACTTCATCATTTACATATAATAAACATGCACCCATATATGGATCCATATACAAAAGAGCTAGTTCGTAAACAAATGTCTTAAAACATAACCAAAAGACATCAATAATATATCCTTACATTTACATCATCTTCATTGCTCAAAAGTCTCCATTATGCATAACCTGCTTAATTTGGAACATGAAAACTAAATTAATGAGACAAAAGTCTTAGTGAATGTTGATATGAAACAACATAACTTCATGAACCATAGCCATAACAACTATATTGTGACATAGTCTTACTGAATATTTATAATATGCTAACATAACCATAACAATTAACTTGCATGTTTTTTACTTTCTTTATATCTTTTCTGTCCTACGACATTTATTAAACTTAATACTTTGAGAAACGTCCTTCTCATCTTATGCCATGGTCTATGTTATTCTCATGCGGCCCAAGGAGCTAAACCATATCTTGAAGGGTAAGAAGTAGTAGAAGGATGTTGCCTACCTTCTAAGAAAGGTGTTCTTTTGTTACCTTTTGCATGCTTATCTTATAAAGGTTTTACTTCCTTCCTATGATCTCATTCGGGTATCATTTGTTTAACTTACTTTCATTGTAATAAATCATTCTTATCAATAATGGTTGTCAAATATATATCATCTTTAGGCAATGAACATAAACATCAGATAAGATGCAATCATTAGTGTTATTTCACTGTATGCAACTATGACCTTAATAGTGCTTAACTATCATAATAGGAACTATATGATTCATATTTTATTTCTATATACCTTATTTAAGATATAAGAAGACTATCTAAACTTTTATTTCTACTACGAGACTTGTTTTAACTTCCAACATTTCTGCAATGGAGATTTTCGAAGATCCAAAATTACATAATGATGCAATGAGAGAACTGTATAAAGCATCAGTAAAAGGGTGGATAAGTACCTTAAACACACTGATCCAAAAAGACCTTCTTATTCTTATTCTAAGAAGAGTTCGTTATACCCCTTCATTGAAACTTTATTACACATAGCCTATTTTCTTGGACATTTGGAGTTCTATGAGGTTCTTCTTCAAAATTATCTGCATTGCCTCACCCTTCACTTTCTTCATCTGCTCATCCATTTCCCAAACCTTCTCTCTTCAAACTTTGTTATTTCTTTTTCAATAACCAGAGCTCCTTACTACACAACCTCAAAACACAGGCTAAATAAAATACCAAATGAATTGGTGTTTTGAGCCACATGACTTTGCAAAATGTCAAATCATTTGGCATTTTTGTTGTTGTCTCTACAACTATGCACAAAATGCCAAATGGTTTGACATTTTTTTTGTGACTCACATAAATCCATGCACAACAGCCAAATGGTTTGAAGTTTTTGTCTTTGACCAGTCAAACTACATCATTTTGATAAATATTGGGTTGATCATCCCAAAAGTGTAATTTTTGGACAAAAACACAATCTGTGTATCAAAAAGTCCATTTTATCTTGTCATTATCCACCTACAATATAACACAATATATTAAAATATGATAATACTTAGAATTTATCACCTTTGGTTTGAAAATTTTAGAGAACCCTGCAACCTCCTAGAAGAGGTAACAGCCTATAAAAATTGAATCTTTGTAACAATAGTTTTCCACAAATTTTGTCACACAAAACTGGGAGCTAGTGACATAATTGTAGCAGTTAGAATTGGTGGGATCCTCTCAGCATTAGAAGATGCCATTTGTACCTACACTCCATGTATTCAGTGACATAGTCAGAAGGATTAATTGCTTCATACGTCAATGTAGTTAGGTTATTGGAAAAAGTGAGAGTAACGAAATGGATTGGGATGAAGAGGTTATGTGCAGATTAGAAATCGGAGAGAGAACACAATTTGAATATGAAATTAGGAGGTTTTCAGGTTTGAGCGAGAGTTTCAAAACTTGAATGAGGCACTCTTTCTAAACATATTAAAATTCATTAATTTTGTCCAAACTTTTAAATTGAAACGTTAATTAATTAAACATACATATTAATTAGATAACATGTGACGTGACTATGAGTTAATTAAAAGGTAATTAATAATAAAAAATAAATATTAGGAATAATTTTTATCATTTATTTAATTAGTTAATTGATTAATTAAGTTTAATGGAATGACTTGTAGGGTGCAGGAATGACAAATAAACTTATAACTTTGGGAGATCCCTACACCCGCATCAAAGTTAACGAGGAATCTCCGGTTTGACTGGAGCACAGATACAAGTATGTGGAATATCTAATTTGTTAAGTCGGAAATGAGATATACATACCCACACATATATACTCATACTTGTACTCGTCCCTATCTCACCCCGCTCTTATTTTAATGACTAAAATATTCATTTATCTTAAAAAAAAGAAAAAAGTTTGATATTTAATTAATAAATTACAAACTTTACATTTAATAAATAACTTTTGAATTAATATCATTTTATTCAAATAAATTATTTTGTACCAAAATATTATTATAACTTCTTTTTTTTCGAGTATGAAACAGGTACAGGTATACCCGATACCCGACCGAGATTGGAGATAAGTTTCAGAAGCGGAGATGAAGATGAGAATGTCATACCTGTCCTCGCTCCGCCCGTTGCCATGGCTAGCATTGAGGTGAGTATATGTTAATTACAAGGTAAATAATTAATTAAAAATAAATATTAGAAATAACATCCTTTTCATTTATTTAATTAGTTAATTGATTGATCACCTTTTTATAAATCAACTATTTCATCCAATTAAGTTTAAGGGGAAGTTTACTAACCGTAATGTTTTTCATTTGGTGGTTTAATGGTTTCGACAAAATATGTGAAATTTAAAAATTGAGACATAATTTTTAAATTTTGAAATAGAAAAATAAAATTTCCAAATTTATAAAAATAAATGGACAAAATATGTAAATAAGCGTAACTAATATATTAATTAAAATATTAATTAATATGCTTTGGTTCTGCATCCCCGTGCTCATGCTTGTGTTTCCTCTGGTGCTATGATTTCGATCACATTTCAATTGTTCATGCTTCTGCGTTTTTTGGTTATGTGATTCCTTTGTTGTTAAGTTCTTGTGTTTTTTACTTTTATGTTAAATTGGTCTTTAAAATTTTTTCATTCAAATCAATCTTTTAAAATTCTATTTTTATGTTAAATTAGTTCCTAAAATATTATTATATAAATTAATTTTTAAAATGTTTTAAAGTTATACAATAAGAGAATATTCAATCCCTAAATATTTTGAGTGGAAAACACAATAAGTAGGACCACCCATGGTTGATTATATTTTTTCTTACTACCTTTTTTTATATCAAACTAAAAGAAATATTTTACTTTTTTTAGTTCTTGCATTTGTAAATTTGTACTCTTCATTTTCCATGCAAACAAAAATAGTTTTTGTAAAAGAATTGACAACGCATTTTTTTAACTAAAGAAAACTATTTGATTGCTTGCATTTTAGCTTGAATGGTTCTACTTATATATAATTTTGTTTTGTTGGAAGTTATTAAACTTTTATATAATTTTTTAAATAAACTTTTTCAGTGTATTATTTTATACTTAATAATAAAATTTTTAAATTGCAAAATTGAATCAAATCAATTTATGTTTTGATTTTATAATTAATCTAAATCAAAACAAATTTTAAAACACTTACTTTTTTTAGTTTGATTAAACTAATTTTAGACAAAACATCACATCAAACATCACCATCAACACTTGTAGTAACTATTATTTTAGTTTTTGAAAGTTATAAGTATTAGCAATTATGACTTTGAAAATCAATGGAGTACAACTCACTTAGTTAACCACTTGCGTCAATTATTATAAATCCCCTAATACTATAATCTGTAAAAAAAAAATCAACAAAAAGTTATAACTTTGAAAGAAAATTCCAGACAAATTAGTCTTTAATTGTTTATGCAAATGGTTATTTAAAACCTCTTTTTTTGCATATAAAATTTATTTGGTTTTTGAAATGTCAAATTTGCCTTCAATTATTTTAAGTTAATGTTATTTAATATAGCACATCAACAAATCTAAAATAAATATATATATATATATATATATATATAAATTATCATATATTATGAATTATGAGATCAATAATCTAATATGATACATTCTAGATAACAAAAATTGCAAGTATGTAATGCAATTATATAATT
The DNA here is from genome assembly GCA_037954015.1 of Psophocarpus tetragonolobus. Lineage (NCBI taxonomy): Eukaryota > Viridiplantae > Streptophyta > Magnoliopsida > Fabales > Fabaceae > Psophocarpus > Psophocarpus tetragonolobus. The sequence goes on along the minus strand of CM075693.1, from coordinate 30,209,121 downwards.
ACATAATTGCGAAATGTAATTTATAATACATGGGTGAGGGGATGACTGACATTTGAATAATTACATTTGTTATTTGTAATTTTTATTTTAGTAACTTTTTTTATGTCTTCTTAATTAACGAAGGAGATTAAGGTACATTTTATTCTTTTATTTTCATATATTAAAAAAAATGTACTTAAAATTCAAATTTATGTTTTTTAAATTTTAAAATACGAGTTTTATCCTAACCAATTAAAATACAAGGTGTCATAGTTTAGGTTGGTTTGGTTTTGGGAGAAAATGAAAAGCTAACCAATTAATTTTAATTGGATTGAGTTGTTTTGGTTTTCTAGATTTTTTTTCCTGATTCGAATAAAACCGAATAAATAATAATTGGATTGGTTCGGTTTAATTTTAGGAAAAATTGATAGAAAAAATTTAAAAAAACCATTAGATAGTAAAAAAATAATTTTATACTTGAAATTCATCAAATCGAGTACTTTACTAAATTCATAATTTTATAACAAAATATCAAATACTTTATATATACTAAATTAGTCAATTAAACTATTAGAACAACACAATACAAACTTAACAATAAATATATAAAATAATGTGAAAGTGTAAAGATGAAATGCCAAAACACTGAAATAAGTTACTAAATGTACTAATTTAAAAATATAAAATAAATATAATATATATATATATATATATATATATATATACTTTTGTTAGTCTAAATTAAGTCAGAATTTTGAAATATGAAAGTCACGAACCAAATTAGAGATAGTTGGTTTGAGTTAGATTTAATTAATTTAATTTATTAGGTTCGTCAGGATTATCCTGAACTTATAAGCACCCCTGTTTTATCCAAACTTATATATTGAAAGAATTAAGATATTACGTTTAAGATGATTGACATAGTATGAGTTAATTAAAAGGTAATTAATTAATTAAAAATAAATATTATAAATAACTTTTTTATTTTTTTATCGTTTATATGATTTGTTAATTAATTAGTCACCCTTTAATAATAATCTATTTCACACAATCAAGTTTAAGAGGAAGTTTATTAATAATAATGCTTTTAATTTAATGGTTTTGACAAAATATGTGAAATTTTAGATTGAGAGCATAACTTCTAAATTTTAAAGTTAAGAAATAAAATCTCCAAACTTCTAAACTTTAACGTTAAGAAATAAAATTTCCAAATTTAAAAAAATATTGGACAAAATATGTAAGTAAGATTAATTAATATATAAATTAATATAATTAATACAAATTATATTAATTATACGATTTGGTTCTACATCTCTCCTACTATGTGCTCATGGATCTACTATGATTTCAAATGTTCACCTTTCTACGTTCTTTGATTACGTGATTCATATTGCTTTCTTGTGTTTGCTTAATGCAATTTTAAAATCCAAATTTTCATTTCATATATACGTTAAAATTCAGCAGGTGTTTCTATAATTTATTTTAATATTTTTTTAAATCTCAATAATTTCTCTTGCACCTTGTTAACAAATATCATTTAACAAAAATGTCTTTCTCTCTCCACACCCCTAAATTCAAATGAAATATTACTTTTGTTCTTAAAAATTATAAACATTAGTACTTAAGTTTCTATTTTTTTTTCATGCAAATACCGATCCTTCTATTTTTATATTAAAATAGTCTCTAAAATATTATCCAAATTATTTTTTAAAAGTGTTTTAACTTTTAAATTTTTATTAAAAAAAGAATTATTAAGGATTAATTTCCTTAAATATTTTGAGTGGAAAGCATAAGAATAGGTAATTCCTACCAATCTTTTCTTTGATATCAAACTAGAAAAATACTTTACTTTTTATTGTTTTTCTGCATTTATAATTTTTTCTTCTTTATTTTCCATGCAAACTAACATAGTTTTTCTAAAAGAAATTAACAAAATATTTTTTTTGTATTTTCTTCCTTTTTCTACTCCAGACAGAAAAATTAAGAGGATTATCAACTTTTTCTGGCAACATATTCAGGTGATCCGATGGAGAGTCTTTTACATATAAAAGAATATAATAAGAAAAACAGAAAATTGTAAAAGAATATAAACAACACAATCTTCATTAGCCCTCCCAGCAATTCATTGAAGTTCACAAGAGAACCATCAAGAAAATTACCAAATCTTCACTCATTCAAGAACACAACACGCTGATGTTATCAAGAACCTCCTCTCTTCAACCCATACCTCTACAACTATGAGTGTATGATATTATTTTTATATATTTATCTTTAATTAATTAATGTATTATCTTTTATTAATTCTTTTTTATTATATTATATGATTTCTTTCATTCGTTAATGTAATTATATTAATTTATAATATAAATATATAATTATAGAGAATTATAATTTAAATATGTAATTTAAAATCTATATATTTAAGTATAAAAATTATAATTTAAATGTTAATTATAGTAATTTGTTATTTAAATTTATAATTAGATGAATTTATAATTTAAATATGTTATTATAGAAATTTATAATTTAAATATATGATTATAATAATTATAATTTAAATATATAATTAATTTATATTATTAAAATATGTTATAATAATTTTAAAAACCTTATTGTCGATCTAATGATTAATGATGTTCTTATTTGTTATTTTACAATTTTCAGCTAATCGATAAGCTAGTTTTATCAAATACTTATAACTAGTTTTTCAACTTTCAGCTAACTTTTCAGTTTTCAGCTTACTTTTTAGTTTTCAACCAGCTTTTCAATTACTTTTGCCAAACACACTCTTAGAAAGAAACCCTACGCAGTTTCCAATGCCACGTCAACAGAGTACAATGATATTTTGCGATAGCTCAAACCCTTCCTTTTCTCTCTAACTCACATGCTGAAACTACTCATACAAAGTACAAACCTCAACAAACTACAGAAATGAGCTAAAACGTCGTCTTTGCAAACACCAACAACAGAACCGAAGCAAAAACCACTGAAACACTTTCTGAATTAGAAGAACAAAAAGATGATTGTACAAAGACAAATCACAATGCAACTACTGAAATGAGCTAAAACGTCGTCGTTAGGAACACTAGCATTGAAGCAAAAGCAAAAACCACCAAAACACTTTCCAAATTAGAAGAACAAAAAGAAAAGCACCAAAACGTGTGGTTGTGAAGAAGTCAAAAGAAGTTACAGATAGCATAGTAACAAGTGAAATCGAAAACACATTACCTTGACTTTGTCCTTCAATCGTTGAAGCTTGAAAGGCACATAGTGCTTTTTTTTTGGGAGAATTGATGAGGCCAAAATGGAGTAACGTCATAACAAAGACACAGTAGGTTACCGATCATTGTGCTTCGCTACAGTAGGTGGTGATAGTGCAATTTTGAGAATGAGACAATGTTTTTTGAACTTTTGTGGCTCACATATTTTGTTGACTTTTTCTCCTTGTACCTCTATATATTTTTAAAAAGGCAAAAATGTCCTTAGATTAAAATCTTTCATAATTGTGACACCTCCATATGCATCGTTGAGTTCTTCATCTTCTTCTTCCCTTTATTGCTGCCAAATTCCGGAGCTCAAGAGATTTGTTCCCCTCCCCCTCACGTGTGTTATCATATTCTTCTTTAGTTTCCACCTCCTATAACCAAGTATGTGCTTGTACCTTAAAATCTGCCTTCGTGTTCACTAAAAATTGCAATCTAGATTAATAGAGGTGTCAATCTAGATTCAATATTGATGGGTTGGTTCTTGCTCCAAATTAGGTTTTGATTTTTGTACTTTAGTAATCCAAATAGGTGAATCCAGATAAACAAAGTTGTATAGGAAACAAGTCTGGAATGTGAAATTTGGATTGCTTGTTAAACCAATAAACACTAAGTCCAAATCAGTCAATTCAGAGGCAGTTTAGAATAAGCCATTTGAACTCAGTCTACAACAAGTAATCCAAACTCAGTTGGAAATAGGCAATCTAGACTTCATTTTAAGTTATATTTTGTTTCTACTTTTTAAATTTAATCTTGTAACCATTATATTCATATTTGTAAGCAGACATAGTACGAACTAGAGGTGGTGATTCCAAGCTTGAAGGAAATCGTGATAATGTAGAACGAATAAGACCAATTGTATCTATGCGATGTACGCAATGTCAAAGTGCTAAAAAAGTTCATGATGATGATGATCATGAAGAATAGCCTTAGACAGTGCCACCATCACATTATGATGACAGACCATATTACACATTTGTGTTGACCTTATATGCTTATCATGTTGCACATAGTTTATGGGATATACATGTAAGTTAAAAAATATTAATTAGTTTTTTATTCAATTTTATATTATTCTAAAATTGTAAATGTTAATATTTGTAATTTAACTTTATGTAGGATTATCGAGAATTTAAGTTTGTATCTCATGGGCATAAGTTAAGTAGATTTAGAGCCCCACACTAGCATATTAGCGATTATGTACTGAATTTTGGATTGTTCCCATTGATGACTTGAAGCTATGAGACAATTAACAAGGGATTGTTATCCGCTTTTGTCAAAAAGTGGCATGAGAAGACCAATAGCTTCCATTTACTAGTGGGTGACATAACATAGCACTTGATGTATCTCCTTTGTTGCATATTCTTATCATTAGTATATTTGTTAGTTATCCCTACATAGATTAGCACAAAGTCCTTCCTATTCTTATGGAATTATTAGGGTTAGTCAGGATGATGCAATTGATGAAATAGGGCACATGCATGAACCAAATGTTTGCTTGCAATTTCTTAGAGACACATATGACACATGTGTCGAGCAAGAGTTGTGGGCATTTGCTACTAGGGCATACTAGCTACATTTGGTGGAATGCATAATTTTTGTTGATAAAAGTGTCACAGTTGTGCATGTGGGTTATTTAACACTTTTTTAACACCTGAACAATTGTGGTGGTTATTCATGGGATGCAGCAACTCTAACTCATATGTATGAACATCTAGCTGAAGCTTGCTTGGCTAAGATGAAACAAGTGAGTGGTTATACAACACTAATACAGGTATAACTAACACATAAATAACTAGATTTATGATATTGATGTAATGTCATAAACCCTAAACATTGAACATATATGTTTTTTTGAATTCATGTCGTAAGGTTGGATTTATAAGCATTATTAACAATGACAAAAATGTGCCTCATTGTGTTCAATGGGGCGTTCCAAGAACGGTATTTATCAATTTCTACATATCGTAGGCAAGTGGATCAATTAACACTGGATGCAATTTGTTGGACATCATATGATGCACATCGGGCTCAAAGGTTATTTCACTTGCTATCACTTTTCTTTAGGTGCATAAGAATTGGTCCATACAAACATTCACATTTATCTGAGAGGATCTTACGCTAATTTGGATATGTTCAAGACATTCTTAAACACCTAGCTGCAGTTACTAGTGTTGTTACCATTCACAACATTGATAGTATATGGCAACAATTTTCCAATAACCTAGCTACATTCACGTATCAAGCAATTAATCCTTCTGACTATGTCACTGATTACATGGAGTGTAGGTACAACATCAAATGGCATGTTCTAATGCAAAGAGGATCCCACCAATTCTAACTGCTACAATTATGTCACTAGGCTCCCAATTTTGTGTGACAAACTTTGTGGCAAAACCATTGTTACAAAGATCCAACTTTTAGGCTGCTACCTCTTCTAGGAGGTTGTAGGGTTCTCTGAAAATTTCAAACAAAAGGTGATAGATGCTAAGTATTATCATATTTTAATATATTGTGTTATATTGTATGTGGGTGATGATAGGACAAAATGGACTTTTTGACACACAGATTGTGTTTTTGTCACTTTTGGGATGGTCAACCCAATATTTACCGAAATGATGTAGTTTGACTGGTCAAAGACAAAAACGTCAAACCATTTGGCTATTATGCATGGATTTACGTGAGTCATTAAAAAAATGTCAAACCATTTGGCATTTTGTACATAGTTGTAGAGACAACAACAAAAATGCCAAATGATTTGGCCTTTTGCAAAGCCATATGGCTCAAAACACCAAATTTGGCATTTTATTCAACCTGAGTTTTGAGGTTGTGTAGTAGGGAGCTTTGGTTATTGAAAAAGAAATAACAAAATTTGAAGAGAAAGAGTTTGGGAAATGGATGAGCAGATGAAGAAAGTGAAGGGTAAGGCAATGCAGATAATTTTGAAGAAGAACCTCATATTACTCCAAATATCCAAGCAAATAGGCTACGTGTAATGGAGTTTCAATGAAAGCGTAGAGCGAACTCTTCTTAGAATAAGAATAAGAGGGTCTTTTTGGATCAGTGTGTTTAAGGTACTTACTCACCCTTTTACTGATGCTTAACACAGTTCTCTCATTGCATCATTATGTAATTTTGGATCTTCCAAAATCTCCATTGTAGAAATTTTTGGAAGGCAAAACAAGTCTCGTAATAGAAATAAAATTTTAGATAATCTTCTTATATTTTAAATAAGGTATATAGAAATAAAATATGAATCATATAGTTCCTATTATGTTAGTTAAGCACTATTAAGGTCATAGTTGCATACAGTGAAATAACACTAATGATTGCATCTTATCTGGTGTTCATGTTCATTGCCTAAGGATGATATATATTTGATAACCATTATTGATAAGAATGATTTATTATAATGAAATTAAGTTAAATGAATGATATCCTAATGAGATCATAGAAAGGAAGTAAAGCCTTTATAAGATAAGCATGCAAAAGATAACAAAAGAACACCTTTCTTAGAAGGTAGGCAACATCCTTCTACTACTTCCTACCCTTCAAGATATGGTTTAGCTCCCCGGGCCATAGGAGAATAACATAGACCATTGCATAAGATGAGAAGGACGTTTCCAAAGTATTAAGTTCAATAAATGTCGTAGGAAAGAAAAGATATAAAGAAAGTAAAAAACATAAGAATGATTTGTTATAATGAAATTAAGTTAAACGAATGATATCCCAATGAGATCATAGAAAGGAAGTAAAACCTTTATAAGATAAGCATGCAAAAGGTAGCAAAAGAACACCTTTCTTAGAAGGTAGGCAGCATCCTTCTACTACTTCCTACCCTTCAAGATATGGTTTAGCTCCTTGGGCCGTAGAAGAATAAAATAGACCATGGCATAAGATGAGAAGGACGTTTCTCAAAGTATTAAGTTCAATAAATTTCGTAGGATAGAAAAGATATAAAGAAAGTAAAAAACATGCAAGTTAATTGTTATTGTTATGTTAACATATTATAAATATTTAGTAAGACTATCTTACAATGTAGTTGTTATGGTTATGGTTCATGAAGTTATGTTGTTGCATATCAATATTCACTAAGACTTTTGTCTCACTAATTTATTTTTCATGTTCTAAATTAAGCAGGTTGTGCATAATGGAGACTTTTGAGCAATGAAGATGATGTAAATGTAATGATCTATTATTGATGTCTTTTAGTTATGTTTTAAGACATTTGTTTATGTACTAGCTCTTTTGAATATGGATTCATATATGGGTGAATGTTTATTATATGTATATGATGAAGTTTCTTAAGAATGATGTATGACTCTTAACACTTAAATTCTTTGAGTGATAGTATCATATATGTTTTGTTTTTATTTTCTCTTTTTGTGTTATTATGACAAAAAGTAATACTAAGGGTAATTCCCTTTATAGTGTTACACATGGTACATAAAGAAATAATAATAGTAAAAAAGTGAAATGGGTATCGGCACAAAAAAGTTTTCCAAACCCAAATCCTTATCATCATAAGAAGAAAAGAAAAAAAGTGTACCCCATTATGTTTATGTATAATTAACCCACATGATGCCAAGTCTAAATAATGAATTGTTGCTTGCTCAAGGAATCAATAATTGAAAAGTAGAAAACTCAATTAAAACAAAAGGCACACACATCAGACGCATAAAGGATTGCAATTTGCTGGAGAGGAAAAATGAGGGTTAAGGATTTTCTCTTGAAAGTGGTTTTTAGATGGTGTGGGGTTGGTATGATGCCAATTCCAAATAATGAATTGTTTCTTGCTTAAGGAATCAATAATTAAAGAGTAGAAAACTCAATTAAAACAAAAGGCATACACATCAGATACATGCGGAATTGTGATTTGCTATAGAGGGAAAGTGAGGGTTAGGGATTTTCTCTTGAAAATGGTTTTTGGATGGTGCGGTGTTGGTCTTTGGTTGATTGTGTTTATTAATTAGTGGTGGCATTATGGTATCTTTTTATAGGGATAAGATTATATATTTTCGGTGGTAATGGGACATGGTGTGGATCAACTAGAAGAGAGGTAGGGAAGCAAGCAAAATAGAGTGAAAGCCTCGCTGAAAACCGCTTCCGTTAGTGGTAGTGACAACATGTACCAAAGGTACATAAGAGATGAGCAAAGGAAGAGGTTCTTGTTTCCATAATAAAAAATTGATTATGGTAGCAAGTGAGCATGCATCAATAAGAGAGGGGGACAACCTCCATTGCTGAAAATGACTTTTAGTGGCGTTTTGGACAATGATACTTTATGGTAATGGTTCCTTGTTTCATTATCTCTTGTCTTTTTTTAGCTCCATTTTGCTGGTTCGATTATGTTTCTTGCTGGATGTTGGGTTTGGTGGAAAGTACTCCTAGGGTGAGTGCTGGGAGTTGAATTGAATAATGAGTTCTAAATCAGATTTAGGGATGAACAAACGTTTTATCTGAACATTAACTTATTCATTTTTCTATAAGGTGAATTGAGTATTGTTCTATTTTTATTGCTATAGATGAGAATTGCATTCTTGATGAAACTAATACACAAAGGGATAAGTAACTATTAATTGATTAAATAAATGATGAAGATGTACTTGTATGGTGGAAATGTCAATCTTTGCCTTAAGGTTTTCCCTTTTAATTTTTAAATCATTGTTTTATCTCTTACCCTCAATGTTAGTACCAATTCTCCATGTTTTTTCTCTAATTGATTCCTTCTCCTATTTATAGGCTTCACCTTTCTTCATGGTGAAGAAAAAATGACGAATAGTTGCTCTACCATAATATGGCTTACAACCAATTGAAGTAGAAATGGGAGATGGAGCTACCTAGTGTTAGCAAAATCAAGTTGATACAACAAAGCTTATTTACTCTATTATTTTATTTTTTGCTTTATTATATTATTTATTTTATATTTATTATGTATCTTATATCTTAGTTATTATACACTAATTGTAGCAAAATTTACTCAAAGGTAGGTCAAAACCTAATTAATTTTAATATCTCCCTAGTCACTTTTTACATCCTCTAACACTCTAAGTATACCATCTGTGATCCAAATAGCTATGTGAGTCATGTGTTTTTGTTTACACCTTTCTTTATGCGTTAGGTATATACAGCCTTTTTGAGTAATTCTTCCAACACCTCTATAATTTCTCCTGCATCCCATATAATTGTATGCAAAGTCTAAACTACCCTAGGTAAAAAAAAAGAGTTAATTTCTCATTTTCATCCTTCCAACGTCCACCACTTCTTCCTTTCCACACCTCCTCCTTCCAAAACTGTTGTGCACCTCTTCTTCTTCTCCACACCCATCAATCTCTTTTCTTTTCTTCTTCGCCATTGCCACTGTTTCCTCTTCCTCCTTTCACCCTTTGTTTCCTCTTCCTCCCAGCACCAGTCCAGTAGCCCGTGGTGCGCCTCTCCTACACCATTGTCGCAGTCCATTTTTGTGGAATTCTAAAGGTATGAGTCGTTTTGCTTTAGCTTTGTAATCATTAATCAATGAGTCCGGACGGTGCTTTGCGCAGTCCAGATGTTGGTATACTCAGTCCGAATGGTGATAATGCAGTCCGGAACAGCTTGTCCAGAGTCAGTCTGAAACAGCTTGTTCGGACTCAGTTCGAAACAGTCAGTCCGGCTCAATCTGAATAGCTAGTCTGGAATAACCTGTCCAGACCCAGTCTGGAACAGCCTGTTCGAACACAGTCCGGAAAAACCTGTCCGGATTTACTTGTCCGGCTTTAGTCCCTGGATAGCTGATTCAACTTTCTAAGGGATTATATTTTTTTTATGATTATAATTGTTGAATAATTGTTTAAGTATTTATGCTTGGATGCCTATATTTTTTCATATTCATCCAGATAGAACATGTCCAAAAATTTTGGTCTCAATTCAGATGAGTTTATTTTGATATGCTTTTCATGGTATTATGCTGAAGTAAGAGTATTGCTGGAAATATATCCTCTATGTTTTTCTTATTCATTTTTTATCTTTATCATGTTTCTATGACTTACTTAAAATTTTTAGCACTCTCTGAGCCACATTTCAATTGTTTCCTTACTTATTTATCAGATTTGTCAAAACCATATTGCTTATTGTGTATTTTAGGAAGTTTTTATATTTTACCCTTGCGGTAATTTTATTCTTTATCACAATTGTATTTATAATTCCCTTGCTTATTGAATTGTTAGGTGTTGTGAGTGAAGAAACAGTTCTTAAATCATGCATATGTGAGGCCTGAATGTTCGCTTTAATTCTTGAGAGACATGTATGATAGATGTGTCGTGTAACAGCAGTGGGTCATTACTACTCAGGCGTATTTGTTACATTTGGTGAGATGCACCATTTTTGTTGATAAAAGTGTCACGACTGTGTGTGTGGGTTATTTGGCACTTTTTTGACACTTGAACCAATGTGGTAGTTATTCTTGGGTACAACTGCTCTAAGTCAGTTGTATGAGCATCTAGCTGACGCTTGTCTAGCTAAGACAAAGCAAGCAGGTGGATACGCAATGCTACTACAGGTATATGTAACAGTTAAATAAGAACTACATTTATGATATTTCATGTTAGTAGGTGAAGTGACTTTAAATATTTGATGTCGCATGGAACTTTGAGCATTTTCTCAAAGTTGGTGCAAAGGAGCCAGTAACTACATATATGGAGACTACGCCTTGTTGTGCTTGGTGGCGTGTGTCAAGAGTATTGTCATCCATTACTTTTTATCGAATACAACTTGATGAAGTAACACTGGATGCAGTAGATTGGACCCCATACACTACACATTGAGAGCAAATGTCACTTCAGTTTATTTGCCTTTTCTTTGGATACATAAGAGCTGGGCCTTACAAACATCTACATCTACCTGAGAGAGTCTTGTGACAATTTGGCTTACAAACAGGACATTTCTAGGAATCCAAGTGAAGTGTTTGGGTTTCCACTGACTATTGAGCATATTGATCTAACATGGATTGGGTATATGGATAATCTACATCCTGTTATTGGTTGTATTCCCTAAATGCATCACTTTATTTGTCCATGCCTTGATGAATTTCTCTTTATGAGGGATTAACCATGTGCCCTTCACATAGTCCACAAACATGGACCACGGTGAACACACAACTTCTAATGTTGTCACATGTTTTCCGCAATCATCAATAACAACAAAATTCATAACACAAGACCAAGCTTCCATGACTTGCTCCCATTCATCTTCAGGATGCACATACATCTTACATTTTGCCTTTACATTTTTTTGTATATGGAATTGACATAGCAAATTAGTAGCCTCAGGAAAAACAATTTTAATCGCATTCATCAATGCTAAATCTCTATCAGCAACACATACTTGAGGAAATGATTCCTTTTAAAAAATACCTCTTAGTCTTTCAAGTGCCCACACAAAGTTATTTTCATGCTCAGACTCCAATAAAGCAAAATTAGTAGAAAATGTTAACCCTATAGACATCAGACCAACAATTTCAAGTAAAAGGAGTCAATACCTATTTGTCTTGTATGTACTATCCAGCATTAATACTATATTAAAAGAATTCACCAACTTAATTGTATTAGGATGTGTCCAAAAAATATCATGCAAAACTTCAGTTGTATTATGCCTTCTATGCCAATGAATATACTTGTCACGCTCAAGTAAATCCATCAAATGTTGCATTTCTGTTCTAGGACCCCTTTCAGATAACTAATACCTGTGTCTTGCATTATACACTTGTTTGATAGTTGTCACATTTTCTTTGTTGTGCTATTTAAATGTCAGTAGAATACATATTGGTTTAACCCTACTCTTTGTGATGTCAAATAGCAACTGATGTTTAGTAGTGGTTAGACGGCCAGCGTAAGGATGACCTATTAAGATCTTAGATAACTCATGATTATGAGTACCACACAATACTTCAACCATCCATTCTTCGTTATTCTTCATAGGTTTGCCACGTAACCTAAAGGGGCAACTGCACTTTCTTTTTCCACCCGTTGTCTTTTGTAAATCTTTCTTATATTTTCTTTATTTTCCACTTCTCTCACAACCTAACAAAACAAATGTCTTCCTTCCTTGTCGGCCATTAGCTGTGTCTGATCTAAGGCTGACAATTACAAATCCTAACTTATAGGCAATAGCTCGAGCCCATTTTAATAAGTCATCCAGACTTGCAAGTACCTACATAAAACACATTTTGATAAGTACAAATTTTGTTAGGTTAATTAAACATAATAGTAAAAATTACCTCAACGGTTATAAAAGCATGACTATAATCTTCATTCATTAAGGTTTGGTATTGTGCCTTCACTTTGTCAATATCATTAACACTTGTATGAACTTCCAACTTAGACTTCATATCTACTTCATTCAACATCTTACTAATCAAATCGCCAACCATTATAGTTATGTCTCAATACATGGTTAGAATAGTAATACATAAATTACTAATATTTTTGTTGTGAGTGCATATTATACAAGTTAGGACACGAAAAAAAAATTTCAAATAATTTTTAACAAGTTCGGACAGGGGTATCTGGACTTTTAAAAAAATTTGCAAGTTTTTTTCCAAGTCTAGACAGGAGTATCTAAACTTGTAAAAAAACTTGCAAATTTTTTTGTAAGTCTGGACAGGGGTTTTCGAAGTGGTAAAAGAATTTGCAATTATGAAGGAAAACATAAACCGAAGGGAACAATAATGAAGCAATTATAGAAATACATTAGATGAAGGGAAAGAAAAAGAAAAAACACACACAAAGAAGAAGAGAAAAACGTCTGCCAAGAAGAATTCAGTGAAGAAAAAAACAAAGTCTTGCGAGATAAGTAAACGAGAGATATGTGAAAACAGAGGTTTAGGGTTTAGAAAAAGGTGAAAAAAAAAAAGAAGAGTAAGAGTAGGTGATAATTAAATTTTTACTATTTTTATTAATAGTTTTTTTGTCATTTTGAAAATTTATGGAGGTGCAGAGAGAACTTATTGGGATGCAAGGAGAAATTCTCACCCTTTTTATTTTAGGGGACCAATAAATTTTATTCTTAAGATCACCTATCCACACCCATCAAGCATGCTAAATACACCCTATAGTATTGCCTTATGGGCCAGGAAACTTCAATTCAAAATCTTTGCTATTTAAACCATTAAGTTTGCTAAATGCACCTTTCTTTTATCTTGATATCCTAGTGCACCTTTTCATTGGATGTGCTTAGAAAATATGCAAGTGTAATTAGTTGTTTTTGTTTTTTTTTTAAGTTAAAAAAGACATTCTAGAGACAAAAAGTGAAAGTAAAATAGTATGAAAAATCAAACAAAATGAGGTGTCTATAACTGCAACTCTTTATTTAGATTTTACGAAATAATATGAAAAATCTTAGTTTTTATATTATTTTAGTAAAACACAAATAAAGATATATACTCCAATTTTTGTTGAAATGGACACAAAAAAATGAATAGGTGAATGTGGGAATTTAAAACATAAAAGTAAAGAGTGTGAAACATAAACATAAAATGGAAGGAGTATGTGAATATAAAATACAATAAGAGTATACACTATGGTGTATAAAATGATCGGTGTAGGGACTAAAAGAGTTTTACAATTATTTATTATCTTGTCATTTTAAAACTTTTTTACATCAATAATGCATAAGTTTTTTTTTTCTCTTTTGTTTTATAAGAGAAAAGAGACGGGGAGACTAATGTAAAATAAGTAGGTAAGTGCCATACTTTAATGTTATTTCTCTTTAAATTTGTTGAAAATGTAATTTATTTCTACCTTACCTAAAATTATTTTCATCATTTATACAAAAAAGGTTAACATTAATAATATTAATATTTTTTTTTTATAATTTACGTTGTGTTTCGTTACATTATGAGATTTTGAAGAAAAAAATAAAATAATAGAATGAAAATAAAAAAAATAGAAATAGAGAGGAGAGAAAATGAAAAGTAAAATTATTTAGTTAAAATAAAATAGAATAAGAAGTGGATAAAAATAGAATTATTATATATACATAAAAAAAAATCTACTTACATATAACCATTAGATTCATATATGTGTGTATATGGAAAAGATTAAATGACATACAAATTTTTTTGAGTTTTTCAAAATTGAAAGTGTAAAAGAATTTTATAATGATATTTAATTACAATTTTATTATTTGTACTATTTTTAAAGTACTAATTAGTAAAATAAACAAATTCACTTGAAGGGTTGTGATTAAATGTTACTGTATAATTTTTTTTCTCATATTATATTTATAAAATTTTATAAAAATTGATTGAACATCAATAAAAAAAAAGTAAATAAAAACAATATCTTAATCTTTACATGAATAAATTCAAATTCATTGTGCCTGGTGAAATGTCAAAGTTAATAAGATATCATTTTTATTAATTAATGACTAAGAATTCACAATGTATGAAAAATAGAATTATTTTAGAAAGTAATTATGTAATATATCACCCTTCCATGTTATTTTTGTATACCACCACTCATCTCTACCATTCCATAACATAAATTTCATTGTCCTCAAAACAAAAATAAAAGCAACAAAAATAAGAGATGAATTCTAAATTGATTATATAATCGGATGCACAAATTGTTTTATATAACAATTGATAAATAAAAGAAAGAAAATCTATTAACTGAAAAATGTATAAAAATCATGTTTTTCCAAACTAAAAAAATAACATTAGAAATGATACTATGCAAAAAAAAAAAAAAAACTAAGAAGGTTCAAAACAAACAACGAAAGAGAAGGAATAGAGAGAGAAGAGGAAAGGAAATTAAGGAAGATGTTAGACAGTGATAAAAAAAAGAGAATAGAATGAAAGTATATGCATTTGAATTTGAAATTTAAAATAGAATTAAATTTAAATTTAAATTCCTACTAAAACATTAAATCTGATCGATCATATTTAAATAACTAAATAGCATTAAATTTAAATTCATTTATTTATACCAATTTGAATTCAAATTATATTAACATAATTATAATTGGTAACTGAAAAAAACTAATTATGAAAAAATATCATATTGAATATTATTTTACTTTTTTGCACCTTTCCTCTTCTCACTCTATTCCTTCTCTTTAGTAAATATAATTGGTAACTAAAAAAACTAATTATGAAAAAATATTGCCCGACAACTACAACAATACCAATTTAAATTCATTCATTTACCATGCTTCTTCATGTTTGATTTGTAGCTAACTGTTAGACACTGAGTACATGTCGATCAATATTTAAATAGTACTTACTTTTTTTTAATTTTAGTTTCTATTATATTGTATTCATTTTCTATATTTTTTTAAAAAAATTCTATCATTGATCCCAAGTCTAATTAATATATATACTAATTCTGGATTATATATAATTCTGTTATTTTAAAACACTCTTTATATTGTAATTGTAGTTTCTTTTATTCAGGATGCTAGGATATTTTAGAAATAACTTTCCATCCTTGAGATAAGTGAATTAAATGGTGATAATTAATGTTTTAATTAGTGTAAAATTGATTATTTTTGCTTATATTATGAGTTAAGAGACTATAAATGAATTTGTTTAAACAGAAAAAAAGTGATTTTTATAAAAAAATGTTTATGCTGGAATACATTTGTAAAAAACATTTTTTAAATGCATCTTGTTTCTTTTAAAAGAACTTTTGTATTAATTTATTTAACTTTCTCAATTTTTTAAAATAAAAAATTATCTCATAAAATAAATTAATAAATAATACTATCTAGATGTATAATAATTTACCTACTTAGTAAACAATAATATTGAATTGTTGTTTGGTTTAAATAAAGAAACTATTAAAAATAAAAGATGATAGAATCTATATTCAAGTTAAAAGAGTAGGCTTTTAAAAATAACAATAATAATAATATATTAAAAGATAAAATTATTAGTACTTTTGAATAACAGCAACAAGATAATATTATTTTTTAATTAGAAATAAGATAAAATAATATATTTTATTCTGTTAGATAAAATTAAAAGATTAAAATATTAGGTTCTTTAACTAAAAAAATAAGTTAAGTTAAGATAATGTTACTTTTAAAATAATAGTAACATTATCTAATTTCATTTCAAATTTAAACCGCAAAACTAATTTTTTATCAAAAGAAATAACCAATAGAGAGAGAAATAAATTTTAATCTATTATATATAAGGTTATGCAGTTGACTCAAAGAATTATAGGTTAGTTGATTGTTAAAGGGTTAAAAAAGAGGAATAGAATAGTAGAAAAAATTAACACATTAAAGTGAGTAAAAAATTAAAAGTTTGAAGTCTTCCTATATCAGATTTTGAAAATTGAAAGATTGGAGAATTTTTCCCCTATCTTGCAAGAATCTATGAGGAACAATAACAAAATATAACTCTAATTAATCACCACTCTTTTTGGAATGAGACACCAAGATTTTAATGTGGAAAACCCCTCAAAGCAAGGATAAAAATCACGAGTCATCCAAACCAAAGAAATAGTTCAACTATTATCAATAAAGAGTACAAAAGAGTCTTAATCAAGTGTCAACAATAATATCAATGACAACACCAATTTCAAACAATAAAGCAATAAGCTTACAAATAGAGAACAGGGAAGATGAAAATCCCTAAACACATTGTTGTTGTACGAACTGAATATTTCCCAACAAAGAAGTCTTTTCAACGATCCAAACGGTCAAAATGAAGAAACATACATTTTGAACGTGTTGTCCAAAAATCAGCCCAATCCAACGATGACCGAATCTGCAGTGGAGAATTTACGATTGCAGAGTGTCGTGTCTCTTTTTCTCTTTTCAACTCTCTTGTTTGAAAGCACTTGAGATATCAAGTGGACTTCTCAATTTTGGCCTTTTCTCCACACAGGAAGGGAGTCCAATACCTAACAAACCTCTCCCTCATGACTATATGAAGAGAATCGCCAAATCGGCAATCTAACAACAAACTTCAAACTTTCCTCTTAGCAGTGTTTTAGTCATCATATCAGCACCATTATCATCAGTATGAACTTTAACCAACTCCAGCAACTTATCATCCAAAACATCATGTATCCAATGATACCATACATCGATATGTTTGGACTTAGAATGAAAAGTTGAATTCTTACCAAGATGGATAACACTCTAATTGTCAACGAGTAATGGATAGCTGTCTTGCACAAAACCAAACTCCCGCAAGAATTTCTTCAACCATAGCAACTCTTTGCATGCTTCAGTAATTGCAATGAACTCCACCTCAGTAGTAGATAAAGCAACACACTTTTGCAACTTAGATTGCCAAGCCACAGCACCCCCTGCAAACTTAATCAAATAACCTGATGTAGACCTTCTGGAATCAATGTCTCCACCCATATCTGAGTCTGAGTAGCCCACCAAAATAGACTTATCACCTCCCAAACAAAGTTTCTTATCAATAGTACCATGAAGATACCTCAAAATCCATTTCAAAGCTCGTTAGTGCTCTCTACCTGTGTTTGACAAAAACCTACTAACTGTACCAACAACATGAGCAATATAAGTCTCATACACAACATTGCATACATCAAACTACCCACTGCAGAAGCATGAACTCTCTCCATGTCTAATTTTTCACCTTCATTTGAAGGACTCTATTTAATACTCAGTTTAAAATGAGTCGCAAGAGGAGTGTTCATAGCCTTAGCTTTTTTTATCTAGAATCTCTACAACACCCTTTTAATATAGTGTTCTGTGATAGCCACAACTTCCTTTTCTCTCTATCATATGATTCTTATACTAAGAATCTACTTAGCAACTCCCAAGTCTTTCATGGCAAATGACTCACCAAATTACTTTTTCAACTTGTTAATAGTAGAAACATCTTTCCCAACAATAAGTATGTCATCAACATACAATAACAGGACAATAAAGTCATCATCAGAAAACTTTCTAAGAAAGACACAATGATCAGAAGTAGTCTTCTTGTAGCGCTGCTCACACATAAAAGACTCAAACTTCTTATATCACTGTCTCAGAGGTTGCTTTAAACCGTATAGACTCTTTCTCAGTCTACACACATATCCTTCGTTGCCTTTAACTTGGAAACCATCAGGTTGCTTCATATAGATTTCTTCCTCCAAATCACCATGAAGGAAGCAGTTTTCACATCCATTTGCTCTACCTCCAAATCAAGAGTAGCTGCCAAACTCAAAAATGCTCTAATGGATGACATCTTCACCACAGGTGAGAAAATTTCATTGAAATCAACACCTTTTCTCTGTCTAAAGCCTTTCACCACTAATCTAACTTTATACCTTTGAGACATAGAATTATTCTCATGTTTCACCCTGAATATCCACCTATTTTCTAATGCCCTCTTACCCTTAGGCAATCTCACCAAGTCATAAGTTTAATTATCATGCAAGGATTTCATCTCATCTTCCATTGCATTCAGCCACTGTTGCTTTTCTTCACTCTCCAAAGCCTTTTCAAAATACTCAGGTTCTTCATCATCAGTCAAATTCACATATTCATCAGAAGAATGTCTGGTAGATGGTTGTCTTTGTCTATTAGATCTCCTGAGTTGGGCTTGAGAGGATTCAGGTACATCATAAACATTCTCATCAAGTGATCTCTCATGCCCCTCCTGGTCATTATTAATAGGAATATCTAATTCATCTCCAAGTTATTGATTAATACCATCGCTTTGTTGTTTACCATGTTCAACACTACCTTTAACATTATGTAGACCGTGAATAGGTGATGGCAAAGGATCAACATCTGTCAAATTTCTATACTTTTCGGGTGTAGTCTTCTCCACTTTATTAATGTCCTCAATGGTTTGGTCTTCAATGAACTGTACATCACAACTTCTAACAAGCTTATTCTCAATAGGATCATAGAACTTATAGCCAAATTTATCTTCACCATAACTAATGAAGATGCACTGCCTTGTCTTCACATCCAACTTGGATCTTTCATCCTTTGGAATATGAGTAAACATTTTGCAACCGAAGACATGCAAATGATCATAGCTCACATTCTTCTCAAACCAAATTTTATTTGGAACTTCACTGTTCAGAATAATAGTAGGAGTGAGATTAATAACATGCACCGCTGTGTACAGTGCCTCACCCTAAAAATGCTTAGGTAATTTAGCATCTGAAAGTATACATCTCACTCTCTCAAGCAATGCCTTGTTCATCCTCTCTACTAAACCATTTAGTTGAGGAGTTTTAGGAGGAGTCTTCTCATGTGCAATACCGTGCTGCTTGCAATACTCACCACCATTGTAAGTACGAATATGTTTAAGCTTCTTGCCTGATTCTCTTTCAACTAGAGCATGAAATTGTTTAAATTTCTCTAGCATTTGGTCTTTTCTCTGCAAGACATAAACCCATAGCTTCCTGTAACAATCATCAATAAAGATAACAAAATAAAGTGCACACTAAAGGATTTTACCTTAAATGGACAACAAACATCCGAATGCACCAATTGCAACAACTCTGACTTCCTTGAAGGATGATGTTTCTTGAAGGATACTCTAGTTTGCTTGCCAGCCATACAATGAGAATATCTCTCCAATTCTGCATTTTTTAACCCTTGAAGAACATCCTTTTTAACTAAGTAGTTCAACCCTTTTTCACTGATATGACTAAGCCTTCGGTGTTACAAATATGCCTCCATATCTATGACATTCACACTATCTTTAGTAACCAAAGCTTTTGTCTAATACAATTTAGAAATCTTCTCCCTTTTAGCCACAACCAAGTTACCTTTGGTGAGTTTCCACTTTCCAGAACCAAAGTGATTATTATAACCACTATCATCAAGCATCTGCATAGAGATCAAATTAAAACAAACATCAAAAGCATGTTTGACTCCTCTAAGCAACAACTGCACTCCTATGTTGGTTTGCAGGTAAACATCACCAACACCAGTCACCTGAGACACACCATCATTACCCATCTTCAATACTTTAAAATCACCAAAAGTGTAAGATGTGAAGAACTCCTTTCTTGGTGTAACATGCGGTGTAGCACCATATAAACAATCCACATGGTCTCATCTGATACAAGGTTAACTAATTCATTGTCACAGAGATTAACAAGGTCACCACAAGTAGTAGTAGCAACACGATTATCATCATCATGATCCTTCTCTTTTTGCTTACCCTTTTTATCTTTGTTCTCCTTTTTTTTTTTAGAAAACAATATTTCTGTATATGCCATGTCTTATGCCAATAGTGACACTCCATATTCTTGTATCTAGACTTGGACTTACTCTTCCTCTTTTCTCTACCACCTTTTAATTCCATTCTCTCAGTGACAAGTACTTCAGGTTGAGATAAAGAACCTTGTGCCTTCCTTCTCATCTGTTCATTAAGAGCATCACTCTTTGCCGCTTGCAAAGAAACAACACCATTAGGGGATGCGTTTGTAATAGAAACCCGAAATGTCTCGCAAGACTCAGGTAAAGTATTCAGTAGCCATAGTCCCAAAACTTCATCATCAAATTTGATACCCATATCGGATAACTAATATAGGAGCCCTAGAAATTCATTCAAGTGATCTGAAATAGAAGAACTCTCCCTGTACTTCAAATTCATCAAAAAGTTCAACAAATACAATTTATTATTCCTTGATTTGGAAGCATATAAGGACTCAATCTTCTCCCACAATATTTTTGCATGTGTCTCATTAGCAATGTGATTATAAACATTGTCTTCTACAAATTTTTGAATAAAACCACATACCTGTTGGTGTTCAAAATCCACTCTTCTTCAAACATAGAATCTGACTTTTAAGTAGCAAAAACAGGAATATGCATTTTCTTCACAAATAGAAAGTCTTTCATTTTTCCTTTCTATAAGTGATAATTAGTGTTGTTCAAGACAACCAATTTTGTATTTGCCTCCATCCTTCAAGCAACTCAAATAGTCTCTAGACCAAAATCAAAGAGCTCTAATATTAGTTGTTGGGACAAACTGAGGGGGTTAAACACCAGAGAGATGTACAACAATGGGTCACGAACCTATATATAAGAGATCGTGACACCACTTTTAACCCTAAACATTAAGGCATTAGGTTATGGGTCTTTCTCACTTATAAATTACTCAACTTCCCAATTTCCTATCAATGTGGGACTTCAACTCACACTTGCACTCTAACCATCTCCCCCTCAATTGTGAGTCCCTTCCACATTGTAAACTCCCCCTCCAGCGGAGACATACATTTAATGACGACCCCTTATTCACACCGCCCTTAAACACAAGGGGACACACCTCCTAAAACCCTTGTCATCAGGAAGATTTTCGATGAAGGGAATCCACTGTCAACCTTAGATCACAACTGTCGGCTCATAGAAACAACTTATCTTTTTAATCCTACATGGTATGATTTTAAAAATTATGGATCTGTTTAACGTTTGTAAACTGGATGTAGGTTAGTTGGACCAAACCAGTATAAATCACTGTGCAAATTCTCTCTTCCTTATACTCTCCTAATTCCAGTCTTTATTGAATTCTTGGAGCACTAACATCTGAGTTTTTGCAGCTGTGTTTGATCCATTTAGATTTCTTGCTGCAAATCTAATTCTTGATACATAATTACTTGACTTTAAATTTGGGTTTCTGACCCATATTTTGTGGTTTGATTTTTGTTCTTCCTACTTTTTTTTGTTGGTTTTGTCACTTATGGAGACAACAATAAAGCTCAAATCCTGGGTATAGGAAGCATTGGTAACAAGACTCTATTCAGATTGATGATGTTTTACTTGTTGATGATCTCAAAATTCAATCTGCTTAGTATAAGTCAATTGTGTGACAAGAATTTTAAAATCAAGTTTGATAATGAGTGTTGCACTATTAGTGATGCATCAAATCATGTTTTATTTGTTAGTATGAGAGTGAATAACATCTATGTGCTTGATATTGATCATTCTGCATCAAACATTACATATTTATCATCTAGAGATGATTTATCATCCCTTTGGCATAAATGCATTGCACACATTAATTTGGGTCAACTGAATAGACTTGCATCTAAAAATCTTGCAGTAGACCTACCTAAATTAAAGTTCTCGTTAAATGGCCTTTGTGATGCATGTCAAAAGGGAAATTAGTCTAGAAAATCTTTCAAATCCATTAATTCAGTTTCTACCTCTAGACCACTTGAACTTTTGCACATGGATCTATTTGGTCTTTCTAAAATTGTAAGTCTAGGTGGAAACTTATATGGGTTGGTTATAATTGATGATTATTCTATATTCACATGGGTAACTTTCTTGTCTACTAAAAATAATGCATTTGGTGCTTTTCTCAAAATTTCCAAACAGATCCAAAATGAAAAAGATTTGAAAATTAAGTCCCTAAGAAGTGACAATGGTGGTGATTTAAAAATGAGGAGTTTGAGAAATTCTATGAAGAGCATGACATTGATCACAACTATTCTGCTTCTAGAACACCACAACAGAATGGGGTGGTGGAAAGGAAGAACATATCTTTGATTGAATTAGCTAGATCAATGGTCAATGAGAATTCTACACCTTAGTACTTTTGGGCTTATGTTGTAAGCATTGCATGTTATGTTCTTAACAAAATTCTGATCCATCCTCTTTTGAAATTAACACCATATGAATTGTTCAAAGCTAGAAAACCTAATATCTCTCATCTGAGGGTATTTGATTGTAAATTTTTTGTTTTGAAAAATAAGGATAATCTTGGCAGTTTGATGGAAAAGCAGACGAATAAGTTTTTCAAGGATATTCTGTCTGCAGTAAAACATATAAAGTATTCAATAAAAGATCCTTGAGTGTTGAAGAATTAGTTCATGTTGTATTTGATGAATCTAACCTCCATAAAAAGGGAGTTTCCTTGGTAGATAATGATGATGCAGGTACAACTGATATTCTTCTTGAAAAGTCAAAAGACACCATCAAATTGGAGGAAAAAGAAGTCTCAAATGAAGTAGAAACTCAACCTCTACCCAAAGAATGGAAGACACCCAGAGATCTCTCCCTTGACAACATACTTGGTGATATTGAGAAAGGAGTCACTACTAGACATTCTCTAAATCTTTTCTGTGAACATATGACTTTTGTTTCTCAAATTGAACCATCTTGTGTGGAGGATGCTTTAAATGATGAATTTTGGTTGTTAGCCATGCATGATGAACTGAATCAATTTAAAAGAAATGATGTTTGGGAACTAGTACTATATAAGAGTAGTATGAATATCATATGAACTAAATGAGTGTTTAGAAATAAACTAGATGAAACAGGAACCATAACTAGATATAAGGCTAGATTAGTAGCTAAGGGCTATAATCAATAGGAAGGTATGAAACATATGCTCCAGTTGCTAGATTAGAAGTTGTTAGGTTTCTTCTTGCTTTTCATGTGTGTTTGACTTTAAGCTATATCAAATGGATGTGAAAAGTGTCTTTTTAAATGGTTTCCTTGATGAAGAAGTGTTTGTTTCACAACCTCTTGGTTTTGTAGATCACAGGTTACCTCACTACGTTTATAAGCTTAAGAAAGCCATTTATGGTTTTAAGCAAGCTCCGAGGCAATGGTATGAAAGGTTAAGTAAATTTCTCTTGTCTCAAAACTTAGAAAGAGGAAAGGTAGACAAAACCTTATTCATTATGAGATCTTCTGAAGATATACTGTTGGTTCAGGTATACGTAGATGATATTATATTTGGTTCTACTAACACATCTCTCTGTGAGGGATTTGTTTCCAAAATGCAGGGGGAGTTTGATATGTCCATGATGTGGGAACTAAATTTATTCTTAGGCTTGCAAGTCAAGCAAATGGAGAAAGAAATCTTCCTTCACCAAACCAAATATACAAAGGAACTACTCAAGAAATTTGATATGGGAGAGTGCAAATTCTCTAACATTCCAATGAGAACCAATTGCTATCTAGCTGCTGACTTAAAAGGACATCCAGTAGAAGTGTCCAAATATAGAGGAATGATATGTTCACTACTATATTTAACTACTAGTAGACCTGACATTATGTTTAGTATTTGTCTGTGTGCTAGGTATTAGGCTGCACCAAAAGAATCACACATGACAAGGGTAAAAAGGATCATGAAGTACTTGAAAAGAACACTTGATATGAGACTGTGGTATCCCAAAGGTACAAATCCTTTCTTAATTGACTTTTCTGACTCAGACTTTGCAGGTTGCAAGTTGGATAGGAAAAGCACAAGTCAAACTTGTCATTTATTTGGTAATAGTCTAGTATCTTGGACAAGCAAAAAGCAATCTTGTGTGTCCTTATCAACTACTGAGGTAGAATACATAGCTGCTAGAAGTTGTTGTGCCCAATCCTTATGCTAAGGCAGCAACTTGAAGACTTTGTCATCATAATCGAGAAAATACCTCTCAAGTGTGACAATACAAGTGCAATAAATCTGACGAAGAATCATATACTTCATTCAAAGACAAAACTTATAAAGATTTGTCATCACTTTTTGAGAGATCATGTAGAAAAAAGAGATTGTGAAGTTCAATTCATAGAAACAGAGTTCCAGTTAGCTAACATATTCACAAAACCACTACCAAGGGAAAGGTTTTACAAGCTCAAAAGAGAGCTTGGTATAGTAAGTGCTCATCAAATGTGACTTTAACTGTGTTTGATTGATCTTAGAATGCATAACTTGTATGGATTGATTGGTATTGGATAAGTCATTGCATGAATTGGTTGAAAGTTGATGACATTTGATGGCTACTCATGCATTAGAAGCATTGCAGTTTGATAGAGTGAAATGGGATTGCATAATTTGGATGTACAAGGGTTTTTGTTTTGTAGTAACCGATTACCACTGCAGGTAATCAATTATCCCAGAGGCTAGATTTTTCAGAATCAGTCCTACAACTCGTGGTAATCGATTACCCAAAAGCAGTGATCGATTACCTGCATTAGTTTTTCAATTCTGGGTTTAAAACTCAAAAGGGCACGAATCCAACTCATTCTAAAATCGCCTAATTGATTCCAAGAGATGTCTTAGGTGTGAAAATTCCTCAAGAAGCTAGGTTCTCCACCAACCCACATTATCTCAATCCTTCAATTTCTCTCATCTCAATCTCCAAATTTGCTCCATCTAAACCCTAACAATGGAAGAGGTTAGATCTAGTCATAGGAAGAGGATGAAACATACAGCCACAGGAAGGGAATTCAGACTAAAGCTCGCTCTGAGGAAGCCTTTTGCTCTACAACATCCTACGTAAGGCTCACTGAGAAGTGATCTCTCCGAAGGTATTCATCTTTTCTTGGCTCACTGAGAATGCGTTCAGTTTCCATGATGACCTTGTGTTCTAAGGGTTGTCAAAGTTTTCTCAACTGAAAGGGAAGTTTTACCTCGATCTAGTTAGGATTTTCTATTCTAACTTGAAGTAGGATGATTATGGAAATTTAATTTCTAAGGTAAAGAGGAAGAAGATTGTACTAATTGACGAAATGATTTTGACATTGGTGGGGTTTCTAATACTGGAATCAGTGCGAGTGTGGATGACCTTAAAGAGAATGGGGTCAACTATAGGAAAATGGAGGTTTTCAATTCAATGCTGGTCAAACCTAATGACTAGGAATTAGGTAGAAGTGGAAGAAGGGACCTGAAGAAAAAGATTATGTTTAATACCAGAGGAATGAAAGTTGATGATAAACTGTTGCACTACTCTATTGCTTGGATACTGGTTGCTCGTGGGAGCAATCATGCTTAAATTCTAGAGGAAGACATGATCTTAATGTTTTCTATCAAGAGCAGTATCAAGGTTAACTAGGTGGATCTCATTAAAGACAACATGATGAAGACTCATCGTCTAAATGAGTACAAATGTCCATATGCAGTCTTTATTTCAAAAGCTCTGGATAAGTTCGATGCGGACACCTCTAATGAAGTAAGGGAATTTACTAGGGATGTTCACTTTGTTAAAGACTGTGCACTGAAGATGATGAAACTGATCAAAACTTATGAAGGTTGGCTGCCAAAGAAAGAATTGCAAACTGAAGATGAAGATGAATCTGTAGAACCAAAGGTCCTGAATCCTTTTGAAGACATGATCCTGAAGCAAATAGGGGAATTGCAAGCTTCACAGGAGAGAAAGTTCCGGGAGATAGAAGACTCCTTGAATGGATTTGTTGGATGTCCCTTTCCCTGGACCATAGGATTAGGACTTGTCTTTACATCCTCATCTTAGGATTAGACATCTTAGGAGTTGCATTGCTTGTGTATTGCCTTCAATTTATCTTCTTTGCGTATTGTCTTTAGATTTACTGATTTTCTCAGCCATTTCATGTTTACTTGTTTTTGTCATTATTTAGAATTCAGAATTTGTGACTGTATCACGATTAAGCTTTGTTCTTGTGTGGACTGTGCTGAATGTAATATCATTTACCATATCAATGGAAGCTTCATTCTTGGTTCTGAATTTGTGTATTGGCTTATTTCTTTATTGATTCATTGTCTAAAAATTGAATTTTATTTAAGCTAACTTGAACCCTGTTTGATAAGAAATAGAGGTAGTTACATATTCTATCTTTGCAGGACCATGAAAGTTCATTTTTGCAGTTTTCTCTGGTTTATTGGTTCATTATGCAGCAATTTTCTGCATAATTCTACAGAAGTTTTAACACTTTGAGGCAGATTGTGTACTGCACTTGTTGAAGTTCTTCATTGCAAAATTAGCCTTCCCAACTATTTATTTTTCCCTAACATATCACTTGTTGTTATATGCATCTTGTCTTTTTCACCTCTTTGTTTGAAGTGCCAAAAGGGGGAGAAGACTTGTACAAGATATGGTGAAGTCATAGGGAGAAGACTTGGTGAAGACATTGCTACAATTCTCAAGTATAATCTCAAGTATAATCTCAAGTATAATCAAAACTTGATTCAAGACCAAAGAGAAAATGTACTAGAAGAATGAAGCTCAACTTAAGAGTGGCTTGAAGAGTGGTTTAGCTTATCAAAACCAAAAAAGGGGGTTGTTGGAACCAAAGAAACTACATTGAAGATTGATGCAGTTTTGGTTTTGCTCTTAAATCAATTTTATGGTACCAAACACGTTTATAGCTGTGGTACTTGTATTGTGTGTTTTAGACAGGCTTGAAAATGTGTTTGGGATGGTTTTGGATAGATTACAGAGGTTGAGTTATGCTGGAAAAACTTCAAAAATGGATTTTTAGGTAAGGTAATCAATTACCTAAAAATGGTCATCGATTACCCTACGAGAATTTTTTAGAACAGGAATTGATGCTCTTTGTGGTAATCAATTACCTGAAATCGGTAATCGATTACCCCTTAGAACAAGCACTTTGGGCCACTTTTGTGCAGGATATCAGGTAATCAAGTGGGTAATTGATTACCCTGCATCAAAACTGATATAAAAGCATTTTGAAAATAGATTTAACAACTTTTGATTAGTCCAATCAAGTGTTTGCTTCTCTCATACAATTTCTAAGAATTCTCTCCAAGATTCATAACCATTTTTTATGGTTTGAAAGTGTTTCAATTTCAAGATTCAAGGAAGAGACTTTATTGAGTCCTAATCTTTCTGTTTGGGTATTCACATCAGGTGATATTGTTCTGCACCCTATTTGTGTTTTTGCCCAAGTTAACAATCTCTTGAGGTGCCTTTTAGATTGTGGGAAAATCTTGCAACGGGGTGTTACAAGTAAGGCGTTGTGAGTGACGGGGTGGTACGGTGTAGCAAAGTCTTGTGTGGTGCAAGAGGAAGTCTCTTCTTTTGTGGTTTAAATCTTTCTACGAGTAAAATCTTTATGTGTGGTGTGCATGTACTGAGATTTTAGTGGAAAACATATTAGTGGAAGGCTAAGTCTGTAAACTGGATGTAGGTCAGTTGGACCGAACCATTATAAATTACTGTGCAAATTCTCTCTTCCTTATACTCTCTTAATTCTAGTCTTTATTGAATTCTTGGAGCACTAAGATCTGGTTTTTTTTGCAGCTATGTTTGATCCATTTAGATTTCTTGCTGCAAATCTAGTTCTTGATACATATTTACTTGACTTTAAATTTGGGTTTTCGACCCATATTTTGTGGGTTTAATTTTTGTTCTTCCTACTCTTTTTTGTTTGATTCTGAATTACTTAAAATATAATTCTTGTTAAGTTTCTCTTCTATTTTTTTAAAAATCATCATTAAAGGAATTCATTTAATTGGTGCTCTGCCTTAAGGGTTGAATTCTTAAAAACCCATTTTTTCCAAAAAAAGATAGATTTTGAAAATTTCAGAAATGGACTCTTTTTAAAAATACTCTGATACTGTTGAATAGAAATCTTTGAAAAATAATTTGGTGAATCTATTCAACCTCGCTTCTAGATTCCCCCTGGAACCAACATTACAGTAATAATAATCAATTTTGTCATTGATCCCCACAATGGAAGAAAACTCATAACCACATATAATTCTATGTTTATAGAGCAATTCAAATAACATAGGGATCTTCAACATAACATGAATCGACCACATATTTAGAGTTATTCATTTTTAATCATTCATAACATTCATTCATAGCAACAAATGAATAAGTCAATTTCATAAAACTTGATCCCTATGGAGGTTTAGGATTCACCTCCACTAACCTATTTCTTATATATGTCTATGTATAAGTTAATCCCACTCCCCCTTACCTCGAAGATGATCATGATTGTGAAGGTGTAGCCTGAACTCCCAAAAGTTGCTCCTCAAACTCTCTTGGCAAGGTTCTCTTTGCAGCTTCCTCTCTAACCTCCAGAGTCATAAATGTGAAAACTCTAGTACCTCTCTTAGACCCTTAATTTTTACCCTAACTTAACCCTTTATTGGACTTTTAAAATCAAACCCAAACTTAACATCTCTTACTATTTACGCCCACATTTTTTTTTTGTTTTATAAAATCAATCCTCTATTTATTTTAATAAAAACAAATAGTAAATTAATTTAAGCCTATTAATATAAATTACATTTTTTATTAATGTATTCTTTTTCTAAAAAAATGGGATGTTACAAAAAGAGGCAACATTGAGGTTTGAGCCAACCTTCACCCTCGACCAGACATTCACCTCAACCTTTTCTTCACCCTCGACTAGGCCTTCACCCTCGACTCACATGATGCAATCCCAACCCACCAACATCTCTATTGAAACAAGGTCTAGACCTTCCAGAATCCCCGAAGAGGTGGGGGAATAAGTTTGAATGCTCCATCCTTTTGTTCTGGGTATTCTGGAGACTCCCATGCTGAAAAATGGAATCGTCTCGCCCTCGAATACATTCGAGAGACTAACCCAGAACAGAATCACAATGCGTTTATTGCGCGCATTCGGCTCTATACCACTGTTGAGTTAAAAAATTCTTCTACAATATTCATGACAAGTGCACCGATCTATGTAGTAACCGATAAATATATCAGGTCGATCCATAGAAACTTGTTGATACTCAGAAACATCACCACTTTATACTTGAATGAACGAAAGATAGAAAGTAAACTAAACTACTGACAAAACCCAAATCGCACTAAGTTTTGGAAAAACAACAAAGTCCCCCTAATGTAACATAGGGTTGACCAAGATCGTATCTTGGAGGAAACGTATTAACAATGATTGCTTCTTTCTCTAGCTAGTTCTATACTAATTTTTTTTTTACAAATTAATAGTGGTGGAATTATATTCAAAATCAAAACGAAAATGCAAGAAATTTACAAAAAATTGGAAAACATCAAACTTCAAGAACAAAATTCGTACGAAAGAAAGAAATTCATAGGAAAGAAAGAAAATCACAGGAAACTAAATTTGCAGAAAGAAACAAAAATTGCAGAAATACAAAAATTGCAGGAAAACAAAACTTGCAAAAATTTAAATTGCAAACTTGAAACAAGAAGTCAGAAATCAAAGATGAATATGAATTTGCTTCTAAACCTAGCCTTTACTACAAGAATTTCAATCAATCAATTATAATTCTTGAGGTTAAGAGCCATTGCAATCAATCAATGACAAACATTACAAATTTTTTATCAAGAATCGTGCACAAAAGAACAAGGTAAGGCAAGAAAACAAACTCAGAGCATGAAAGGAAAAGATGGACATTGGAAACGAAAAATGAAATTGAAAACTCCAAAGCTCAAAAGAGAAAATATTTTCTCTACAAAATTATAAAAACTTTTTACAAAATGAAAAAGATGATAAATGTGTTACTGATCCCTCAACCCCTGTTGGGTTTTTAATCCAACAAAAAAAGGGCCAAGGATGGGCCAATGGGCCTAAAAACTAATTTAAATAAAAAACAAACCCTAATACAAAAAGCTATGGTTTTCTTCCTGAGCATTTGAAAATCACAAAAAATAGATTCAGACTCCAAACACCATGCTTAAGATATCCAAACTGAAGCCCTGGAAGTCAGAAATCCAATTCAAGAATAATCCGCCAAAAATTATATCTACAGAAAAAGTTATGACCAAAATAGTAGGTAGTGTCAGAACAGAAAAATGCAAAATAAAATCAACAAAATGTAACTTATAGCTATGTTTTATACAAACTCTTATTTTATGCAGAAAAATATAAATGAATGATAAATGCATGAAATAAATAAGGAAGAAAACCTTAGAAGATACAACAAGAGTATAAATGTGAGCATATAATATGAGTCATCAACTACCAAATATAAAGTAAATAAAGTAAGATTAAATAAAAAAAAAGAAACGGTTACATGTATGTTATTCAGTTGGGTTTGACTTACAACCACAAAAAATTGAAAGCAAATTGCAAATCAAAGAAAAAGTAACATAAAATGTACTAAAATGAAGGTGACTTAAGAGTAAGGCACAAAGAGGAGATTAAGAGGTGCTTAAGGCAAGCTTGAATGCTTAAAGATTCAGCCCAAATAACACACCAAAGAGGTCTCCAAAACAGTCAAATAACATCACCCAAAAGCTAGTACAAAAATAAGCTACTAAAACAAGAAGAATAAATTGGACTTTAGGAAAAGAATTAAGCAATTATTAAGAGATTGTTTTTTTGAAACATGCTATGATCTAAAGAATGTGGACTCTAGGAATTATGATCAAGAGAATATGCTCAATTCCAAAGAGATTTATCACAAGAATTTTAGAAGCACAACACATTTTTTGGTGAAAATTTAAAAAGGCAACAC
This sequence comes from Psophocarpus tetragonolobus, assembly GCA_037954015.1. Taxonomy (NCBI): domain Eukaryota; kingdom Viridiplantae; phylum Streptophyta; class Magnoliopsida; order Fabales; family Fabaceae; genus Psophocarpus; species Psophocarpus tetragonolobus. Next base: position 30,177,762 of record CM075693.1, on the reverse strand, counting down.
AATATGAAATTAGGAGACAAATAAAGGATTAAACAAGACCACACTATGACACAACTTGGAAGAGTAAAAATGAAATAAAAATGATCCAAAAACAGCCACAAACTCATGCCTAACAGAGAAATATAGGTGCAGGAAAAATAGAAATAAAATGCAAGAACTCAATGTAAAGAAGCAAAAGTGCATCCAAGGATCAAAACTACAATTGTGTGGCTTCCTTCACAAATTTTGTGAAGTCATTACCATGACCCTCTAAGGATAAGCACTATAATAAAAAGAAATAAAAAAGTTGGGCAAAATTAAAGAATAAATCCTAAAAAAGAACACACCAAAATTAAATAGAAAAGAACAAGCTAAATTGAATCTACAAAGCAATAAAGACTAGAAATTAAATTGCAAAACTAGAAAACTACTAAAATATAAACTAATAAGACATAAAAAGGAAATGAAAATGACAATAAATGAAGCAAGAAATAAAATGAAAAAAAAAACCTGCAGAAAATTAACTAAAAAATGACACCTAAACTAGGAAGAAAAGGGGAGGAAAAAAACCTTCATGAAGATGAATCTTGATACCAAATGATGCATTCCCTCGATTTCTTCAACCAAAAGTTCCTTCCTCAAAGAAGATCGAGAGGCTTGGAATAGGGGTGGGAGATGCCACTTTCTCTAAAGAGAAAGATGAGTCAAAATTTTGAAGCTTGCCACAAGGGAGAGGACCTTTGATGAAAGCTAACTAGGGAGAGACTCCTCAAGAGAAAGGATTCTCAATGACACTTTACTAGAAATTGCTCAAATAGAGACACCAAGATTTCAAGAGAAAGCATTCAAGTGTGTGTATACAAGGGAGGGGAAAGGAGTATATAAAGCCCAAAGGAGGAGCTTAGGCACACAAACCAAGGCAATATGAGACTTGGGCCTAATTAGAATTAAGCCTAATTAACCTAAGCTTAAAGGCCTTAATAAGTGATGCTTAACTCTAACTAAAGAGGTGCAAATAGTAGCTCTTCTTTAGGTGGATGGACAAGCCCATACTCCTAAAATAAGGGCATATTCTAAGTTTACTCCTTCTTTCTTACTTCCTACACCTATATACCTAATTTAGAAAGGAAAATGGCCTAAATACATGGCTTTAGGGAATAAAACTATGCACCCTTAATTCAATCTAGGTCTGAAATATTTACAAGGTAAACCTAAAACTATGGCTTCATGTTTTCATCCAAGCTCCCATCCAAGCCAAGTCACTCTTGAATCCTCCTAACCATGATGCTAAGTGGGATTGCATCCCGCTCCCACCATCCCAATAAAATATAGCATTGACGAGCCAACACTTTGCTTTTAGAATGTGGCCAACCAGACCACACCTCTACATCCGCTTACTCGATCGGGACTGACCAAGATTTTGCGTTGTTGTACATCGAGGAGACCCGTTGGCACCAACGCGTTGTGTTCAGGGCATGATCAACAAGTGATGCCCTTGCATCCTCCACACTTGGCCGAGATTGGCCAAGGTTCCATGTTCACGAAGAATAACGTTGGTCATGGGGCGGGTGAGCTATACACCCCAAAGCGCCTCAAGAAAATCCCAGGGTTCAGGGGGCGTGAGGCGCTCCACCCCTCAATAATAGCCACGTTGGCAAAGCTAATAAGTTGTCTTCAGATTGTGGCTTGGTGGACCACAACCCTACATCCACCTACTTGATCAAGTAGCGACCAAGATTCTGTATTCAGGAAGAACGACGTTGGTCTTGGGGCATGGCGAGTCGCACCCCAAAGCACCATTGGAAAATCCAAGGGTCCAGGGGGGTGTGAGGTGCATCACCCCCCAATAAAATATAGCATTAGTGAGCCAATGCTTTGTTTTCAGCATGTGGCCAACTAGACCACACCCCTAGATCCTCCTACTCAACAGGATCGACCAAGATTTCATGTTGTTGTGCGCCGAGGAGACCTCGTTGGCACCAACGCATTGCGTTCATGGGATGATCGACAAGCAATGCCCCTATATCCTCCACACTTGACCGGGATCGGGCAAGGTTCTATGTTCACGAAGAACGACGTTGGTCTTGGGGTAGGGAAGTCACCAACCCCAAAGCGTCTCGAGAAAATCCTAGGGTCCTTCGGGCGTGAGGTGTTCTACCCTCCGATAATAACCACATGGGCAAAATTAATGAGTTGTCTTCAGATTATGGCTTGGTAGGCCACAACCCTACATCTGCCTACTTGACCGAGGAGCAACCAAGATTTTGCGTTCAAGAAGAACAATGTTGGTCTTGGCATACAACGAGCCACACCCCTAAGCGCCTCTAGAAAATTTGAGGGTCCAGGGAGGTGTGAGGTGCACCACCCCCGATAAACTATAGCATGGGTGAGCCAACACTTTGTTTTTAGAATGTGACAGCTAGGCTACACCCCTACATCTGCCTACTTGACTAGGATCAACCAAGATTTTGTGTTGTTGTGCACCGAGGAAACCCCATTGCACCAACGCGTTGCGTTCAGGGCATGACCGACAAACGATGCCCCTACATCCTCTACACTTGACCTAGACCGACCAAGGTTCCGCATTCACAAAAAATGACATTAGTCTTGGGGTGGACGAGTCACACACCCTAAAGTGCCTTGAGAAAATCCCAAGGTCTAGGGGGCATGAGGCGTTCCACCCCGCGATAATAACCACATCAACAAGCCAATGAGTTATCTTCAAATTGTGGCTTGGTTGGCCATAACCCTATATCCACCTACTTGACTAGGACCGGCCAAGACTTCACATTTTAATGCGCTTTGAGGAGTCCTCGTAGGCACCAATGCGTTATTTTCAGGGCATGGCCAACAAATAAATGCCCCTTCATCCATTGCACTTGACCGAGGAGTGTCCAAGATTCCACATTCATGAAGAATGACATTCGTACAGGGTGTTAATTTCGTCACGCCCAACCCAGACTCGCCGATTTCGGCCAAGATTTCCCACGGTCATGTGTCATGGAGGGCCATCCTTGAGGCATCAAATATGGCCCATCACAAGGTCCATGGCAATAAGAATAGAAGAAGAAGGTCATACCACATCAAGAGCATTGATGATCACATGTGCGGACTTTGGTGCATCTACCTAGTCTTTTGCTTGTTTTCCTTATTTTTCCCTTGTATTTTGGGAACCTTAATCACTTAGGATTTCATTTTGTATTTTTATTTAGCCTTTGTATTATGGGGAAAATTATTTTAGGATTTAATTTGGGACTTAAACCTTGACTTGTGAGGTCAAAAATCCATTTCTTTCATTTTCTAAACACAAGGGTATTTTAGTCATTTAGGGGGGAGGGACCTACATTTCATTTGAGGTCCATTTAGGGTTCATTTGATAGGCATTTAGCTCTCAAAATTTCATGCAAATGGACTAGAGGCCTCCCACCATCTCTTTAAATACCCTAGGTTAGACTACATGTAGGCACTTTGGATATATTGGATATTTGAGAGAGTTTTCCTCCTCATTCCTCTTCCTTAGTCATTTAGGGATCTCTTGGGCCCTTTCCCCTCCTCTCTACCTTAGAATAAGCTTAGGTCTCCCTAGGATTGGCCTTCACCCACTCCAAGTGAAGTGAGCTAGCCAAAGAGACACCATCCAACCACCACCACCCAAAACACCATTCTTTTGTCTCCATTTTTCATGAACCAATTTCACCCGTCATAAACCCCATTTTCACACCTATTATTCTAAGTTCCTTTTGAGTGCTCAACTTTCTTGTGTGCCTTAATTTTTGCTTATCTTTCTTAACATTATTTGAGTCTTGTCTCATAATTAATCTCTTGAGTTTAACCGTCTTAACTTTCCTTTTTTTAGTTTTTATTTCTTGGCCTCTTGGTTCTCTTTCTCTTGGTTGGCTTCTTTGCTTGGTGTAGGTGAATCACCTTGGGTTCACGGAGATTGAGTTAGAGGAAGTTGCCATAAGTCCTAAAGTGCTTTGGAGAGAATCACCAAATAGTGGGAGTGCAAACACTATAAAGAGAGGACTAACAAGTTTGTTACTTGTGAAGGAACACCAAGTTGGAGGCTTGAAGAATTTCAATTTTGTTTCTTGCTTTTTATTTTAAATTTTCGCCTAGTATCTTTCTATTTTTATTCTTGTTTGATTTTGGTACCACTTTTTCTTCTTTCTTTTGATCTTTGTTGTTGTTTTTATTGGGGCCATTTGTACTTGGTCCTTTCTTGTTCATTAGGGTTGTAATTTGGACACTTTAAACTCTCATTTGATTTGTGATAGCTTAGGTGTAATTCGTTTTAGTGGTGGGATTGTTTCCACCTTAGGAATTTCGACTAGTGTATGTCTTTATTACTTTCCTTACTTACTTTGTTGTAGTTGTATGCTCTAGGTTGTTATATGTTCGTTTAGAAGTCTTCTAAGTGCTTATTAGGGGTCCGTTGCACAACACACACTTGTAGTGTCAAAATTTGTTTTTGTAAGGCTTACAAAGGGGCAAAAGTTGATAAGTTTCCCACTACTAAGAGGCTTGGTTATTAAGTGACTCCTTGTAGTCCACCTCCCTTTTAGAGTGCAATTCTAACAGCTCCAAGTAATAAGTCTAGCACCAAAATCTCTCTGTGAAAAACTTTATCACTCACTCTTTGTAAAAATATTTTCAAGAAAACCTTTTGTGAAAATCTTTCCTAGATCAAAGATGAGTGATTATTCAAGTTTCCGTGGTCAAAACTTACACCCTAGTAATGCTAGCCTTAGAGATGAACTTAGAGAACTTAGGGAGTATATAAGAAGAAAAGAAGAAGAAAGTGCAAAAAAAAGAGGAAGAATTTAGGAAGAGGGAGAGAGAACATGATAAAAAAATGAGGAAATTAGAGAAATGCTTGCTAAGTTACTTTCGGGGGTAGGAACTAGTGGTTCAAAACATAGAGTCCAACCATCTAGGTCCAAAAAAGGCAAAGGGGTAAGGGTTTCTATGAGTGAAAGTGAGGATAGTGATCATCATCATACCAAAACCCCAAGTGTTAGCTTTTATAGTAGTCATCACAATAAGGATTATTATCAAAGGCCCCCAAGAACACATAAGCAAAGAGAATCCTCCAATAAGGAACCTAATGTCAACCTTTCTTCATTTTTTGGAAAGGACAATGTTGATGCATATTTGGATTGGGAAATGAAGGTTGAACAACTTTGTGCTTGCCATGGGGTAAGTGAAGAGAGGAAGGTTTCTTTGGCAACCCTTAGCTTCCAAGGGCATGCCATGTATTGGTTGACTTCTTTAGAAAGAGAAAAGAAAGTGAATCATGAGCCCCCAATTCAATATTAGAATGAACTCCGTAGTGCCTTGCAAAGGAGGCATATTCCTCCATACTATGACCGTGAGCTTATGGATAAGATTCAAAGGTTGAAACAATGGTCATTAAGTGTGGAAGAATATAAGCAACAAATAGAGTTACTCATGATGAGGGCGAGTATAAGGAAAGAAGAGAGGACCATCATCTCAAGGTTCCAAAGTGGCCTTAATCTTGAAATAAGAGACAAAGTTGAACTTTTGTCATATAGAGATTTTAATGAACTTGTGTTCAAGAATGGAGCACCAACTTAAAAGAAAAAGTTTCAAAAAAGACTTCACTCCATCTTATTCCAAGAATTTTAAGAAGGAGGGTCCCTCTTCCAAACCTTTCTCAAAAGAAGATGAAAAATAAAAAGATAAAGAAAAAGAAAAAACATATTCTTCTAAAGTACCTTTTAAGGAGTCTAAGTCAAGTGACATCAAGTGCTTTAAGTGTCTTGGAAGGGGTCATATTGCTTCTCAATGCCCCACAAAGAAAACAATGATTTTAAGAGGCCAAGATCACTATAGTAGCCTTGATGAAGCTACTTCTTCTTCTTCTACTTCAAGTAGTGAAGATGAAGCCATGGATTCCATGGAAGAGACCTTACCTTGTGATGAAGACTTACTTATGGTAAGGAGGCTTCTTAACAACCAAACTAGTGAGATTGACCAATCACAAAGAGAGAACTTGTTTCATACAAGATGCAAAATTTTAGAAAACATTTGTTCTCTCATTGTGGATAGTGGGTCTAGTTGTAATTGTTGTAATACTAGATTGGTTGAAAAGCTAGCCTTATCCACAAAACCACATCCTAGACCTTATCAATTGCAATGGATTCATGAGGATGAAGGTATTGTGGTTAACCAATAAGCACTTGTACCAATTTCCATTGGCAAATACAAAGATGAAGTTTTATGTGATGTTGTGCCTTTGGAAGCTAGTCATGTGTTGCTTGGAAAGCCTTGGCAATTTGATAAGAAAACCATGCATGATGGCCTTACCAATAAAATAAGTTTCCAACACTTAGGCAAGAAATTTGTGTTGTGCCCTCTAACACCTTATGAAGTGTGTGAGGATCAACTCAAAATGAAAGCTATTAGAGAAGAAGACCAAAAAGAAAGAAAACAAAAATAAAAACAACGATAAAAAAAGGTCTTTCTAAGGCCAAAGTAAAGGAAGAAAAGGTATCATGTTTAGGAGAAAATGTCTCTTTTAAAGATGTTGTTCATAAGAATCATTTATCACTTAAGAATGATATCAAGAAAACACTCTTGATTGAATAACCTTTATACCTTCTATACTTCAAAGAGACACTCATTGCCACTAATCATGAACTTGAGTCTCTACCTCAAGAGGTCCACACTCTTTTAAAAGAATGATGATGTATTTCCTCAAGGGATTCCAAGTGGACTTCCACCTTTAAGAGGGATAGAACATAAAATTGACCTCATCCTGGGGGAAAGCCTTACAAATAGGCCCGCCTATAGGGCTAACCCCTAAGAGACCAAAGAATAGAAACTCAAGTTCAAGATTTGTTGAAGAAGCGTTGGGTTCAAAAGAGCCTTAGCCTTTGTGCTGTTCTTTTAATGCCTAAGAAAGATGGAAAATAGAGGATGTGTACTGATTGTAGAACTATTAATAACATCTCACCATAAAGTATAGGCACCCAATCCCTAGGCTAGATGACATGTTGGATGAGTTATATGGGGCCATTATATTTTCCAAGATTGATCTTAAGAGTGGTTATCACCAAATAAGGATTAAAAAGGGTGATGAGTGAAAAACCACTTTTAAAACCAAGTTTGGTTTGTATGAGTGGTTAGTGATGCCATTTGGTCTTACATATGCCCCTAGCACTTTCATGCGTCTAATGAATCACGTACTTAGGAATTACATAGGGAAGTTTGTGGTCGTCTATTTTGATGACATCTTGATCTATAGCAAGTCCTTAGATGAGCATCTTGGACATCTAATTGAGGTTTTAAAGATTCTTAGGGAGAACCACCTCTATGCCCCTAAACCCTAAACCATACCACCATTACTAACAACAAAAAATGAAAATTTTCAAAATCTTCCTCTTTCATCTAATGTTATAATTAATGTTAACATTAAATTATACTTATTAAAATTAAAAGTTTATTTATTAATATTTTCTATTTGTTACTTTATTTGTAATTACTTGATTAAATTTTTATTTTTAAAATAATTTTATATTCATAAAAATAAATTATAAATAAAATTTCACACAAATCATTACTAACAAAACAACTAACTTGCCTATAATAAACAAGAATACTTTTGAAATAATATTTTTTTTACTTTTCTTTCCTTCATGCTTATTTTGAGTGAAAAGTTAAACATCTAAATCTCAAATCTACCATATTAATGTCACCTTCTTTTCTAACAAAGTTAAGAAAATATAATTTTCCTATTATTTTTCTGCACATGTTATTCTTGGATTCATTGAGAGTGAAATCTCTTTCAAACTACATTTTTTTTTTTATTTGTAAAACTCAAATCCAACAGACTAGTTGTATATAAGGGATCAAAATGGAATTTTTAAAACATAAATATGAATTCATTCGGTATAAAAAAAAATAAAATAATAATAATAAATAAATCCGCACCCGAAAACTGGAGTCAGTCAACGACAACTTCCTCAACACGTTGTTACCCTCTTTCCTCTGTTTTTTTTTTTTACTCTTCTTCTTCCTTCAAACCCTAAAAAATTCCATAACAATTCTCCTTCTTCATTCTCCCTCCATAACCCACCAATAACTAAATTCACACACAATCATTTTCATTCAACATTTTTATATATCCTTCCAATACCCACAATCATTTTCATGTCCATGCGATAGGGTTTTCTAGAGAGAGAATTTGGGGGAAATGGGTCCGAACGCTGCGGCGGCGAAACAAGCGGAGAAGCTCCGAATTGACGGCAACACTTACTTCAAAAAAGACCGTTTCGGTGCCGCCATCGATGCTTACACCGAGGTTTTCCTCTTCTCCTTTTTCCGTTAATGTTACCGTTAGAATTACTGAGAAATTGACGTATCAGTTGATTGATTAATTTTAACCTTTGTTTTCTTTTTTTTTGGTTTGGTTTGAAGGCGATTACGCTGTGCCCTAATGTTCCGGTTTATTGGACGAATCGCGCGCTGTGCCATCTTAAACGCAAGTATGTGATGTGTGAGCGTTTGATTATGCGGGTTTTTTTTTTTTTTTTGGTTATGGTTTTAATTGAATTAAATGTGGTTGCATTTGTGCGCAATTTCTAACTTTTAATTAATTATCATGCATAGATATTTGTTCTTAATTATTTTATTAATTAAAGTTAAATTTAGATAAATATATTTAAATCACATTTTTATCAACAAAAATTAATTTCTAAAATTTATATAATGAAAATTTTAAATGGTGAAATATTTTATGTATAAATTATATTTTATTGTAAATAAATTAACTTACATATTATACACGTTGTATTTAATTAAAAGGCTTAATTTCAGTTAACTAGTAGAATAACTTGTACGTGGCACATGATATATTAAGATATTTAATATATAAAAATATTAAAATAATTTAGATGAAAATTATATTTATCCACTGTTAAAGTTTATCAATATTTAATTTTAGCAATCCTACTTATTGGTTTCTAAAAAACATCAATTCCATGAATCAATATTACATTTTTAACATTTAAAAAAAAAAAATTAATAATTTTAAAATAAGAATTAAACAAAAAAGCATTTATAGTGTTTTCAATTTTTATACTCAAGAATTAATTAAAAAAATAAATATAAAATTTAACAATTACTAATCATTCGGTTATAAACTAGTCATTATAATATTTAACATAAAAATTAAACTTGTCATTATAATAAAAATTTAATAAAAAGATCACAGGCCAACAAGGATCTGTGATCTTTTTATTCTGACCCATTTGGGCTATGGCTGGGCTGAGTTGGTTTGTTTGAGAGTTCTTTCTGAACTTAACTTTCATTCACCTTTACCATTGAAGTATTCTCTCTGCTAGCTTCTTGTTTTACTTTCATACCTGCAGTGTGTTTCTTTCTGTTAGTCAATTCATTTTTATTCTTGTATGTTGCTAATACAGTTATCTTTATATTGTTTTTTTAATATATCTCTAACTTGAAAAAGTTTTGGGCTTCCTGCAGCCATCTCTTATAAAAAAATAAAGGAAAAAAACAGAATGGGAAGGAGCATGGCATAAATTGTTAATTAATGTAATTAGTGCTTTGTTAGTCCAAGTTTCTGTGTTCTTTGATTTAACCATTGAATTTTAAATAAATTCCCTTAACTAATTATTTCCTTATATGGTTTTTTCTACAGACATGCTCTGCTAAAGCCACAAAAAATGGACCTGCATAAAGGGAATACAATTGAGAGCTTAAAACCCAGAAGTTAATAACTAATTACGGTGATCTTTTAAAGGTTGTAAGCCATCAGTAATTGCACATGAAAAGGAGGGATCTTTTAGTCAAGCTATTGGAAACTTGCTGCAGTAAGATATCAATTACACAGTTGCACTCACAGTGTTTGAAAGTGGGCCTTGCCCATGATAGTTTCATTGTTACCAAGCTTAATGTTCTCTATGCTAGATATGCATCACTTTGCCATGCACATAAATTGTTTGAAGAAACACCTTGTAAAACTGTCTATCTATGGAATGCGTTAGTTAGGAGCTATTTTTTGGAAGGAAAATGGGTAGAGATGTTATCTCTATTCCATCAGATGCATTCCGATACAGTGTCAACTGAGGAAAGACCTGACAATTACACAGTGTCTATTGCTTTGAGATCATGTGCGGGTTTGCGGAAGCTTGAACTGGGGAAAATGATTCATGGATTTCTCAAGAAGAAGATGGATAATGACATGTTTGTGGGCTCTGCGTTGATTGAGGTGTATTCAAAGTGTGGACTAATGAACGAAGCTGTGAAAGTGTTTATGGAGTATCCAAAACCAGATGTGGTTTTATGGACTTCAATAATTACTGGGTACGAGCAGAATGGAAGTCCTGAATTTGCACTTGCGTTTTTCTCCCGAATGGTTGTCTTGGAGCAAGTAAGCCCTGATCCAGTGACACTTGTGAGTGCTGCTTCTGCCTGTGGCCAGTTATCTGATTTTAATCTTGGAAGAAGTGTACATGGATTTGTAAAACGAAGGGGTTATGACACTAAGTTATGTTTGGCCAATTCTATACTAGATTTATATGGAAAAACTGGTTCCATCAACAGTGCAGCTAATTTGTTCAAGGAAATGCCAAATAAGGATATTATATCATGGAGCTCAATGGTTGCCTGTTATGCTGATAATGGAGCTGAAACCAATGCATTAGATCTTTTCAATGAAATGATAGATAAGAGAATTGAACCCAACAGGGTTACTGTGGTTAGTGCATTGCGAGCTTGTGCTTCCAGTTCAAATTTGGAAGAAGGTATGCAGATTCATAAATTAGCAGTCAATTATGGTTTTGAGTTGGATATTACTGTCTCTACAGCTCTTATGGACATGTACATGAAGTGTTTTTCACCTGAAAAAGCAATTGACCTTTTCAACAGAATGCCCAAGAAGGATGTAGTTTCTTGGGCTGTTTTGATTAGTGGCTATGCTGAAATTGGAATGGCACACAAGTCCCTGGGGTTTTTCTGCAACATGTTATCGAAAGGAAATCGGCCTGATGCTATTGCTCTAGTGAAGATTCTTGCTGCTAGTTCAGAATTGGGGATTCTTCAACAAGCTATATGTCTTCATGCTTTTGTAACTAAAAGTGGATTTGACAATAATGAATTTATTGGAGCGTCACTCATAGAGTTGTATGCAAAATGTAGTAGCATAGATAATGCTAACAAGGTTTTCAAAGAAATGAAACATAAAGATGTTGTTACTTGGAGCTCAATAATTGCAGCTTATGGATTCCATGGGCAGGGAGAAGAGGCTTTGAAATTATTTTATCAGATGGCTAATCATTCAGATGTTAGGCCTAACGATGTAACCTTTGTTTCAATTCTATCCGCCTGTAGTCATGCAGGTTTGATTGAAGATGGGATAAAGATGTTTCATGTCATGGTAAATGAGTATCAATTGATGCCCAATTCAGAGCATTATGGGATAATGGTTGACCTTCTTGGTCGAGTGGGAGAGTTAGATAAGGCATTGGACATGATTAATGATATGCCCATGCAAGTTGGGCCTCATGTATGGGGAGCCTTACTTGGTGCTTGTCGTATACATCAAAATATAAAGATAGGGGAGCTTGCAGCTCATAATCTTTTTCTGTTAGATCCTAATCACGCAGGGTATTATATACTCTTATCAAACATATATTGTGTGGACAAGAATTGGCATGATGCAGCAACACTCAGGACATCAATTAATGCGAATAAGTTGAAGAAGATTGTTGGTCAAAGCACGGTTGAGATAAGGAATGAGGTTCATAGTTTCATAGCTAGTGATAGACTCCATCATGAATCAGATCAAATTTATGAAATACTAAGGAAATTAGATGCAAAAATGAGGGAAAAAGGTTATGGTCCGCCAATGCAAACACAGGAAATACAATTCTAATATTGACTATGTAGAACATTAAATCTGATGGGGAAGTTGATAGGCCCACTATTGACAGCTCTAAGGAAAGGCCCAAATGTCAGGAATTCTAGCTGGTGTTGATCTGATTTGATAGAAGGTGGAAGCTTTATTTGGGATTTGCTTTTATTCTTTTTGTTTGATATTAAAGTTTTGATTTTTAGTATAAACCCTTAGTTGATCTTGCGGGATTCAACCGCCACACGAAAATTAAATTTTTTGTTCATTCTTGCAGGATGTTTTGGTACTCCACCCCTCCCCCAAACCCAAATGGTCACCCCCTCCCCCACTCCAAGGTGGTCAATCCTTAATAAATAACAATAACTTGATTTTTCATTTCTTCTCTTTTAAAGATTTTTTTCCTCAGTTTTATATGATATTTTCATGTTGGTTAAAGAAATATTAATTCTTTTTCAGTTTCTCAGAGTCAAAAGAAAAAATTGTTCCCATAGAAGAAACTGCTTCCGGGAAAAGGAGAAGGGATCTCGGTGGATGATTGTTTCCAGCTTCAAACAAGATGACAACACAGCAGCAAATGTGAATCTTTCAAGTTATTAGTTTGAGAAATATATGAGGGACATGCAGTTGCAGAAATTGATCAATTCTGGTTCTATCTTCCCATAATTCTGTGTCTTTTATGTTGTGACAATATGGTCGTCGTCCACATTTGCACAGAGATTGGATTTCATTATACACTGATATTCTTGAGTTCTGTGTTTACTGGTAGGCTTTCTCCAACGTGAGTAAGAAATCTGAGCCGGTGATAACAAAATGCAAAGCGGGCAAAAACTGGACCAATGTGACCTTTAAACCAGACTTGGAATCATTATTGTACTCTTTCATTTTGTGTGAGTATGGCTGATCAGGTAGGTTTATTTTGATATCATTATTGTAGTTTTGTCTTGCTTTGCCTATCTCTTTCATGTAGATTATGGTGTTTTAATCTTATGGGTGGTTCAGGATCATGATGGTTCTCACATAAAAGGTCTACTGATAAACTTCATTCATTCGTTCTGGCCATCACTGCTAAAAGTTCCATCTTTTATGGTTGAATTTGCAACTCTGATAGTAAGGGTTAGTATGGTTTTGTTGTTATTGAGAAGGATAACATTTACAAGAGATCTTCGTGGATTTCATATTTTGAATGATGTCTCTGCAGGCTTTTCATTCAAATGGGACAAAATTATCGTTTTATTCCATGCCTGAGTATGAATCATGGAGAGAAGGCTTGAGGAATAATGCAAAGGCTTGGAAGATAAAGTACTATAAGGTTTGTTGTTGTAAGCATGGCTATCGTTGAGGTTAGCTTTTCATTCTGCTTTGAGTTATGCCTTACTTTGTTTCCTTTCTCTTTCTCTCTCTACAGGGTTTGGGTACAAGTACTCCTGAGGAAGGGAGAGAGTACTTTCTAGATCTAGATAGGCATAAGAAAGACTTTGTTTGGGAAGATGAGCTAGATGGAATTGCAATTGAGATGGCGTTCAGCAAGAAAAAAGCTGAAGATAGGAAGACTTGGATTCGTAATTTTGAGGTATTAAGTGTTACCAATCGGACAGTATTGAACATTGTATTGAGGATTTATTGTGTAGTGTTGACATTCATTTTACTGGAGGTGTGAAGTAGGGAGTACGTGCAAATAAGAATATACCCTTCTTTGCAGCCTGGCACTTGTCGTGATCATACGGCCAAATATATAAACTACAGGGACTTTGTTAACAAAGAACTTGTATTGTTCTCTAGGGCGGATCTTCAGAGGTCCATTCCCTCTATGGTTGATGGCCTCAAGCCTGGTCAAAGGAAGATTCTTTTCTGTTCATTTAAGAAGTTGTTCAAAGAAATAAAAGTGGGCCAGTTTATTGGTTATGTGTCTGAGCACTCTGCTTACCATCATGGTGAACAAAGTCTTGCAAGCACAATTACTAATATGGCGCAGTATTTTGTGGGTAGCAACAACATCAATCTTCTTAAGCCAATCGATTAATTAGGTACTCGTATCCTGGTAAGATGAGTCTGTATATGATTTTGATTCAATCCTTATCATTTTTTTTATTCTAGGTGTTTTTTTTTTCCTCTTTGAAACTTATATTGATTGTGTAATTTGCTCTCATAGGGAGGGAAAGATCATGCAAGTTCCAGATACATCTACGCTGAACTAAACAATATTACTCGGTGCATCTTTCATGAGGATGATGATAAGCTTCTTGAATACTTGAATGAAGATGGGAAGAAAATTCAGCCCAACCGGTATATTTGTTTACTTTTTATTCCCCCTAAAAAAAATTTAGTTTATGATTAGAAATGTGTGTAACTTTCTTAAATTCTTCTTGTCTGGCCTCGCAGGTACATACCAGTTATACCATTGGTTCTTGTCAATGGTAGTGAAGGAATTGGGACAGGTTGGAGTTCTTACGTTCCCAATTATAATCCAAGGCACATTATTGCCAATCTTAGGCGATTGTTAAGAGGGGAAGTAATGGTGCCAATGGATCCATGGTACAAAGGATTCAAAGGAATTATTCAGTTAGCATATCCAAGGGAAGTTACCAATATTAGGCGTTGGTTAAGTGGGGCATTAAGTGGGGAATGTCCAAGGTATTATTCAGTCAATGGCACAGTGGAGGAAATAAATGAACAAACTTTCAGAATCTTGGAGCTGCCAATCCGTAAATGGACTCAATATTACAAGCGGTTCCTTGAGTCCATAAGGTAACCCCATATCCCTAGGCAACTTTTGCTAGGCCGTCCAACCACTCTGCTCGACATCTTCAGAATTACTAGAACTAGTTGTAGTCGTATCGTCTTAATTTACTCTAAGTCAGGACTGAACCACACCAAGGGTGTAGGGCATGAGCAATAGGGAGCGATTGGATACAAGAGTTCCTAGAGAGGACTTCTCTTTGAGGGAGCCCGATCGTCCAATACAGTAACGAGGGTGTTATTCCTGACCAACGGGAAGGAATAGAGTAAGACATCTACTCCTATCAATGATTAATTTTATGACTCGCATTAATTGAAACGTTAATTAGAAAACAAACATTAAACATACATATTAATTAGATAACATGTGATGTGAGTATGAGTTAATTAAAAGGTACCTTATAGATTGGAAAAGAGTTTTATCATTAATAAAATTCTCTTATTTACATAACTTTTAAAGTATTAATTGATAAAGTTAATAAATTTACTATGTATAAAGGATTGGGATTAACTATTGGTTGAAAATAATTTACATTAATAATATATAAGTGTTTTTCTATGAAAAAAAACTTTTCAATGTTACTTTATATTCATAAAGTCAATAAATAAAGAATTGTGTTTAATTGACTGTATAAAGACATTTATTAATTTATTTGACAAAAAATATATAAAATAGTAAATATTATAAATATATGTGGATCTATGCTATTTCATATATTTCTGTGTATAAAGAAATTAAGACCTGTGAAGAAAATCAAACATTGAAATTAATTATTTAATTAATAAAATGTTAGTAATGAATAAATAATGTTAGTAATTAAACATTTAATTAATAAACAGAAACATAAATTGTAAGTTATTAATTTGTCAATAGTAATGAATAAAATGTTAGTAACACGTTAACCACTTTCGGAAAGGATAAAGTTATGAATAGAAGGTTTCAAAAATAGAAACAATTTATTGTTATATTACTATTTTTCTGTCTTATTTTTCAATCAAAGTTTAGAATTTCACTTTGTTCAATATGTAAAATAAAAAACAATAGAATATTTTTATATGCAATTGAGATAAACTTTAAGTTTGATTAAAAAACAGCTATAATCTATTTAAGTTATTAAATTCTACTCTAAGTCATTGATTCCTCTCTTTTATGGAAAAGAAGAATACATAACTATTTACGATATTCATGTTGTTAATAGTTATAAGGGATTGTTTATTCTAAATTAGTATCTCATTTTCTGTCCTAACAATTAATAAACACTACATCATTTAATGAATTTTATTTTATAAATTTTTTTATATCTTAAGTAACTCATTAAGATAGAAAATGAAACATTAATTTTGGAATTGAGGATTTTTATTCATTTATAAGATATATTTAATTAAATTACATATATGAAAAAAATGAATAAAGTATTCACTTTGTTTTTTCTGGCTTATCTTATTGTAAATCATGATAGATGATTTAGTAATTGTTTGTGATCATCAAGTTCAGGTTGAAGTTGCACGGTAAATTGTAACTGCCCAGTAAACTCTTGAGTTTATTACTGGTTTATCAAATCATCAAATTGAATTATTTTGTTTGTGTTTAAGATTCCATTTACTTTCTTCGATTTACTTTCTTTTAGTGTGTCTTTTGTGTATTGAAGACTATTTGTATCTAAAAATATTAAACATTCATTTTTTTAATAACATCAAAATATAAAAATATTCTACCATTATTATCATTTAAAATAATATATTTTTAAACTTAATTCGGTTGTTGTGGTGCCACAAGTAAATCAATATAAACTATCTAAATAGTCCAAACAAACAGTAATTTTTTTTGTAGTGCATATAACCCTGCTGCCACATCCATAGAAACAAATGCTTCGCACAAGAGATTCAAACAAACTTAATATGTTTGTTGTGTTGCCAGAAGCAAACCGCCATTGACCAAAAAAGCTGAAAGGTTTTTTAGAAAATAATTACTCTGTAGAGAGATGCCCAATTAAAATAAAAAAATAAAATAAAAAAACAGTTTGCAGAGTTATCAGATATCATATCAACAAATACAATCTCCAGCAAAATTGTAATTTAAAATGGGTATAAGTCCCACAAAAATTTGAAAACACAAACATAATACCAACCGTGCTTTACCCTTTCTCTTCTTTTTCAGCTCGTGTGACACCCATAAAACAATTCCTCACATCAGCAAACACATATTCTCCTTCCATTTCCATTTGGAAAGCTCAAAATTCATAGTACAAAACCCAAAATTTCCAACAATGTAATCAAAGGAAGTAATGCTGACAACACTATTTGATATCACTAATTGGTTGAAATTAATTTAAAATCCATCAATTTTAGGAAAGTGGATTAAATAACTTTGTAGTGGATGACTTTCTCTTATCCTAAACCATTACATTAATCTATTCTACATAAATCAAAGTCACCAAAGTTATCAAATGACAAAGCCACGTAATCCAAATCCCACTTTTGGCTGGTTTCACATTTAATTTAGGAAACAAAATCATTCCATAAAATGTGGGACTCACAAAATTAATGATTTTAAATATATTTCAATGAACCCAGAAAGTGTTTTTATTTATAATTTTTCAGCCAATTTTTATTTTGCTTTAAAAGATCGAATGAAGAAAATACAATTTTTTCACAACCTCAGGAAAGGAAACAGATTTGGACAAACATAATAAAACTAATAAATCTAATAAGATACAAATACCAAACAAAAGTACAGTCTTCACAATCAACAGAAAGAAATTATACAAGATCATATTAGAAATAGGATGATCACTAGTAGAAATTGCACATTTAAAATATTGATAGCAGCATGTAAACCGGTAGGAGAATCTCAAAAAGCAAGAACTTACCGTGATGGTATCATAGTAGCTCCATCCAACTTCAGAAACCTACCCAACACGCAGTACTTGTGTCCTTTCTGAAGCCTCAACACCCTGATTTCATTTTTCTTGATTAGTTCAATATTTGTAAGAGAAAGAACAAATCAAATAATATTCATATATGAAGCATTAAATGTTGCAATTAAAATAAGTTCAAGATATTACTTACTTCAGAGCATCAGGAACAACCATTCTCTTGTCATATGGAGGAGGTCTTGTGCAGTATCATTCTACAAGAAGTCAAGAACAGAAATTTCAGAACCTTCCCCTCAACAAATTAAAATTGATCCTCTCTACAAATACAGTAAACGAAAAACTTCTCTTAAAAACTTCTCAAGATATCAATTCATATATTTCTTCAAACAATATAACCATGCACAACACATAACAGACCAAAATAACCACCAATTAAAATCGAATAAATCATAACTATATGTCATTCTCAAATCATAAACTGTTAACCAAACCACATTCACTCTAAAGCCCTAAACTGTTCTCCTACCACAATCACAACACCTTGAAAATTCACAGTTCCAAAATGAAAATGAAACTAGCTTTAAAACAAAACATTTCTCCTCTTACATTTCTAACAAAATCAAGAAAAAACCACAGGAAAAATAATATTTTTGGTTCCCACGTGTATATTTGAGACAATAACACTGAGTGTGAGTACCTTCCCTAGCGAAAATTTGAACCTTAATTTTCCTAGTTGAAGGAAACTAACCCCTTACCCTAGACTTAATCCTATCTAAGACAAGGTCAGACATTAAATTTTCAGTGGGAATTCAAATCCTAATTTGCCTAGTTTCAGGAAACAAGAATGTTGCCCCACAACCAGTACTATTTGAGACAATGTCATACGTTAAATTCAAACACTTCTCCTAAAAGGAATTCAAATTCAGTTCAGCATGTAGTTGGAAACATGTCCCTTATCCTGCTCAACCCTCACGAGTAATCATATCACATCAAAATTAACAACCTAAGTTGACCTTCAATCTAAAGATTTACTACAGCATATACCAATGAAAACAATATCTCAAAAGATACTGTATTTTTTTAATTTTTTTCTATCTACCAATGTTAACCTTTAGTTTTTGTTCAAATATACTATTTTCCCTTCTCCTTTCAGCCCTAGAACCCCCTTCCCAATCCCTTCAAAAGAAAATGCATTTTCTTCCATCAATCAATATTAATTGTTAGGTTCTAGATCAAAATATCATTTTAGTCAGCAATGTTATCAAACATCAAAGTCAAATCCATGTCGAGAGTGTTTATGCAAATTTTAAAACAAAACATAATCTTTTTTTTTTTTCAAATCCCCAATATCCTCCTACTCTTCCACATAACACCCGAAGCCCCATTCCAGACATGAATTCAGTGACTTAGGGATTTGATAATTTTGGTGAAATGTTCATTCTAAATTATTATAATAAATAAATATATAAATTCTTTTTTATAGTAAATAAAAAATTTATATAATTATAATAATTTAAAATGAATTAAAGTTACCAAATCTCAAAGTCACTTATTTTAAATCCTCAAATCTCATCTGGACATGATATTTTAGTATATTTTTAAAGTTAGAGTATGAAATTTTTTTACTAGAAATGGGACATGTGGTTCAATCATTGAATTTGACTGAGTCTCCAGATCATTTTTTAAAAATATGATTAAAAATATTTACAATTAAAATAAATATAGTATACAACAAACTACAATATAAAAATATTTTGGTAAAGATATAAAGTAGAGAAATAGAGGAGGAAGATATCTTAGTTTTGAATTTCTCCATTAGCAAAACTAATATAGTAACAATTAATATTTGCTATAAAGAAACAATGTAAAGAAATAAGGGTAATGTGATTATTTAATTTTATGTAATTAAGGGATTAATTTCAATTGAAAATTTTAATTAAACTTAATTAGTTCAAATCAATGTTTGAATGATCATTATTTTTTAACTATCAGAAAATAATTTTTAAATTAATTATTTCAATTACCAAAAATGAAAAATAAAATTTAGCAATCTATACTTATTAAGGTTAAAGGTTAGGTAGGCCATAAAAATAAGTATCTATACTATTTTTTTAATTGAATATTTGATGTAAAATATTTCAAATTTTTTTAAGGACTAAAAATATTTTTTAAAAATATTCAAGAATAAAAACATTATTTATTGGCCAATAAAAAAGCAATTTATGAGAAAACATAATTAACTTGTTTTAAAAGTTTTACTCACATTTAATTAAAATCATGTATTTATGGTTTGTTAACCTTATTTGTTAATATTTTAAAAATTTGAAGAGTTATAATTGAATGTGAGTGAAAAAAACTTTTTACGATTATCGTCCATAATAATTAAACAAACTCTTGTTTGAACATTATACAAAATTTTACCTTTTGTTTCAAAAAAAAAATCAACCTTTTATATATCATTTTATAGAACTTTATGAAAAATTTATTGCCATATATTTTTTTCCCAAATGACATTCAATATTGTTAATAATGATTCTGAATATTTATGAAATAGAATTAATAAATACTCTTTCTGAACTCATATATAAGCAAAAATAAAATATGTTAAAGGGATCTAACTGAATTGGTTGAATATGTGCATGAGTTGTTGCAGACCACTTGACACTATCTTCAACTCCTCCTATATAAATAAAAATATATAATTTAAAAAATGAGCTACATTACTTAATTTCACCTAAAATAGAAAATAAGGTTATTTTTAAAATACCATTCATGGGAAGTTTTAAACTTGATATCATGATTAAAAAAGAGTACTAATTATAATTAAATAAATGGTTTTTAAGAAATAATAACATTAATAAGGAAAAGTTAATTTAATTTACTTATATTTAAGTTCACAAAAAAACTTAACTTTTTGACTTATACATGAGTCTAGAGGAAATATTATTAATGACCAATTTACAACCAAATGATTAGTCATTGTTAATCTTATATTTAATTTTTTAATTAATTATTCTAATAATTTATTAAATTTTTATTTAATTTTTAATTAATTTTTCTAATTAATTATTAAATTTTATATTTAATTTTTATGTTAAATATTATAATGACTAGTTTATAACCGAATGATTAGTAATTGTTAAATTTTATATTTAATTTTTAATTATTCTTTTGAGTATAAAAATTGAAAACACTATAAATTATTTTTTGTTTAATTGTTATTTTAAAATTATTAATTAAATTTTTAAAAAATGTAATATTGATTCATGGAATTGATGTTTTTTAGAAACCAATAAGTAGGGTTGTTAA
This sequence comes from Psophocarpus tetragonolobus, assembly GCA_037954015.1. NCBI lineage: Eukaryota > Viridiplantae > Streptophyta > Magnoliopsida > Fabales > Fabaceae > Psophocarpus > Psophocarpus tetragonolobus. The sequence continues at coordinate 30,156,963 of CM075693.1, read as the reverse complement.
AATTAAATATTCATAAACTTTAACAGTGGATAAATATAATTTTCATCTAAATTATTTTAATATTTTTATATTTAAATATCTTAATATATCATGTGCTACGTACAAGTTATTCTACTAGTTAACTGAAATTAAGCCTTTTAATTAAATACAACTTGTATAATATGTAAGTTAATTTATTTACAATAAAATATAAATTTATATATAAAATATTTCACCATTTAAAATTTTCATTATATAAATTTTAGAAAATAATTTTTGTTGATAAAAATGTAATTTAAATATATTTATCTAAATTTAACTTTAATTAATAAAATATATTAATTAGAATAATTAAGAACAAATATCTGTGCATGATAATTAATTAAAAATTAGAATACATTTTTTGCATTTTTTTTATAAGCTAAGAGAATATTATTAAAATCTATAAAAAGCATAAGTTGTGTCTTCTAAACAATCCAAAGAGAAACATAACAAAAAAAAGTTCTTACACTTTCCAAACATATGATCACATTTCTACCCCTTAAAAAAGAAGAAAGAGTTCATTATTCATTTTGCATGTGAGTATGAAGTTTAGTGTGTCATCCAACACTATTCCCAAAAATGCAACTTAGTAATATATTATGAAACATATTTCTATGAGAGTTAGTAAAGATGATGTTGTTATAGTAGTCAACAAGTTAAAATCAATTATTAGAGAAATCTATTAAAAATAGTTGAAAAATCTAACTCAATCGATTGGACAAAAAACTTGTGATTTGATGATTGAGTTAGGTTGATGATCAAATCAGTCATGCAATTAATTATTTGGTGTGACCTGATAACCCGACCTAGTTGAAATTATGATGACCTAGTAATCTAACCTAGTTATTCAATTTTTTGTTACAAATTAATAAAAACAATGTTTTATTTTTACTAATTATGTTTTCCTTAATATGCATTTAAGTATGTTTCTTTATTATTTTATGCTCTCTCTTTATGTTGCAAACTTTGTTGTGCTGCCACTGTGTGTTTGTTAATTTATAAATTTGTCATTCATATATTATAGAATTTGTTTGTTATTTGTTATCATATGTAATGATTAAAAGTTTTTAAAAATGAATTTATTTATTTATTTAGAATCCAAGAACGAATGTTAATGAATTTGATTTAAACTTAAAGATAGATTTCTTAAATTATAGTTATTATTATGTTAGTTAATATGAACTTTAAGAATAAGTTTGTGAAATTATATTTTTTGTGATGTTTTAATATGATTTTTTAGTATATTATTAAAGTCAGAATATGAAAATTTTTTATTAGAAATGAAATTTTTTTATTAGAAATGAGACATGCTGTTCAATCATTGAATTTCACCAAGTCAATCTCTAGGTATTTTTTAAAATTATGATTAAAAGTATTTAAAATTAAAATAAATATAGTCTACAATAAATTACGATATAATTAAAAGTGAAGAGATGGATAAAGAAGAGATCATAAGTTCGAATTCCTCTGTTAATAAAGATAACACACTAATAATTAATATTTATCTGTAAAAATAATGTAAAAAATAATATAATGTCATTATTCAATTTTATGTAATTAAGGGAATTAATCTCAATTGATCATTGTAATTAAACTTAATTAGTCAAAATCAATGTTTGAATGATCATTATTTTTTAATTATCAGAAAATAATTTTTAAATTAATTATTTCAATTACCAAAATGAAAAATAAAATTTAGCAATCTATACTATTCAAGTTAAAATTTAAGTAGGCCATTAAAAATAAGTATCTATACTATTTTTAATTGAATATTTGACGTAAAATATTTCAAATTTTGTTTAAAGACTATTTTTTTTTAAAAATAAGGATAAAAACATAATTTACAGGTCAATAAAAAAGCAATTTATGTAAAAAAACATAATTAACCTTTTGTTTTAATACTATACCAAAATTCATCCTTTTATATAACTTTCACACACAAAAAATCAACCTTTTATATATCATTTTATAGAACTTTAGGAAAAAGTTATTGTGATATATTTGGTCACCAAATGGAATTAAATTTTGCTAACAATGATTCTGAATAATTATTAAACTGTAAAAATATCTAATTTTACACTTATTAATAAAATGATTTATTGTTATTTAATTCCATTCATCTCAAGTATAAAATAAAATTATTTTTACAACATCATTCATTGGAGCTTAATATCATACATAAAAATGAGTCAATAAGTGTAATTAAATTAATGATTTTTTAGAAATAATAACGTTAATAAAAAAGAGTTTAGAGATAAAATAAAATTATTTCTAAACATCATTTATTGGAGCTTAATATCATGAATAAAAAAAGTCATAAATGTAATTAAATTAATAGTTTTTTAGGAATAATAACATTAATAATTTAAAATTAGTTGAATTTACTTATATTTAAGTTTACCATAAAACTTAATTTTTTTTCTTATACATAACTTTAGAGGAAGTATTATTAATAAATAATTTATAACTGAATGATTAGTAATTGTTAATTTTATATTTAATTTTGTAATTTATTATTCTAAGCATTTATTAAATTTTTTATTTAATTTTTAATTAATTATTCTAAGTAATTATTAAATTTTATATTTAATTTTTAAATTAAATATTATCATGGCTAGTTTATAACCATTAGTAACTGTTAAATTTTATATTTCATTTTGTAATTAATTCTTTTGAGTATAAAAATTTAAAACATTATAAATGCTTTTTTATTTAATTTTTATTTTAAAATTATTAATTAAAATTTTGAAAAATGTTACAAATGTAATATTGATTCATGGAATTGATGTTTTGTAGAAACCAATAAGTAGGATTGTTAAAATTAAATATTAATAAACTTTAACAGTGGATAAATATAATTTTCATATAATATTTTAAAATATAGAGATTTGTTTTTATAGTTTTAAAAAACCACAATTTTTTTTTATTTTCGTTCTTATAATTTAAAATATAGAAATTTAGGCCTTAGTGATTTTTGGTTTATAATTTTGAAATTTATAAAAAAAAACAATATTATTTTGATTTTTAAATTTAAATCATTAATGTAAATCTTAATATAACTTTTTATTGCCAAAAAAATTATTAAAAATACAAGTAGAGAGCACAAGGTATGTCTTTTGATAATATCTTAATATCATTAAGATCGACACTCGATAAATTATGGTCGGAAGTGGTGGTTGGTGTTGAAAGATAAGTGGAGTGATAACGGATATTTAGAGGTAATAGTCCGTGACAATGTTTGGAAGTGGTGATGACTACTGCACAGATCTTAATGTTTATTTTCTATATTTTTCTGTCAATATCTCTAAAAAAATTTTAACTTTTGTAATGGTTTATGATTATGATATGTTTTCTAAAATATCTTTGAGTAATATTATAATTTAATTATTATTGTATTTTTATTAATTTTAGTTTTTCCAATAGAAAAAAAAATTAATTTTTTATTATTATCTATAATAAAATTAATAAAAAATAACTCTTTTTGTATACATTTCTTATTTTCTAGTTTATTCTCAACATACATTCTCCTCCTCAACATACATTCTAGTTCTTAAATTTACTACATATTAAATACCATAATATACTCCTCTGCAATGCACAGATTATTATATTATTTTTTTATAAAAAAATTAAAGATCTTGATTGATTAAACTTTTGTTTAGGAACTAGAAAGTCAAACAAAAAAAAAAAGGTTAGGACATCTTGCCTAGTCAAACTTTTGTTTAAAAATTATAAACTGAATTTTAAAAAGATTAAGGAGCCAAAAACTTACTTAACCTTAAAATATACTAACATGTTATAATATTTTCCTATCACTGTTTGTTACATGTATAATTAAAAATATAAACTAAAAAATTAACTAGAACTATAAAAGTGAAAAGTCATAAAATTACAAGTTTTTTGCTTCAAAGAATTAAATTATTATGGAAGAAATTTTAGGTAATAATTAAATTATTCCTTACATAATAGCTGGTAGGTAATAAAAAAACCCTCTTATTTAACATGTACAAAAGTTACAATAAAAGAAATTGGTTACAAGGTGCGTAGCTGAACCTACATAAAGTTGATAGGAGGGTTTTTTTATTATGTGTAACTTTTTTACATGTTAAATATTAATAATAGTTTCATTTTGACTAATTCTTACCATATAATTAATGATAGTTTTTAGAAAAAAATAATTTTTTTATTATTGATCCACTTTGCTATATTTTTTCTTTTCTTACCAATTTACATAATTATTATTATTATATGGACAAAAGTATATACACATTCTATTCACTAAAAATTTACAGAATTATTTTTTACCTTATTTTTAATTTAATGTTGTTATCGTATAACTTTTTACATAATATTATTAAGATTAATTTGTATTGTAGAGGAATATTTTTTTGTTGAATATATTTTTTAAGATTAAAATATTTATAGAAATAATATAAATTTCATATAAATATATTCTTGAATCTTATTAAGATTAATATGATTTATTTTAAAATATTGATCGATAAAATCAACAAAGTTATCATACTTAAAAAAATATTTTAGCATGGCATATAGGCCCTTTATCTCTTTGCAATAGGGATACAAAGGAGAAAACATTTAGAGGAAAAGAAGCTTCTATTAATGAGAATGAGTGTTTGAAATGGTTGAACACAAAAAAAACAAATTCAGTTGTTTATGTGTGTTTTGGAAGTATGGCAAAGTTTGGTGATTCTTTGCTTGGAGAGATTGCTATGGGACTTGAGGCATCTGGGGAACAATTCATTTGGGTGGTGGGAAAAAACAAAGAAGAAGAAGAAGAATGGTTGCCTGAAGGATTTGAGAAAAGAATAGAAGCAAGGGACTCATCATAAGAGGTTGGGCACCTCAGATGGTGATTCTTGAACATGAAGCAGTTGGGGCCTTTGTGACTCATTGTGGATGGAATTCAACTTTGGAAGGAGTAGTTGCTGGGGTGCCTATGGTGACTTGGCCTGTGGGTGCTGAACAATTTTATAATGAGAAGTTGGTAACTGAGGTGCTTAAAATTGGTGTGTCTATTGGTGCTAAAAAATGGACTTTGTGTATGGGGGATGATGGTGTAAAATGGGAAGCAATAGTGAAGGCTGTGAAAATGGTATTGGCAGGTGAAGAAATAAAGGAAATGAGAAAAAGAGTGAAAGCATTTGCACAAATGGCTAGACAGGCTATTGAAGAAGGAGGATCTTCTGACTTGAGTTTGAATGCTTTAATTGAGGAGCTAGGTTGCCTCTCCCATTCTTAATGCTTCAAATAACTTGATGTCTAGCAGTAGGAAGAGAATTAAAGGTTATGAATAAATGAATATACAGAAAGTGTATGAGTTTGTATCATCTTTGGTAAACAAAAATGAAATTGAGACCTATTCTTTTGATTCTCTTAGTATTCCATAGTTTGAATCAAATATTTTACCATAAAAAATTCAAACTCAAGATTGTTAAATTGAAATAACATTGTGTTCGTTGATTTGTGCATTTGATGGTGGGTAAATGTTTCTACTCACTCCATTTATATTTTTACTCTCGTGCACACCTTTATTCATTCTCGTTTTTTACTTTTTCTAAACCCTTCCTAAGATATGTACTTATTATAGTGAAAATGAGACACTGATTATCATGTACTTAATTGATGTACAACACGGAAGAGGGGTTGAGAATACCCTATTTAATTTGAAAAAAAAAGTACGGGGACTAAAATGAAAAAAATTGCAAACTTACAATGATCAATATGTATTAATTTTTTTAAAAATATTTTATATTTTTAATTCCTTGTTTACTATTATTTTTTGCAATACTTTTTGAAGGGAAAAAAATAAATGTTTGTCAAATGTTGACATGAATTTGTTTATAATATTGATTTTATTATTATTTTTTAGGAGATGTTTGACCATAACATACTGATAACACCAAAATAACGGCAACCTTTTTATTTTTGACAGAAACTAATGGCAACCCTAACTGACTAGACCTACAAGTAAGTTTTCTAAGACTAGGTCTAAAAACAAAGACTATTTTACTTAATGAATGGTCTTTCCTACTTTTCAATTAGAATTCTTAAAGCAATGGCCTATTACCAACCATAAATATGTACCCAACATTATAAAAAATAGGTTTTTATTTCACACCTACTATTTTTTCATTTAACACTTATCCATTTAATTAATTTTTAAAAAACTCAAAAATACTTTTTAATCTAATTATCTTTCTTAATACTTACCATAATAAATTAACCTTATTTATCTGAATACCTACTATAATAAATTAATCTCACTCATATTTCAAAAATAAAATAACTTTATTCTATGAAATAAGCTTTTCAAACAAAGAAAAAAATTAATTAGAAAATTTATCTAACTATTTATATTATCTTTATAAAAAATTTATATTTTAATAATATAATTTATTTATAACATAATTTTTTACAATTTTACTAAAATTTTATATTTTAAAATATAAAATAAATGAAATATAAAAGTTTATTACAGAAAACCTTCTCCTAATAAATTTTTATATTTATAAATTTTATATTTTATTATTTTGATTAGAAACTTTATATATAATATTTATATTACATTTATAAAATTTTATATTTTAATAAAATAATTTATTTATAATATAATTTTTAACATTTTATTAAATTTTTATATGATAAAATATAAAAATTTATTGCGAAAATTTCTCTTAAATTTTTTTCTTCTCCAACAATACACTGTCGGATAAGTAAAAAAAAATTGTAAATTACTCTAATTACTTTGAATCTAATTACATGAAGTGTACTGTAATTATTTAAGTCTAATTACTCTAATTACACTCCTCATCATCCCTCATTACTTTGATTACTTTGAGTCTAATTACATGACATTAATTACTTTGAGTCTAATTACTTTAATTACACTAAATAGTATTTTTATGTCTATTACTCTAACATTATCCCCTCTTTGATGCACTACATAAATAATGTTAATTGTGCTCATAATCCTTACTTAAATAAGGAAAATTAATTTTAATCAAATTTAAAAAAAAATGAAATACCAATTGTCTCAATATTTGTTGAGGTATAATTTTTTAGTATATCGAATTTTCAATTAATCTTCTTAATTTAATTTTCTGTTATAATTAAATTGAGGCTAAAAACATTTATGAGTAAATTAATTTTTTGTTATAATTAAATTGAGACTAATAACATTTATGAGTAATTTTTTTTTTGTGTAGTGTACTAAACATTCCCAGGCTTTATTTCTCTGGCAGTGCACAGCCGGAGAAGAAAAAAAATTAAATTTTTTTTTGCTTCTCCGGTTGTGCACTGTCGAAGAAGCAAAAACGTTTACAAATTTTTTTACTCTCCAACGATACATCGCTAGAGAGTAAAAAATAAAGGGTATATTAGTATTTTTCCCACCAGTAGGTAGGAAATGAAAATCGAGTAGGTGTGAAATAAAATTTCTAATCCATAGGGATAGAGATTTTGAATTAATAATCTTATCAATTTGAATTCATATCTATTATTTTAATTTTTTTTTTAAATTCTCATCTTACCCCTAAACCTAATTTCCTCTCTCTACTTAAATATCCTACTCCATTATTTTCTCCGTCGTGCTTCCTACTAGGTTCTTCTTCATTTCTTATTATTCTTAAGTTAGCTCCTGTTTCCCGATCCTTACTTTCACTCATCTCCCTTTTCTTTTTGTTCATTGAAGGTCATGCCTCCCTCTCACTCCTTTTTTTTTTTTCTTTTTTTTTTTTGTGAAGCTCCTCCCCCATCTCTTCATGAAGTTTTTCTGAGTTGATTTTGTTGTGTGTTGAAATTTTTTTAACTCTCTGGCGAGCTCTCTACAGAAAGTTAAAAAAATTAATAAGAAAAATTGCTACAAATTTTATACATAAAGTTATTGTTAATTATTTTTAGTTTATAATGACTAAAACCATTTTAGAAATAAATTTATTATTATTTTTTTAGTGTTGCTAATTTTTTTATTTTATTATTTAAGATTTTTTTAAGTGAAAATATTATTTTATTTCTTTGTTAATATTATTTACCATACTTTTACATGTATGCATAGGACACATTGAACTGTCTACGATTTTGATGTTGCTGGTAATCAACGTGCACGTTCGACTATGCCTGCACATAGAAGGCAGATGCCAACACAACATAATGCAGTTGAAGACCAGCCTATTGTGCACGAAGAACCCGTGATAATGAGTTTTCCAAAAGCACAGGAAGATACTACTCTTTTAGTATCATATGATGATCATGTAGCGCATGCTATCTAGAATGACGAAGTAAGTGTATTTTATGTTTAATTATTTTTTTAGTATAATAATTACGTTTAGTATATTAATTTATTTAATGAATTATATGTTAGTATAATTATTTAATTAATTATGTGGTAAGTGTAGTTAGTTACATGTAGTATATTCATATATTTAATTTATTTTTTCTAGTATAGTTATTTAATTTTTTATTTTTTTATTACAGTAATTTAATTAATTTTTAGTGTAGTTAATTAATTATTTAATTATTAATTTTTAGTATCATAGTTACATGTTTAGTATATTAATTTATTTAATTATGTATTAGTATAGTTAATTAATTAATTATTTAGTTGGTGTAGTTAATTAATTACATTAGTATATTCATGTGTTTAATTTATTATTTTTTAGCGTAATTATTTAATTTCTTTTTTTAGTATAGTCAATTAATTATTTTTACTATAGTAATTTAATTAATTTTTAGTATAGTTATTTACTGACTTAATTATGTGTTTGGGTTAATTAATAATTGACTCTCTTTTTGTAGGTCTTTGCCGACCTTAAATGTATATGACATAGACAGAAATTGCGACTGATTGAAGAGTATCATGCTCAAATTCAAATCTATGTTAAGGATTATGAGTTATTCACGTTAATTAGCTGCACAATCGAGACGATCAATGCAAGCCTTATTTGTGCCTTTGTGGAGAGATGGCACACGGAAACATCTAGTTTCCATCTACCTAACAGGAAAATGACCATCATACTTGATTATGTGTCCTGTTTGTTGCATCTACTTGCGATGAGTCTATTGTGGAGCTATGAATACACGAACATGAAGATGATAGTTCTAGTTTTGATAAAGTAATTGGGTGTGTCACTATAGGAAACCTTTGATGAGGTTACCATTTGTAGATGTGGGTCAGTACATCTGTCTTGGCTAAGAGACGTGTATCAAGCAAGATATGCAAGCAGCAGATGGGAGTAGGTCACTCAAGCATATCTATTGCACCTTGTTGGGTGCACAATGTTTGCAAAGAAGAGCAACACCTATTTTTATGCAACATATTTGAAGCTGTTCGGTGACCTTGGTAAGGCAGCTAACTATTCTTGGGGTGCAGTTGCATTGGCACATCTATATCATAATCTTGATCATGCAAGCTACAACACGACTAGACAATGTGTGTGTTATGCTATTTTGATTCAGGTTAATACTTTTATAAAATGCGGTATGTTTATTAAATATCTCATGCATTACGTGTACCTAATATGAATATGTTAATGTTTTATGCAAACTTGAGTCTACGAACACTTTCTAACGATTGAGGCAAGATCATTAGCTATTAAATACGATGAGTTGAAGCCCCACGCCTTGCGTTGGAATGTTGCTATACATAGACCATCAACTCTTGAATACAGATAGCAATTGGACCAACTAACTTTTAAGGGGTTATATGGTCACCGTATGCTGCACACCAATGGGCTTATGAATTCTAACCTATTAGTATATTCTATGGCTGGATTCAAGCCAGTGGATATATGCAGTAACATCTTCCCAAATGGGTTCACTGACAATTTCAGCTTCTCTAAAGAATTCTTATAGATCTTGCATTTTTCATATTAAAGGCAACCACACCTATGAATTGGACCAACGGTGGATGGACATTGGACACTATTTAGCATGCATGAATATTGGGGTGGTTGACTCATCATACTGTTCTCTTGACTATATGTTGTGGTATTTCCGAGTGTTGTATCCATATGTTTGTTCATCATCGGAAGTTAACCCCCGGGTGGTTCTAGAACCGACACGTGCTCGACAAAGGAATCATCATGCAAAGTCAAGCAATCACAGAGCTAGCAACAATTGAGTTGTTTGGGACAAAGTTTCATTTAATTTAAATATTTACATAGGTTTCATTCACACAACTTTAATAATTGTTAAATTTTTGTTAAATGATAACTATTTCAGGACATTCCACACAAGATGGTTAGCCGTCTGTAACTTATGATTGACCTTGAATGGTACCAGAAGGAACAACTATTTGGGAATAGATTCAATAACTCTTAGAGGTATTAGTAGGAGGATCACTTTTAAGGAAAAAAATGTCGTGCTTGCTTTAGAGGTAAAGAAATCAACACAACATTATATCGAATGGTAATGACATATCCCATGTTAGGTACAGTCATCCATTTTTCAACACTGGCTTGAAAAAAAATGGTTCTTGTTAACATATGCGTATGTTAAAAAAATTATTTTAATGATTATATATATACTCATATCATGCGTCAATCATCAACAAGTAATGAATTTCATAAAAGTTAAAATTGGTCGTCACTACAAAAATAGTCATGTACTCAAAGCACCATGTTCTCGTTTCTCTGTACAACTGTTGATGAGCAAGAGCCCAAGAATCTTCACTCATTTCCATCAAACTAGCAATTGCATGATAGCCATAATGACTGTCAACTACAACATCTATTATGCTTTGTACATAAGCATGCATAAAACTAGGTAACTGATCTATGAGCATAATCTTCATGTTTAGTTTATTGCCAACATAATTTGATGACTTTTGTGAAGGACAACTATGATGAGCTAAAAACAATGCATCAACATGTTCATAATAAGATGGGTCACACTTTTTTTATCTCTTAGCTTGACATGCACGACCTTTTTTCCCTCCTTTGGTCTTAACTCTTTCTTTTGGAGGACACCTTAAAGTACGATCGAGATATGTTATTTCATCTATTTTGTCTCTAATTGTGATTTTTCTTGCAAATTCAAGCTCGTTAAAACGCTAATAGATGACATAAATCTATGGTTGAATTGTTCTTCATCATTATGCAAATCACCAAAACTAAGTTGTCTCCGCATTAGATGAACTGCACCAATAGGAATACTCCCAACCACTTATATGGCTAGTTCACATGCACACGAAATACAATACATAGTCCTCACTATATACCTATACTTTGAATTGTTGCTACCAACAAGTTTGACTCATTCATATTCTAGTGAAATAATATTTAACATATACTTTAGCACAAAACCACGAAATTCTTGTACAGCGTGAAATTAAAGACATGTCCAATAACATTAATGCTTTTCTCAAAAAATGCTTTAATTTGGGTATGTTTGTAATTGCAACATGTTGTTCATGACATCCCGACAATTAAAAATGTACACCCTATCTAGTTTGCATCAATTTTTTCAAAGTTAAATGTTATGACTCAACCTTGTTAACAATAAATAGAAGTTAGTTATAAATAATTAAACATGTAGAAGTAATGTTAACATAAATCATACGTGTTGCTACTTGTGTTCCCTTAGTACATCAACTTGTTGGTCTAAGTTCTAACAAGTTTTTCCTTATGAGGAATTAGCCAAGTGTCTTTGACATAATTAACAAATAAAGGTCAAAGTTGACAAATAACTTCAAATTTACAAAGATATCCTTAAAACGCATCTTCAGTGTTATACTCTTTAAGATCATAGAATGACTGCATAACTTGCATCTTGCAGATGGACATACATTTTGCATTTAGCCTTCACATTTTTTTGAATATGGTACTCACAAAACAAATTAAATGTTTAAGGAAAAATGATTTGACTGCCTTCACATTTTTTTGAATATGATACTCACAAAACAAATTAAATCTCTATCTGTAACAAACACTTTAGGCACTGCAAAACTTTTAAGAAAAATGTCTCTAAGATGTTGAAGTGTAAAAAAAAAGTTACTTTGTCATTCAGACTCTAAGTAGGCAAAGAAAATAGAAAATGTCATACCAATTGATGTTATACCAACAATTTCAAACAAAGGTAGTCAACATTTGTTAGTTTTATACATTCTCTCCAACAATAGAATAATGTTAAATGTATCAACCAATTTCACTAAATCAGGGTGTGTTTAGCAAATATCACACAAAACTTTTGTGACTTCATCCATTCTATGTCAATGAATATACATATCACGCTCTAGTGATTTCATTAAATGTTGCATTTCTGTTTTAGGACCTCTTTGAGATTTACAAAATGTGTACCTTGCACTGTACATTTGACTAATGGTTGTAACATTTTGTTCATTGTGGTCCTTCAAGGTCAGAAGAATATTCTTTGGTTTCACCATATTCTTTGTCAGATCACCAAGCAATGCTTTCTCTTCATATACCAAAAAACTAGCATATGGATGACCAATTAATATTTCCACCAATGCATGATTGTCATGCACATATACTACCTTGAACTTCTGGCCATCTTGATTCTTCAAAGGCCTTTCTCTTAATTTAAATGGAAAATTACACTTTGTGGTCCCCGATGTTTTACAAACATACCACTTCGCGTACACTCCGAATCAACAAATTTTTTACTTCTGGTTGTACTTGATCTTATATGATGATCACAAAGCCATTTTGAAATGTCACTCCTCTAACCCACTTTAATAACTCGTCTCGAGTGAAAAACACCTAGTTCAATGAATAAATAAATTTCAAATATTTACTTAATGATTAAATAAAATTAAACTAATGTAAATATTTATATGATTTGTACCTCCATGCTGATGAATGCATTCGTAAAATGATATTTTCAATAATTTTTGGTCATTGATCAATGTAAAGTTGTCTACCATCATTCAAGTTTACTTCATTGTCTTTCATATTTATTTCGTTGGAAATATTTCTAAAAAAATACATTAAAACCTACAACAATAATTTAAAAATTAAAATTCATCAAATTCACAAGCATACAAGTTAATTAAAAAATTTAACTAAAAAAATTATTCATAGCATAATCAAAACAAATTTAATTTAAAATATTTTTCAAATCATAAAATAAAATTAATAACAATTTAATTAACAATTTAACAATAAATAATTTCGTTAATTCAAAAAACTATATTAAGAAAAAAAATTATTACAAAACATTATTTTGGATATTTAATAAAACTTAATTAAATAATAAAAAATTTAATTAAAATGAATTAAAAATAAAAAATTTAATTAAAATCTAAACACTATATCAATCTAGACAAAAAAAATTCATCTCTTCTTAAAGACTTTTCCGAAAAGTGTGCAAAATTTTTACTCTCTAGAAAATTATTTATGATTTTTTTTACTCTTTGTAAACAATTCTCTGGAGAGCAAAACAATTTGCATATTCTTAGAAAATGTGTTTACAAAGAGTAAAAAAACCACACCGGAAACCATTAACGTCAGATACCATACTCTATTTTTATTCTAAGAAACCATGAAATAAATATATGAAATAGGTTAAGAAAAAAAATTACTTAGAAGAATAAAGAGGAGAGGTGTGACCACACAAATCGGAGAAGAAAAAATGGAGAAGAAGGAACAAAAAAAAAGTTACTTTTATAGGAGAGATAAAATGAAGAACATATAAGTGTTTGTTTGAAAATAATTTTATAAAACTGTTTTCAGTATTTTAGTATTTAAAAACTAAAAAAATCATTTGGTTACTGTTTTCTTAAAACAGTTTTCGAAAACAGTTCTGGTTTTTTAGTTTTTAAAAACTAAAAAACAGAAACAACTTTAAGTAGTTTTTTGCTTTTCAGTTTTCTGTTTTTGTTTTAAAAACTCAAAATACAATGAGAATATGTTATTTTTTGCTTTTTATTAATGTTAAGAGTTTAAGAGGGAGTCTTATTCTACTCTAGGCTCACTCTACCCCATGTCTTGTCTTATTTCAGGAGGGACTCGATTGTTAAGAAATCCCTGACTCTGACATTTTAATAAATATAAACAAGTTTTTTTTTATATTTTCAAAATAGATTTCAAATAACACTTACCAAATATGTTTTTTTTCTCTTCTTTGAGAAAACAGTTTTTGAAAACCTTTTTAAAAAACTAAAAAACAAAATCAAACTAAACCAATCAAGCCCAAGTCTTTTTCTATATAAGTGGGTATGAATTCAAATTGTGGGAAGTGTTAATTTAAATTTCCATAGGGATGCCAATAATGCAACTAGGTCTAACACATACCTTTTGTCCACAATCCCTTTAAATTTAGCACCCATCATTTTCTATTTGTACTTCACAATTTACAATATTTTGGGAAACTCCAACATACCCTCACCCTTATTTGATTTTTAAATTCTGAAATTTATCTTTTTTTTACTATATTGTTGTGTCTATACATGATCTTGCTCATTTGTTTCTCTTGTGTGTCAAATATTAATGGTCGCATTGTGTCCTATTGTATATTTCTAATTATTGTATGTTCTTTTAAGTCTTTATAGTATTGTTTGTTGATTTAAGTGTTATTTATAAAGGAAAAATGTAATTCTGTTTAGGTATGACATTCTTAACATTTCTTGTTGATTAAGATTAATTTGTAGTGTTCTTGGCATCATATTTTGCTATTCAACATTGGTTTGCAGTATTTTAAATCAATCAATCTGGAAAATAAAATAATTAATATTCCAAACAGTTGATTTGAAATACAATTGCCAAGTCTGTTGCTACATTTCACATCATCTAATCTAGAATGCTTTATGTGAATTTAAAAAATTTAAATGTTTTTTTTTTGTTTTATAAGTGAGGAGACATGAAAGAGAAAGTTCTTAAAAAAGTAAATAAAAAAAATTCAAAGAAGAAGAAAGTTATGTGAAAATTGTTGAAATGGAATGACATGGGTAGATGTGCGCGCAACCGTAAAGAATCTTAAGTGACTACTTTGTCAAAAAATTTAGATTAAAACAAGTGAGAGCATGTTTGAATTTTGCAAATAGTTGTAAACATTTTAATGTAAATAGCAAATAAAAGAGTGCTAAAATAAATGCCTACAAGTTGAGCTTCTCAGTTCCATTCTCAGGTTAAAATGTTTTAACAGTAATCAATAATGGAGACTAAATTTGGAATGTTTTAACAATGCTAGAGACTAACAAAGTAACAATAGAAAAAATCATACAAGGACAAAAGGTTGAAAAATGCTAAAAAATTACAAAGATTAAGTACATACTTAAGCCATAAAAAAATACATATTTCCAATTAAGTTATAAAATTATGACAAAATTACTTTGAATAAAAGTTTGAAGAGTTTAGGTTCATCATGATAAATTATCAAAAATTTGGTTTTTAGTCTCTAAATAAAAGTTTGATTATTCAATGTAATTTAACTTTTTTTTTGCATTGAGCTCTTTATTAACTTCTAAATACAAATCTGACCAATTAAAATTTTTAAGGTAATATTTGGTTTGAGAAAATGTTGAGTTTTTATTTTTTGAAAACTATTTTCATTTTCAAGTTTTCAATATTGAGGAAATATATTTGTTTTCAGTTAATATTTTTTATTTTCAAAAAATAATATTTTTAAATTTAATCAATTTTAGCAAAAATATTATAAATTATTTATATATAGTTTAAAATACATTTATGTATTATTTTTTATATAATTATAATATTGTTATTAAGTTTTTACCTAATGTTAACTTTTGAAAACACCGAAAACAACTTTTTTATTGTTTTCTGTTTTCAATTGTTTTTTGAGAATGTTTTCATCGAAAATGTTTTCTAAATTGTAACTAAACATACTTTCACCATTGTTTTCTGTTTTCTTTGAAAATGAAAAAGAGAACGTCCAAAACAAATGTCACCTAAGCTTTCTAAAAAATAGGTTTTTATAGAAGTTTGAACACACTATTATTTTTAATTAGTTTTAGAGATTAAAAACCAAGATTTAAGTTTTAAAATTTATAAAGAACCATTCCTCCCTAGAGACCGAAAACTAATGATCAATGACCGATTGTTGGTGTCGGAGGTAGAGGTTGGAGGTGACCGTCGACGACTTCCGGTAGAAGGTGACAATCAATGATCGAAGAAGTGGTGATCAGTGACCAACGACTAGAGTTTGTGGCTGATGACTGGCAACCGAAGATGGCGGTTGGTGATTGCCGATTGGAGGTGGTTGTCAAATTATCGCCGATCAGAGGTGGCTGTCAAATGATCGCTGATCGTAGGTGATAGTCAGCTACCACCGATCGAAGATGGTAGTCATGATAGTGGGTCGAAGGTAACGGCAAGTGACCACCAGTCAAAGATGGTAACAAGTGATCACTAGTCGGAGGTGGCGGCAAGTGACCGCCAACCAGAGACCATTGGTTGGAGTTGAAGGTTAGTGACCGCTGGTTAAAGATGGTGACAAATGATGTCAAGTGATGATGAACTTGAATAAAAATAGAAACTGAACTCAAAAACTCAAATTTTATTGGTTTTTCAATTAAGTGAAAATGTTTTAAAAATAAGTAAAAAATCAAAATAAAACCATTTTTTCAAACATGTTTCTGTTTTCAAAATACATTTTTGAAACCAAAAACTCATAATTATTCCAACGGGAGACATCTTAACTGATCAAACTTTTATTTTGAAACTAAAAGCTCTAACAAAAAAAATTAAGATACATTGACTGGTCAAATTTTTGTCTAGGAACTATAAACTGATATTTGAAAAGATTAAGGAACTAAACACTTAGTTAACATATTATTAAAAAAATACTTATACTACTAACACCTTACAAAAAAAATATAAAAAGCTTTAAATAAATAAATAAAATACTAGTATATTGTTAGTGTAAAAAAATTTACATTGATATTCAATCACAACTCTTTGTTTATGGTAAGTTTGTTAACTTTATTAATTAATACTTTAAAAATCATATAAATGAAGAGTTGTAATTGAATGTCACTATAAACTCTTTTACCCTATTAAAGCATTATAATTAAACTCTTAAATAAAACCATAAAAGTGCACATGCAAATTTAGAAAAGTCATAATTATTTCTTGAAAAAAATTAAATTATTATAAATGAAATTTAGAAAATAATTAAATTCTTCCTTATCTTTTCATTGACTAAAAAAGTTGGTTAACAAATCTATACATCTAATAAACCAATATACAGTTAAACTAATTAATATGGAATTAACATAATTAAATATGCAATCAAAACATTGACTAAATCATAAGTGCAAAGTTACACATAATATAGCCTAAATAACTTCTTTATAAATTATCCATCCACTAATAAGAATACACCCTTGACAAATTACCTTGTACTTGTTTATCTGCTAAATCTAATATAAAGTCTTCTCCTAAAACATCCAAGTGTGAAATATGGCCAACAACTATGGTCCTTTACACATTTTTTTCTTCCCTTTCTTAGCTCATGGCCATATGATACCTTGCATTGACATGGCCAAACTATTTGCTACAAAGGGTGTGAAAACCATCATAATCACTACACCACTCAATGCTCCCATCATCTCTAAAGCTATAGAGAGAAACATAACTTTTCGAAGTAGAGAGATCAATGTCCTAATAATTAATTTCCCCAACATTGAGGTTGGTTTACATGAAGGATGTGAACATATGGACTCAATCTCTTCTCCAGAATTCTTTCCAATATTCCTTAAGGCTACCATTTTGATGCAAGATCCATTTAAGCAACTATTGTTTCACCAACGTCCAAATTGCGTTGTTTCTGATGCTATGTTACCATGGACAGCAGATTCTGCTGCCAAGTTCAAAATTCCTAGACTTGTGTTCCATGGCTTTAGTTTTTTATCCTTGTGCGCTTTTAAAGCAATTAGGCTCTATGAGCCATACAAAAATGTTTCTATTGACTCAAAATTATTTGTTATTCATAACTTTCCTGGAGAAATTAGAATGTCAAGGTTGCAGATGGGAAATTTCTTTAAGAAAGATGACAACAATTTGAGCACATTTTGGAAGGAATTTATTGAATCAGCAAAGAAGGGCTATGGGGTGGTTGTTAACAGCTTCTACGAACTTGAGAAGGATTATGTAGATCATTATAGGAAGGAATTTGGGAGAAAAGCATGGCATATAGGCCCTTTGTCTCTTTGCAATAAATATAAAGAGGAAAAAACATATAGAGAGAAAGAATCTTCTATTGATGAACACAAGTGCTTGAAGTGATTGAACAAAAAACAAACTAATTCAGTTGTTTATGTGTGTTTTGGAAGTATGGCAAAGTTTGGTGATTCTTTGCTTGGAGAGATTGGTATGGGACTTGAGGCATCAGGGCATGAATTCATTTGGGTTGTGGGCAAAAGTAAAGAAAATGAAGAAGAGTGGTTGCCTCAAGGATTTGAGAAAAGAATGAAAGGTAAGGGACTAGTTATAAGAGGTTGGGCACCTCAAATGTTGATTCTTGAACATGAAGCAATTGGAGCCTTTGTGACTCATTAGTGGAATTCAACTTTGGAAGGAGTGGTTACTGGGGTGCCCATGGTCACTTGGCCTATAGGTGCTGAACAATTTTATAATGAGAAATTGGTAACTGAGGTACTTAAAATTGGTGTACCTATTGGTATTAAAAAATGGAGTCCATTTAAAGGAGATGATGGTATAAAGTGGGAAGCAATAAAGAAGGTTGTAGAAATGGTATTGGGAAGTGAAGAAACAGAGGTAATGAGAAATAGAGCAAAAATGTTTGCACAAATGGCAAGACATGCTATAGAACAAGGAGGTTCTTCTTACTCAAATTTGGATTCTTTACTTGAGGAGTTGGGTTGCATTTCCCTTTAATAATGCACCTTGCATGGGCATAATACTCCTATAAATTTGATGTTTGTCACTAAGAAAAGAAAGACTAATCATCTTAAGGTTAATGAATAAATAAGCATAAAGAAAGTGTATGGTTTTGTATTATCTTTTATGATAAAAAAATAAATTAAAAACTAGTCTTTTATTTTCCTCTTGATTGTCTTAGTTTTCCTTTGTTTGAATCAAATATTTGATATGAATAAGTATCTCTTTCTTTTGAAATGGAAAACAAGTATTATCCTACGATTAAAAGCTAAAACTCAAACTTTTTCGAAAAGGATCCTTTCTTTTAAACATATTATTTAAAACTCAAATTTTTAGCTGCATTAAAATATCATTTATTTATAATAATTATATTAAAATTTTAAATTTATCAAAACAATTGAAGTGCAAATAAAATTTTATAAAAAAATTTGGTTGCTAATAAGAACCTATGGAGAAAAAAATTGTAAAAAGTAATATAAGTTGCTTATGAGTTATGCAACTAGATGAAACTCACTTAAGAAAATTTAATACTTAAGGACAACTACATTTTTGCATTCATGTTGCTTTTGATAAATGTTTTAAGTATTTCATATTTTTATTAATCTGATTAAAAAATTTCATTCAGCATCAGACATCATGCCATTTAATTTTAACTTATAATGAAATATTTAAAATCGTATGAATATTCATTATTGAAAAACATCTCAAAATTCAAATTACGTGAAATTTAATAAATATAACTAATAAGATAATATCATGAAATTCAACAATTAGATTAATAATTTTTTATTCTACATAAAAGTATTGAACATGTAATTTGATTAAATTTTCATTCTCGTTAGTATATTTTAATTAAAATTATGCATAAAAATAATTGGAAATAAGACCAAATTAAAAATGAAAAAAAATTAACTAAATGTAAAATTTTAAGTTTATTATATCTATATGTATGATTTTAAGTTATTAAAAAAATAAAAATGTATAATTTTAAGTTTATCATTATTTTTTAAACTAAATGTATAATTTTAGTTTGGTGCGGTATCGAGTTTAAAATTAATTTGAACAAAACTAAAAGAAAAAAAAGTACAATTTAATTCGATTTAAATCAACTATAATTCTACTATTAAACATTAAAAAAATACTTTTTAAAAATACTTTTTTGAACAAAACTAAAAGAAAAAAAAGTACAATTTAATTCGATTTAAATCAACTATAATTCTACTATTAAACATTAAAAAAATACTTTTTAAAAATACTTTTTAGTGATTTCATTAATTTATTCGTTTATTGTTTAAAAATTCTATTAAGTATTAAAAAAGTATTTTGAAAAAATTAATAATCAAAAAGCTGTAACTCAAAAATATTTAAACATTGAAATAGAAATAGTGTCATGAACATTACCATTAGAAAAACATCATTACATGCTTAATTTTTAAGTTAATTGTATATAATTTCATCTCAACTTATATGCAATAAAATTTCATACAATTATTAAAAATATAAAACTAAACGTAAGAAAAATAAATATTTATACATATTACACAATATAAAAAAAATCTATGGATCAATAATAGAAGAAAAAGTTTAAAAAAAAAATTATAAAAAAAAAAATTTAATTTATTTTTAATTTACTAGATTAAATATAATAACAATTTTAAGTGAATTTTAATATTTTATAAAAAATATATGTGTGGAGAAAGTAGGTAAGAAAAAATTAAAATAATTTTTATTTTACAATATGTGTCCATATTTTAACGTGTAGTTTTCTTGGATCTCTATAAATCCAAATTAAATTCAACCAAACGATTTAAAATTAAAAAATTAAACAATTCCAAATTAATTTAATTTTGTTGTGATTTTAATTTTTTTATTTAATTTTCAATTTTTAAGGTTTGATTTAGTTATAAACATATCTATATATAATTATTATAATTGTTTATTGATTAAAGGGTTTATAAATTATAATACAGTCACAGTCTTTCTCCCTATCAATCGCAGCATAGCATCTCAGAAAGATATTCAAAACGCTGAATCCCTCGTCGTTCGGTTCTTCTCAATTACCTAAGATTTCCTGAAACATGTCTGGGGAAGAGGAAGAAAACGCCGCAGAGCTCAAAATTGGAGACGGTAATTTCACTCTCGCTTTCTGTTTTTCTTAATTCTACAAATTAATTTTATTTTTTGAGACAATTTACTATAAATTTATGTTTTTTTCCAATACACAATAATCTTTCTTTTATGGTGATAGGGCTAGTTGCTCCAATTTGTTACACTATACGCATTTTGCAGTTTTTTTAAACCCCTTATTGTAAATTTTAAATTTTGCATTTGTGTATGTTTGATGAGGGCTGGAGTAGGGTTCGGTTATGTATTTGAATTGAGTAAACCACTAAACCCTAATTTTAAATTGTAAATGACGGTCTTTTAATTTTTAGTGTATAATAACTTTATGAAATTCTCGTTTTTAGTACCTAATTTTATGTTTCACGATTGTGGAACATGAACATGATGTAGAAAAGGGCTAAAATGAATGACTTTTTGTAACAAATTGTGGGCTTTGTAAAGTTAGGGACTGAAGTGATTGATGCATACAATTTAGGGATTAGAATGGGATTTAGTGTATCTGAGTTATTTAATTTTAAATTTTATGAAACAGCATTGGTGATGGTGAAATTCAACTGGGAAAGGGCTAAAATGAGTGACTTTTTGTGACAAATTGTGGATTTTGTAAGGTTATAGACTAAAGTGATTGATGCATACTATTTAGGGATTAAATGGGGATTTAGTCATTTAGTGTATTGGAGTTATTTTATTTGAATTAAGTTGTCTGTGGATAAGTAGTTAAAGGCTTAAATTTGATGCTGGTAACAAGCAATGCTAACATGCTTGGCATAGCAAGCTTCATCACTTGCTAGTGCATGTGGTGTCAAATGGTAGGCTCAATGAGCTGCGCCACTAGGGCAGGTTGCAACAACAAAGTGAACAGAGCATGGTGTGTATGCTTAGCACCAAGCCATTGGTGGGAATTTTGTTTGTTGCTCTTAGATCATCATCAGTGCAATAGTACAAATTGGCACAACTTTTGGTTTATAGTCTCCCTTGATTTTAGCTATATATTTCCTGCCATTACTGCTAGAATTTCAAAATGCAATCTCTTGTAGGTGATTAGGTTTTCACTTTTCACCTCATGGAAACATGGCTATTAACATATTGTCAAGTTGTTTGGAAATTGAAAGTTTGTGAAATCTAAAGACTGAGTAACCATTTTAGTAGCAAGCCAGTGGTTCCCTTTGAATGCAGCCCTTTTCATCAATGTGGGGTTTCCAGATTAAGAATAAAAACCTAGAAAAGAATTGAATATGACAAAAATAAATTAATGTTTTGATAAAATTATGGAAGAATTTAAGGATAGAGATTAGATTCTTAGATAATTCAGGATGAAAATAATAGGTATTTTTATCTGAAAATTTTAGTCATTATTAATTTAATTAATATGGTTTTGAAATTTGATCTGTGCATTCTTGAAAATTTAATATGCTTATGATTTATGTGTTTTATGTATAAATCCAAATCTGCAAGATGCATCACGCTCCTTACTCGAAGCTCTCTTATTACATCACCAGAAAACGGATTGATTGTACAATATATGGTTTTAATCTATTACATTATGTTTGATTGCATGAACATGTTTTTATGTTTGATATAATTGTTTTCACTTTTTGATTTAACACTAATTTAATAGTCTTTTTGTTCCAGAATTTTTGAAGGCAAAGTGCTTAATGAACTGTGAAGTTTCATTGATTCTTGAACACAAGTATGAGCAGCTTCAACAGACATCTGATGATCCCATGAATCAAGTTTCTCAGTGAGTTAAATTCTTTATCAAGTTCCTTGTTATTTGACACAAAGGTCCTGGAATAATGTTTTTCTGAGGCCATTGGAATAATTAGTTTTGATCACAATTGACTTGCACTTAATTCTTCCAAGATATTGTCTCTAGTTTTATTACACAGCTGAAAAATGTGTTCCACTTTGGTGTCCTTTACATGTAATAATATTAACGGTATAATACGTGTCTGCTAACTTCCTGATCCCAATTGATATTTTTCCAGAATTAAATTTGATTCCAATTGACATTTTTCTGAAGCTGCTGGGCACGATTAGCACCTTATAGCACTCATCCTTTTCTTCTTTTTTTTCCTCAGGGTATTTGAAAAGTCATTGCAGTATGTGAAGCGTTTCAGCCGCTATAAAAATCCAGATGCTGTTAGACAAGTTCGAGAGTATCCTTCAAAACTAAGTTGAATAACCCATTTGTCATTTTCTTTGTCCATACATTTATTTTTGGTCAAATTATGTTGAATGTTGATGTCAGTGTCCTGTTGTTTTAGAAAAATTATTCTTATTCTCCTAATATCTCTGTCTTTTCCTCCAATTCAAGTAATATCTCTGTCTTTTGATATATTAAAGAGCCTTTATATCTCATTTAATACTACTGAGAAAATTGGTCTACGTTAATACCTCATTTTCTGGAAGGAAATGCTAAGAAAGAAACTCAATTTTATTGCCATACTTCATAAATGTGGTCTTAACTGACATGCAGAATTCTTGCAAGATATCAATTGGCTGAATTTGAGGTAATACACCTATTTCGTTCGTGAATTCTGTTAAGGAAACAGGCGTTCACATTTTTTAAAGAAAAAAAGTTGAGTGAGTTGTTATCATAATGTTACAATATTATTCTTTTTTAAATGAATTTGTCGCAGTTGTGTGTCCTTGGCAACCTTTGCCCAGAAACCGTGGAGGAAGCTATTGCTATGGTTCCATCTATCAAGGTAAAAATCATTTGCTTCTCTCCTCCTTTATTAGGTACTTTTTATCTTTTGTTTTTGCGATGGGAGCTTTAGGTGAATTTTAAATGATTTTCATTCTTTCTTTGTGCTTGCTAAAATGAACAAGGAGACAAGACGAGTTTATAAAAAGCAAATATGACATGTTTTTATAAAATTTTGTTCTAATAATAACTTTAAAAAAGTTTAAAGAGCTAATTATATTGATATCTATGAAGTTTCATGTTATTATATAAGCATTTCCTACTTTTTAAACCTTTGTTTTTACCTCTTCTGATAGGATTTAGTATAAGGTTTGAAAGAGGTGTTAATGTATTTTTTTTTAAACATATAAGCGATGTTAGTGTAATATTTTTAAACTTGAAGAAGAGTTAGTGTATGATAAAAAAAAAAGTTGGATTGTATATAATTTGATAAAAGTGCAAGAGGTTTGTGATTTGTGCAAGTTTAAAACACCGAAGGGTATAAACTATAAAGTAATTTAGTTTACAAAACACCCTGAAGTGAAGAACTCTAAAAAAGTAAATGCTGATAATTGAAGGATTTTGTTATGTTAACTAGAGACCTCTTATTTTTATCTCTCGGTAAACCCATCTCAGAAACAACCCCCTTCATTTATCCTCCCTCTGCATGAAAGATGAAACTTTGGTTGCATAGTTCTTGTTATTTACTGTATCCTCACAAGTTTGTTATTTGCCGTATCCTTATTGATTTTTTGTCACATGTGTTGGTCGTGGTCTAATATGAGCTTTTTGGCATTTGCTGGTGACGGTTAACTGTAAATATTATTCATGTCCTATTGGGTTCTGTGCAGCTGCTAAGGAAGTTACATTGTGCACAATATATTTGGTTCCCTAATTTTTCGATTTCTTAATTTTGGTTCCCCCAGAATTTTATTGTGACATTCGGTTTCCTATTTACAAAAAAATTCTTAATTTAGGTGCATCGAATTTAACATTGACATGCAGGAATTTTCAAGCATAATTTGATAAATGATTATTTGTGAACTGAGATTATGGATAATTTATCTTGGTTCGAATTAATCGATTATTTGTGAGTTGAGACTATGAACAATTCATTCTCATTTGAATTAATTTGATTATTCACTATTGTTGACATGCCTCAGAAGAAAATGGTCTCATTGTAGCTAGTTGAAGATTCTTTATGTAAACATTAAATTTGATGATCAATATCCTCAAACTGACTGTGACAGATGTACCTAAATTAAGAATTCTTATAAAAAGGTATCAAATGTCATAATAATATTTCAGGGGATCAAAATTAAGAAATAAGGTAGAACAAAATTGCCTTTTAGCCTAAATGTATTAGCTGTTAAATCCTAATTGCTTCGTTTTTCTACGTGCAGTCAAGAGGACGAGCTCAGGATGATGAAGCAATTGAGAAAATGTTGAATGACTTATCATTGATTAAGAAATTTGAATAAATATTTCGAACACTGTAGAGTGTTGATATTTTGTTTTATTAGTATCGTATAACATCACTTGACTGAAAGCAAATGTTCTTGTGGTTTGTTTTGTGACTTTTTATCGAGAAGAATTTTTACACTTGTTACATGTGAATGTGATTATTTTCAAGCTACACAGATTTTAGCCAAAAGATAGATTGTTATGCTTTATGCAGGTGACGGGTAAAGGAAAAATCAATTTTGCAAAGATAAATTATCACTTCAACTAATACAAGTCTAAGCTTTTTTTTCTTTTCTTTTTAATACCAACAAACAAAATTATTTATCAAAATGACTCACTTTTTTGAGAAATTGATTGTGGGGGAATCAATTTCTCAATGTATTTTTTTTTTTAAATGTAAACAGCATATAAAAAATTGGTTATTATGTAACAAAAATGTTTTATTTTCTCGTATATCATTATGGATAGCATTAATAGAATAGATAAGTTTTTAAAAATAAAGAAAACTAGAATACATTCTTGGGGTCAAACTTCTTCTATTGGACAGATTTTATATCTTCTATTGGTTATATAGTAACCAATTTCTTATAGAATGTTTTTTTTTATATTTTTGTTAAGATTTATTTTTATTATTTATGTTGAGAAATTGGTTGTGGAAAAAATTGGTTGTTAAGTAACCAACTTCTAATAGGCTTTTACATAAAAATAAATAAATCATGTAGAAATTGGTAAACAACGTGGGGTGGGTTATTTGAGTAAATTTTTTTTCTTTTTGGTAATATAAATGAAAAAAAAGCCTCAAGTCTAAGGGGATTGATTCTTGCACAGGTGGTTTTGATTTTGATACCTTTATTTTTAATAAATTATCCTGTTTTTTTAAAACAGTTACATTTTATTACATTAATATATTTAAGAGTTTAATTGATATGCAGTGTAAAGATTTTTACACTGACATTCAATCACAACCCTTCATTCATTCAATCACAACCCTTCATTCATGATAAATTTGTTGACTTTACTTATTACTATTTTAAAAGTCACATAAATGAAAAATTATAATTGAATATAGTGTAATCTTTTAGACTGACAGTGTATACCCATTAAACTTTATATTTAAATGGGTGAATCTGAAATAGGGATCGCAAAATTATTTAAGTTGTGGGTATTTGTAGATTTACATGTGATTGAAAATTACAAGGTATTAAAAAAAAAGAAGGGATAAGTGTCAGTATTTAATGAGTATACTTGCATTTTACTAAATGGATGTAGATTTGGGATCAAGGTATATGTACATATTGTTAAATACCGCGAAAGATTAAAATTAAAAAAATTATTTTGTCATATTAGAAATCACGTGACTAGATCTGTAAATATTATTTTGCTGATAACTTTTGGACGAATGTGGATGTATATTTGTTTGGCAAGTGGGACTTCATCCCTAAGTTGGAAAGACAATTTAAGTTACATTTCAAAATGTCTAATTCAGAATCTAAAGAAATGCAATCCCGATATATTTTGGAATGGTCATTCCTTTTAGTGTACTATTTGTCTATAGTATATTTTTAAAGTACATTATGGATTTCACAATTTGTAATGTAGTTATCATCAAACCTATAAGTTTATGTGTTACGAATCAACTTAGCTGCAATTATGTAATATTATCTTCCTTTCCTAAATGTAAGACATAATTTTAAAATTTTTTTGTTCTATTTTATAAGATTTTTTTAAAGTTTTCTTTTTCATAATTATTTTTTTACCAAAAACTCTTAGTTACTTTATAATAAGTGTCTTTTCTTTCTTATGAAAATTGAATGATATGAAACTATATTAGTTAATTAGGTAGAAAGCAATTAAGTGAAAAAAAAAAGACATGGTATTTCAATAAAGTTAAGCCTAATTTTGAAAGCTAACCTTAAATTTAATGTTCTCAATAAATTAACCAACTTTTTAAAGAAATATTAATTAGGTAAATGTGTTTTACATTTAGAATGAAGGTATATATTGCATATCACATAATTTACAATTTTGTAATTACATAACTATGAATCAACTAAACCACAATGTATTATTAACCCAATGTGTTGCAAATCATTAAATCCACAACTATATTACTAACTATTGTACACTTCCTGATTTGTAATGAAAAAAATTAATGTATTGCGGATTTCACGAATCATGGTATAATAAAAGAAAAGTACTTTTTGGATCATGAAATTTGTAACTATGAAAATTTTATTATTAAAACAACTAAATTTTTTGTTGCAAGACAAAACCTACAATAAGATGTGATGAAGTCTTTCTACAGCAAGAAAACCAACACACACCAATTCCACCATAGTGCTACAGAGAACAATAAGAAAAAGAGAAAATCTAAAATTTATAAAGTAATAAGGAGGGAAAGTTTCAATTAATGAGGCGTTCAAAAAGTAAGATTGAGATTAAAAAAAAAAACAGACCAAGAATTTTTTATAACTACAAAACTGAAGAAAAAGTTTCTTACATTTCATGTTGAGGAGAAGGTGACGGATTTGACAAGTATGTTAGGAAACCATCTATTACCAAGTCATATATTTGGAAGGAGCAAGGGATTTGAGTTTTCTAATTGTAATAACTATGAATGGGTGGGTGGGCACCATTATACCCTATTTCCTCTAATTCAATTAATACAATTTGACTTTCTAAAAGAAAAAAACTAAGTTGTATATCAGGACATGATCCTTGTCTCTCAAGGAGGGATTTGTTAATGTGAGAGATTTTATGAGAATTAGTGCTTATTTGTCAATAATTTAATAAAATTATTTTTAGTATTTTAGTATTTAAAAATTAAAAAACTCGTTTGAGTAGTGTTTTCTGAAAATAGTCTTCGAAAATAGTTTTGATTTTTTAATTTTTAAAAACTAAAAAACAGAAACAGTTGAAAGTAGTTTTACTTTTCAGTTTTCTTTTTTTGTTATGAAAACTCAAAATACAATTAGTATATGTTGTTTTTTTGCTTTTCATTAATGAAATTTTAATAGATATGAACAAATTTTTCCATTTTTACATCTTCAAAACAGTTTTCAAATAACACTTACCAAACAAGTTTTTTTTTTCTTCCCGAAAATAATTTTTAAGAACTAGTCTTGAAAACTCTTTTCAAAAACAAAATCAAATTCAAGTCCTTAATCTAGAAAATTAATTTATCTAATTGATTTAACTGATTTGCCAGTGAGGCAATGTAGGGGTATTAGTAGAAAAAGCTTGACATATATTAATCTAGAAAAATTGAGTGATTGATTTAAGAGAAGAATAAAAAATTTCATCAATTGATTTGTAAGTAAGAGAAGAAAGTTCCTCTTTCCATGATTGAAAATTTTTAAATATTCTTTTCTCTTTCATCTTTTAATGATTAAGATTTATTCTCTCATTTTCATATAAATTTAATTTTTTTTTAAATATTTCCTCTTTGTAATGACAAACATATGAACATGATAAAATGTACAAAACAAAATATATACATAACATTAAGTTCATTATAAGCACATACACATAACATCATATCATAAAAGCTATCAAAATAAAAAGATATGGAAGTATATACAAAGACAAAATAATGATGTACAAATAACTCTCCACAAGTTACGTCATGTGTATTAATCATGCAATGTGATTATTGATTGAGAACTCTATATACTTAATTGTTTTAAGTATTTGAAATTTGTTAATAAATAATGATTTTGTTTAGCTTATTTATTTATAGTTATACATTTTTCATATTTTTAAATATAAACCAAATTATGTGAGCTAATTAGTAATCCACTCATTCGATAAATAAACTAATGCATTGATCATATTGATCATTTGTTGATTTTAAAATCTATTATTCAAATTCAAGCTGAGTAAAATAAGAAAAATTGGAAGCTACACCCTACTAATAGTCACAACTAGAGGTTGTGATTGTAATCTACCAGTCCATGTTGACTAAAAAGAATAAAAGCAATAGAAGTACGTTAGAGTTAATTCCTTAATACAATGGTTAAGAAATTAATAGATAAAAATATATATTTTATCAGATTTTATGCTGGTACGCATTAGAAATTTTGGTAAGAATGCACTCACTAGCATTGTTTTTATTATTTTTTATATATAAAAAAAATATAACATGTCTCGTGGAATTGACCTGAACCCATTCCATAATTTTGGAGTTCACGTGTGCAACAGCATAAAGAGGTAACTTAGGAAGATAACACTTCTTTTTTTTATGTATATTCTTGATTAAAATTAATGTAAACCCCACCAATTTTTAAAATACAGGATCTGTTAAACAAAGACTGAGATATACATATTTAATATAATCTTGTTTAGTGTGTTGGGAAATATTTTGAGAAGCAAAAGATTATTTAAGAAACTAATAGTTATGATGTGCATATCTTTTATTTTCAAAAATATTTTAACTTCCCATTTTTCTATTTTTTATTTTCATAATAAAATAGTAGAAAATTTAAATTTTCATAAAAATATTAAAAATTACGTGTGTAATTTTATTTTATTTAAATTATAAAAAAATATCAAAATATAATCAAACACAATTTTAAATTTACTTAAACATAATATTTTATTTTATTATTCCTATATAATACCAAAACTTTAAACAAACCTCTTCTATATGAACCATACAAGTAACCTTTTTATTTTGTTAAAAAATTTAGGTTTAATTGCACATTTTTCCTTGTATTTTAGTAATTTTGAAAATCTTATTTCCCCAGTTTAAAATTGGGAAATTATGTCTTAAATTTTAAAAAATTCACAAATTTGTAATTGATTATTAGAAATTATATCAAATAATCTATTATTCACTAAAAATAAATAATTATTAATACTTAATAATCGATTATTTATTTATAATGTTTTAATAGACAAACAATTATGTTTAAGATATAGACTTCACCAAAAAAAAAAAAAGAAGAAGATATAGACATTAGAATTTATAGCAACATACAAGTAATTAATGTTTTTGAATCTACGTTCAGGTCTTCGAAAATCACGTTTAATTAAATTTTATTGTATATGCTTTTTAACTTTTTTATTTTGCTATAGCTTAAGATTTTAACGTCCACTACACAACATGCTCAACCAAAGACGTTTCTAAACTTCACCCAATAAAAGAAACTATAAAGAGTATTCAAAACGTGATGCTCACGAAAAACGTGCGTCTGCTATTGGTTGGGTTTTATCCACTACCTTTTGCCGGAGGCAATACTCAAAGTTAAGCAATTAAGAATATTTTCAACAAAAAAACAAATCTTATACTGATTAATATTTAAAGAAAGTGTACAAGATTTTATACTGACATTCAATTGTAATAATTTATTTATGATAAGTTTGTGACTTTACTTATTAATACTTTTTCAAATAAATTAAAAATTATAATTAAACGTAAGTATAAAACTCTTTTATAGTAATGTATACTCATCAAACTCTATCTTAAAAGTCATGTAAATGAAGATGATATTGTAATTAAATATTAGTGTTAAACTTTCTTTTACATTACCATGTATAAGTATAATGTTAAAACTTTGGATATTTTAAATAATATTAAAAAATTATGATTTCCCACATTAAAAAATGTTAAGAAACTCATATTTTCAAATTTTTATTTTCAATTATTGAGTTTAAAATAAGATTATTGTTAAGGTTCTTGTATAAGAAACTTACACAAGCAAGGTTAAAGGAATTCCCAGATGTGAATAAAAGGGAGAATTGAGAGTAAGAATGAAAAAAAATAATGAAAGTTTTAATTCAAAGAGCTTAAATGCATAATTGCAATATAAAATTGTTTACAAAAGGTATATAAAAAGTAAACAATATATCATATAGCGTAACTAATTTTCACAAATCTTATACATAAGAAAAGAAAAATAAATGCTAAAAGCTAAAAACTACTGCAAGAACACAATAGGAGCTCTAAAAAGAACATACAACATATAATCTATACACGTTAATACCAGACAATAATGTAAACAATAAAACATTCTTTAGATAATGATTTATTATCATAAATAAATACTCATTTTACGTTTTATATCTCCTTTACCTGCTTAAGGGTAACTTAATATTCTTCTTCCAACATAATACTGTTGAATGAAGAGGTACTTGTAAAATAAATTTTGATGCTCAATTCAAAAACTATGTTTTATATCACTATTATTGTCATTGCTACTACAATTAATAAAGATGCGGTACTATATATTATAATTCTAATACTTTTATTCTTTTAAGAATTAAAAAAAAAATTGCCACCCTACTCTTTACAGTCCAACGCTAATTAATTTATCATGAGTTTATAATGCGTCATTAATGAATTATTTGAATTTATAAAACGTATTGCAGAAGATATCATGCATGGAATGTTGTTTGTAGGTATTCGGTTAGCTGCATTTTTTAATTACAGAACGGTCTTCAGGTTTGTTGCACACTTGCACTTACCATGTTCACAACTTGATTAAAATTCACTTTTTAATAGTCAATTGTGTTAATATTTTTATCGCAAAACTGTGTCAAGACATACTTTACGTTATAATAAAATGTGATAATGTTTTTTATTGGTAATATAATATTCATAAAATCTAAACACACCTTGTTAATTTATTACCGCGTGCCGCGTGTGTAATTATTTTAGGAATTACGATAAGAAAATTGTCTCATAAACTTTTTTTAGTAAAACTTTAGTATAGTTAAATAAAAAAAACTTTTAAACTCGTTTTAAGAAATTTTAATTCATTATAAAAATAAATTTAATTTCCCTAGCACTTTTTATATATAACCTTTCTCATGATGTCACGTGTATATATATATATATAAGAAAATTAGTTATTATCCTCTAATTTTGCTTATCTGAACTAAATAATAAAATTAATTTTAAAATGTTTTTATCAAAACTTATATTATAAAAATAATCATAATTAATTAAATAATAGTTTAAAAATAATAACATTAAATAAAATAAAATAAATTAAATTTATTTATATTTAAATTCACAGTAGAAAATAACTCTTTGATTTACACATTATTTTAGAAGGAGTGGCATACTTTAATTAGTTGTCAAAAAGATAAATTGTTAGTGTGAACACACCACATATCTAACTATATTTTGAAAGAAAAGTAAAAGGGAAAAAACAAAAGTCTAACAAAGCTAAAGACCATTTCCATGGTAAAAGGAAGAAAAAACAGACAAAACAGCCTTTCATTTCTTATGATGATGGAAGACAAAACTGTAGTCCTTAGACTTTGCAACATATTTTATTTATAAACAAGTGACCAATATCATTAAGCACATTTTCAACTTTTTATTATTATTATCATTATAGTCATAATATAATGATTCTGTTTGCTACGATAACCTTTTTTTTAAATAAAAAAAATCTATTCTTATTTAATGATAAAATTTAAATAAAATCATAAACTATTTAAATAGTTATTCTAAAATGAACTACTTCTTAAAAAACTTATAATTATAAATAAAAATAAGTTTAACTCTTTTCTACTCTTTCAAATTTAGGTCAAGTTTTTTTTTTTGTCTCAAATTTAAAAGTAAATTTTCAGTTATTTAAAACTCATTGTTTGTCTTTATTTTGTTATATTTTTTAGTTCATAATATAAAATATGAAAGCATTTTTAAATTTCAATAGTAAAATTTGAGCCAAATTTAAGAAATTAACAAGATATTTAAAGCTTCCTTTTTACTTTTGCAATATTGTATTTCGCTGTTACTTGGTCCTTTAAATTAAAAAAAAAATCTCCAATAAATCTTTTAAATTTTTAAGATTTTATTTAAGCAACTAAAATTTTATTTTTTTTTATTTTTTATTCTTAATAAATGGATTAAGTGATTACAAAAAAAAATTAATATTTGTTAAAAAAATTGTGAACCACTAATAATGAAGTCTCTTGTTTAAAAAAATCAAGTTTAATTCGAGTCTAACTAATAACTCATTGCTTAAAAAAAATAATTCTAAACATCCTAGAGTGTGTTTTAAGACATTCAAATAGTTTATTATAAGTTTGGTTTTATAGCTTATTGTCATAAGTTACAATAAGTAATTCAAGAAAATAAGTAAACTTATAAGATATTATATTTTTATTTTCATTAATTTACTTAAAATAGTATAATTTTCAATGAAATAATTAATTATATTGTTTTAATTCATATATATATATGTTAACTTATCAACGAATTTTATTAAAAACTTTTAATTAAAAAAATTAACTTATAAGTTTTTAACTTTTCAATTAAGAACATCTCTAATAAGAAATGTTTGTAAAATTGTTTAAAAAATTAATAAATTTCTTAAAGCAACTTTTCCATCAGGACAATCTTATAAGTTAATTAAAAAATGGATAAGAAACAACCTATACTTATAATTAAAAAAAAAAGTTATTTTTACCAAATTCGTACAAATTAATAACAATGTATAACTCAAACAAATTAAAAAATTGTGATTTTCTTAGAATTGCTTATAATTTCTTTCCTTAGACTAAAATTATATACAAATTGGTTATATGAGAGATGGATAAGTTATTATTAGATTCATGTTGTAAACTACTTTAATCAAATATATAAAATTCTAAAAATAAATTATTTTTTAATGTCTGAACTAAAACGATAAATAAATAAAGTAACTCCTTTCCCTTTTTTAAACCTCTAAAAAGATATTTTTTTTATAAATAATATCATTATTATTTGACTTGCCATTTAATCACACTTAAAATTTTTCATTTATTATATATTTTTTATTTTTTCTGTAAATTAAATATATATTTTTAATTTACGAAACATTCATAGGTACACTGTATACAGCAGAGCCTATAGAAAAATCACACGCGTTGCAGTCACGTTCTCGCAGTTTCGTTCTCTCTTCGCAAAACACGTCACCAGCGACGTCGTTTTGTCCACGTGTCAAATTTAACAGAACATTTCACTTGTGCTGCAAGAAAAACAACAACCCTCCAACTATATATATAAAGCCACCAAAACATAACAAATTTCGTCTCAAAAACGATGAGCGACGACAGCGAGAGTCGCCAAAACGGCGCCGTCGCGACACCGATCGATTTCGAAGCCCTAAGAGTGGTCTCCGCCGTGGGGCGCGGCGCGAAGGGCGTGGTGTTCCTGGCGAGGACCGGCGACCGGCCGGCGAGCGAGTGCGTGGCGCTGAAAGTGATATCGAAGGCGCTGATCCTTCAGAAGAAAGCGAAAAACGACGAAGAGGAGTATAAGAGAGTGTCGTTTGAAGAGAAAGTGCTGCGTCGTTTCGATCACCCTCTGTTGCCGAAACTGAGAGGGGTTTTGGAAACTGAGAAGGTCGTTGCGTTCGCCATTGATTACTGCCACGGTGGCAACCTCCATTCTCTACGGAAGAGACAGACCGAGAAAATGTTCTCCGATGATATTATAAGGTATTTTCAAAATTTAAATTTTTTTTTTTTATTCTGTTTGCTGAATATGAGAATTTCACAGATTCTGAAACTAAGAGCTTCCACACAACCAGATATAGATTCCTAAAGCATTTTTCTTTTTAAATTCTGTGATATAAGATTGTAAAATTATTCATTTTATTTTTAATAATTTTATAATTTTTTAGGTTATAGAAAAATTTTAAATATTAAATTTTTCTTCTTAAAATTTTTGTATTTGTTTAATTTTTTTAATTTCAAAATACAACATTTTTGTCTTTTAAACATGATAAAAAATTATTTCAAAAATAGACCAAAATAATACTATATATTTTCTAGACCACTTAAAATATATTTTATTTTATATGAAGAATCAATTTTTATATGGTTAAGAAAGTTTTTTTTCTTAAATTTTCAAAAAAATCACTTTTATTTTTTGAAATTTTAAAAAAATTAATTTTTTTTATCAATATTGTCTAATTATATAAGTTTTCATATATTTGACTAAAATGGGTTATATTATTAAAATTGAAGAATTAGAATTGGGAAAAAATTAATTTATGAGTGTAAAAATATGTATTTTATGACTTGAAAAGAGTCGGATTAAAAATATTATCTTTAAATTGTAAAGACTAAAAGTTATTTTTAGTGAAAATTTAGAAAAAAAATTATTTAAGTTATTTTTATATTATCATTTTATAATAAGTTCATATTTTATATAAAAAATTGATTGAAAAACCAACATTTTGAAATTTTTATGATTAAGAAACTCTTGAAAAAATGTTCTGTGGTTCTTCTCCCTGGTTAGTTAACTAGGGATTAAGTTTAGAAGCTGAAAAATCTTCGTTTTTTTTTGTGTGTTTATTTTACGGAAAAACACATTTAGATTGAATTTTATGTTTGTTAACAAAGAAGGACATGCGAAGGGGAATTAATTGGAAACACTATTTTATAACTACGCTTTTAATTAAACTAAGTTTGTATTGTAAGAATTAATTAAGAGAGAATAATTCTCACTCATTAGTAATGAAAATATGAAATTGGTGCTCTATTTTAATTATTAACCTAAAATTAAACTAACTATTTATAGGAAAACGCGTAATTTTCTTGCTGTTTCCTGGCAACAGGGATTTTCAATGCTTTCTCAGATTGTCTGGTTTCCAAGAAAGTTTGTGCAAATAAAAATTTTAAATTTTGTATTTTGTAGTACTATTTTATTTGTAATTATAAGACTGTATTAAATAAACTCTGTTTATTATAATTTAAGAATTTAGATATTAATAGACAAATCTATCTTTTTAGAAGAAAGCAATAAAGATAAAAAAATTAACAGTATTTTAATAATAAATAAAATATTTAAGAATGTTTTTTTATGAAAAGAGACAAAAAAAAAGTTTTTAAAATTTTGTCTTTTATTTAAGAACGGAAACAAGTATGTTTTTTCATTTAAATAAATAAGGAAAAAATTAATTATTTTCTTGGCAACCAAACAAGACCGTTTTGAATTCTATTTTCTTGGCGTTTGTTGAGTGTGAAAGCTTAGAAAATTAAATAAATAAACACTCCAAGTTTTTGCGGCATCTTAATGTTAAGATTACATTACTAAAATAGTAAAAGAAAACAACCGTATTTATATTCGTAAGAATCAAACAAAGCGCAAAAAAAAAAAAGATATTTTGACGAATCTGATTTTTTTTTCTTGTATTTTTTTTTTTTTGTGAAGGTTTTACGCAGTGGAATTGGTTCTCGCATTGGAATATTTGCACAATTTGGGAATAGTTTATAGAGATTTGAAGCCAGAAAATGTGATGATTCAAGAAAGCGGTCACATAATGTTGGTAGATTTCGATCTCTCCAAAAAGCTAAACCCTAAATCCCCAAACTCGCTGAGTCACAACCCGTCCCCGAGTCCCAACTCATTAAGACTCACAAGAAAACAACGACCAACGCGATTCTACAGTTTCTGTAGCTCAGGAATCTCACCGTGCGACTCAGACTCGGAACCCCCACTCAGAGTCGACTCAGCGCGCAGCACCGAGTCAGACTCGGTCGAAAAATCCAACTCGTTCGTCGGAACAGAAGAATACGTGGCGCCCGAAATCGTTTCCGGAAAAGGTCACGGCTTCAGCGTTGACTGGTGGTCATTTGGCGTCGTTTTGTACGAGATGTTATACGGAACGACGCCGTTTAAGGGCGCAAATCGAAAAGAAACGTTTTACCGAGTCTTAACGAAGGAGCCGGAGTTAACGGGAGAGAAGACGGCGTTACGCGATTTGATAGCGCGATTGCTGGAGAAGGATCCTGACCGTCGGATCCACGTGGACGAAATCAAGGGCCACGATTTCTTCAAAGGGGTTTGGTGGGACACGGTGTTGCACATTGCGCGGCCACCTTATATTCCCGAAAGCGAGGTTGAGAACAAAGTGGGGTTCACCAAAAACGACGTCGAATTGTTCGTTGAAGAGGTCTTTTTTCCAACTAGTGATGAAAACGCAGAGAAAATAAACAAAACGGTGTTGGAAAAGAAGGGTGATAATGTTGAAAACAACAAAACGGTGTGGATTGACGAATTGAGTCATGTTCCCATCGAGAAGAATGACGATTTTTTTATTTTTTGACCTTGATATATTCTTTTAATTGATTCTAGACAAAAATGTAGATTGTGTACAATTTTTGGAATTTAATTAATTAATCAATCAATATATTAATTAAAAGTTTTAGATTGTCTAACATGATTCATGAATTAGTTTATTTATTTCAACGCTGTAGCCATTATGTAACATGTGCATTTGTGAATAAAAAAGCAAAGCACCATGCATGCATTTAAAATATCACCGATTTTTTTTTTTTTCAAAAACAAATTGTTAACTGTAGGTTTGATGAAAAATTTGACGATGATAATTTGTTTCATTTAAAAATTTTAAATTTTTTATGACGAAATACATGAAATTTAAAATTCTAGTAATTTTTTAAAATATTTTAATTATTTATAATTGTAAAATTTTAAATTTTCTAAAAAGAAGAGTAAAACATACTTCTTTTATTAAAATCTGTCAATGTTATATTTTTGTTAATGTTACTCAAAAAATATTAATTCACGTTAACTGAAAAAACATCATTGTTCGATATTTTTTAATTATTAAATATTATTAATATTAAAATAAATTTTTATTTTTAGTAAAAATTAAAATACTTATTCAATAAAAAATTAAAATCTAATAAATGTTAATTACCTTATCTAAATAAAGTATTTTTTAAAAAATAATTTGAATTGAAAACATTTCAAATTTAAAAAAAGTGTATTCTATCACAATCCAAAGTTAGATAAAATAAATGGAAGCTCTAATTCTAAGTTTATTTGTGAACAAGTCTAAATCAGTTAGTTGTGAACAGTATATATAAATTGGTATAAATACTTAACAATGTATTCAACTTCTATTAAAAAAATAAACAATAACTCTAAGTTGACTTTCCTTTATGCAAGTTCATAATAGCACTTGCATATCTTTTCAATTTTTATATTAGATTGTAGTCATTTTAATTTAGCTAAAGAAACCATTTTGTCATTAAAGATTTGTTGACTTCTCTAAAATATAAGTGTGAATTTGCAAATAATTAAGTCAAGAGTTTAATTGGTATACACTGTTAGTGTAAAAGATTTTTACATTAACATTAAATCATGACTTTTCATTTATGTTACTTTTAAAATAATAATGAGTAAAATCAACAAATTTATCATAAATAAAGGTTTGTGATTGAATTGAAAAAATTTTTATGCTCATAGTATATACCAATTAAACTCTTAAGTCAAATAATTCTTTTCTTTAAAAAAAAAAAATCAAACAATTGTGTATTTATTATGGTCAACTTGTCAAGGTATGATATAAAGGTATTCATGTTTAGCCCTAGAAGTGTCAAAATGGGTTCAGTCCGGTCGGCTAACTTGACCCACCACGGGTTTGGGTCAGCTGGGCCAAAAAAATTTAAGTTTCACGAAACGGTCTCACTTATATAACCTGACCCACCTAACCTGTGAGTTTGGTGGGTTAAGACGGGGTTGCGAAAGGCTGACCCATCAATCCACCAAAAAAAATTTCAACTTTTTTTCATTTCCCTTATATTATTGTTAACATGTATACGTTTTTTCTAATTTCGTTTTTCCTTTTCAGTTTTTGTCCCAAATGTGAAACTCTTAATACTACCAAAGTTAAAGTCAAATTTTTCTTGAAATGTGAAAGTGAAACTCCCAATTTTCATGTTGTTTTAATATTATGTATATATGTTGTTTTAATATTATTTATAATTTGTATGATAACAAAAATTCATTATGTATGTATGTTGTTTTAATATTATTTATAATTTATATTTTTTATAACTTAAAAAGAAAAAAATAAAAAATTAAATTTAATAATCAAATTTTTTACAAGTCTGGTGGGCTAACCCACCAGCACGTAGTGAGCCGATCTGAAAATTCAGATATCTTTATTTTGGTGGGTTAAGCTGACCCGACCCACTTATTTTATAACCTGTGGTGGGTCAACCCACGTGAACCGGCTGACCCATTTTGATATCTCTATTTATCTCTTTCAAGACCACAAATATGAATGATAAATTTTTTATTTACATGCTAAAACATGATATTTTTAATTAAGTTTAAACAATCCTTACTCATTGATTTCCATACTCAGCATTTAAAATTTTATATTTACTGTAGAATTACATCATGAAATATTTATGAAGTGTTTTAATTAAAATTGAAATAATATAATTTAACCTAAAATCATATTCTTTATTATCAAATTATAAACTTATCTGGAATAAAATTATTTATCTTAAATTTTGGTCTCATTCTTTATTCCAATAAAAAATTATATTATTTAATAATTTTTTTTAATTTATAATTTTTTTATATTTTATATAACTCATTACATTACATTATGTTATTAATTAATTGAAAGAAAAAAAAATACACTAATTTAAAATTAGGAATTTAGTTAGTAGCTGTCCTTCACTCAAGTTTCAAATCATGCAATGCTTACCATTTGACCAAGTAACCAAGAGAGTTGTCCTTCACACTTTCACTTAAACTTTTCTATTTATAATTTTATATTTTATACAAAGTAATGAGTGGTTTACTTCAGAAAAATATTTGATGAGATCTTGTTAAAGCTTTTATCTTTCTGGGGAACATCAACAAAAATACTGGTTCAGATTTGCTAGACAACCACAGTAAAAAAAGGTTCTTTGAATACGGTGGAATATGATCTTCCATTGATTATGGAGGAAAATTTTGAATAAACAAAAGTATATACATAGTTTTAAATTATGTTAGTGAAAGTTAAGGGAATCAAATTATGCATGAATTATTATAAATTCTTGATACTTAAAAAGAAAATATGTTAGAGAAAGTAAAAGGTAACTAATTTATTGCCAAATAATAATAACATAACCTAATTAATTAAGACTTTCTTCAAATTTATGTATTTCATTGATGAAATAGATTTTATTTTGGTGTATCTCATAAAAAAATACAGATTGAAATTTTGTAAGTTTATGTTTCGGTTTCTACTGATTAAACAATGGAGTACA
This sequence comes from Psophocarpus tetragonolobus, assembly GCA_037954015.1. Lineage (NCBI taxonomy): Eukaryota > Viridiplantae > Streptophyta > Magnoliopsida > Fabales > Fabaceae > Psophocarpus > Psophocarpus tetragonolobus. The sequence goes on along the minus strand of CM075693.1, from coordinate 30,116,808 downwards.
CAAAAGATAAACAAATTATAAAAGAAACTCAATAAATAACATAGTTTTTCTTAATTGATGAGAAAAAAAAGAGATAAAATTAAAATAGAAGATTTTTATTTCTCAAACACATGTATTTCTATAATGGTTTGATTTATTTTTCTTTATCTTATTTTTTTTAGAGAATTGTTTTTCTTTTTTTTTTTTTTTGAAAGGTAAAGAGAATGTATTAAAATAGGAGATTGGAGCACCGAAATACAACGATAGAACCCCCCGGACCCACCCTTGAAAAAAACTACATTTTTGTCATACACATTTGAGGGTTATTACACCAATTTGAAAAAACATACCTCCTATTAAAATCGAACCTATACGTTAACCACTTCCAAGATGTGAATTGGATTTGACTGAAAACCTCCATCAACTCCCACTTTGAACTGTTAAAAATAATAGAGTTTCTAACTCTCCAAATACTCCAACTGACCACAACACCAAATAAGAACCTGCACTTACCTTTCCACTTGTCAGTCATACATGAACTTACCATCTGAAACAATAGAGAAACATCATCCAGTAAAAGGGATTGCACACCAATCCAAGTCATTACCTTATACCACAAGGTTTGAACCACCGGACATATGAGAAAAAGATGCCTACAATCTTCTACCAAATACCCCTTACACAACTGGCATATTTGATCACCTTGTGGGATGGAGATTCTCCTCTTCAATAAATTATCAATTGTCGGTAGTCTATTTAAAAGGATCTTCTAGGAAAAAAGCAACAACCCTAGACGGTAATTTATCCTTCCACAATCTTCTGAACAAAGTGGAATCTGAGAAGGACCTGGCTCTACTGACCGAACCTGCCAACAAGGTATTATAGGCACTTGCAAATGAAAAGCCTCTTGAGCAGTCAGACATCCAAGACCAACTATCACACAGACGGGGATCTATCTGCGTTTGTTGAACAAGATTTTCCAATGACCCTAGCAACTCCTCATCCCAGACAAATAAACGTCTTCTTCACTCCTAATTCTACCAATGCAGGTCCACCTCACCGCTTAAAATAGCTTTTACTGACCCAATCTTATTCAGTAAAAAGTATTTCTATAAATATTATGTGATTCATGCCCTGAAATATATATGTTGATATTTTTAACGAAAATACACGTTAATGGAGCACTTTTGTAATTTGCTCCACGATGATGGCACAATTTTATATTGCTACTCATTCACCCAAAAAAAAAATATATTGCTACTATGTCATTGGATGAAATATTTTTGGAGTATGATTCACGTAATAACACTATTATTATCGTTATCATATTATTAGTATTCACTATTAAGTGACATCAACTTTATCTATATATGTTCTATACTGATTACTTTATTGAAACCTCCATTACAAGATATAAATTAATTGAAGACAAATAAATACAATTTTAGTTTTTGAAAGATATAAATGTTGACTACTTAATGATTATATTATTATATATAAATTGGTCTGTATTTTAGATCATGTTGTTATATACAAGTTGATCTATATTTCAGATCACATACTCTTAAACAATTTAAAAACATTATGTAAAGTGTTTTAAGGTTTAACTTACACATTTACATAATTATTTGTCTAAAAATTTCTTTTAAAAATTTAAGTACTAATCCCTATAACTTTTCATTATCAAAATTATGATTTACTCATAGATAATGAATTCCAATTCTACTCAAATATGTTTGTTTGTCATAAAGGTGTGATATGTGGTATAAAACTTCATGATTTGTCTTTTATCCTACCCTATCATCTACAACCTGGTAACCATAATGGCACAAAGGGGTGGGTAATGGGTCGGTCGGATTCGGACTAATTTGGTTCAATCCAAACCAACTCGTCCTTTTAATTTGTTCACTCAATCATTTGTTTTTGTTTTTGCCGGTTGTGGGTTAGGTGGGTTGCGAGTTGGGTAGCTTGGCTTCACACAGTTTGCACTTTGATTTTTACCTTTTTTTTTTAAAGAATTATAAAATTTCAAACCAAAATTAGAATACAAAAATAAAAAAATTATGTCATAATCTTAAAAAATGTTTTAGAGTGAAAAAGTATATATATATATATATATATATATATTTATATATACATATTTCGATTAAAGAAGATGAATATTAAACAATTAATGTTTTTATAATTGGTTGAAAAAAAGTTACAAAAATAATACATTGGATACGCGTTTTTCTATAAGTATAATTAGTATGAATTGTATTAATTATTTAAGAAAATAAAAATCAAGAGAATTATTATTAATTTTAAAACTAACAAATTATATATATATATATATATATATATATATATTATAGGTGGGTCAAATCAGGTATCTAGGGGTTGTAAAAACCAAACTCGCACTCATCTGCCACAATCCATTTGTAATCACATTGTAAATTTTTTAATTCGTCAACCCACCCAAAACCAACCAAATATCAATTTATTTTTTTATAGATTTGTCAGGTTGAATCGAGTCACTGTTTTGTACTCACCCTTGGGTGTGGCATGATGATTCATTAACTTCATCCATGGTGATGCAACATCCATAGCCTTATAGGGAAAGCCTTATGGGGAAGGTAACAAAAATGTGGTGCATGATTCTTGAACAATTTTAGTTGAATTTTATGATTGTTCTTTACAGAATGTCCTACTTATTCTTAAACCTAAAACAAATTTTGAAGTGAGATATTTTTTTAAAACATAAAATGAGTTCTTTAAATTAATAATATATAATATTTTATTGCATTAATTTGGATAAGAGTTACTTTAATTAAAAAATTGAACCTTTTGTAAACTCAATTAAGAGATGTTTCTAATGATTAAAACTAATAAATAATTATCTTTTAAGTAAGAGAAAATGACAAAAAATTATGAGACCAAAAAATAATAAAAACATTAATATCAATAATTTTTTTTTTTTGAAAAACCTAAAGCAAGGGCTTTATTTGTTTAGTTACCAGAGTTCGCCTTGGTTTATAAAATACATAATTTGGAGTGCATTTATTGATTTATTCTAAAACTGGACTGATATATTCTGTTGTTTATATTGGATATTTTATGTTGGTTATTAAATATCTGCAATAGATCTAACTGCTGAATGTAATATAATCAAACATATGTTATTTCCTGATAGTTGTGGTACTCTTTTAATATATACATACATTTTATTTTTCTGATAAAAAAATTAATTGACTCATTGATATATAATTCATTGAATCTTATGTGTCAAACCATGTGTAATAGAAAATGTAGACTTTTCTTCTAAAGTGTTTTCATGTGAATTAAAGAGGATGACTAAGAGCAACTTACAGAGCCTTTTCTCCATGTGCCATTCTCTTTAATCTTCACAATCAAACATGTTATCGCACAAGGAAGCTGTGCACTTTGACACGGAAACCTCAAACTTTTATTGCTTTATTCCTAAAAGCTAATGTAATACTGTTATGTTACAGTAAATACATCATTAACGTGTAAAAGGGTCGTTTGTCTGAATGGCAAATAACCTGTTCATGCAATAACATATTTGATTAGATGAGTTCTTTAATGTAAAAATTATTGTTTTTAATATAAGTTAAGTAATTTTGATTTATTTTTAAGTAATTTAATCTATAAATTTATATTTAAATAATAATTTTTAAGTTAAACTACTTATATTAAACAACTCTTATTAAAAATGCATACGTTACTTGACTGAGATGAAAAAGAATGAATATATATTGAATGGATCAGGTATCAATTTAGTTTTTAAAAATGATAGTAATTAATATTAAACGTTTTATTTGAGAAAATATCTTTTATTTTGATTTATTATTATTATTATTATTAATTTTTATAATTTTTTTTTTATGTTTTTAACATTCAGCTTGTTTTTAGATGATATTTTTATTTTTAGAAAATAATATATTAATAATTTTAATCAATTTTAGTAAAAATATTATAAAATATTTATATTATAATTTAAAATAATTATATATATAGTTATAATTACAATGGTTATGAATTTTTTACATAATTTTAATTTTTGAAATTATAACACTAAAAATAATTTTATATTTTCTATTTTTAGTTATTTTTTAAAATTGTAATAAAATATATTTTTACTATTATTTTATAAAATACACAAAATATACGTTATCTAAATTTTTGAATTTCAGATAAATTAATATTTAATTTTTTTTTATGTAATTTAGTTTCTAAAATGTTTTAAATATAACACTTTGAAATAAATACTTTAAAAATAGTTTAGATTACGTTTTAAGAACCAAATTGAAAAAACAAAAGCATAATTGGCGAATTTTTCTTTAAATTTTTTAAAAATATTTATGTTAACATTTATAGCTTCCAAAAAGTTAAAATATACTCTTAAGGGGATGCATTAGGTAGATCTTTTGACCCAATTCATGAACAGTTGAACACACTCTCACAAACAGAAAGTGTTGTGACAATGCATCAATGGAAGTTGTGTAAGTGCAATGTGACCATGATTATCATGTGGTCTTGTGGGGCCTTAGAAAAAGAAAGCTTGTTATATCATAGTCATTTGACATGTCATATATAGCCGACCTTGTGAACACTGTAAATGCATCAATTGGTGTGTGTGAGATCATTGGACATGTCACATCCTATACCTTGTGAACTACAAACTTTGCCCTAAAATATGAATGGTTATTAAAATTACACCTCAAAATAGCTAGTAATGATTGTTAATTTTTTTATCTTATATGGGTATTTTTGTCTTGAGAGATAATTCTATTTGAATCACAAATAGATATTAAATATACTCCTCTCTTTTTTAATTGAAAATATACCCCCTCTCATTATTAATTTTTTTTAAAAAATATAATAAGTCCCTTTTAATTGTTTCCATTTAATATTTGGAGAGATAAAATTTTGTTTTTATTAATAAGGTATCCAATTTTATTTTATTTTTAGCAAAAAAGGTCTTCAATTTTAATAAAAAAGATTTTTTTTAAGGTTTAAATAAGTTTTTTTATCTCTAAAGTTTTACCGGAAATCACTTTTGGTTTTTAAAATTTAAAAATATTTTTTTAGTCTCGAATTTACTTTTAGTCTTTCTTCTCTTATTAACACGGTTAAAAAATGACTGATAGAACATATTTTTGTACTCTTGAATCACTCTCCTTCTTAACCTTAACTTCTTTAATTTTTAACATAACCAAATATATCAAAGCTTATAAATGGATAACGTTAATAAAAAAATAATTTTAAAAATTAAAAAAATATTTTTAAATTTTAAGCATCAAAACTAATTTTTTTGACAAAACAACTTAATGCTTTGTTGTTTTAGGTAGGAAACAAACACGTATAACCTACCAAGGCCGGTTTAGAATACCTGAATCATATTTTGAAAAATATTAATTTATTAATAATAGATTTTTAAAAAAATAATGCGTCTACAAATTAAAAAGAAATATCTCATAAAAAGGGGGAAGCCTTACCGTAAGTAAAATAGAGGAAGTAATATTTTCTATAGTAAGAATTTGAATCTTAATTTATTCTTCATGTTATAAAGAATTAGTCTTTTTCTGTTAGGCCTAACTCTTGTCGACCGTGATAGTTATTAATTACTTGTTTGAATGAGGTATTATTTATTACAATTATAAATTAAAATTGAAATCCCAATAAATAGTATAGACTGCAAAATTTAAATTATAAGTATAAAGCATTAATTATCATGCCATATTAAAAATTAAAATTATTGTGTTACAAAATAAATTGTAAGCTATTTGAAAACTGAAAATTAGATAGCCCTTAACTTGCAATCTGCTATAAAAATTTTGACATGTTATCGGATGTAGTATATGTTAAGAATATTATCATATGATGTCTTAAGTTAATGAAGTTCAAATTATGCATAAAAGCCATGTTTGGGACCTTGAAATGTTTAAAATTCTGCTGCATAAATTACTCCATTGTTCTGAAAATGTTTTACATAGTCCGAAATACTATGTGGTCTGTAATTCCAATCAATAATAATGTAACAGATAATTAGTTGATTAATTTAATTAAATAATAAAAATAAATTATTATTGGTTGACATCATAATAGTTGTCTTGTTAAAAAATATAGTAAAAAACATATTTAAGGTGTTTTAAATAATGTAAAACAATAATAGGTCATCAGTATGAGTGGGGTATTGATCATTTGATCCCTTTAAATAAGGTCTTGTATTTGAATTTTGTAGATGAAAACAATGTCATTGGAAAAGGAAACCTCACTAAAAATCATCAGTCAAATTTTTGACAGAAATTAATCACTCACAAAGCTTACAGAAAATACATGTTAATGTGATGGATGAATAAAAAAAAGTTATGTAAATCAAATGCTATGCATATATTATACCAAACTTCTAATGCTAGGTGAGTAAGGAAAGCATTTAAAAAAAGATTTATTTTGTTATATACCAAACTTTTATTGACTGTGAGATGCTTTTAACTTCTCAATTAGTTTGCATGCACTAAGCCTCAGTCAACTCTTCTCCACTAAGCCTTGCAACTATTCCATTCTCAATTAAACTCCATTACTCCTTGGATTGAAGAAAGTTTTCCATTAGTATCAACCAAATAATCATAGGGTTGAACTAAATTACTCTCTCTAGTAGCCATAACTTGTTCACACTTTCCACTCACTTTCCTTTCTTATTATGATCAGAAACTAGATTTATTGAAAACTTGAAACTTGGATTTATATTATTCACAGAAACTTAACAAGCACTACGCATAAAGTTTACAAAATTGGATATCTGTTAGGCATTTTAATAATGGTCTAATCATGATGATCCGAGAAGGGTAAACAACAATTGATAAGATGAATACTATACCATTTTGAAATTTAGATTAATCCTACAAAACCCACTATAAATTGAGTACTGATATTTCCGCTTATATAGTAGAATTTTCTCATAGTATTGATATGAGATATGTACGTTAACCGATAAACAAAGTAGTTTATTTGGAATATTTACAAAAATAACCTGATTTATCTAAATATTATAAAAATGGTGAATTTTGATAGGTCAAAAGCCAAACATGTCAAACCAATTGGCGTGTTCAGCAGGGTCACATGGGCATAACCATGGTTATCAAAATCGCGAGTTAACTCGTAAAATCATACGAGTTTACGAGTTTACAAGTCCCAGATGAGTTAAATCGCAGTAAAATCGGAAAAGTAGTAAACTCGGAGTAAACTCGGTAAAATCGGAGTAAACTCGTGAACAAACTTCTTAGGTGGTATTTTTCTATGTTGACTCTAATTTTAAGTGTTTTGAATATAATTTGTTCTTATGTTTAAAAAAGTTTTGAAATTTTAAGTATTTCTACTTTAATTTCTACTTATTTGGAGTAATTTAAATTTATTATGTGGATTTGAACTTATTATATATTGAAAACTTTCAATTATTATATGATTTATAGTCATATTTTTAATGAAGTAAACTCTTACGATTTTACAAGTTGAGTTTACGAGTCAAGTTTACTACACTCTCACGAGTTTACTTAAACTCTTGATTTTAATAACCTTGGGTATAACTCTAACATGTCAATTCAATTGACGTTTTTCATGGCGTGTTAAGCAAGGTTATATGGGCACAACTCCAACATGCTAGTTCAATTCACGGCCACATGCGTATGGTCAAGTATGACATGTTTGGTGACATTAATGCTTATTTAATAGCGTGTTAACATGTTAAGTAACATTAACTACATAAAATAAATACACGTGAATGTCTATTTAAGAAAAAATAATGAGTTGGTCAAGTAATAGATAGAATTAAAAGATTATTTCTGATCTACTAAAATAAATATTATTTTTGTAAAAAAATTAATCACATATATTTATTGGTCGAGGATTTTATTTTCTTAATTGATAGTCAATTCTTTATATATATATATATATATATATATATATATAATTATTAGTAATCTTGTAGTAAAAAAAATTATATATATACATATAGTAAAAAATTAGATTACATATATATATATATATAAAGAATTTTGGTAATTAATAGTAAAAATATTTATCTAAAGAATTTCGGTAATTAATAATAAAAAAATTTACATATAAAAAATTATATATATATATATAAATAATTTCTTAATTATATATATAAATAGAAACTTTTATCTAAAGAATTTTGGTAATTAATAGTAAAATTTTTTACTATTATCAGTAAACTTGCAGTAAAAAAATCTTTATATATATAATTAAATAAAGTTGAACTGAAACAAAATAATTTTTTTAATGCAAGTTTACTAATAATATATATATATATATATATATATATAAATAAGGAATTAACTATTAATTAAGAAAATAAAATCCTCAATCGAGACATGTGATTAAATTTTTGACAAAAATAATATTTGGTTTAGTGGTCAGAATACATCTTTTAATTTTATCTATTCCCTGACTTACCCTTTATTTTTTCTTAAATAAACATTGAAGTGTATGTATTTTTTGTAGTTACCAAACACGCCATTTGTTTTGGCCTGTTTGACATATTTTCATAAAATTGAATTAGCCTGTTGGATTGTGCTCAGCACACCAATTGGTTTGGTGTGTTTGGCATTTGACTAGTCAAACTATACTATTTATATAATATTTGGGTTGATCACATTATCTTTATAAATATTTAAATAAACTACCATTGCTTTGTCATTTAGCCTATTACTGGTTAATAGTGTTTGTGGGTCCTATATTTGAATTTCGAGTAAAAAAAATCATGAAGTATTAAAAGAAGGTTACAACTTGAGGTTTGAGGTTTGGGGTGGTTCCTTCTAATGGATGAATATCGACCCTCTTTAAGTGGTTTTTACTTGTAAGCTACATTCGCATTCATGAACCAGAGATGGTCCAAGGTAAGGCTAGTAAAGTTAAGGTCCATTTGGTATACATGATATGGTATGATAAGATAAGATAAAAGAATTGGATAGAGACAGGATATGATAAGAGCAGGGTAAACTTTTATCCCTTCCTATGTTTGATACACACTAGGATAAGAAGACATATATGATTATTTTATCTTATCCTACTTTTGAGATGGACAGATTATGATAGGATGAAATATAAAGAATATTAAAATGACAAAATTACTCTTACTACAATTTTAAATATAATTTTATAGTAAATTTAATTTAAGTTTTTTCATCTTTTTAATAAACACACATAAATAAAAAAAATATTTTTTATTAAAAATATTCAAATTAATTTACTTTACAAAAAATGTTAAAAATAGGAAGCAACTAAAATTATCCTACAAGAGAAGAATTAGACGATTTTTTTTCTTTTTATCTTGAGAGAAAATTCAATTAGGAATGAGAAGATTGGTGCCTAAGCTGGCAATGACAAGATAGGGCGACTCCGCAGCAGGATTGACATAGACATTAAGAACAGACTTGGCAGACATGAGTTTCGCAGGCAGCGTAAGCCGTGCATCTTAGCGAGGAAAAATATGAAGGCAACATTGACGATGACGACAGTTGCCTGAGGCTAGTTGGTGTAGCTACAGAGATAGAGGGTGATCTGATGGCGGAGGAAAGCGTTGAGGCGGTGAGATTTGGCGATGATGCGAGAGTCGTAGATGCATGCAAGTGAGACAGGATTGATAGGGACGATAAGAACAGACTTGGCGGGCATGAGTTTCTTGAACTGTGGGCAGCGTAGGCTGTGCATCCTAGCGAGGAAGAATAGGAAGGCAACATTGACGACAACAACGGTTGCCTGAGGCTAGTTGGTGCCAGGGAGTAGCTGCATAGATGGAGGATGATCTAATGGTAGAGGAAAACGTTGAGGCAATGAGATTTGGCGATGATGCGAGAGTCATAGTTGCATGCAAGTGCAACAGGATTGATAGGGATGATAAGAGCGGACTTGACGGGCATAAGTTTCTTGTGCTGCGGGCACAGCAGGTCGTGCATCCTAGCGAGGAAGAATAAGAAGGCAACATTGACGACAACGACGGTTGCCTAAGGCTAGTTGGCATTGGGGAGCAGCTACGGAGATGGAGGATGATTTGATGGCGGAGGAAAGCGTTGAGGCAGTGAGATCTGGCGATGATGCAAGATTCATAGATGCATGCAAGTATGACAGGTTTCAAGTACTTGTGGAAATAGTGAGGGATGATTGGTCTGCTATTTTACTGTTCATGGTGATGAGAGTGAGAATCAAAGAAAGAGATAAGGATTGATGTTGAATGAAAGAGATTAGATATTTTAAGGAAAGAATGAGAGAGTGAGAAAGAGGCAAACCTATTGAAAAGAGAGAGTCAAATATAAGAGAGAACGATGAAGGGAGGAGACTCACCGGAGATTAAAAGGTGTGGCTGCGAGGATGGAAGGGTTAGTGCAAGGAGAATCGAGCTTAAGAAAGAAGATGGAAAGACAAATGGAAAAGTAAAAAATAATCTTATTGTTTTTCTTTCTAACCCAACTCCCCCTTCAGGATAAAAATTAATGAAAATCTAATAAAATACACTTATTCTATCATATTGGTCTAAGAAACAATTAATATAAGATAGGATAGAAAAAAATTATCTTATCTTATTTCTTATCTGCTCCACCAAATAGACCCTTAAAGTTTTAAATCTATCAACAAAAAATTATTTTTTATTAGAAAAATGCGTCATCTATACTATTAATAAAGAGAATACCCCTTTTTATGTCCACTTTTCAATATACTTATTCTACCCTTACACCTATTTTAAAATTAAAAAAATAAACTAATTTGTTATAAGAAGAACTTAAACCCATAGTCTCTTATTTCCCAAATATATATACTTTACCATTAGACCAACCTTATAACTTTAAGCAAAATATTACTTTAATATATTGATATCCAACATACATAATTGTCCAATTATATATATAATGTATAATATATGATATTATATTATATACTATATTTATACTTCTATAATATTAATAAAGGCAATACCAGCTTTTGATGTCCACTTTTCAAAATACCTATTCTACCCTTACACCTATTTTAAAATTAAAAAAATAAACTAATTTATCATAAGATAGACTTGAACCTATAACCTCTTATTTCCCATATATATACTTTACCACTAGACCAACCTTATAACTTTAAGCAAAATATTACTTTAATATATTGATATCAATATATATAATTATCCAATTATATCTATAATGTATAATATATGATATTATATTATATATTATATCTATACTTCTATATCTATACTATTAATAAAGGCAATACCCCATTTTGATGTCCACTTTTCAAAATATTTATTATTAACTACTTCCTATTAATATATGTTTATATTTCATGATAAAGATTTTTAATAAACATGCAAATACACAAGTGCGATAATATTTTGAGTTCTATTCCAACTTTTCTCTTTCTATTTTTTCATATTCATTGTACATTTGACATATCCATTGATGATCTGACATGTTTTTATCATGTTATCATAAACAAAAAATACAAAATTAACAAAATATATTTTAAAACATGTCACGTAACAATTTATATTTCAAAATATAAAATTTTATAAAAGATATTAAAATAGAAATACGAAAACACAAAAAAATGTCACATATAAAATAAAAAATAACCTATCATGAACTTTAGTGATGCATCTCACTAATGTTAATTTGAAATGAAATGAATGGGCTTTGAACTCTTTGTAACTCGATTACCTTAGCACGTAAAACATGAGTACAAGTGCATGTTTTGATACTTTAACAAATTAACCATTAATAAGGAAAAAGATATTCATCCCACGGTGTGAATTATACTTTCTTTGACTATAATATTGGTACGGAGTAATCATGCCAATAACAATGACCAATATTGTCAGCAAAATTGAAAAATTGAAACATTTGATTAAAGAATACAGATTACTACCACTATACTAATTAATATTGATATTAATAATCCCGTCGTGAATATATTGTATATCCGGTAACCACTTGAAAAACATGATTAATTAAATGTAAAAATATAGTTGATTTGATTTTAGAAATGGTTAATAATTTACAAAATTCTTAATCAAGATATCCTTTAAAAAACTGTTAACTAAGACGTGCTTAATTATAAGTAAAATATCATTAATTTTATATCATAACTGACGGTTAACTTTATTTTATAAATGACAAATAATGGTACAAAGCTAACAACGTTGTTAATTATATCTTAAAATATAAATTTATATTAAAAATTATTAATAATATTATGAAATAAATGTCATGATTAACTAAAAGTAAAATTAATCTACTTTACATACATACATAATTAACTAAATAAGTGAATACCTTTAAAAAAAACTAAATAATTAAAGACACCGTGAGCACCTTGGAATGTAATATTATTCAAACATTAAAGAACTCCCATGTGTGTGGTTACCAAAATCTGATAGAACACTTATACCACAAAGTCAAAATAAAGGAAAAATTATTACATGTTATAAACCACCACATTATTTAATATTTATATTTTATATCCTCAACTAATTAGCCTTATCTAATATTTATATTTTATACCCTTAACTAATTAGCATGTAATATAATCATTTAATTAAAATAACTTACAAAATAAATTTATAAATTAATATATTTTTCTGTTGCAGCGGTGATTTAAAATCATGTAATAATTTTTCTTAAGAAAAGGTTTTTTTTTTAAGGCAAAATATATTATATAGATTTCTATACAGTACGAATAATGAAACAAACCGTTTCAAACTCTAAATAGCAACACTCAGAAAAACTATAAATGATATTATCCTCTGACCCCTATTTCATATCTAGCAAACAAAAGCCTTGGATGGAGAGTCCAATCTGAAAATCTCCGACCTCTATTGAATCCAAACCTATATGCCAACCATTTCCAAGATAGGATCTGAGTAGCCAACAAGGTATCCAGGGACTCCATATTCCTACCTTTGAAGATTATGGGATTCCTGGATAACCATATGCTCCAACATGCAGCCATAGCAAACAAGTATCTACATTTTGACTTATATTTACCAAACATCCAAAGTACTAGATAAATGGAACAATTGACCTACTCATTCTGGTAAAGGGGACTCAAATCCTAGCCATATGAGGACTCTATACCACAACTTTTGTGAATATAGGCATGACACAAATAAGTGGTTACTAGACTCCAGTTGCTCTTTACAAAAAACACATAAGGATCCTTCAGGTTGGATATTCATACCTCTTTTCAGCAAATTATCCATCTTTGGGAGCCTGTTTAGGATTAACCTCCACGCAAACGCTATCACCTTAGACGGCAAATTTCTCCTTCCATAGTTTGTCAATCAAATGTATGTCCACTGGTAACAAGCCCCTGTGATTATTTCCCCCACTTAGCAAGCGGTATGCATGTGCTACAGTAAATTGGCCCTCGTGTCCTGGCTTCCAGACCCATGTATCCTCTTGATCGTCGCATAGTCTAACACTCTGTAGCATTTCCACCAAGGATTCCAACAACTGCTCCTCCCACACAAACAATCTCCTATGCCAGCCCCACTTCCAGCTCATTGCCTCCCTGGCTTGCCCCCTCAAACCTCTAACTGACACCCCCTTCTGTTGGGCCAAATCATATAACCTCGGAAAACGAACTGATAATGGTTATTCCCCTATCCAGGTATGGCCAAAAGCTTGTGCCTATTCCATTCCCTAGTTTTCTCCCAATATTATAGAAAACCAACCCAGATTTGGATGTCTCGACGCATCAATATCCAGATATCCCTCCACCACACCGAACATTTAGCTCTCGAAGAGATCACATACGATGTATCCAGAAAATTCCCATACCTCAACTGTAGCAATGGGATCCACATGGCTGATTTATCATTCAGGAATCTCCATCTCCATTTAACTAACAAGCTAAGATTGAACTCATTCAAACTTTTGACACCTAGCCCCCCTTCTGATTTCGGCCTACATACCTTCTCCCAACTAACCCATGCAATCTTAGTCGCATCGGTATTTCCACCCCATAAGAATTTCCTCTGAAGCCCTGTTAAGATTTTCAACACCTTCCTTGGCACTTTGTAGAAGGAGAAAAAATATAGAGGTAGGCTAGAGAGGACCGAATTCAGCATTACCAGCCGCCAGCAAAAGACAGATTCTTCATTTTCCACCCCGATAGTCTCTTCCGAAATTCCTCAATAACTGGCCTCCACACCGCTTCAGCTCTTGGATTGACCCCCACCGGCACCCCTAAGAATTTAAATGGGGGAGAGCTTACAGAGCAACTCAACATGCTCCCTATTGCCTGCTCAAATAAAGGATCGACATTCAACCCCTAGAACTGACTTTTATGAAAGTTCACCTTGAGCCTTGAAGCCATTTCGAATGCTCTTAAGATAACCTTCAAAGTCCAGACTGTTTGAAAATCAGCTTCCCCCATCAGCATCGCATCATCTGCAAACTGCAACAAAGAGTATTTTCCCCCTTCTCCAACACTAATTTCCATGAATTTTCCTTTTTGAATTACTGAATGGAACAACCCGACCAATCCTTCAGCTACCACCAAAAAAAGGAACAGGGAGAGCAGATCCCCTTGCTTTATACCCCTTCCAAGGCAAAACTCAGGAGTTGGGCTTCCATTCACCAATATTGATACCAAACCGGATCGAATAATACTTGAGATCCACATCCTCCACTTATCACCAAACCCCATCCTTCGAAGCATATAGTCTAAAAAGGGCCAATTGACTGAGTCGTAGGCTTTTTCAAAATCGACTTTGAATAAAAAACACGGCTTTTTACTCCGATGGGCCCAATCGATGATTTAGTTAGTGATCAGCACCCCATCAAGGACAGATCTTCCTGAGATAAAATCTGTTTGGCTACCCGATATAATCTTCCCCATAACTCGCTTGAGCTTTCCTGTAAGAATCTTCGATATAATTTTCTGAGCACTCGATATAAGAGATAAGCCGATGCTGAGATAGGTTTAGAGGTCGCCCCACCTTCGGTATTAAAGTTAGGAATGACGACGTAATACCTCTAGGGAGTCTTCCTGATCCATGGAACTCTTGCACCAGCTTAACAACATCATCACCCACTATATCCCAACAAGATTTGTAGAAATTCATTCCAAAGCCATCTGGACCCGGGCTCTTTCCCCCCTCACAAGCCCACACCGCTGCTTTAATCTCCTCAACTGAAAACGATTCTTCTAACTGTGCCTTATCCGCCTCAGAGATGGACCTGAAATGAACTCCATCCAACGTGGGCCTAGTGTTCCTTTTTTCTGTGAATAACTGACTAAAGTATTTCATCACCTCTAACTTAACCTTCGACACATTATCCACCCAACCAGAATCAGCTTCCACCGCCAAAATACCATTCCTGGAACATCTTGCTCTATAGCAATTATGGAAAAATTTGGAATTATTGTCTTCATATAGAGCCCACCTGACTCTAGATTTTTGCAGAATGGCATTTTCCATAACCCTAGCTGTACTCCAATAATCTGATAGTATATCACTTCTAGCCCTGACTTCTGTCTCCTCCAGTACTACCAACAAATTATCAGCTTCATCCAGTTCCCTTACCCTTTCTGACAATTTATCCTCTCTGTTTAGCAATACTTTCGAATTCCACTTTTTGATTGCCACCTTCAATTCCTTCAGTTTATGCATAAATTGGCATGCCTACCACCCTGAGCCTGAGAAAGACCTCCAAACTTGGTTCACCAGTTCATGGAAAGATTCCTGATTCAGCCTGTGATAAAAAAACTTAAACGGTTTTGCCCCCCAGTTGAGTACATTATCTTTTGCCATGACCCAACTATGATTAGAGAATTCTCTAGACCCGATCCATTGTGAACATATTTTCCACTCAATAATTAAATCTTGAGAGAACAAAAATCTATCTAACCTGCTAGCTGCAGACCCATCCAGGGAAATCCATGTGAACTGTTTCCCGTAGCACGGTACATCCACCAATTCCATTTGGTCTATAAACAATTGGAATTCTCGCATCTCCAACCTCGAGTGATAATTCGAGGCTCCAACCACTTCCCCTCGCCCTACCACTGCATTGAAGTCCCCAGCTATACACCACTGGATGCCAGGAAGACCCCTCCTCGTCATCAATAGATCATCCCACAATTTCTTCTTCCTTGCCAAAGAGCATGGGCTATACACATTAGTAATGCACGACACCCTTTGTGACTCATCTGCCGTTACCCCCAGGCCTAGGAACCCTTCATCTTGGATATTCCACCGAACCGCAAACAACCCTTTCTTCCAGATCGATAATAATCCACCACTAAGACCAATTGATGGAAGATACCTCCATTCGAAGTCAGCATTCTCCCATACTTCCTTCACCTCCCACTCTTCAATAACTTGACATTTTGTTTCTTGAAGTAAGCATATATCAATTTTATTTCCCACCACCGTTCGCCTCAATCTCTGCCGCTTCACACTATCCCGGAACCCCTTACGTTCAAAGGTAACATTAGCTTCTGGTGATTGTCAAAATGGACGTGTATTTGACAAACCAAGTGCCAACATTTATTCGTTTTCTTCTCTGTTTGATGGACATGATGTTGCTCCCACCACGAAAATTTCGCATACGTTAACTTTGGTCAAAGATTGAAAAGTTTTCTTAATGATGTACCACATTGTTTAGTTCTAAGAAACTATGGACTACTATTATGAATTTAATGGAGCGTAAAGTTAATTTCACAATTCATTTCTAATTAGTAATCCTTTAGTAACACATATACCATTGGAGACTATACCGACTTTGTATCTCCTCACCAAGTGATTTACAATTTGAATTTTGATAATATTATTCTTGGGTATGAAAATATTATGTTGAGAGAGCAATACCCATATGTATATGTTGAAATTAGCTGGATCGTTACCTTTATCGATGACTAACTTGTACTATACTATTACCAAAAAAAAATTATTGGAGAGAAAAGAAAAGGAATAATGAGTTGTTCTACCAAACAACTTGTGTTTTATAATTTTTTAGTCCAACTTATATATGAAATGTATCTCAAAATTTGATAGAAGCAACCCCATGGCTACCATCACCGCTCAATAGATGCAAAATTTTACTTGAAAATCCCTAATATGCCACTTCCGTCTCCCCCACACCATCATCACAGATAACGAAAAGCAATTCTTGCTACCTCACACGAAGACTTCCTCCGAAACCTTGGCATCTACACTCAACTACCTCGGTCGAGTATCTCCAAACAAATAGGCTTGCCCAAGTCGGCAATAAGGTTATCCTCACCAAACACAGGGCAAGACTCGAGCAACACAAGGGCACATGGGCCAACGAACTACCAAGAGTGCTTTGGGGATACCGCTACTGACCTCAGTCTTCAACTGGGGAAACTCCCTTTTGCCTTACCGATAGAATGGATGCCATAATTTGGTGGACCTCGGGGAACCCTCACTTTGACGCACCTGTGTACGTGAAGCGGTGTGCAAGCTATGAGCAGCAAGAAAACACAACAGCAGGGTACTCGGCCGTGCATTCCAAACAGGCGACCTAGTTTGGTGTTGGTGAGGAGACGTAAGAAAAGAGCACAACTAGGGAAAGTTAGCATCCTGGGAATGACCTTTTCGTATCATAGACACGCTAGCTAATAGAGTCTATCGGTTACAAACACTCAAAGGAGACAATATACCCAGGACATGGAACACAACTCACCTAAAGACTTACTATAGCTGATAATAACGGGTAGTGTACTCTTCTTCCTACCCCGATCTTTTTTCCCAATAAAAGAGAAAATGGGTTTTGGCCGAGGAGATTTTAACGAGGCACACCATGATGATGTAAACGCATGACTGATAATAAAACGGCTATCATTATTCTCATTCATAGCAACTACTACCTATCACCTACTTGGCGCTCTCGGCCTCCGTAGTCTATCGCCCACTCAGCACCCTCGGCTCAAAAATACTTGTTGAATTCTGGCAAGCGTACCAAAATCAATTGTAGTATAATAGTTTTATAAGTAAGAGTGTCGATCCCCGAGGAACAATTTCAATTAAATTTCAAAGTTATAATACTCACTAAGTATATATACATAGTAATGGACTTAATCATGTTGGAATGTAGTAAGATAAATTAAAACACATAATAAGAATAACAGGCTAAATATGATAAAGATAATTGCCTGGGAGAAATTGGGATTGAATTTCATCTATCTCACTCATCTGTATTTTGGATAAGTAAATAGATATAGCATTCAAAACAATTGATATTAATGTCACATACAAAATTCATTTATACTGATCCCTCAAGTATAAAGTTCATAAGAAAATCTCTTAAATATTGACTCCTCAAATATTTAACAGATTACCCAACATTATGATTAGATAATATAAAACAATTGATATATTGAAATATATTCCTAGTAATGCAACATATCGAGTAATTTCGTTCAGTGCATATTCTCAAAAATACTTTCCAGTTAATTCCAAAAATTAAATTCAAGAATTTATTGGTCAGATAGAATCAAGCATTTAGAAATAGAACGAAATACCAATATCAAATGAAAAAGGAATTACTATATATAAATATCACCAGAATACATCCGAGTTCGAATTGATTACAGTCAATCCCAAAAAGGAGATTAGCTACTCATGGTAGCCATAAGAGAGTCAAGAATGGAGAAGAATTGAAGAAAACAGTTTCCATTGCTCTTCCTTTTAGCTCTCTGCCCGAGATCCTCTATCTCTCCGCTCGTAAATGCGTTTTTTTCCTTTGTTTCTCGCTCTGGACCTTTTCTAAGTGATTTCTCACTTGAGCTAGCTGATTCTCGCTCAAGCGAGATGAGTACTTCATCTTGAAGAAGGGTTCTCTCGCTCAAGCGAGATATTTCTCGCTTGAGCTAGAATGCCCCTGAAACAACATTGCTTTCGGGTCAATTCTTGCTCAAGCAAAAATGATCTCGCTTAAGCGAGAATCTCACTCAAGCTAAAATCATCTCGCTTGAGTGAGAATGCCCTGATGAACCTCTCTTCTCTGGACAAATATCGCTCAAGCGAAAATTATCTAACTTGAGCGAGAAAATGGCAGATTCTCTTCTTTTTCATTTCTTCATAATTCTTTCAATCTTTTCCTTCTTCCATCTTTGATCACCTAAAAAATGATATAAAAATGGGATCAAATACCTTCATTTATAGCAAGACTCAGAAACAACCATTTGAATTCAATAATTCTTAAATTAGGGGCAATTAACATATAATTAATACAATTAATATCATAAAGTGTCAAAATTCTATATGAAAATTTAATAACAATTGACACTTATCAGCCCCCGCAGCTCATTGCCTACTCGGCACTTCCGACCCTCATAGTCTATTGCCTGCTTGGCACTCTCGGCCTCCGCAGCCTACTGCCTACTCAGCACCCTCGCCTCTTGCGGCCTATTGCCTTCTTGACCCCGTGGCCTATTAATTACTCATCACTCTCGACCGGTTTAACCTATGGCTTAGTCAACACTTTTAGCAAAACCATCTTCCCTACCCCACGTCTTCACACGCAAAGAAAATAACAAAACACAAACAATAAAAGGAAATTTGGCACAAGCAATAAGACCCCCCAAAGGGTAAGGAACTTTGGCACAAGCAATAAGACCCCCGAAGGATACATAAAAAGGTACATATACATTCTTTATAATAACAAAAAAACTAAGGCACACTGGCCTGATCCCCAATTAGCCCCTCGATAGCCCCGAATCCAACAACTGTCTCCCCTGTCTCGGACACCCCGCATCTATGTCAATAATCTCCACCGAAGGAGGACCCTGGCTAGTCACCCCCTCCGTCTCAATATCTTCCACGGGTTCCACCTCAGTAGGGATGATTCGGTCATTCTTGATAAACGCCTAAAGATGCCAAGGGGAAAAATCCACCCCTGGTGCCATGACCTTTGCCTGCTCCATGGCCCTCTTGAAGCCCTCCTCCAGAGCCGCAATCATCAAGCCATCAGATTGGCCTTCTGCACCTTCCTTCAGCAAAGCCACCTCCTCTCGCAACCATGCCTTTTTTGCCTCCGCTTGCACCAGAACAGCTCTCACCCTCCACAATTGTTCCTCCAGCACCTCATTTTCTTTTAGGCATTGAGTGGCAGTTGCTTCCAAGTCAATCACCTTACCCTTCTCCACCTTTAAGGCAGTTTAGACCTAGAATATGGCATCAACACCAGGCATCACCTCCTCGGCCATTCTCCTCCTCTCCTCCACCATCTTATTCCTCTCCTCGGCATGAGCCTTCATTTTCTTTTTCGCCTTTACAATTTTGTTTTTGTAGAAGTGCACAGTCGCTATGCACCGGAAGAGGAAGACCTTGGCCAAGTCAAGAGAACCCTCAGCTCCGGGAAATTCCATCATACCTCGATCCTCCTTGGACAGAAGGTGATCGTCAGGCATTATTTGCGCAAAGGTTAGTTAGACGTTCCACAAAGATGACGCCTCAGGTGTAACGCTGCAATGGTCGAGGCGGGTTACCAATCTTTGTGGAAGTGGTACACCATCTACCCTCGGTGAGGCGTACCCGATCCTACACCAAAAGCTAATTCATACCTGAGCCACTATGAGAGGTTGAGGAAGTCGGGACCACGACGGTAAGAGACAATGTGACACTCGTTGGCGCTACAGAGGTCGTCACCTCAGGCCTCGCCACCACCAATACATCCCCCTGTTTGGGCCCTTGACCGCCCTGTCGAGGGAGGTCAACCCAACCCTTCTTCGAAGGCAATGGAACTGCAGAGGCATCCTTCCTCTTCCTTTCCTTCCTACATATCATTTCCTCTAGGGCCTTGGCCCTCTTCTCCTTCTCAGCAACTGACATCGTTGCCCTTATCGTTGAGAAGTCAAAGTCCTTCATTATGCCTGCAAAAACAAATAGTAGAGGTCAGTTCCTTAACAACCTCGTTAGACTTTCAAAGTACATCTAAACAAAGCAGGTCACTCATTACTCAAAGCACTATCTACATCGGCGGTGTACTCAAAGTTCAAAACAACCTTCACACACATCCGTTGGGGAAACTGGCTAATCATAGCAATATCCCTCCTATCCTTCGATGTCAACAGTTGCTCGAGTCTAGACTTGAATCGATGAGAACGTCGTTGCCAGTACAACAGGAAGCGATGAGTACATTTGTCCCCCTTAAAAAACAAGTCACGATGGTTGACGTACTGTGCGTTTGCACGCACCTTGAAAAAATTGGACTTGAAGCTCTTCCATGACCCATTCAAAAAAGTAAACATCACCCCATACTAGCACCCAATCATTGATACCCACCCCTCCTTAGCCTCTTGTTGCCCTTCACCCAGTAGAAATATAAGAACTTGTTCACCGTAGGCACGATCCCAAGTACCTTACACAAAATCTCAAACCCTCTAAAGAAGCCCCAACTATAGAGATGAAGCTGGGTCAGCGCCACATTCAGCTCGGTCAGCGTCTCACGCTAGAAATCCGTGAAGGACAGCATGACCTCGGCGTGGCAGAAAAGGTCGATTGACACATACGTAAACAGAGTTTCCTTCCTCGCAGGCCCGAGATACACCCTCTCTTCGACCCCACTTGGTTCCATCAGTACCCAATCTGGCTTGTCCAAATCTGAATATATATTCAACTTAACCCTAAGTTTCTCCAAGTCCCCTCGGGTCGCCATAACACTGAATACGACCCCACCTCCTCAGAAACCCACTCAAGCCCTTCCTTAATAATGGGTGGGAGGACCGTCTTGTCCCTTTTTCTCCCCTTGCTCATTCCCTTGCCCTTTGCCATCTCCCCTGTAGGAACCGTCTCCTCTTCGCTATCCGATAACACTACTCTTTGACGTATCCCTTGGTCTCTCCAAAACACCAGAAGCCCTACCTGGCACACCTATCGCAGCATCATTTGGCGTCGTCTCGCCCCTAGCACCACCAACCACTGTTTCCTCATCCAAACCCGCAAATGGGTTCTCCAACATTCTTCCAAACTCCGCGTCATCCAGAAGGCTAAGCAACCCCAACGATGGTTCCATCCCACTTCTCTCACTCATACCCTCCACCTCTCTCTCCACCATGGAGCCTCCAAACAAACTATCCGACGAACTCTCAACCTCACCCAAAGAAAACCCTAAACTCTCTAAAGAAGAGATCCTAAATGACTAATCAAAACCCAGAAAGGAGGAAGCAACGTACCAGTCATTGACAAACAAACGCAATCACCAAGTAAAGAAGAGCCACCAACGAAGGATTTGTTTCGCGAAATGAGAGCAGAAAACTTCAATCATGCTTCAAAAGTACAAGAGAAAACTTCTCACACACATTTAAAACGACTGAAGCATCATTTCAATTCCAAAAAATGCACGCGAAAGGCCGTCAATCGTCACATCACAAAACCTCACAAGCCAAC
Organism: Psophocarpus tetragonolobus; assembly: GCA_037954015.1. Classification (NCBI taxonomy): domain Eukaryota; kingdom Viridiplantae; phylum Streptophyta; class Magnoliopsida; order Fabales; family Fabaceae; genus Psophocarpus; species Psophocarpus tetragonolobus. Next base: position 30,094,403 of record CM075693.1, on the reverse strand, counting down.
CCTCGCGCAACACGTATGCACCCAACCCACCTACCCCCCCTAAAGTACTATTATCATAGTGTTAATGCTGCCCCCGATACTTAGACTGTCTCAAGATTGGAGGGCATGTGTACCCTTCTGGAGTTCTCCTCAGGACACTGCCAGCTCGAGCACCATAGGTCACCATGCCCTAACCTCGATCACCAACCTCTACCATCCCGAAGCCCAGCGCTTCGGTCCCAACTCCAACTCTACGCTCACCAAAGGCCCAAGATTGAAGGCTTATTTCTATAAAAAAGGTAACCTGGAATTCTGTAAAAAGGGAGAATTTAGGGTTTAGCTTAGAATCAAAACCTCCTTAAAAGGGGAGTCACAAACCCCCCTAGAATCTTTCACTTTCTAACTCTTATCCTCTTTCTCCCTCACTAACTTGGGTGTCGGAGTCCCTTTTGCAAGTACATACTTATCCCTTGAAGCTCCACAACCCGAAGGATCATGAGAATACCTGTTTTGCAAAAATCCGGTAAGAACAGGAACGATCATTGTCTAAATGATCATTGGAATTGCAAAACTTGAAGTATGTTTTTCTGATAATTGTCAAGCCTATTATCTAAGGGACCTTTAACAATGATTTCAGTTCCGTTGTCTTTGTCATTTGTCATATATGTTACTACCTGATGCATAATTTGTTTTTAATCTTCCTACTATCAATTATTTATTATTTAGTGATTATTAGTTATAGTGTTGTCATAAAAATGTGTAAATGTCTCGGAGAAGCTTGTGAGTCTGCCCTGAAGGAAAAACATTTTCTTGATTTCTCCCAAATGGAAGGATTTGTAGACGATCCTACTAATTCTCATTTGGAACAATTAGAAGCTTTAGAAAGAGTCTTCAATAAAGCTGCAGAACCTGACACCTACTGAGGTATGTACATGGCCTTCTTTCTCATTCTATCTTCATCAAAACTTTTTTACAGTTGCCATGGAAATATCCATCTTATTAATCACACAGATTGGCTTGTCGAGTGAACAGGTGCCAGATTATTTATGCTGTAGAATCACACTCAACATTTTTCATGATCCTGTAATCACTCCAAGTGGACTCACATATGAGAGAGCAGTGATTCTTGAACATCTTCAGAAGGTAACTAGCTGATTTGCGTGTTTCATCTTCCATATTGAATGTTTTCCATTTCATTGAAATCAGTGTGCAATTATTCTATTCAGCAGGATGTTTGTTGTGTTCTGCAAGCGTGCCCAAATTTGTTTGTTTTAATTGTTTAATGTGTTTGTAGTTTCATGGCGTCTTGACCTTTGAAAACATGGTATTATGAAGTGTATATATGGTTGACTCCTGACTCACCGTCATTGTGTAGATATAATAGTATGTATACATATCAATGCCTGCTGAGACTTCATTTGTCTCATCAGATCAAAATATTCAATCCATCCTTTAGGCATTCACTGTCTTTTCTGAGATATTGTAGGTGCAATGTCATGTTGGACAATGTGTATTAGTTACTTAATGAATATTTATTATAAATTTTAACAGACTATAGAAAAAGATCCTAGAATTTTAAGGAAAATTTATTATAAATTTGTTTTACCAATAGGATGAATTCTACTGGTGGCAATTTTGATTGGTGGTTTACAGTGGACTGTAATTCTTCTCCATATCATTAATTATTGAGATGCAATTCTATAATTTCTTCCTACACCTTTATAAGGAAGGAAAAGTCTCAAATACTCGAGGTAAAAAAATAACTTTAATCCTGATAAAAAATTTGTAAATTTTTTTACAAGTCCGGATTTGTAAAAAATAACTTGTAAATTTTTTTACAAGTTCAGACAGGGGTTTTTGGATTCAGTCCAGATAGGGGTATCCGGACTTGTAAAAAAATTATAATTTTTTTTACAAGTTTAGATAGGAGTGTCCGGACTTGTAAAATAAAATTTGCAAATATTTTTACAAGTCTGGATAGGAGTGTCCGTACTTGTAAAAAAAATTGGAAATTTTTTTACAAGTCCGGATAAAGGTGTCCAAACTTATAAAACAAGCTAATGTACTGAGAGAAAATAAACACAAAGCTGAACCACGAAGAACAAAGCAAACACAAAGGGGATGAACAACAATGCATGAAGAAGAAGAGAAAATCACTGATTTAGTGAGAAGAAAAACGAAATCATGCAAGAGGAGCTAATGAGAGAGATGCGAAATGAGAAATATGTGCATGGTAATTAAATTCTTACTATTTTCATTAAGGATTTTTTTCCATTTTAAGAAATTATAGAGGTGTAGAAGAATTTATTGAAGTGCAGGAAGAAATTCTCTCAATAATATTATTTGTCAAGACCCCTTTTCTAATCCCTCTTGCCATCACTTCTTGTCCGCAGACACCATTTCAAGTGTTTTTTTACCCATTATGCTCCTCACCTCCACTGGATCCAACAGCCTCACCAATTTTCATGGGAAATTTTTCTTTGCACATCCATATTTCTTCTTACACCGCATTTTATACAATTTGAAATGGCCAATAATAAAATGCAAATCGATGTAGGGGAAATTGCTATCTTTTCCCCTAAACCCTTAACTTTAGTGAATTTTTTTTATATAGGATTTCAATAAAAATGGGTAAATATTTTAAGGAAAAAAAATATTTTACTTTTATATATACAAGTTGATAGAGTTGTTAAAATGGTATGATGAAATGGATTAAGTTGGGATTAAGAAATTTTAATCTAAATGGGTCAATTGGATTTGAGAAAACTAGACTTATATGAAGTCGAACCTATTTGATTTCATATTATTTAAATTTTTTTTTATCTTTTAAAATTTATATAAATATAAATGTATACAAGGAAAAGAAAATTAACTAAATTTTTGCTTTTATCTTGGTAACTTACATAAATCTAGATTATGCTTTCCACTTAAAAGACTAAGTGCAAAATGGGCATTTAAAAGAATATGAAGGTGAAAATAAAATACATAGGGTGCAAAAAAAATTAACAAAGTAAAAAACTCAGTTAACTAAGACTAATGATTTTGCATTTGCAGATCTCATCTGAAATTTAGTGGGTCATTAAACAAAGGACGGAAAGGAGTTCCAAATTTGTCAACATATTTTAAGCTATACGCAGGTTTTCTTTCTCCCTAATTTATTTTTTTTTTTTTGTCCTAGATTGTATTGTAATGTGTAGTGTGATACTCTGAAATCTGAACTTTTTGCTTATTAATCAAGTGCATTATATGTGAACCATGTGATGCTTTGAAATCTGAACTTCTTTGCTTATTAATCGAGTGGCATATATGTGGACCATGTGATACTCTGAAATCTGAACTTTTTTGCTTATTAATCAAATGGAATACGTTTTTGCTTATTGGCATTCTTAGTTAATCAAATGGAACCTAAAACACACATGATGTTATTTGGGATGCCTTATCTCTTTTAGTTGACCCTATTTCTCCCTGAATTCTAGCAAGTAACTGGATTTTGCTTTTTCTGTTTATTTCCAGTGGTCTTTTTGTAGAAATGGAAGAGTTTAAATCCCCATGTATATTTTCCATGAGGTTATCATTGCTTTATTAATGTGAGCTTTTCGAAATCCTTCAGCTGCCTTATATTTTCTGGTACTAATTCAGGATCTTGCAGTGACTATCTTAAATGTATGTGCTTTAAAGAATAAATAAAAGAAATATAAAACAGATATTATTTTAGTCTCTCAAATGTACTTATGATTGTATATTAGCTTTATATACCTAACTCCTTTCTTCACTTGCGTTGGACTTCAATTCCCTAATTAGTTTATGTGAATATCAACTGTTGATGTTAGCTTGGTTACTCAATTTGATTTTGACTTCTTTTTTATTATCTAAATGCCTATTTTCTTTTAATGTATTTGAGTATTTCTTTCTTTTGATTTTATCAACTAGGGATAGAGTTACATGTTATTTGAGATTTTTGGATTAGTTATCTGAAGACATCTCAAATTCAGTGCAGAACTTTAATTTAACCGGCCAGGATCTTTGGTGGTTGTAACAAAAACTAAACGAAAAGAAGGCTAAATATTTAAAACAACTGAGAAACCTTTTTAATTTGAATGGACTATGGGCATGGACCCTATATTGACCAAGCCTGATATTTTTGTTGCCTTTTGCCTGTGCAGAGTTACCTTCATCTTTTTTTCCTGATTTTGATGATCAAAATAGGAATTCTACGGCAACTAATCCTCATATTCTGTCTCTCCAACTGAGATTTTTATACACGATTGTGCAGTTTTCAAGTACTTGTGTTCAGTTAGTGGAAAATGTTGGTGTAAATTGCAATTGTCTTTTCTTGACTTTCAAACCACATTTGTTGTTACTGGTAAAAACTCTAAGGTGTTTAAAGCATTGAAATGAGGCTGAAGCAATTAGTGATTTTTACCAGTTACCAACAAATAGTATGCTAACATGTCACCTATGCCTTCATTAGAATATGCATTTGATACAAACATGGATTCCTTGTTCTTATAGTGGGTATTTATCTAATCGCAGTTTCTGCATTAATAAGTCTTTTATTTTATCCTCCGTTGTTGTAGTGAGGTATTCATATTCTTTCCATTTGAATTTGGATTCCTAACTCTTTTGATATAGATATGGTAATGGTACTTGATGCTTGAGATTCTCACCTCAGATTAATGATGGTGGAAGCCTTGAAAACGTTGGGAGAATAAAGGAGCATCCTGCTCTGGAAGGGGTTTTATTTTGTCTACTACACTGCTCTTTGGATCTTAGTTTTCAATTTCAGTTATGTTCTTGATTTGGAAACCCTACATTTTCTTGTTATCACTGGGTTCTGTATTTATTTTTTTTATATTAATTATCATTATTAATACAATTTACACAACAATGTATAACTGTGTTTAATTTTGGATCATACTTAATCTTTTGTTATGGAAAGTTGTTTGGTTCTTGGGCATTAGTCAAATTAACAAGCAGTTGAAGATGGTTGTCTGAACTGGACTTTCTTTTTAAGTGTTATAATTGTTAATTGCTATCATTCTTTCTTGGTTTCTGCTATGGAGTGAGGTACATCTCATACTTGTTTGTTGTTGATCCTCCCAAAATACAATCACATCAATTCAAATGTTTATAATTTTAATAGTTTAATTTAACTAATTTAGTGTATATGAATTATAAAATATTTGATATTTTATTATAAAATTAGTAGCAATATAAATAAGAATACTCATCCGAACCGCAAGAACATGTACATACTGAATACGAAAATTTCCACCTCGTTAAAGATCTAATGGTGTTACCGCTATGGCTGTTAAGAACAAGTGAGATCTAATGAGAATTAGTGCATAGCTTCTAGTCTTTGACATCACCAATTTTCTTTTTTACCTGTAGCAGTAGCCTCGTGAGTTAGGTTTTTTAAAAACGCTCAAGCGACCTTAAAGGCAGGAAAAGAGACGGAAAGGAAAACTCAAAATAGATGGAAAAAGACTTGGACCTCCAACAAGAGAGAAGATAATGTAGTCGGGATTCTGTTAGTGTGAAGTTTTCGAAGGATAAGTATCCTAGATCTAATAATGAAGGGTTACCCAATTCCTTACCTTTGGTAGGAATAATGGCCTTGTGAACTCTAATTTAGTCTTCCATACATGATTTTGAGTTATTTGAAATTTGTGAGGATTTAAAATTATTTTTTTACAATTTAATGAAAAGAAGTTGATTTTTTTTTTATTTTTCAATCAATTTCCACCTGAACCAATCCGAGTATCATCTATTCAGTTCAGTTCTACACAAAAAAATTTTGAACCAACCCAACCTAGTTAAATTTAATTCAACCAACCCAATAAGTTAAGTCATGTTTTTGTGTGTTTTTCATTTATTTTCTTTACTCACAACTGAACAAATTAAGTTTCATGATTAAGGAAAATAATTCAGAAAAATAGAATATTTTAGTAAAAAAAATTACAAAAAAAGAGATAAAAGTGAAAGTTGGGTTTAAAGTTAGCTAAAAGTAGTTAATAATCTTAGTTAAATGAGTCTTTTACTTTGTATATGGTTAGTTGACTTTCAAAGATAAAAACAAAAATTTACTTTTTTTTTTCTTATCTAAATTTATATAAGTTTCAAACATACAAACAAAACTTTAAATAATGTAAAATCCAAATAAATTCGACCTCATATAGGTCTAATTTTTCAAATTCAATTGGTTTTATCAAACTAATCCATTTAAACTTAAATTTCTCAAATCCAACGGACTCATTTCATCATATCACTTTAACAACTCTACAATCTTGTATATATAAAAGGTACTAGAGCCAAAAGATAAATACAAAATTAATGTTGTACATGTTACTGTCTCAAATTTAATCATATGTTTTATTTATTTATTTATTTCTAAATCATGTTATTTCTATCCATTTGAGTAACTGCATATCCAAGTATGCCTCAAAAATGTAAAGATTGTTCTACATACTGTTACCTGCTAATTGTATCAGCAATGTCGCACATCTTCGATTTTGAGAAAAGTTGTTCTTGTATAATGAGTTATATTCAGATTCAAAGTCCTTTCTCATTGCAAATGAAATGGAATGGAGCATTCTTTTGGACCCTTATACCAATGAGAGGGTAAGATCTGAGATTGAGAAGAAATTCAAATGCCACGATATGAAGAGTCTTTTGGAGAAATTCAAAGTCTCTTTACAGAACCCCAAGAAGAACAAGAGAAGGAGTGGAAAGAAGGAGAGAAAGAGGAGGATTCAGAGGAGGAAGACAAATCCTCAGATGCTTCAAACACCAGTTAGCATAATGAAAACTGCTTTTTGATTTTATTAAAACTCTCCAATTTCAACTAAGTTGATGGACGGTAGTCATTTATTTTTTAAAATATATCCTAAAGAGAACAATAGTATGTTGGGATGGAATAAGAATGAAAGGGAGTATAGCAGCTCTTATGCAGATTTATTTGACAGTGAGGATTGTACGAAGGATTTTCTGTTATACCTCCAAAATTTGATATTCAATTTCTCAGACATAATAATTTTAGGCACCAAATTCAACATTTTTTTGTTCATAAATATCTGCAATTAACACTAAGAGAGAAACTTGTGTAGACTAGATTAATTAGTATTTGACATACCATCGTTTTTAAAGGTAAAATAATTGTGTTAGTAAAAAACAAGTGTTACTGATTCATACTACCTATTTACCAATTCTTTTAACCACTTCAAAAGTAAATTAAAGAATTTAGTTAGTAGTTTCAAGTTTGCTAATAATTTTTACTTGTATTATTTTTCTAAGGTACCTTGGTTGTGTAAGTCCACTGCAATGATGATGAGTTGAGAGATTTGCATTTTGGTTTTTCTGCAGATTGGTTGTCTTGTTTTTCTGGATTATGTTTGTATTTCTGTTTATGCAGCTCTGGTGTCATTAATTTATTCTGATCTTGCCTAAAAAAAACACTCTAATAATTGCTACAACTTACTAGACTACTAAAATGGAGATATAGCTTTATAAGATGGAACCTTTCTTTTAAAAATGAATAAAGTTGTTGATTAGTTGAGACATGTGCTATAAAGCTATCTTCATGCTTTGGTGTTGCTTTCAATGACACATGCAGTAAAATAAAATAAAAAATTCTATTTTGATTTTAAAATATGCAATATTATATAAGCTTAATTTTGAAAGAAAAGGATTTTCAGTTTTGTGTGTATATATTCATATGGAGAACCAACTAGCTTTTAAAATGTATTTTGATGAACCTCATTTGAATACATTTTTATTTCATTGATGACTTAACCAAAGAAAAAGAATACTTTAAAAAAAGTTCCAAGTTTTTGGAGCTAACAGGATAAAATGACTTTAGTAATTACAGAGATGTGATTAATTAATTATTTGAGTGACTTTAGTTTTGTCCTGGTATCAATCTACAATACAGGTAACAAAATGTGAGTGCTCTATTTGTCCTCGATGCTGTAATGATTTAAGTTGGTTTTGTATTTGAAAAACATAAATTCGGTTGACTTTTCATAGTGTTAAGATGTTTGACATTTTTTTTAACTTTAGTTGAAAGCAAAATTAACTTTAAATTTAAGTTGAATTAAAAGCTACAAATTTCAGTTGAATTTAACCCAACTTAATCTCCTAACTATTATCTAAACCACACTTAGTTTAAGCTTCAAAATTCTGTTGTCTATAAATATATTCATTTGAAATCTTATACTTAACTTAAAAAATGGTAAGTTAAAAAAAATAGTTGCAATCAAATAAGTTTTACTTTTTTTAGTTTTTAAAATTGTTTTGGAAACCAAATTGTCAAACAAATTTTCATTTTCACATTTCTAAAACAATTTTCAGAAACACTTTACTTAATAAGTTTTTTTTTCTCTTCTTCCAAAAAATAGTTTTTGGAAATTATTTTTTAAAACTCATTTCAAAACTAAAAACAAAAATCAAATCAATAAAACCCTAAATTTAAATATTAACATATAAAAAATGACATTGTGATGATTTTAAAAGGTCAAAGGGAATTTTGGGTATTTTATGTTTTTTTAGGTACCAATAACAATTTAGCAAAATGTTAAAAGCAAATGCCTTATTAATTGTATCTATGTGATTCAAAGTAAATTTGGCAAACAACAATAAGTCATCTACAAATTAATGGTAGAAAAAAATGTATATAGTGTGTATGGAATAGTCAACAAAGACGTGAAGTAGTGTGTGATTTGCTGAGTTAAGACAAATTTGAAAGGTTAGAAATGTAATAATTTTTTCATGAAAACTTCTGAATTATTCAAGCAATCACCCAAGCAGCACAAATGACTTTTTGGAAATGGTGTCACATGTCTAAAGTTATATCATATTCCTTTACAGAATGGACCATGAATCTTACTCTTTGCATGGAGGGACGAGACTCCTAAAGGATGCTATGTATTCTTTTTGTTTGTTATGTTGAATAATTTTTGTATCTCTTGTTACTTGTACTTGGATGAATGGCATCCCTGGTGCTTTTCATCTAGCATTTGCTCATTAGTAAATTCTCTAGCTTATAAAAAAAATAGTATGTGTGAACCTCCTCCTCAATCAAGTGTTGAGCTAATAAAATTTCCTTAGAAAGGAAAGAAGTTCTTCATAAAAGAATGGAATAGACCCTAAATACAACAAGACGACAGGACATCAAAAAAAAATTGAAGAGAAAAATTAACAATCATCAAATCCACCTCTTTTAGAATTGTAAAGAGGTACAAGATTGCATCATATAATTCATTATTTTAAAATACTATAATTTGTGGTTGAGTTGTGTAAAGAATTCGTTATAAGCAACACTACATCATATTTGTATATATAAAACAATAACACATGGGTGATTATGGTCATAATAAAGTGATGAAAAATAATAAATGGTGATAATAGTGATGAGATGAAGACATACAACTTATACAAGGTTACACTTATAATGAAGCTAGTACTAATGGTTATACTAGTGATAATTATAATGGTGATGTGATAAAGGGATAATGAAAATGGTAAAGAATTGGTGAGATGATGATCACAAAGATAATTATTAAAGTTTATGTTTCGGGTTATAACAATGGTAATGGGGTGAGGAGAGTAGTGTTAGATTATAGTAATAAAGATGGGAGTAATGATTATAAAAATTAAATAAACAAATATGAAATTAGAAATGACAAAGTCTTTATTTCCATTCTTAAAAGATTAAGCGGTGACAATTTCTTTTCTAAAATATTTTTTTGAAAAAATGGTTAGGTTATCAAACTCAAAAGTTTACATAAATTTACCAGATTTTCATAGATTTGATTCGTAGACTCATAAGAATTTACTTTATATAAAAATAATAAAGTGTTTATAAATAACATACTAATTAAATATTGCAACTACATAATCAATCAAAATGTAAATCATAAATTTCACAATAATTAAATAATTATGTCTATAGTAATACATCATTGTTAAATAATAACTTGTGAAAGCGATTCGCATTGGTGTTGTCAAAAAAGGAATATTAGATATTCTTAAAAGTGAGATTATTTTTCAATTTATTGCCCCCTTAACTTGATAGTAAACTCAAAAAGTTTAAATAGACTTTATAGAATTTTAGAATTTACTAGACGCATAAAAATTAGATAGTTAAGTTAACTTGAGAATTTGATAATCATAGTTTAAAATTAGTTAAGTTAACTTGTCATAATTTTTTTTAAAAATTTTCCTTCTTTGATTTATTTTTTATTTTCTCTTATTCAAATTATATTAAGAATTTAATTAGTATGCATTGTTAGTATTTTTACCCTGACATTCAATCACAACCCTTCGTTGTTGGTAAATTTGTTCATTTTACTCATTACTACTTTAAAAGTCACATAAATGAAAAGTAATAATTGAATATCAGTGTCAAAATCTTTTACACTAAACTTGTATACCAATTAAATTCTTATATTAATTATAAAAAGCATAACTTTTTTTTAACCCTTCGTTGTTGGTAAATTTGTTCATTTTACTCATTACTACTTTAAAAGTCACATAAATGAAAAGTAATAATTGAATATCAGTGTCAAAATCTTTTACACTAACCGTGTATACCAATTAAATTCTTATATTAATTATAAAAAGCATAACTTTTTTTTTCAAATATAGTTGAATTTTATTTTCAGTTCTCAGTAAAAATATTTTAACTTTTTGGTCTTGATAACAGTTTTATTTTATTTTCTATCTTCGATATTACTTATTTAAACAATTTTGTAAATGTAAATTTTTAACACACATATTGCTGAAGTTTTAAAAGCTTCCGCTATTAAAAACGGTAAAAAAATTTAAAATTGTCTCTCAGCATAAAATACACTCGTACATTTAAAAATAAACGATATTCACCGGAGTTTGATAAAAAAATAAGTCAAATTAATAAATATAAATACATACACATCATAATTTGATGAGAATAAATAATAGAGAGAATCAAAAAGAAATTAAAACTTTCATTAAGGACCAAAAAGTTAAAAATTTTATTGGAAACCAAAAAAATCAATCATAATTCGGATAAAAAAATATTTAAGCCATTAAAAACGCATTTTTTGTGCATAATTAAAAAACAGGAACAAAATTATTAGAACATGTATCTTTCAAACACAAAAATAAGAATTTACTCAATTAAAATTTATAAGTAAAAAGAATTTACTCAATTAAAATTAAAATTGTTGAATTTACTCAAATAGTCAAATCCCTTAAACAAAATCTTAAGTTTTGAAAAAATATAATTAAAAATACTAATCATAACTAATCATGTTCTTCACAAAAATTTATCCACATCCATAAAACTAATAAATATCTCAATTCAACAACATAGTACATGTTTAGAAACTCATTAGCAATGTGTAGTTACAATTATTTTTTCAGGTTGAGTCAAACCCTAATTATCTCTTCATGTTAACACTGACTTTACACTCTTATGATTTTTAAAATAATAACGAATAAAATCAACAAATTTATTATGAACCAAGGATTGTGATTTTACATTGAATTTTTATTTATATAACTTTTAAAGTAGGAATAAGTAAAGTCAACAAATTTACTATAAATCAAGAAGATGTGATTAACATTATATACTCGTTAAACTCTTTATTTATATAAACAAACCCTACACATTATAACTTTCATATAAACCTGAAACTTGATCTTAAAAAGCAAAAGAAGCTGAGGTACTCAACATCCAATCAAACACATTCTTAGTAAAAAAACTGTAATTACATTTTCAAAAGTTTTCAAATGTTATTATTATAAGTTTGAAATTGTAACTTACTTAATTTTGTATGCCAAATGTCTAAACACTTAATTGAATTAACTAATTTGGCATATGGATTAAAGAATATCCCTAAACCCTAATGTTTCGGAGAGACATAGATGACCCAACATGTTCATAATTATATACCTACCAACACACCAAAGGAAAAAGGTAGATACTATATAGATTGGACGTGACTATGTAAAAACCACAGTACTGTGACACAAATAGTTAATTCATATGAACACGTCATACATAGTTAAAAGTGGAAATAGCATAATTGAAGAAAAGGACAATAGAAAGTTGTCGTGTCGTGTGACAAGCCAATTTCCACAAAACTTGGTTGAGTTGTTTCGTTTCAACCTCACAAACTTTAATCATTCAAATGGTAATAAATTAATGAAAAAGACTTTTTAGTGTAAAAAATATTTGTGTGTAAATATAATTGTATATATGATAAATTTATTAATATTAATAATGATTAATACTTTAAAAATTCTAAAATAAAAAATTATAATTGAATGTGTAATAAGTAAGTATGAAATAAGTTCCGTAACAAATAAACCTTCGATTGACGACAACACAAATGATGAAATCCACAAAATATTCTTCCATGCCCCACTAAGATGCATCAAGCTGGCTTAGGGTAATGATTAGTGGTCATTGAGTTAAATTACATTACGAAAAGACACCGAAAATAAATAAAAAAGGAGTTCTTAATGATGGAACAAACGAGAAAAAGAAGGAGAGAAAATAAATGGAGATTATTAAGCCTTTGTTTGTTTTAATAATAAAAACGAGAAAAGAGAAAATTAGAAAATAAAAGTAGAAAATTTAATAACTAACAATTATTTATAAAATATAAAAAATATTTTAAATTTTTTTCTGAATATTTTAATTGTTTGATTGATGAAAGAATTGGAGAAGAAAGAAAATATATATATATATATATATATATATATATATATGACCTGTTCAGGGAAAAATATATGTAAGACCAAATAAATTATCTGAAGAGAAAAAAAGGAGTTAAGAATTATGAGATCCGTTTAAAATTATAATTATAACTTTATTTTTTTTATTTTGTAAGATTTATGTATGAACGAGTAAATATATTTTTATCAGAAAAAAATATTTATTCTCTTTAATTTGTTGGACCATGGATATGATTCAACAAGTTATAATAATTTAAATTCAAGTTATAAATGTATTTAAATTCAAATAATAGATATTTTAAGATTTATTATTCTAGGATGATATATATATATATATATATATATGAGATTGAGTTAATTATATATATGTGAAAATTATTATTTCACAAACAAAAAAATCACATAGTTTTTTCATATAGAGATTTCTCCTACAAATACTTAATGTATCACCATCTCATCACACCCTGTGAAATCCTCTGCAAGGTCGTCATCATCCTTACTCGATCATCACCACTGCTAGTATACTCACGATACCACCAACGATGATAGCGATGGTACTGAATGTGGTGGTAGCATTGCGAAAGAATCGTTATGGCAGTACCAACAGTGGTAATAGCGACATCAGTTGTGACAATGGTATCAACGATGTGGTGGTAGCAATTATGGTGCTAATGGTCGGGGGGGGGGGGGACAGGTGAGGGCATGGTCCCCCAAATTTATAAATTTACTTAAATTATTGTGAAAAAATTATATAGCTTTCAATATTTAAAATAAAATAAATAATATGTAAAAATTAATGTTAGTTAATCTCTTTAAAGAGAAAAAGAGTAAAATAAAAAACATGATAAGTAACATGATTGCTAAAAAAATTATAGACGTTAAAGAACTGTATATAATATTGAGATGTTTATATAATATAATTATCTAAATTTTTTTTCTCATATGAAATAATATTTTTTATTAATTTTTTATCATGGCCTCCTCAAACAAAGTGTTGGACGAGTGGCCTAAATTTACTTAAGAGGGGGTGAATTAAGTAAATCAAAATTAAACTTAGTTTTCTTTCTCTTTGATTTTATAATAGAGTATTTGAAAATGAAAGTGAAGTATTCAAATATGCAAACAGAATAAATAAATAAATAGGAGTATCAGAAAGAGAAATATGCAAAATCTTTTTATACTGGTTCGGCCAATCCATTTGCTTACGTCCAATCCTCAAGTAACCGTACTTGAGCTTTTACTATCTTTGTAAATCACTTTACAAATTAATGAATTCTCAATCACCTTAGGAGCCCTCTTCCTGTGTTTGAGATTCCTTTTCCCACTCAAGAAGTCTCTCTTGAATACAATCAGTGAGTAATCAGAAGAAGAAGAAGAAAGAATCTCTCTTAAAGAGCAAATGATACAACTTGAAAAACCTATAAGAACTCTTTTGGAATTTGCAAGTGTTTGGGCAAGAGTTTGTGTTCTATAAAAGATTTGGAAGAATTCGCGATTGAAACAGAAAAAAGTCACTTATTTATAGTGTCAAAACCAAAGTGATGTGTTCTTTCATAAAAGGTTGTGACTTTTCAAACTTTTCGTAACAGACACTGGTAATCGATTACATAAAAATGGTAATCGATTACATGAATTAAAAATTGTGTCGTTGTCACTTTTGAATTCAGAATTTGAATAAACAAGCTCTCTAGTAATCAATTACATAGTTTGGTAATTGATTACCAGTTCATAATTTTGAACTGATAAAAAACATATTTTTCCAAATGAAGTTTATGCAAATTCTTAGATATTCTTTTACAATAGCTGAGTTAATTTAATTTTCTAGCTTATCATTATCTTGAATTTCTGTCAATGTTGTTTTATTCTTTGTGTTTTCTTGCTTTTGTATCAACATTCGTTGTCACTTTTGGCATCATCAAAACCTGTAACACCTTAGCATTTTCACAAAGTTCTGGCTCCACCCTTAGTGATGGCAGTGGTAGTAGGGGTGATGCCACCACCACCGTTGTCTAAGGATGACAAAAAACTCACGCCCATGGATAAAATTCGTAAAAATATTTATACAAATAGTATAAATGGATACCCACCACCCGCAGATAAGGGTTTTTTCTACCTGCACCTTAACAGGCACAAGTGCAAATATCATAGTACTCATGCTTCCAAGTACTTGCTAAACTAAAATATTTTATATATATATATATATATATATATATATATATATATATAAACGTTAAAAAAGATAATATTTTTGTTAAATAAGTATATTGAAATATTAATTGTCATTGATATAATCTTATTTTTTTTTATAAAAACTTCATAATTAATATAAAAAACCAATGATATAAAGTAAAGATTTTATTAGTATTAAATTTTTTTTATTATATATTATATTAATCTACTTTTATATCTAATAGAAAATAGTATAATTTTACTTCTAATTTTCCAAAAAAAAATATTTATTTGATAAAACTTCTCATAAATTTTATTTTTTTTATTTTTTTTAAATATTCACGAGTACTCGTGGATACCTGCAAATATTTAAAAAACTTACAAATATTTCTATAATGGTTACCTAGCTTTTTAGCTGGTAATGTGTTTTTGTGGTGGATCGGGTAGCAAGTAATTACTACGTGTTCCCACCCCATTAACATTCTTAACCCTATTATCGTTGTCGTTGTTAAGGACAATAGTGACGGAGGTGGTACCAATGATTGTGGTGATAGTGGTGGAGTGGGAGCGGTAGCAACATTTTAGAGGATTATGCGGGGTGACAAAAAAGAGTTATGCGTTTACAATTATAATTGTGTGTGAGAATCACTTGAGTTGTCATATATATATATATATATATATATATATGAGTTTAATTCATATACAGTGTCAGTATAAAAGATTTTTATACTAACATTCAATCATGATTTTCCATCTTTTAAAATAGTAATGAGTAAAGTCAATAATTTTACCATGAATGAATGGTTGTAATTGAATGTTAGTGTAAAAATCTGTACATTGACAGTGTCTACCAAATAAACTCTCTCTATATATATATTAAATCTCTTTTGTTAAATTAAATGAAAGTTAGAGATATTTTTGTAATTTATTGTTGCCATATCCACTACTTTCAACAAATTTTTAACCCTTTTTTACTAATATAACCTTAATTAATTTATAATAAATGTATAAATTAATATGATAAATTAATTCTATCTTATGATGATTGAAGAAGATGGCCATCATACATTAATGAGTAGTAGAGAGAAGTGAAGTGAAGAAAGGAGATGCGTTTAAAAACTTTAAAGATAATTTTAAAAAATAGTACACAATGTTAATAAATTTAATGATTAACTAAGTTAACCAACTTTTTTAAAGATATATATGGATTAATAATAAGAGTTTTATATTAGAGAGGAGAAGCATCTGGTAACTTTAAATTGAATTTTTAAAATGTAAAATTTTGTATATCAAAACAAAATGTTCAAAAGTTTCAAAAAGCAAAAATTTCAACTTTGAAGAGAACGTTAGATTGGTCTAATTTTGAAATTTCATAAGAGGATGACATTTGGGATTATGAGTTCAACGGAAAGCATTAATTGTTCAGCATCACTTCAAATTGTCTAGGCGCGTTTCCCCTTACTTGTCGTTTTGCTTTTCATAGCATTAATTGTTATTATTACAATATTTTAAGCAAACTAATGAATGGGAGAATGGTATTTGAGTTTTTTAATTTTTAAATATTAAAATATTAAAATATTAAAATTAATTTAAATAATTCTAGCCAAACAAATTAATTTGTTAATAGAAATGCCAAAGTGATGAAAAAGAAATTTTTTTTACTCAATGTTTTGTGGTTGAATATTTCATTGTAACTTGTAACGACAAAATGAATTTTTCTTTTAAAAACGTTTACTCTTAAAAATATCTTAATTTTCTTTTTCATATTTCGGTTAGAATTTTAAAATTTTCTACTCATTATTATTAAAAAACTTAGTATTTGTAACCATAAATATTATATTATTCTATATTATTTTAGTGTTTTTTGCTTGCTGAATAAATAGTTATATTTTTATGTTTTTTTATAAAAAATATTTTTATTGTTAAGTGAGTCCATTTGGGTTTAAAAAAGGGTTTTTTAATTAACACTTACTAAAATTTCATTCAACACCTACTACTTTTAATTTTTCAAATACAAATTTTACCCCTTCTAACCCTAACTTTAAATACTCTCTCTTTCTATAGTCTATTCTCTCTCCTCCCCTCTCTTTTTTCTTCTCTCTTTCCTATTCTATTATAATAACAATAACAATAATAATAATAATTATTATTATTATTATTATTATTATTATTATTAAGAAGAAGAAGTTGTGTGTGCACAACCTATGAAAACTTTCTCCAACACCGAAGAAGTAAAAAAATTGCAAATATTTTTACCTCTCTGGTAGTGCATTGCCAGATAGTAGAAAAATTTGCAATATTTTTTACTCTCTGACCGTGCACTGTCGGAGAAATAAAAAAAAATTGCAAATATTTTTTCACCAGTAAGTGGGAAATCAAATTCCCTCAAAAAATTAGAGAGAAAAGTTAGGTGGGTCAAGTCAGGCTAACCCAATTAGGTGGTGTATTGAGGTTGATAGATTCCACGGGTCAAGTTGACTCACTTTGACAATTCTATTTATTAATATATATATATATATTGAATTACTAAGATGTGTAATTATTTTATATTTTATGTGGGTGTTGTTAACAAACTTAACATAGATCTATAAAATACGTAAAAAAAGCTCTAAAAGTATCTTAAATTATGGATTTTGAATTATCATCTATTGAACTTTAAAATGACACCTATTTTTAACAAAATTATGAATATGTCTTTATTAAAATTGTTATAAAACATGAGAAATAATTTTTTTTTCTTGTCTAGACAAGAGTTTTCCTCTCTAATAAGAGGAGTCTAAGAGAATAAAAAAAATGCTTCTTCAAAGAAGCGTCTCTGAAAAAAAAAAATATAACAAAATATCAACCATATGTGCGAGATAAGAATAGATAGTTAAGGAGAGAGAGGAGATGAAATATTGAGGGAGAGTGAGAAGGTTTAATGGTAGGTGTGAAGGAGAGAGGGGAGAGAAAGAGGGGAACCACTGAAATTACAAGGTGAGAGACAATTAAGGTTAGAGGTAGTTTATAAATAACAAAAATATTTTTAGAAAAGTAGATGTGATTTCAAAATGGGGTAGATGAAATTTAAAAATCCCTTTAAATTATTGAATTTTTTAAGTATTTTTTGTACTTTCATAGTATAACTGAATTGTAATCTTTTAAAAAAAATTTACTAAAATTCGTTTTGAATTAATAGATTCACAAATAGGATCACTTTTTAAAAAATAAGTGTTGTTAATAATTTTTGTTGGATAACGATTCTTTTATTTTGAAGAATCAATATTTTCCTCTAATAGTTGTTCTTGTGATTAAGCACATAATACTAGTTAAAAATTAAAATAAAAAATTGCATTAAAAATTATACAAGAAAACAATTCAAAATTAAAAATAAATATAATTTTACATATTATCATAAAATATTTTTCTTTATAATTTCTTAGAACACTTCACGATTAGAATTCCCCTTATTTTATAGTGGTATACAGAATTCATATATTAGGTTGGAATTAATTTACTTTTTTATAACTTTGGGAAAATTTTAAAATTAATTTTTTTATGTATAAATTAAGTTCTCTTCACCAAAATGGTTAAAGATACGTTTTCATAAAATATCCGTGGATTCTTTTTAATATCCCCATCTATATGTGGGTATATTTGATATTTTAAACAATCGTTTAAAATATGTTAAAAGTATTTTTTTTATTATAATATTTATTTATTATATTTTTTAGAAATATTTTTAATAGTTATGATTAAAATTATCTAACTATTTTACACTATTAAGAGTATTCATAGATATATTTAAAAAAGTAAATAAAAATTTTATGAGCTCTAAAAATTTATGTAAAAACTACTTTCTAAAATGTAAACTTAAATGAAATCATACCTAAATATACGGTAAATCCAAATAATATTACACCAAAAACATAAATATAAATAAAATAAATATTTTAATATTAATGTATAACAAGTATTGGAGTGTATGAATATCATGATATTCATACATACACACCCTAGGAATAAAAATTTTTGTATCTATTTTTAAAATTTTTAGAATAATCATATTTTTTTAACAAATAAATATTATTAATAATGAATAGTTAAATAGAAACATGATGTGTGTCTATCAAACAATGTACACAATTATTAAATCAAATCATAAAATGCACCACATAGTATTAGCTAACATATACATAATATGAAATTTATAACTATCTCTGTACATGACACCATTCTCAAGTTCTTAATTGAACTGTTTGAACAACAATATCTTGAACATCTTGTATTTTATTGTTGAATATTTTATCATTTTTTGCTTTTCAAATGTACAAAATTTTGGCAAACCAAATAAATGACCATGCTTCATTAAGCTCTATTGTGCTACTAATTAATCTCATTAAATGAAAACAATGGTCACAAATCCTATTATGAAATGTCATGGATAATCCTCACAAGCACATAATTTAGACCAAACCTGATATGATATCTAACCATTTAGAAAAACATGTTGCCCGGTTTCCACACCCCCACAAAACATGTAGTCTACATTATCTTGTAATATTTCTCTCTTCTATAGATTGTTCCTTGTTGCCATTATTTAGTTTTCACACTAAACATTTGACCTTCGGAGAACTCCTTTTTGTCCATATTAGTTTGAACATCTTATCTGTCTCTCGAGTTTCTACTGAAGTCAATATTTTATATGTTGATCTCACTAAGTAAACCTCTTATCTTCTTGTCATTCATCTCCATCTATGTTGAATCCCTTCTTACAAACTTCATTTTATATCTAATTCATCTATCATCCCAAAACTCTAATCATATATATTTTATCTATTGAAGCATATTTTAATATATTATATATGGATATTTTATCCAATGGAGCATATTTTAATGTTTTATATATAGATATGTTATCTAGGGGAATAGATTTTAATATTTTATATATGAAAATATGTTGGTTGATTTTTTTTCATTCCTAATCACATGGATATGAAAATATGTTGGTGAGTTTAATTGGTATACATTGTCAGTGTAAAGATTTTTACACTGACAGTCAATCACAACTCTTCATTGATGGTAGATTTGTTAACTTTACTCATTACTACTTTAAAAGTCACATAAATGAAAAGTTATGATTGAATGTCAATATAAAAATCTTTTACACTAACAGTGTATACCAATTAAACTCTAATTGAGTTTAATTGATATACATTGTCAGTGTAAAGATTTTTACACTGACAGTTAATCACAATCTTTCATTCATGGTAGATGTGTTGACTTTACTCATTACTACTTTAAGAGTCACATAAATGAAAGTTATGGTTGAATGTCAGTGTAAAGATTTTTACACTGACAGTCAATCACAACCCTTCATTCATGGTAGATTGTTGACTTTACCCGTTACTACTTTAAAAGTCACATAAATGATAAAAAGTTATGATTGAATGTCAATATAAAAATATTTTATACTAACAATATATACCAATTAAACTCTAATTGAGTTTAATTGATATACATTGTTAGTGTAAATATTTTTACATTGACAATCAATCACAATCTTTCATTCATGGTAGATGTGTTGACTTTACTCATTACTACTTTAAATGTCACATAAATAAAAAGTTATGATTGAATGTCAGTGTAAAGATTTTTACACTGACAGTCAATCACAACCCTTCATTCATGGTAGATTTGTTTACTTTACTCATTACTACTTTAAAAGTCACATAAATGAAAAGTTATGGTTGAATGTCAGTGTAAAGATTTTTACACTAACAGTCAATCACAACCCTTCATTCATGGTAGATTTGTTGACTTTACTCGTTACTACTTTAAA
Source organism: Psophocarpus tetragonolobus (assembly GCA_037954015.1). Lineage (NCBI taxonomy): Eukaryota > Viridiplantae > Streptophyta > Magnoliopsida > Fabales > Fabaceae > Psophocarpus > Psophocarpus tetragonolobus. Next base: position 30,073,714 of record CM075693.1, on the reverse strand, counting down.
AGTCACATAAATGATGAAAAGTTATGATTGAATGTCAATATAAAAATCTTTTATACTAACAATATATACCAATTAAACTCTAATTGAGTTTAATTGAAGTGTAAATATTTTTACATTGACAGTCAATCACAATCTTTCATTCATGGTAGATGTGTTGACTTTACTCATTACTACTTTAAAAGTCACATAACTGAAAAGTTATGATTGAATGTCAGTGTAAAGATTTTTACAGTGACAGTCAATCACAACCCTTCATTCATGGTAGATTTGTTTACTTTACTCATTACTACTTTAAAAGTCACATAACATAAATGAAAAGTTATGGTTGAATGTCAGTGTAAAGATTTTTACACTGACAGTCAATCACAACCCTTCATTCATGGTAGATTTGTTGACTTTACTCGTTACTACTTTAAAAGTCACATAAATAATGAAAAGTTATGATTGAATGTCAATATAAAAATCTTTTATACTAACAATATATACCAATTAAACTCTAATTGAGTTTAATTGATATACATTGTTAGTGTAAATATTTTTACATTGACAGTCAATCACGATCTTTCATTCATGGTAGATTTGTTGACTTTACTCATTACTACTTTGAAAGTCACATAAATGAAAAGTTATGATTGAATGTTAGTGTGAAGATTTTTACACTGACAGTCAATCACAACCCTTTATTCATGGTAGATTTGTTGACTTTACTCGTTACTAGTTTAAAAGTCACATAAATGAAAAGTTATGATTGAATGTCAGTGTAAAAATAATTTACACTAATAGTGTATACGAATTAAACTCTTAGTAATTTATTTCTTAAATTATTTTAAATATCTGAACTATGAGTTTTAATGTTTTACACTTTTACTATCCCTAATTTTATATATAAAAAAAAAATTGTGCCCTCTCTTAACAACTTCATATCCACTCCCTGCTAGGGATATACACTATTTTTACTATTTTCATATTTTGTCTCCTTTCTCTAAACAATTTGATATCCCCAGTTCCAAACAGCCTATATTTTTTTCTTGTAAATATTTTAGTTTTATAAATTTTTGTTAAGATTATTGATACTTTATAATTGTTTTAAAGTTTAATTAGTGTGTTTTTTTAAGTATATCTTTATTTAATATTCACAATTGATATACATATCAAAAGTTAATGTATTAAATAAGAATATTTTAGTATTAAATAGAAATGGATTGTTCTATAACAAAGTCTATGTGGGGAGAATGGTAGAAGGAGAGGTTGTGAATTTGAATTTCTTTATTAATAAAAACTAGCATATTAACATGTAACATTTACCATATAAAAAAATTTAGTAAAAATATATTAATATTTTAGTTTTATAAATTTTTTTAATTAAACATTAGAAGAATTAAGAGGGGAAGTAATATTACTTTTACTATTCCTATGCTTTTTATGATACATAGTTATGAAACTATGAAAGGAACCGTTGATCATTTTTAAGGTAGTGGTATTTTAAAATTTTTGTAAAATGTCATTTTATTTTTCTTATTTGTTTTGATAAAAATTTTGAATATTAGTATTTTTTAAAAAATTTGAAAAGTCATTAATAAATGTTCCCTCACCTTTTAAACTCTGAAAACATTGAATCATCCATTTATCAACTTTTTTAAAGTTAAATTTTATGTATTTATAATTTTTTATCAAACATTGATAATATTTTTTAAAAATCTAATAAAACTAACAAATATAACTTTTTTTGTCTAATTTATTTTCAAAGAGTCTTTTACTAGAATACTTTTGTTCTTAAAAATGTCAACCAAAAACTCACATTCCAATAAAAAAAAAGGTATTTCACCGTTCCAAAATTATTCTTATTTTAATATTTTATTTTTTAAACTATAATTATTTTATAAATTTTCAAATAAATGACAAACTGTTTTTTTCAATAAGATATGATTCTAATAACACAAAGCACATCAAATAAATATATTTTAATCTATAAATATATTAATTAATATTTTTTTAACAAATGTACACTCATTTTAAACCTCTATAATTTTCTAACGAAAACAGTATGAAAACTGTGCAACGTCTTCATTCAAAATTTAATTTTGCATGCGCATATATTAAGTTTCAAATTTTTTTTATTGTTTTTGCTTTGACCGTTATAGTTTATAACTTATAAGTTCATCCAATTCAAAATCAAAACCCAACAAACGGTCTAATTTCAATATTTATATATTTTGTGAACTGTGAGAAGTACATAACCAACCTAACATGACGTTTTCAGTCAAAACATTTCAAATCTTTGAAATGGATAAAAAAGATCATGCCATAAATGAGGACACGTAAATTAAAACACTTTATAATCACTTAATCACATGCATGATGCACGCTAGGTCTAAACAAATGAAAAATGACCATGAAAACAGCCAAAGCAAATGAAAATAAAATAAACAAACATATCCCAACAAAATTGGATGAACGATAGTAACCACCATCATTTCTGTTTCTCCATGTTCTAACATGTTCAAACAATAACGACGATAATGAAGCTAAACACATCGTAGTAAAGTTGTGCCTATTTCACCTAATGATTGATTTTAGGTTCAAGGTTCCCATGCAACTATAAATTATGATGTAACTTTTACTTGCCCCTACAGCTTATACAGATTCAAAATGTTATTACACTTCTCTCTCTTGCTTAATTATTAAAAATCATAATATATAACTTTTAAGTTTCCACAATTAAAAAAATAATTTTAAGAATAAATTTAAGTAATATTTCTTGAATTTAGTGTAAAACACATTCTCATGTATTTTTTAACCATTACTTCCACATTCTAAAAGGTATTGATGTAAGATTTGAGAGAAAGATTAATGTAATATTTTCAATCATATTGAGATGTTAGTGTAATATATTTAAGCTTAAATGAAAGTCTTCCTATATAAAGAACTATATTAATGTTATTTATTGTTTTAGGGGTTCAACTAATCATCTCTTTGTTTTTAGGTTTGATGTTCAGTTGTGATCAGGATATCTCTTTCCGTCACTGGATGGTATACATGTAAAAACCACTCAAATGCTCAAGTTATCTTGAAGCACGTGCAGTGCACGTATAATAAATATGAATAATTGACTTGATTTTATCTGTATTATCTAGCCTCTGTTTACAGGTTTCCTGGTAGACCTCTCTTCATGGGCTTTGTTAATTGTTGTCCAAACATAACTTAATCCTATTTTAATCTTAACCATGCATGATTATTATGTTAAGATTAACCACACCCATTAAACCTCTCAGGTACACAGCGCGTTATGAGTTATTGTATAGGTTAAACATTTCTGTAATTCCGATGTGTCTTTGATATCTGAGATGTACCATGTTTCCAAGTGTCTCGGTACACAAAGTTTGTGTTTATTTTATATATATATATATATATATATATATATATATATATAATATAATATAAAATCAAATCTATGTTGAGAATTAAAGGCACTCAGACATAATAATAATATTTTTAAAATATGAACGTTATCATAATTTTTTTTTATTATAATATTCATTGTTTTAAACTAGAATTCATTATAATGTTTAATTTCACATTAAAAGAATTATAAATTTATTATAGAAGGTTGAGATTAAAAGAATTATAAATTTATTATAGAAGGTTGAGATAGACACGAATTAAAGTTATCAATATGTGAGATATTTATTATAATCACGACAACTTGTATATGGACACTCAACATTTATTACAATCACGAAAACATATATATATATATATATATATATATATATATATATATATATATATATATTATACCTTTTTGTGTTAAAAAAAAAATAATCATCATAACGTGACACCATTTTTAGAATATGTTTATGATCAAATAAAAATTTATGTATGTTCACCTAAAAATGTGTAAGATGCTATTAACCTTTGTTTACAATTATTAATTAGCAACATTATATTATATAGTAAAAGTAAAGAATGAACTTGTTCATAAAACAGAAACTTTCGATTCATTTTTTTATAGTTACCTTTGTCCAATTGTCCATCGTCTCGTCTCCTAACGGGAAAAAACCAAAGTAAACATCATTTGAAAGATATTCTTATGTTGACGTTATAATGAATTGATTAAAAGTGCCATTAGTAACGTTTATTGTTTATGTTTACAACCTTTGATCTTTCTAATTTAATATATTACAATTATGCTGTTCCAAGGGTTGCTCCCATAGTGGCCCATAAGGATGGAAAGCATCTAACCCTAATTATCTATTATGTTGGGAACATGTTTTAGAACACCAAATACATGACAAAATGGCCAGCTATTAAAACAAGTAATGATCAATTATCATCTGGATCATTTCAAACATTTTAGAAATTGATAAATTATCTTTATAATAATATTAGCAAAAATACAACCACGTATTTATGTTTCTATTTTGATATATTATAATAAATTTAGAGTTTTAATTTAATATGTTTTATAATAACATAATAGAATATAAATAATTCAATATGTAATTTTGCTATAATAATTTTAGTGTAGTATATTTTTAAATATATTTTGTTAATTTTTATATTTCGTTGTTTATGATAACATAATAAAAACATGTCAGATTAAATTTGCAATGAATTTGAGAAAATGGAGAGGAATGAGAGAGTTTGAATAGAATTCAAAATGTTGTCGTTCATGCGTATTTGCTTTTTTATGAAGAATAATTATATATTAATGGTGTATGAGAAAGATTGATTTGTGGTAACTTGTGAATATGTACATTTATTAATACGAGAGAAGTTATACTTGTGAGAATGAAAAAAGTTATAAAATGTTTAAAAGGATAAAATAATCATAAAATATGGATATTAAAAGATCTTATTCCCATTGTATAATAATAATAATAATAATAATAATAATAATAATAATAATAATAATAATAATAATAATATAGATTATAAATAGTAGGACAGTTATGTATGGTAGATATAAATGTTATATTATAGTTTTTAAAGTTGATCTATTAGCAAAGTTCATATATGGGGAAACGAGGGAGGGAAAAGTCATGAGTTTGAATCCCTCTTTTAAAAAAGTATAGTTTTTTTTTTAATTTTTAAATAGATATAAGAGTAAAATTGGAAATGTAATATGGACACCAAAAGTGTGAATTCCCTTTATATATGTTATAAATGATAGATAATATAATATTATAGATTATAGATATACGCTATAAATAGTAGGACAGTTATGTATGTTGGATATAAATGTTTTAAAGTAGTTTTTTCCTTAAGGTTATATGGTTGATCTAGTGGCAAATTCGATATATGGAAAAATGGGGTAGAGAGAGGTTGTTAGTTCGAATCTCTCTTTTAACCCTTTTTTAACAAAGTAGTTTTTTTCTTTTTTTAATTTTCAAATAGATATAAGGATAAAATTGAAAATGAAATATGGACACCATAATGGTGAATTCCCTTTATATATTATAGATATAATATAATTTATAGATTATTGATTATACACATAGATTATAGATAGTAGGACAATAATGTATGTTAGATTATAAATGTTATAAAGTAGTTTTTTCTTAAAGTTATAAGGTTGATGTAGTAGCAAATTTCATATCTAGGGAAGGGAGAGGTCATCAATTTGAATCTATCTTTTAACATAAAGTAGTTTTTTTATTTTTTTTTTTTAAAGATGGTAGAATAAGTATTTTGAAAAGTGGACATCAAAAAGTGAATTCTCTTTTTTAATTCATTAAGGGCATAATGGATGTTACTATTCCTTCAAGATGGAAACCAATGACAATTGATAGGTATAAGGGAACCACTAATCCTTACGAGCACATTGATGCATATCTCATCTAGATGAACCTCTATACAACCAATGACGCAGTTCTGTGCAAAGTATTCCCAACCTCTCTATGGGACCAACCCTGAGCTGGTACACACATCTCCTACTCAACTCCATCCACCGTTTTGACAAACTTGTCCAAAATTTTAGCATGCAATATGCCATGAGCCAACCTCACCATATCACATTGGCAACTTTGGCAAGTCTTTTTCAAGGTGACAACAAGTCCTTGCGCGACTTCACGGACCATTTCATAGCCACCTTTATTCGAATTTGAGGACTCAACCATGAGGTCGCCCTCCATTCCATGCTAATGGCCTTAAAACCTGGGATTTCTATTGATAGTCTCTGCAAAGACCCCAACACAAACTATGGATGAGCTTTGAGCCTGAGCTGCAAAATTTATACAAATGGAGGAGCACTCTTCTCACAAAAACCAAAAGGATAAACTTTGCATGCATAATAATTGAGACTTCAAATGAAGGCACACTCATATCACATTTAGTATTATAATTACTACAAATTGTTCATTTTTCAATTTTGATTTTAAAAATAATCTACAAAAAATTCTTGTAGAGATTTTGATAGAAAAAATAACTTGCAAAAAATTTCTATAGATTTTGATGAATAAAACATTTGTATGGAATTGTTTAATTTTTCTACAACCACTATGGATATAAAAAAAAATTGCTGCTAAAACAAAAAACATAAGTTGAATGGAGAAACATTGTATTACATTTTCTATGCAATTGGATAAGGTATAGACTAGCATTCAAAGAGCAAAGTAGTTATTTTCAACCAACAAAATGGGAACCTACTCCCTTTAGTCTTTTTTTTAATTATAAGAAAAAAATATGTCAACTATTTAAATAAATCAATTGATTATTAAGTTTTACTAATTACAAAATAATTTTGGTAAATTGTCTTTGCATATAAAAATTGAAAATAAAAGATAATGGTAAATTTACTTATATGTGAGGGAAAAAATGTGTGATTCTTTCATACAAATAAGACCAAAGGGTGTAATCACTATTAGCAATTATAATGGAACATTTCAAAACTAATTCTAGTTGGTTTTCAATAAGAAAAAACTATTGCACAAATGATTTTTGCAACTGTGCCATCATGCATGTATCTTTCTACAAAGTAAAAAGTTGAGCAAATTGTATTTATGACTATTGGAGCAACAACATCAACTTCTAAGGAAATATGAATGTTGTAATACTCAACAGAACGAATGATGTTGACATGTACATCAATCTTCACAATAGGATAAACCTTAAGCGACTAAAATTGAGGCTAAAAAATAGAATTTGAAAATTTTGAAAACTAAAAATTAGTTTTTAAAATTTTCTAAAGATTAAAATTAAAAAAAAATAATTATGTTATATATGATAATGCTCCATGTAAATGTCATGTCACGTCGTAATATGTCACACGATACTTTTTTACAATGACACGTAGAACATCTTAGTGATGTTATGTGTTAGTCTTATTGTGTATCATGTGACACCATGAACCACAAGATATATATATGTTTTGTGGTGTACTAATATAAAACTTAATTATAGACACTTTTAAATTATATTTGACAAAAAATTAGTATGTTCTTGAAAATATTTAAAAAATTAAGTACCACATATTTTGACCTAAAAATTTGAGCTACTAAAATTTAATTAACACTTGAGAAAATTATCAACCAATTTTAAAGATAATTGCTCATAATTAAATTCTCCAAAGAAATAATAGTATCATTAAACTTCTTTCCAAGCATCGGTAACATGCACTGAATGCAATGAATGATGTTATAAGGAAGGACATTCTCCATACACTAAATACTCCAAATTCCTATTTCATTAACAAAAAAAAATGATATGCTCATAAATTACTTGCATATTACTAATGAGATATGCTTGCAAATTTGCTTAAAAAATTAATGATTTGCTTGAAGCAATTATTCTACTAGAGCAATCTTATATGACAAGTTAAGGGTTGTTTCACCAAACAATTAGCTGGAGAAAGGAGTTACTTAGTTAGGAGGAGGAATGGGTTAGGGAGTTGGAGAGGATTCTTGAAGGTGTCCATTTAAGGCGTGAGACAAAGGATGGTTGTGGGTGAAGAGACGGTCCAGGAATCTCTTATCAATACTCAGTAGATAGCTTACCGTTTAGCCTATGGAATCTCTGAACACTATAACTCCTTATTCTTTTAAAAGATTATAGAAGTCAAAGACTTCATCTAAGGTGGTGGCATTCTCCTAGAAGACAACCTTTAATAGAATTCCAGCAAGGTTTGAATTGGCTAAGAGGAACATAATTTCTACAAATGAGGTTTTTTGTTTTATCTGCTGTTTGGAGTCAAAATCAGTAAGTCATCTGCTTTTTAATTGTAAGTCCAGTTATGTTGTTTGGATGAAATGCTATAGATGACTAGGGTATATGTTTGTGTTGCCCTTTGATTGTGAATCTAGTTTCTGGCATCTTCGGGTGGGTATCACAAAAGTTAAAAGGAAATTTACTTCAAATATTGTGAATGTGATATGGTTTACTACTTTATAGGGTATTTGGCTAACAATAAATAATGTCATATTTAAGGGTGAGACTTTTAGAGTTGAAGAAGTCTAACATCAATCTTTGCAAAAGTCTTGTATGTGGATAAAAGGGCTCTGTAAAGCTGTATCATCATTCTTTGAGTGGTCTATCCAACCAGAACTTTGCTTTGCTAGATTGGGAAAAGGACTGTTTAGGCATATGTCTAACTTCTGCTTGATACCTATGTAGGTAGTTATATTAATCAAATCCTTATGGTCTCTATATTTATGTAGGGGATATCTTAATCTTGTTATTTGTGGGTGCTCTTCTATTAGTTACTATTGTTGTCTAAGGGGGGTCTCTTGTAAGTATTTTTTAATTCTAGATTGTACTAAAAATATGCAAACTCTACCCTATCATGTCTTGTGATAGGTGGATGTTTCACTCTTGATAAATAAATTTTGCCTCTTTAAAAAAACCAAACAATTGTTGCTTATGATTAAAAAATATTTTTTCACCCATTTGCCTTTATAAAATTGCGAGTTTCTTGGATTTGCTTATAAGAGTATCTTTAGTGGGAATTGCTTATATGAGTTGCTTAATATAAAAACTATTATTTTAATGTGAGTCTCACAAGACACGTTGCTTAAAATTGGGTAAGAGTTGTTTATACAAGCAACTTTATCACATTTTTAAGCAATTCAACTTGCAGGACTCATATTAAAATAATAGTTTTTAAGTTAAGTAACTTATATTAAGCAACTCTCATCAAAGATGCTCAAATTTCTTCAATTTGAGTAAAATTGAGTATTGCTTAATGTGACACTATAGATATTATCAAATATTTCTTTTGATGCAATAAACAACTTATAAGAGTTTCTCCCATTGAAAATGCTATTAGAAACTAACCAACTTTCATTTCCAATTCTTCTTATAATACTTTGTTACTCCCAATAAGCATTAACCCCTACCACAAATTGGATCCATTTCGTCTACCATCAACCATAGACATAATGTAGCCTCCACACTTATATTTTTGGCTAATTAATTATTTTTACCCACGTATGCTATCTACTCGTACATATAATTTTCAACCAACTTCGATCATATTCACTTGATTAATTCATGCATGCTTCTATTCTAGTTGTACACATGCCCATGCCATCAATACTTTTAGGTTTGCACATAAATTCCCATATAGAACAATCAATACTCTTTGGTTTGCACATAAACTCCCGTATAGAACAATGTATTTTCTTTTGATTTTCATAGTTACATCACACAAAATTACTATGAATAACCCAATGTACATTACGAAAAAGGAAACTCGTGTTATCCTTACTAACCTTTTGATTGAAATTGGTACAAAAAGATTCAAAACCTCATTAATAACTTTAACTTGATTAGTACTTGCTTTTACAAACAAAAAAATGTCATCTAAAAATACTATAAATGGGAGATACATTGTCCAACATGGGATAATTGGATAAGAATCCAAAATCTATGCTCAACCATTGCATCGATTTATTGAAGCAACCTTTCAATGTACAAAGCAAATTAGTAGATAAGGAGATATAAGCATAAACATCTTCTCATTCTAGAGGATTCTCATTTTGGGGGAAGATTTAATTACCATGTCATATCTAATCCAAAAAATTATCTAATATTCCTGTATCTTTATACTATAATGCAATGATATACAATCATCCATAGTCAATCAAACAACGCATGTCTATAATCTTTTAGTGAAGTAAACTAGTCGACATAAAAATTTATGGGCAAATCAATAGTGTGAATGGGTGCTATTCTTTTTCCAATTCTTGTGCTATTTGACTTCAAGAGGTTCGAAATTTACTCTATTTCCCAACAAATTAATCATCAAAATCCTCCTTCATATTTGATATAGAATAATTTCTATTCGTAAGTATGAAATACTTGTAATATAATAAAATAATTTTAGTGTTTAATTATTATTAACTAATTGTGTATAAAAAACATTTATTCCACACATATGTAAGAATTGAAATGCTAATTGAATAATAAAATCATAAACACACAAATAATTGAGTAAATAATTAATACTTGAATAATATAAAACAAATTTATATTATCACTTAATCACAAATTTTAATATATAATAAATTTATAAACTTGTTTAAAATATAATTTTAAAAAATATTTATCACAATTTCTCATAAATTAATTTGTTCACTAAAATTATGTGTATAAAATAAAGAAAAAATAGATGACACATTCTTTATATGTCAAATGTTAATCATTAATATGTTAACTTTTGTTAATGAAAGGATTTAAATCTACAACTTTTACCTCTTTATTTCTCTCCACATATAAATTTTATCGCTAGACCAATCTTATGACTACTAAGATGATGATACATTATTGTGTAAAATATTTTACATAATCTATCAATTAGAGTACATTGTTTATGGTAACATCATCGACTTTTATAATATTTTAAAAATCAATCAAATGAAAAGTTAAAATTGTTTTCCACTATTCCTTTAAATCCCAAAATAATTTTTTTTATAATTTTTATGTATTTTAATTTGGATATACTATGTTTTTAGTTTCTAGTTTTTACAATTCCTATTTTCAAGATCTCATTTTTTTTATTAGTTAACATCTTTCAACTTTCTTTTTAGCTTCTTAAGTCTTTTCTTCTTTGTTTTAATCTGTATATCCCAAAAATTTGATTTGTTTGATTTTGTTTTTTAATTTTTTAAAAAAAAAAATTAAGAATAGTTTTCAAAAACTATTTTCAGGAAGAAAAAGAAAAAAAAATTGGTAAATTTTATTTGAAAACTATTTTAAAAATATAAAAATAGAAAAACTTGTTTATATTTATTAGAATTTCATTAATGAAAAACAAAAAACAACATATTCTGATTGTATTTTGAGTTTTCAAAACAAAAATAGAAAACTGAAAAAAAAAAAAGTTTAGTTATTCATATTTTTTAGTTTTTGAAAACTAAAAAATCATAACTGTTTTCGAAAATTATTTTCAGAAAATACTACTCAAATGAGTTTTTTAGTTTTTAAATACTAAAATATTGAAAATAGTTTTATAAAATTGTTGTCAAACAAATAATTATTATAAATTATAAAATTAAAAGTAAAAAATTTCAAATTTTAAAAATTAAAACAATAGTAAACCTTTTCAATTTTGTAAAAGTCTTAAAAAAAAGTGCAATGGAAAAAGAAGAAAAAAAGATACTCATTTGTCGGCGACAATGGGAAATTCGTACGGCGTGTGGCTTACCCACTCACAGAAAAAGCGTTGGAAAAAAGCTCTGTCGGTCAAAGTGATTAGGTTCCGTTTCACAATGTTATTTTTACTTTAAAATTATTTGTAAGAAAATTAAACTAAACGATATTTATATATAACTTTTAAAAAATCATCTTATACTGTAAGTTTTTATTTATAAATATTTTTATTGGATAATAAAAAATAATAATTTATCAATAAATTTAAACTTCAAGAGTTTTTAAACTAAAAAATTAATAAATAGTTTATACATGTTTTTTAAATTTTATTACTTTAACTAAAAATCAATGTTAAGCTACAAATAAATTCACTAAACAAAATCTAAATACCCACGTTAACATGTAATCTTATCCATGAATAAAAAGGAATTGTGCTGAACAATACTGAATATTAAATCCATGAAAATAAGTTCTCTCTATTTTCTTCTTTATCATTTCTTATATATTTCATAATTGAATATAAATTATATAATTTTTATAAAATGCAACATTTATTTATTGAAAAACTTAGTAATAAAAAAAAAGAGAAAAAATGAAGAGTATTTTAACTCATAGAAAATACTAGCTACCATTTCTTATGTTCTGGCTTCCTTCATCCTCTCATTGCTAATGAACATTTTTCTAATAGCCATACAGTGATACGCCAAATCTAATTTAAAATTATAACAAAAGTGAAATTCACAAAAATAGATAATTTTTAATAAAATCATAAAAAAGTGTTAGAAAGTATTTCTTTAATTCTAAGACTATAATTATATTAGCGTTTTATTTTTATTTTAAAATATAGTTATTTTACAAATTCAAAATTATTTGTATAATTTTTCAAATATAATCTTATTTATATTTACAAATACATTAAATTTTATAAGTTTCTAAGTAAATAAGTAACGACTTATCAATGGTAATATGAATAATAAATAGCATTTCTAACAAAATAGGAATCATCAAATATGGGTATTTTACTTTATAAATATATTAATTAATATATTTTTAACAAGTGTATACTAACACTTTAAAAAAATGGGTGTATACTAATTTTAAATCACTGTAATTTTAGAATAAAAGAAGGGATTTTCTCTCTAAAATGAGTATATGTAATTTCTTACTTCTCAACGAGATATTTAAATTATTTATTTTAAATTTATTTTGTAATAAATGTTGTTTTGATTCTTGAAAAACTCAACAATAGCGATTAAGAAAAGGAATAAAATATTTTAGTAAAATTATCCTTCAAAAAATACCTTTTTAATTGAAACGGTGATTGATCCTTGACATGTTGATTAAGGAGTCATTGAAAAGATATTTTATTAAAATACAAAATTGCATTCACCAATTGTAATCTTAATTATTTTTTAATTAATTTTTTTTCTATTTTGTTATAAAAGACAAATTTATTCATCACAGGGGACAAACTATCTCATATCATAAGATATAACCTGAGAAAGTATGCTAAAAACATGAACAGTACATCAGCGACAATAGATTTAATTTATAAGAAATCCTCACTAAACAATCAGAAACAGTTTCTAGAGCACCCCACTAAGTTATGAGAAACGCATCAGAAACACATTACCCTGGCCACAGAATAGCAGAGTAGAGGATTAAACCGAGACTAAAATCTCCTTTTTCCAATTCTCACAAAACACAACTCCATATGGGAGTACCATTCAGCAAATGAAACTCACGATGCATTATACATACCTGTTATCCTCAACCAAGACCTTTTTTGAGCAAGTTGCCAAACTTCTTCCATAGTAAAGATACCCCCCTTAAATATCATCAAGTTCCTAACTAGTCAAATACTTCATGGAGTTGCCAATTAAATGACATTGAGAAACTTTTTTGAATTAGAAATATCCAGAATAGACCAGAAACTAGAAGTACAATTAAATGGCAACACTAACAAGTACTCTAGCCCCCTATAATATTTCATCAAAACCATATATAGCTATAATAACTGGAAAACATCAGTTGACTTACAAATTTTGATTCCCAACCACAAGCAGGGCAAACCACATCCACTGCTAGAAGAATATTCCTTTTTGCTAATTCAATCTTTGTAGGTATTCTGTTGAGAGCTACTTTCCAGGTGAATGTCACCATATTAGATGGTGTCTTTGACTTTCAATTATCTCTCTTTTTATATTTAATCAATAACTTAAAGTACTTGCAAAGAAAAACCATTTTGATAAACTAGTTTCAAACGAAGTAGAGGTATTTATAATCGTAATACTTAATGTATTTTTATTTGTGTTATAATTTTTTTGAGTATCCAATGTGAAAAAGTGAAAGGACTAAGAGAAGCGGATTTGACATAGAACATTGAATTGTATATTGCTAATTTTTTATTCACAGTTTCACACGGTTTATAATTTTTTTTTTATTTTAACAATATGGTAATAACTCAACTTGAGATTTAATTGCAAGTAAGACCCTATATCTCTTTCTAAAAAAGTATTCTACGGGATCAAATTTAGATTTTTTTTCACAAACTCAACGTGTGGTGTCAACTTAGTTACATACTTTAAGTACACCCTATATAACACACATGCATCCATATACATAATACATACATATATATATATATATATATATATAAAATAAAAACGTTAAATATTAAATTAAATAGATTGAGAGAGTTCAAATTTGTGAATTTATTCTAACTATAATTAGATTAATCAAATTGAACCGAATTTGATTTATTTATGTTTATCGGTTTAAAGATTTAATGAGATTGATTAGGATTATAAATGAATAAGAATCTTTTTTTTTTTTATTGTTGCCATTCTCTTATTAAAAGAAAATTTTGTTGGAATTTATCGTGCTTGTCAACTTCCCCGGTCAACCACTTTAATGTTTGGAAAGGAAAAGTCTACTTTACTTCAACCAATCATGCAAGGACATGTGTACCAAACAAATTCCACTTTCACAATGCTCTACTAGTAGTGGTCTTCCGCACTTATGGTTATATTTGCCTTAGTCTGTCCCCACCTATTTTCACTTCATTTTTTATAAAAAAAACTTGAATTCAGATTTGGGATGAGAAGGTTATACAGGATGAGGAATGATGATGGGTCAATATTTTTTATCCAATGAGAATGATTTGAAATTAGAAGGTTAACCTTGACTTTTTTTTTTAATCCAAAAAATATTATTAAGACATAATACTAGAAGTGTCTTTGAAAGTAAATACATATCACATTTACAATATTACGATATAAAACATGAGATTTAAGACCCATTCAATATAGGAATGTAAGGTGGACTTCTACACATGACATCATTCTCATGTTGTCAGTTGAATTAATTGGATAAGATCATCAATACCTCGAGGCTGATGTTTGAAAATTCTTGGGTTTTGACCTTTTTAGATATGCTAGATGTCTGCAAACTAAATGAATAATCATGTTTTCCTTTGCTAAGTGCTTCTGTCAATGAAACCTATAAAAATTGTAGGCAATGCTAACGAGACTCATTGTAAAACACTGTGAAAATTCTCCATCGTGCACACAACCATGCCCAAACCTGATAAGGGATCTCAGACTCAAAAAAAAAATGGTGATCTGTTTTTACTTCTTCTTCACAAACTACACACCTTTTCTGAGATGCTGAGATAATAAGTCAATCCGTTAAACTCAACTCATTGTCTATGGTGAATGAAAATAAAAAAGATAAAAATAATTTAAAAAACAAATTAAAATAGAATATAAAAATTATAAATTTTAAATGAAAAAAATATTTTTTTCTATTTTTCTCCATTTATACTAAACAAACCGTGTCTAAAAATTTGAAGGTAATTTCTCTTATTACACCCTCCTTTTCTTTTTTAACAAATATAAATGTCCTTAATTTAAAAATTATTATTTATTTATTATTGTCTCTAGGACAAGGGAGGCATAATCGATTATGATAAAACATAAAGTTATGTGCTAATTATTTATTATTTATTGTATAACTTTATTTATAATTATTATAATGTGAATATCTCATTTTAATATTCATGTTTACTTAAATTTTTTATTCTTAAATAATTACTAAATTTTATATAATTTCTATTTTTTATATGTTTTTTTTTTCTTTTCAATTTTCATGTTTTACTTTTTTTTGTTTTTTTTATTCAATAATATAAAGAAAGATACAAAGTGTCTCTTTCCTATTAGTTATTATAATATTTTATTTATTTTTATCATTATTAGTATATATATAAGAAGAATATATGAGGCATAGGAATAACAAGAAGAGATTTTTCAGGGTAAAAACTGTAATTATGCTGGGGTTCTACATTTTTGTCTCTTATTTTTTTCCTTTTCCTTTCATCCAAAGTGGTGTCGACCATTTATTTTCGTCCTTTGATTTTTTTTCCTAAATTAAACAACATAAAGTTATTTTATATTAACTATGGATCCACATTTTTTTTTCAAAAAACTTATCTTCTTTTTTACACAACCAAATGTATATCTTCTTTCTTATTTCTACACATACCATTTTTATTTATTTCATATTCTTATGCACAACAAGTAAGTCAAAATCATATTAAAATCCAGTAAACGCCTCTGTATCTGAAAAATAGAAAACTCAATAGATGCAGTGAATTAGTAGGACAATATTAAATTAACGCATGAAAAATTATAGAATTAATCAAATTTGTCCTTCAATGAGTAAGATACGGTTTTAAAATTCATGAACGTGCTTTTCCTTAACCATATCAGTTTTCCACATCAAGAATCCTTAAGAATTTTATGACAGTCACATGTAATACTACACATTAATGAATTAATTTGACAATTATATGTATAGATAGAGTATATGTATATCACATTCATCTTATTATATCATATTTAAAAAATGATAAGACACAAACTTCAAAGAAATAATTTAGTAATTTTAGAGATAAGGAGTGATTTAATTATTCCCTATTAAATTATTCTTTTGCAACGGCCTAATAAAATAATTTACAATTTAATACCATTTGAACAAAATTAAACACATTTCTTTACATGACTAAAAAAGTAGAAATAAATTTTAATAGAACGAATGAACTCTAATATTCTTTTACAAAAATTTAAAACATAAATTACTAATTAACAAAACAATTTTATTAAATTGCATTTAATTTTTGTTCATAAATTTATTCATACAATTCTTAATGCGTTTATGTTGCATGGAAAGAGGAGATTGAAAATTTACTAGTAAAACAAGTTTTTTTTTTAATATCAAAGATAGTAAGAGAAAAAAAATATCAATAATTTGTAAGTCTTAGTTGTTTTTTTTTCAAAATAAACATAAAAAACAACTAAACAAGGAAACTTGGAAAGTAAAAAGAAAGTGTTTTGAAGTGTATATTAAGTGGAGTGAATGTATTTGTTTTGGAAAGTAAGTCAAAGTTGTCCTTTTAAGATTTTATGATTTTTCTCTTATCGTAGATGACATCATGGTTCCGTTAATTTATAATTTTTTATATTAATTTTTTCTCAACTAAACAACTCTAATATTAATTTTTTTTTTATTTTCATTCTATGATAATTTCTTTCATTTTCCTTTCATACAATAACCACAAAGCTCTGTTCATATCCATATTACATGTCTAAATTCACGCTATAAACGTTTTTAGAGTCTCAACTAATAAATATATGCGTGGGGTCGCGTGTGTGTATATATATATATTAATTATTATAAAAAATAAATTTATAAATCTAAAAATTTAATTGGTATATTTAGTAGTTTTTACACTGAGATTCAACTATTATTTTTTATTTATGTGACTTTTAAAGTAGTAATGACTAAAGTCAAATTTATATTAACATTGTACACCAATTAAACTCTAAATCCAATATAAAATTATTATACAATTACAAACATATGAAAAAAGTATATATATATATATATATGTATATATATTTATTGAGTCCATTTGGATAAAATTATTTTAAAAAAATGTATTTATTTTATAAAATAAAATTTTTCTATTTTTTAAAATTTAACTGAACTGCTCCTTTTTAAAATAAGCAATTTTTTAAATTTTACAAACAAATCTTATCTTATCTACTTATTAACAAAACACTTATTTTTTTTAAAAAAGTATTTTAGAATTATTCTTCTAATCTTAAGCTTTCCCAACCATCCCACAGCAATCACCAACAATGATTTATTGGTGTATGTATTAAAAGAAATAAATAAAACCAAAAACAGAATAATACATAATTCATCAACACTATACCTTATAGAAAAAGACAAACATATCCTCCTTCAAATCTCGCGTTGTGCTGTCCACAAGCTCCCTCACTTCCATTATATATATCTCTGTTTCTCTTCACTCTCCACACTTTCACTCTCTCTCTCTCTCTCTCTCTCTGTTTTTTCCTCTGTTTTACTCTGTTTTTCACACTAATGGCGTTTCATCTACACTTCACAACTCCTCTGTTGCTTCTCTTTTCTCTGTTCTTCTTCTTCACCCCGTCGCATTCCACCTGCGAAACGCAGAAGCTGAACCGAAAATTCGATAACTGCACCGACCTACCCACGCTCAACGCCACGCTCCACTACACCTACGCCGCCGCGAACCGCACCCTCACCGTCGCGTACTCCGCCACGCCGCCGGCTTCCCCCGGGTGGGTCGCCTGGGCGCTCAACCTCGCCGGCGGGGGCATGCTCGGCTCGGAGGCCCTCATCGCGTGGCCGGTGAACTCCGCCGTCGGCGTCCACCGCTACAACCTCACCGCCTACAAAAAGATCGACGAAGTCAAAAACTTCACCTTTGAGTCGTGGGACCTCGCCGCGGAACAGAGTAACGGCGTCATAACGATCTTCGCCGCCGTTAAACTCCCCGAGCACGCCGCCAACGTGACCCAGGTCTGGCAGGTGGGCCCCATCGTCGGAGGGAAGGTCTCCATCCACGCCACCGACAAGGCCAATCTCGCCTCCAAGGGCGCGCTTCCGCCGGTGGTATCCGCCTCCTCCGCCGACGCTCCGCCCACCAACTCTTCCTCCTCCGGCGGCGCCGCGCCAGCGCCCTCTAGTGGGGCCCACCAGATCGGGTTCTACTTTTCGATG
The DNA here is from genome assembly GCA_037954015.1 of Psophocarpus tetragonolobus. Taxonomy (NCBI): domain Eukaryota; kingdom Viridiplantae; phylum Streptophyta; class Magnoliopsida; order Fabales; family Fabaceae; genus Psophocarpus; species Psophocarpus tetragonolobus. Next base: position 30,055,018 of record CM075693.1, on the reverse strand, counting down.
GTTTTCGCATTGATAGTAGGTGCTGTTGTTTCTCTTTGATGTGATTTTTTTTTTATCTTCTTTCTTCTTCTTTTTTAACCTTTTTACCGCCGCACTTGGGGTCATTCAATAATTTTTACTACTGTCATATTTTAATTTTTTTTTAAATATTTATTGTAATTTTTTGTCCTTAGTTGCTATATGTTGTTAACCAAAGAATTCATCACTACTTTTCCCAGCATTTAAGACTCTGATCATATTTGAATCTGTGAGGAACGAATTTCGAAATAGTTTTTAAATTTTATTTTTTTGGTTTTAAGTTATTTTAGACAGACTTAAATAATATTTTAAATTTTAAAATTAATAATGTTTATTTGGCATTCTATTTGATGAGGGCATATCATAGAGGGAGATGAAGAAATTTTGGTCATCAAATTGTATATATTTTTTTCTGAAAACGAGTTAAACAAAAACCTAACCCAACTCAAAATAATTTAATTTATACCTCTAAATCAAAGTTATGCGATTAAGATGAAGATAAACACTCTGTCTTGAAAGTAACTAGCTACTTTCTATTGGTAGATAAAAAAATAAAAAATAAATTCTGAGCTAATAGTTTGAATGAAACATATTTTAGAAATTGATTTTTCATATTTTCAAAATCAATAATTTATTATTTATTTCTATATTATAATAATGATATATTTTATTTTTTTAATCTAATCTCTTCACTTTTAAATTTTACATATATCAGTCAAATACATTGACATTGGATTTCGCATTGGGATTTCCGCATTAATACCATAGTGAGTAGGGTTATTGAGTAACTTTTTTACTCTACTGTCACATTTGGATTTTTAATATTACGCTTTTTGTATGTTATTTTTTATTTTTAAATATAAATATTATGATTTCTAATTTTTAAAATTGCAGAATTTGTTTCTTGTTGTTAGTGACTTAACGTTGAACTTTAAATGACAAATGTTAATTAATATATCACTGTAATTTAATAATATGATAAATTTTAATTTTGAGTTAATATGATTTGGACAGTGAAAAATACTTATAATTAATTAAATTATTTTTAAATCATTGATAAAGACATTTTATGTAATTAAATTTATGTCACGATGTGTCAATTAATTTGATAATTAAATATGATTTAGATAGTGAAATATGATTTGAATAGATTCTAATTTTGTGGGTTAAATATGATTTGTATAATAAAAAACAATTATAATTAATTAAATAATTTTAAATTATCGAATAAAGACATGTTATATTTAAATTTATATCACGATGTGTCAAATAATTGTTATCTTTTGACAGTAAACTTATTAGAAAAAATTGACAGTAAACCTCAAATTTTATGATTGTAAAAATTAAAAAATCCAAGATTATGATTTAAGAATAAGACAAAATCAAACAGCGTGTATAATTAAACTTAATATTATTGGAGAATAAATAACCAATTTTAATATTATTGTAAATATATGAAAGACTTTTTAGACTAATTAGTTTCCAAAGTTGGACTTGTGATAAAACACTTATCATTGTTTGAAACGTTCTAGACATGTTAGAAAAATTCATTAAAAAATGTCTTTTAGAGATCGAGTTATATCTAACATCTTCAATGAAGGTTTTTTTTATTTAAATGATGGTTGTGGACTTATCATAATAATTTATTTATTTATTTATTTATTTTTAAATCTGAGGGGTAGATCTGGTAGATATTTGGTTAATCAACTTTGTAGTGTGGTTATTTATTGGCATTAAATTTTCCGCTTTATGAGAGATACTATGAGATATTGTAGTTATTAAATTTAAAGATTCGACTTTCGAGATATTGGTAACTGGTTTTTGGATAATACTGTTATTTCTGCTATTTTTTAAGTTTGAGTGAAAAAATGTGAAATAATTATGCAGGTCAATAAATGAAAATTAATAATGGTAGATTTTTTCAGATAACTATTATAAAAAGAAAAAAAAATACTTATGTACTACCAGAGTACTAGTTTAAAGTTTACAAGATAAATTTTTTATCTTAAATTTCTATTTCTTCCTTACTTTTCTTTTTCTTGACATACTTTTTTATTTATTTAATTATTTTTTAGCATTTTTTTCCTATCTTAAAACAAATATTAAAGAAATGGTAGAAATTGAGATATAAATAATTTTTAAATAATAGCTAAGTTGATCAAGGCAGTGGATACGCGGGTTCAATTGATGTCGTTCGTCCTTTCCATTAAATTAAACTTGTTTATTTTTTTTTATAAATTATTATGTGTGTTAAGCTCTTATAAAAAAATTATAAATTATTAAAATAATTAAGTTATGTTGTGATGTACAATTAAAAAAATGGTAAAAAAAAGGAGTCATGCATTTGAGATCCAATAAAAAGGTTCGTGGTCCATAAATTTGATGAGTCATTATATGTTATGAAATTTTTTGTTGGAGAAATCGTGATATACCAAAACAAGATTAATCTTTAAGCTACCAATGAAAAAAGCTATTGTGAGAATAATGTTATGCTTTTTTTAATCTTAGCTTGAGACATGATTTTCTTTTTTTGAATTTGTATTTATATCAAATTAGAAACAAGAAAATAATCATGTAATCTATATTGAATAAATTGTTCAACTTTTAGATAAAAAAAAGTAAAGAGGTTGGATAAAAATAAGAAGGTATAAGAAAATGTATTAGATATTCACATCACCATAGTATATCCTATATAGAAGTGAGATACATGCATATACATTTTATCTTTTGTGGAGAATACACGCTTATGACAAGATTTAAAAACTAAAAAATTTAAGTATTATAAGTAAAATATGCAAAAAAAAAATTACAAAATATAAATTTTACATATCATTATTAAATAAAGTAACGACAAATTAAATATTTTATAAAGTATAATATTTATTCGACCTCATCTATTTTTCTTTTATGTTTGATATTACGATTAATAAGTTTTTAATATTTTCAGTATATATATATATATAATATAATATTTTAAGTTGTAATTTTTTAATTATTATTAAATTTTAACATAATATAATTTTTATTTTTTAAAATTTTTATATCTCTAAAAAACATAAATAAAATTTGGAATATTTTGTTAATGTTTCTACATACTTATAATAGTTTAAATTTTGAATTTTTAAAATTTTAAATAATATCTAATTCATATCTAATTAATAAAAAAAAAATCAATTTATTAAAATGGATTTGGATATGGACAGATTTTTTGCTCACCTCTATCCTGATTATGTTAGTTTTATCTTATCTCATTTCTTGTGAGCAAAAACAATATAAAATAAAGACCGGATATTTTTATAATATTATTGATTATATTACAATATCTTTCACTAAATTAAATTGCAATTTCAATTTCTCCTTATTTATATACAATAATTTATCTTTGTGCTGTAGTGTATGTTTTCTTTTTGTATATTTTCATTAGTTTTCCGTACATGTATGTCATCTTTGGTTCTTTTATGTCTTTTTTACTGCTTTATTATTTTATTTTATTTTTAGCTTCAATTTGAAGAGGTTAGATGATTTATAATGTTGCCGGTTAGAAATTTAGTTTATGATCTGAGCAGGCTTAGTTACTGGCATAAATTCTCTTAATTAATATTAAATTTCATTATTAAAATCTTTAAGATATTGGGGTTTCAACTTTCTTTTAAGATATTTTTTCTTCTTTTAAATGAATAAAATATCTCTTCTATTCTAATCAACTTAATCTCGAATATGATATTAAACTTTTAACTTTCTTTTAAACTATCCCTCCACTTTAATGAATTTGACTTAGAGATATAATTTCAACTATTTTGAATTTTTAAAATATCTCTAAGAGTTTAATTGGCATACACTGTCAGTATAAAACACTTTTACACTGACATTGAATCATACTTTTTTTATTTATATGACTTTTAAATTAATAATTAATAGATAAAGCCAACAAACTTACCATGGATGAATCAAGAAAAAGGTTGTGTTTGAATGTCAGTGTAAAAATTCTTACACTAACAGTGTATACCAATTAAACTCTATCTTTAAACCAGAAATTTAAAATTAGTTTAAGGAAATATTTATTTAAGAAATTGATATCTCTACACGGATGTTAAGAAATAAGGATTAGACACTTAAAAACTTGTTTAAAAAACAAGATTATCTATAAATCATATTGTATGACTTCATTTTCTCTTAGATCCTACAAATGGGTCCCACACATTTTATATGTCTTTCTCTTTTTTACTGAAATTATGTAATATAAAGAATTTTTTTTCCATATTACATATGTGGTTGTAGAATATTAACTTTGCACTAAACCATCTCTTTTATTTTAATAAACTTGGATCTAGTGGGATAGTGATTTCAATTTTTTCAACTTTGTACTATCAATTCTATTTTAATGAACATGGACTTGGATGTCCAACTTAACCCAAAAACAATGGAATTGCTTTGTATATAAGCTAGCGTGTGGCTACACCATCTAAAAAGATTTTAGCATATACTTGAGGACCAAGTGGGTGAGGAGTTTTATTGCATTGAATTTGCCTTTATATCATTTGCTACAAAGCAAGTGGGTTGTACTAATTTCCAAGCTTTTTATGTATATATCTTGTTTTCAGTATCTTGTTCATTTCATTATGTCTTTACTCTTTGAGTATAAGTCTAACCATCCGTTTTGAAATTTATTCACTTCATTTGAAAATCATCCATATTTCATTTTTCAAGAAAAAATTTACATTGATTGATATTCTCCATTTTTAACGAGATATTAAAAATTTTATATCAATTTTATTGTATCCCGTTCTTAAATAAGAATCAACTTTGAATAGTTGTTTGATTTTTTATGGAAGAATGACTTTTTAGAATTGTGTATACCAAATTTTCAATCTAATAGTTATAACTTACAAATAATGTATCGAGAGTAAAGAAACCAATGAATAACTTACTCGATTAGGCTAAAATGATTAGTCTTTAGCTTTCTTATTTTGTTTCAAAATTATTTATGCTTTACAAATTTCAAGTTTTAATAGTTATTCTCTTTCTCAAACTTGTATTTAAGATGACATAAATAATTATATTTTGAGAAACAACACATTACACTTTAACACACCCGTTAAAATTTATTGAAGCTTACAAAACAATTATGTGTCTTGTATGTTATTTAATTTCTATTTCTCTTGATTTTACAATATTTTTAATAAAATTCAACTAATAATAAAGTGTTTGTCGGAGAAGGTATGTTAATATAGTTAAAAAAGTTGATCTAGTTCGGGTCAATTAAACTAATTAGGTTAAAAACTGATCACCTAATTAATTTGAATTATATTTCAAATCAATTATGCAATTAACTTGGTTGAATCAATGATCTAGATAGTTGAATTGGTTACCCAAATAGTTGAATTGGTAACCCAGTTTGATTGATTCAATTTAGCTTATTTTTTTAAAAAATGTGAATTCTAATAAAAATAACATACCTAAAAATTAAGTGATAAACTCGGAAATTATTCGATAGATTGACTTATTACTAAATCATAATAATTAATTAGTAACTTATAGGTAAAAATAACAAGTCTAGTTTAATTTGATAAAATTTTAATACTCAACCCATATTTAATATAAGTTTTTATACCTAATTATTAGAATTTATAAGTTAATTTATTGATTTTTTATAAAATAATTAATTATGAATTTATACATTAGACTTTAAAAATTTGTATATTATCATCTAATCATAAATTATTATAATATGTTATTTTTTCAATAATTATCTTAAAGATTTTACATTAATTATTTATAATTAAATTATAAGAAATAACTTTATTGCCATTAAATTCATGTTTGATAGTTAAATATTTATAGTATTAAGTAAAAATTAGCAAAAATAATCTTCAATAAAAAATATTATAATATGTTTTAGTTAAATGAACTATTCAATCAATCGATAGACTTTGCCTAGATTGATTAAAATGTAACATAAATTATTGTGAATTCTCTTAAATTATTGCATAAATTATGTTTAATTATTCCTGTGAAAAAAAAACCTAATTTAGCTAAAAAATTATTATGCATTAGTCTAAGTGGTAACCGACTTAGCCTCTTTAAACAATATATATCGAAGTCACTGTTTTATAAATGAAGAAATATGATTGGAAAAGTGACTTCACTAAAAATGACCAACCAAATTTCTTTACAAAGATTAGTCAACCTGGTGATATTCTGCATCAATGTCATAATTTAAAAAAAATTTAATACCTATTCACTGATAGTGTAAAAGAGATTTACACTCACGTCTAATAACAATGTTTTACTTTTAAAGTATTAATTGAAAAAATCAACAAACTTACTATGTATAAAAGGTTATGATTAAATATTAGTGTAAAATCTTTTACACTGATAATATATAAATTTTTTTCTTATTTAAAAAATAGTTTAATTGGTACACAATTGGTATAAATTTTCACATTAACATTTTATCGCAACCTTTCTTTCTCATTTATGACTTTACTCATTATTATTGAATGTCAGTTTAAGATTTGTTTATCCTGTAAATGTATATCAATTGAATTTTTTAACAAATGGAAAATCTATTAATTCATCCTCTTACATTCTTAATTACGACCCATATAAATTTAAATAATTTTTATTTAATCAAAATTTATAATAAAAAACAAAAAAAGTTACTTTAAAAATACTAAAACAAACGGGAGTTGTTAATAAGCTTCCTCCCATGTGAATGTAAAACTAAACGAGATTAGTTAAATTTTTATGTTAAGAATTTAAGAACTTTGGAGAGAAGAAAGACTCGAAACATGAAGAGGACAAGGCCAAAAAATAATTATGCTGTTCAATTACATGCTATGAAAAGGAAAATAATTTAAGTCATGGGTGGCAACATCACCATAAATCAATATCAAATTTCATAGTCATTCAATTCTATGCTTTTTTTTTATTATTATTCTTAGCATAATTTAAAGTTTGCTTACAGCATGCATACGTGCAGGTTGCAAAAGCAATGAAGTCTTATAGATACACACACAAAACTAACAAAAGCAATAAAGTTCACAATTTATATAGCTCTTTATTAAAAGACATATATTCTTTTTTTTTCTTTTGAGAATGTAAAAGATAGATACACTTTTAGGTTTAATTATAATTTGTGCATTTCTATTTGAACAAATTTTGTGATTTTCACATCAATAAAACGAAAATAAATCCTAAACAAACTAACATGAATAAAAAAATGTACGTAGAATTATTTTTCATAATACAAAACAAATTACCATTCCTTTGAAATCCCCTCCATTCCGGACATTTTTCTGTACTGTCCCATTTCTTTTAGAAATTGAGATTTGAGAATTTGATTTCTAAACGTGGTTATATATATATATATATATATATATATATATATATATATATATATATATATATATATATATATATATATTTTGTTAGATCATGTATCTTGCATTGCATGACTTCTCTCTCAAATCTTCTTTATCCTCTTCTCCTTCTAACAATCTGCTCACAGAACAAATCCAATCCGTGGAGGAAATACCTCCTAAAAATAATATCTTCGAAGAAGAAATTTGCTTTGAGGATATCAATCAAGCCATCGATAACTGGGAAATCCCTAAAATCCCTTAGGATGAACTTTACATTCCTGACAAATCCAAACATGTCCGTAGTTCTGACTACATTATTAGGACTGCAGAAAACAATATCCCTTTGGATCCCCAAGCCGGTGAGGAATTTCATCTTTTTACTAAACAATCCATAGGATCTGTTCAAGTAGCTGTTAAACCCCTTGTTAGGGAAGGTCTTAACGCCTCAATCCTCATGTGCCTTCGCGATATTAGGCACAATGACTTTCATGATTCCCTCATAGGAACTGTAGAAACCAGTCTAGGACATGGTCCTTTTTATTTTAATTGTTTCCCAAACAAAACGGTGAGTCTTTTAGATAGAAATGTCTTAGATTCATTGTTTCTAAACATTCGTCTGCATGGGTTAAACATGAAAGAAGGTTCTATCCCTGCAGCTCTTCTCTACAGAATCCAATATAAGGTCATGAACACTTGTAACTCAAGAGTTCTCCTTAAAACTAATGATCGGGAAACGACTTTGTTTGTCACAGATATGACAAGAGCAAATGTTGTTGTTCCTAAACTCATCAAATGGGATGAGGTAGAGTTACCAACCTCTTGGCAACTCGAAAAAGCTACCCCTACCCTTCCTCGCCAAACCCCTGAATTTCAGGAGATTAGACAATCCAAGGCTGGTAAGGTAGAAATTATTTTTTATCGAAGAAATTCTTTCTCTTCACGATCCGAAGCTTCTAGATTGGCCTATACTAGTGCCAGAATATCCTTTTCTGTAGCTTCCTAATCAAATCGGAGTTCTATTCCCAGAATTATTACTCCAGAAATTAATCTTCAAGGGTTAGATAACTCATCTTCTATCCTTAAAAATATCTACAGTAGGAATGTGGAAGATATTTCTTCAGAAATTCATTCTCCTACTCAATCTGAAATGCAGTATGGTCAACTATGAATAGTTACACCATCGATAAACCAACCCTTCGTAAGGAATTCTACTCTGAGACTTGGACCTCTCAGAGAAAATGGTTTCTTAGCAATTTTAGGGGTGACAGTAGGTCAAAAATTATTGATTCCTTTTATGAATTTCTTAATACAGTCCAAACTCATGTCTGTTTCTTTGATTGGTTAAACGTCTACCTTCATAGGAACAAAATCTATCCTCCTTTGACAATTATAATCACAGAGGACCTTTCTGTCAATACCCTAACTGTCTGGCACCGTAAGGATGGTCAACTCATTAAGTCTGACCTACCTCCGTCTAGCAGTTATTTTATTCCAAACTTAGAAGATAAATACTTAGCTTCGCCTTTTAAGTATAAATCCGACGAAACCATAGGAGCTCAAGATATTAAAGCCCTTATGGAACAAAACAATTATACAAACAAATACCTCCAGGTTTTAGGCAAAAACCTTGTAGGAATAGCCTCATCCTCAGGAACTAAAGACGGGGAGACCCCATCCATTTCCAAACCTTTGTTTAAACCTTTTAGTCTAACTAATGAGACTAGAAATAAATTTAGGTTTATTCATCAAAATTGGACCAAAGCCTTAGACAAATCCAATCTGGTTAAGGACAGTTCTGTTGTTATTCCTGATACTCCTAGTTCTTCTCAGGAAGGATCTGTTAAGCTAGAACCAATCACTAGGAGTGTCTCCCAAAAGGACCAATCTCTTAGGATTAACAAGTTAGGAATATCTTCTATAGGTTATAAGTCTGAGGATGTTGCATCTAGCAGTAAGTCCATTCCTCAAATCAATGCTGTCATTAGCAAGGCTCTCAACTGGAAACAGCCTTCTAAACTCTATTACAATCAAGCTACTGCTCCTGATCTACTTCTTGAGGAAAAGAATGATCAAAGTTTGAAATCATTCAACGCTAATCAAATCTACGAATGGAACATAGATGGTCAAACTGAGTATAACATTCTTAATACTCTTCAACACATGACTATGGTCTCTACTGCATATCAGACTGCTTTAGATAGCACTGATGAGACTATAGTAGAAATCCTGACCGCCGGCTTTTCTGGCCAACTCAAAGGCTGGTGGGATAATTATGTTTCTGTCACTGAAAAACATGACATCTTTACGACTGTTAAAACAGATGCTGAAGGAAACATCCTTACTGACAAAGGGAAGCCTATTCCCGATGCCGTTAACACCCTGATCATGGCCATTGTCAAACATTTCATCGGAGATCCTTCCATCTACAAAGATCATTCTGGAGATCTTCTATCTACTCTTAAGTGTAAGACCTTAGGAAATTTTAGGTGGTATCGGGACACCTTTCTTACTCGAGTCTACACTAGAGACGACTGTCACCAACCTTTTTGGAAAGAAACCTTCCTAGCTGGACTCCCAAAATCCTTTAGGAGACAAAGTTAGAGAAAAAATCCGTTCCCAGTTTAATGGTGAAATCCCTTATGATCAGTTAAGTTATAGCAATATCATAGCTTACGTACAAAAGGTTGCCCTTAAAATCTGTCAGGATGAAATATCCAAAAACAATTAGCCAAAGAAAAGGCTCAGAATCGCAGAGATTTGGGAAATTTCTGCCAACAATTCGGTCTTTCTTGTTCTAAAAGCCCGGGAAAGACTAAACATCAAAAACATTCTCAGCACTGGCTGAATAAACCCCAACGAAGAGTCTCTAGGTTCAAGACTCGCCAACCCAATACCAAACTTAGTAGGCCTCCTGATCCTAATCGTCCTCGACAGGACACTAATCTTCCCAATTATTCTAGAGAAACCAGAACTTGTTATAGGTGTGGTCGCAAAGGTCACTTAGCAAGATTTTGTCGAATCTCCTCTAAGGTTCGTGAACTCAATCTTGATCCTATTGTCCAAGATCAACTTAACAATCTCTTGATAAATTCTTCTGATCATAGTTCCTCAGAAGAAGAAGAAGATGAAACTGTCAAGATATCTTCGGACGACATCCAAGCTGATGATGATCTTTCCTCCTATAGTAGTGAAAATTTTGAATCTCCACGCATCAATGTCGTCCACAATGATGAGCAAAATCTATTGCTTGATGCTTTAGAATCCATTCAAGACCTTCAGGATAGAAAAAAGTATCTTGAAAAATTGAAGAAAATCTTTTCCAAAACTAAACCTACACATTCTGATAAAAGGTTTATCAATAATAAGTTTGACCTTACTCAAACTCTTAAACGATTGGAAAAATCTTCAGCCAAGCCAGTCACTATTCAGGACCTCCAGGCTGAAATTCGCTCTCTTAAATAAGAAATCCGAGATCTAAAAACTCAATCACAGTTGCACGAGACTTTCATATCTCAAATAATTGTAGCTCTAGATGATAACATGGTACAAAATGACCATAAAAACTGTAATCGGGATTATGAGTCTGATCATAATTCATCAAACGATGATACTCTCTTTAACAACTTACTCAATCAGTGTAGCATCCAAAAATTCTATATTGATGTTACCATTCTTATAGAAGATTTTGTTCTCAAAACCATCGCTCTGTTTGATACTGGAGCTGATTCAAATTGTATTTTGGAAGGACTTATTCCGACCAAATATTTCCATAAAACTTTCGAAAGACTTAGGACTGCTAGTGGTTATAAACTAGAAATCCAGTACAAGTTTCCTTTAGCAATCATCAAAAAAGATAATCTCCAGATAGAAACTCCATTTCTTCTAGTTAAAAATCTCAAGAATGATGTAATTCTAGGAATACCATTCATCAAGTCCATCTTCCCTATTAATGTTTCCAGTGTAGGTATATCTACCCAGCACTTAGGAAAAACAATCCTGTTCAAATTCCTTGACAGACCCGTCCATAGGAATATCAATCAAGTTAATCGTAAACTTAATCAGATCAATTTTCTAAAACAAGAGATTTCTTTCAAACAAATTGAGAATCAACTTTCTGTTCCTCATATTAGACAACGGATTATAAACCTTTCTGATCGTTTTCAATCTACCGTTTGTTCTAACCTTCCTAACGCTTTCTGGGATAGGAAGAAACATATGGTCAATCTTCCTTATGAAAAGGATTTCACTGATAGACAAATTCCGACCAAAGCTCGGCCTATCCAGATGAGTCATGATCTCGTAACTCATTGTCAAAATGAAATCAAGGATCTTTTATCCAAAGGTTTAATCAGAAAAAGCAAAAGTTTGTGGTCTTGCGCTGCTTTCTATATCAACAAAGCCTCTGAAATCGAGCGAGGGGCTCCAAGGCTGGTTATCAATTACAAACCACTTAATCAAGCTCTTCAATGGATTAGATATCCAATTCCGAATAAAAAAGATTTACTTTCCCGATTACATTCGGCAAAAATCTTTTCAAAATTTGATATGAAATCTGGATTCTGGCAAATCCAAATTAATCCCAGTGATCGCTACAAGACGACCTTCACTCCCTTTGGGCAATACGAATGGAATGTAATGCCCTTTGGTCTCAAAAATGCTCCTTCGGAATTCCAAAATATCATGAATGATATTTTCAATCCCTACTCCAATTTCTGTATTGTCTATATAGATGATATTCTTATATTTTCTCAATCCGTTGATCAACATTTCAAACATCTTGAAACCTTTCTCAATGTCATAAAAAGAAATGGTCTAGCTGTTTCTAAAACTAAAATCTGTCTTTTTCAGACTAAAATCAAGTTCCTAAGTCATTATATCTTTCAGGGAACCATCAAACCTATTTGTCGAGTCATTGAATTTGCTGACAAATTCCCTAATCAGATTCTAGAAAAAAACACAACTTCAAAGATTCTTGGGTTGTTTAAATTATGTCGCTGATTTCTTTCCTCAGCTTAGTAACATGGCAAAGCCTCTCTATGACAGACTCAAAAAGTCTTCTCCTCCGTGGACTGATATCCACACTAATCTAGTTAAACAAATCAAACAGCAGGTTAAAGTATTACCCTATTTGTATCTGCCTAACCCTAATCTCCTTAAGATTGTTGAAACCGACGCCTCTGACATAGGTTATGATGGTGTCCTCAAACAACGCATGCATCATAAAGAAAATTGCATTGCATTTACTTCAAAACATTGGAACAAAGCACAACAAAACTATTCAACTATAAAAATGGAAGTTTTGGCTATTGTTCTGTGCATATCAAAATTTCAATTTGATTTATTAAATAAAAAATTTTTAGTTCGGGTTGATTGTAGATCAGCTAAAGAAATTTTATAAAAGGATGTAAAAAATTTAGCATCAAAACAAATTTTTGCCTGTTGGCAAGCAATTTTAAGTATTTTTTATTTTGAAATAGAATATATCAAAGGTACTTCCAATACTCTCCCTGATTATTTGACTCGTGAATTTCTTCAGGGTCAAAGATTATGAGATGACACCTCCAAAATTAAGAGTGAAAGTTGCCTCGTCCAGAGGTCGTGGAAAAACAGTCCGGGGATCATCCCAGACAAGAACATCAACCTCCTCAGTAGAGGATGTTCAATCCATCCAAGTCCCCTTACAGACTGGAAATCAAGGGTCATCTACCCAGGCTGGGTTATCAACTCAGCAAGCCATCATCAAATCTGGGTCACTTACCCCACAAACTACCAAAGGGTCTACTACCCTAATAACCAAACCATCTGATTATGCGATGGCTCTCCCTACCCTTCAAGCTCTTCAAGACTGTGGGCTTACCAATCTTCCTTCCAAATCTTGGAAACAAATCTTTTCAGAAGAATCTGACGACCTTTTCTGGAATCAAAATTTGAAATCCATTATTTCAGAAATAGCTCAATCCAAATTAAGCTTGCATCCAAAAGAACTGGTTGAGCAACCTCAACCAATTGCCCAAAAACAACCTTCTTCCTATCTACCAAAAGAAAGAAGATTTTATCCAACTATCCAAATGGAACCCGAATTTTGGGATTCTAATCCAAACAAGATTTGCGAAAAAGTCTTTCCACCAACTTTTTTGTTTAAACCTCTTAGTCTCAACAAGACTAGGAAATTTTATGAATTTATTTTGGTGGATTCAAAATCTGTTTCAATTAAACATAATTTTGATAAAAATGATAACCAAGTTATCACCCATTCAACACTTCAAATTTTAAAAGTTTTAACTTTTAAAGATTTTGAAAACAAACCGAATCAAGTAAGAAAATTTTCCCAGCTTTTTGACCCGATTGGTTATACATACTGGGATTATATTCATGCTTGGACCAATGTTTTTTGGTTTCAAAACAAACATCATCGGCATTCTTGGCTGATTTATTTTAAGAAAAATGTTCGATATTTCTTCCCTCAGTGGTTTGCTGAGTGGTGGGATTTCTTCGGACCCATCGAATCTATCCTTCCTGAAGATATCAAGGTAGGATTTAATCAGTTTAAAACAAGAATTGAAGAAGGGAATAATCCATTCCACCCATCTCTTCGATTCTTCTCAATCTTCTCCTTGGCTTGGATATTCGCCTGGCACCATCAGTACCAGAAGAACTCAACAAATCCGAAGCTCCTTCCAATGTTAGGAAAACAAGCCTCAGTTAAATGGTGGGATCAATTCAATGCCTCCAATGCTAATACTGATGGAGTGGCTTTATGGTTCCAAAAGAACCCAAAAAGCCTTAAACCGGCAGACCTCGAGACCTGCCAGTTTCTTAATCGCAAAGCCAAAATTGCAGCTGCTCTTGCAGCATCAACTGATGATGAAGCCTTGGCTGCAAATCTTCATCAAATCTTGAATCTCTTTCAGACAGACTCCGAAGCAAGTTCGTCTAAAGGCAAGAATAAGAAAGAAGAATCGTCTCCATCCTCTTCCTCCGGTTCATTTTACCAGATCGAAGAGTCTGACGAAGACTAACCTAAGACCCACACACATTTTTACGAAAAGTCACTATTCATCTCCGAGCATTGTAGCGGAGCCGCCATTCACTGTTCAGTACTGTACACTATTCACTGTAGCAGAAAATTAAGTTACTGTTGTAATAGTATATTTTATTGTTGTAATAGTAGTTTTTAAAGTTCTATAAATTGTAAGGATCTGATCAGACAAGGGAGGCAGATCGAGATCCTCTCTCTCTCTCTCTCAGTCTCAACTTTGTAATTCTCTTTCTCAATCAATACAATTGTTTTGTATTATTATCTGCATTCTCAAATCATATTTGTGAAAACCTGAGATTTGTAAGCCTGGTTCGCCAGGTGTGCTCTTGATATCCGGTCTTGTGCGGACTACCGCCGTGTAACATCCGGTTTATCTGTTGCATGCATTGCATATCTCATATTCTCTCCTATTAGTTGTTAGATCCTGTATCTGGTATCAGAGCCTGTATCTTGGATTGTTAGATCCTGTATTTTATATATATAAAATAATGTATGTATGTGTATGTGGCATATCATATAAGGTATCTTAGAGCATTTTCAACAAGAAATGCTTGTAAAGTTCTAAAAAAATAATGAGTTGTTTGAAATAACTCTTTTATTAGAGTAATCTTATGTGACAATTCAAGTTGTTTAAAAAGTAGATAAGTTGTTTTATCAAACAACTGTTGCTTATAATTAAAAAATAATTTTCACAAAATCTATACAAATTAATAATAATACACAACTAAAAAAAATTATAAAATTGTGATTTTTTTTAGAGTTGGAGTTGCTTATAATTTTCCATTGGACGAAATTGAGTATGAGTTGCTTAGTAATTACATGACACTGTGTCAAAAGAGCAAATATGAGTCATTGAAATAAAAATTAATGGTTGAGATCAAATTGTACACATCCACTCATTCTCTCTCTTCTACCATTTATCATCTGTCACTATTTTTTCTCTATTTATATAGGGTGTGTTTCGCAAAACTAACTGAAAAGCTAGCTAAAAGTTGAAAAACTGACTGAAAAGCTAGTTGTAAGTGTTTGGTAAAATTAACTGATCAACTAGCTGAAAGTTATAAAATGACAAATAAAGACATTATTAATTATTAGATCAACCATGAGGTATTTAAAATAATTATAACATATTTTAATAATATAAATTAACTATATATATTTAAATTATAAATTATTATAATTATATATTTAAATTATAAATTCTATAGTAACATATTTAAATTATAATTTTTTATAATTATATATTTATATTATAAATTACTATAGAGAATTAGTGGAGGACAATGCATTATTTAATGAAGGGTAAATATATAAATTACTATAGTAACATATTTAAATTATAATTTTTTATAATTATATATTTATATTATAAATTACTATAGAGAATTAGTGGAGGACCATGCATTATTTAATGAAGGGTAAATATATAAAAATAAAAACAGCTAGTAGCTGAAAATAGAAGATCTTTTGTATAAACTACTTGGAGTAACTTTTTGAAAAAGTTAGTAGGTCCTAAATATTTGTTATACAAACGGAGCTAAAATTATTTTATCAACCATTTTAGTTAGCTTTTCAACTTTCAGCTGACTGAAATGACAAAACAAACACACTCATAGAGAAAAAAGTTTAATTAGTATGCAATGTCAAACACAACCATTTTATTTATGATAAGTTCGTTGACTTTACTAATTAATATTTTAAAATTCATATAACGACGTTGTGATTAGACATCAGTGTGTATATGTGTGTGTGTCTATATATATATATATAATGAGACCTATTAGGTAAGAAAAAAATGTATAATGAAAGATGAGAGAAATACATAATAAAAGTAAGATTAAAAATAACAACTTGATAGTTGTGGTCACCACTGCCGTCACCACATTGTCGTGATTACCACCACCCTACTACCGTCGTGGCGGTGGTAGTTGTGGTGATGACCGTGATAGTTGGGTGGTGGTAATAGTAGTGATCGTGACAGTGGGGAAGCAATGACAATGATTATAGTGGAATTGACGGTGGTGGAAGGTAGGAGGTATGGATAAGCTATGATGAAGAAAATACATGATCTTTAAGTTATTTATTTTAACCTGAGACGTTATTTTTAAGCTTATGTTCATTATCTATTATTCTCACCTCTTATAATAAAATTTTCTCTCACTTGATATGCCTCATATATATAATTTTTTCATTTTCACCTTTGATTAACTTAATAAACTAAGTGGTAGTTTTCACTTGGTAAGGTAAAAAATAGCACAATATATTATAAAATAAAAGATAAAATTATTTTTTAACTAGCATCTGGTGACAAATAATTGTTTACCTAACACGTGGTGTAGGGTGATGACAACAGGTAAATTTTATAATATTATTAATTAGCAATTTAATTATTTTATTAATTACATGTAATAGTTAAGCTTAATTTCTCATATCACAACAATACGTGTATTTTCACATAAGTATGGGAGACACACTTAAAAAAAAAAATATCAAAATTTCACTACAATAATATGTTTATGATACATCTTACATAAATATAGTAGTCAAGCTAGCATATTTATAATATCACAAATCTATAAAATGTACCACACCATTGTAAACAAATCCACTTTTATTTCATCTTCTTTATATAAATATCTGTAACCAATCCCATTTTAAAAGATCCTCCACATATCTTTGTCATTGTGTGCATTTGGAAAGTTTGTGAAGTAAAAGTAATCACCTCTCAACACTCTTTTCTCACATGTCTTCTTCAACTGCTTTTCTCTAGCTCTCTCCCACGTTCTCTCTCGCTATCTCCCAAATCCCACTCTCTCTCTTTAGTATTTTTTTTCATTTTAGTATATTGAGTTTTGGTTTTTTATATTTTTAAAAAATTCATTTTAGTCAAATTTTTTCGTATTTACTTAACTTTTTTACAACTTTAAAATTTTAAAACCATTAAATTAAAATATTAATGACTAAAAGCTGTCATTATATTTATTTTTAATCTTATTAAAATCATAATCATGATAACTTTTTAAAGTATAATTCATCTTCAATATTAAGTATTGTAGCTACCTACAATAATTATGTCTATTGTACACACAGTACACAAAGATATTAATTAGAAACTTATACTAATTTTTTTTTAAAAGACTTAAATGAAACTTTTAAAAGCTAATGTAGCAAAATTAAAAAAAAAAAGAGAAAAAGGATTGTGTTTTTTCGGTGTAAAAAAATTTACACTAACATTTAACCACAACTCTTTATTTGTGGTAAGTTTGTGATGAAATATTTGTGTAAAATCCTTTTATACATTAATACATACTAATTAAACTCAATAAAAAAATATATTGAAACATAATGGAACAAAATTAATATTTAAGTATTTATAATTAATAATATAAATGAAATATGAAGTAGAATTTTAATTATTATAATATATATGACTATTCTCTGTCTTTTAATTTGTAAATATATGAAATGCTAAAATAGATTTTAATTTTAATATCAAGTAAAATTTTAATAAAAAAATATGTACAATTATTATATTTATTTTAAAATTTTACTTTATATTAATAATTAAATATATGAATTTTGTAATAAACTTCTGAGTTTAATTGGTATACATTATCAGTGTAAAAAATTTTTATACTGACATTTAATCATGATTTTTCATTTATGTGACTTTTAAAATAATAACGAATAAAGTCAACAAATTTATGAAGATGCTATGATTGAACATCACTATAAAATTTTTTACACTGATCATGTATACCAATTAAATTCTAAATTTTATATCTAAGTATAATTTATTTTCAAATTACAGGTAAGTATATTTTTTATCCATCGTTACTTATTTTTGCTAAACAACAACGAACGTGTTAAATTTCCTAAAAATTATTATGACATCTTTAACAGCAGCGACGTCATAGGAACAGGAGAAGCGATTTCGGTTTTAGTAATATATATAGAGAGAGAATTTTTTTGTAATACTCACCAAAAAAAAAAAATTCTCTCCTCTAATCTTTTTTATATAAAACTATAATTTTCTTGAAATATATATTAATTTTTGCTATAAAAAATTATATTACCATTACATCAAACACTACATTTTGAAATTCATAGAGCTAAAATACAACATACAACATACAAGTGAGAGGAAAACCTTCACACCTTGAACTAGTTTTTGAGATTGATTAGGCCTATCTACATTTTAAGATGTATAAGAGCTTATTATAAATGGCTCTTTTTTCCTGCACCTCGATATTTTTTTCATGCACCTCCATAATGTTTAGAAATAACAAAAATAGTTTTAAATAAAAAAAGTTAAAATTTTGTTATTCCGTGCCTCTCATCTTCTTGAGTCTTAATTATGTAATCTAGACTTGTAGAAACAATTTTTTTTACAAGTCCAGATTATGTAATCTAGACTTGAAAAAAATTTGCAATTACTAGTCTGGATAGATCAATGACCAATTTAGACTTAGCTCGTATTGACTTATCTGAACTTGTAATAAAATTTGCAAATATTTTTACAAGTCCGGATTGAGTAATTTGGACTTGCAAAAACAATTTTTTTAGAAAATCGCTAAAAAATTTGCAAGTACCTAGAAGTGAGAATAAATGAAGGTGAACGAAAGTGCTCCAATGAAGGGTGTGCGAGACTGTAGCAGAGGTTGTTGGACATCGCAATAGGGTGCACAGACGACAAGACAAGGAGTATGGAGGTTAGGGATGACAAATAAACCCGTACTCGTGGGTAATCCTCGAACCTACCCTAAAGTTGATGGGAAATCCACAATTTAACCGGGTACAGGTATGAGTATGAGGAATACTCAAGTTGTTAAGTCAGGGATGAGGATATACATACTCACCCCATACCCATACCCACCTCACCTCATTCTTATTTTAATGACTAAAATATTCATTTGCCTTAAAAAAAAGAAATATTTGACATTTAATTAACAAATTACTTTGTATTTATTAGATAACTTTTAAATTAATATAATTATATTTAAACATTATTTTTTATTAAATGTTATTATAATTTTTTAGGGTATGAGACGATGATGATGATGAGTTTCGGAAGCAGGGATGAAAATGAGAATGTCACACTCATCCCTGCCCCATCCTGTTACCATGCCTAACGGAGATCGCCGATGAAAGATGCACATAAATTTTAATTTTTTTTTACCAAAGTTATTTTTTACTTTTCATAATGTTATGGAGATGCAAAAAGAAAACATGAAAATGCAGAAAAAAAAGCAAACATAAACCCAGTAAAATAAAATCACCACCATTTTATGTTATCCATATACCAAGCCCAGTAATATTGAGGGTGATGAGTGTATTAGGAAACAAATTCAAGTCCTACTATATTTTGAAATCTACACGCTATAACATTGTAGAGAATTTCTTCGTGCACTCGAATAAGTTATCCTTACACTTCTATAATTTCTCAAAATGGCAAAAAAACCTTTAATGAAAACAATAAAAATTTAATTACCACACACTTCTTTCTTTTCTCTTTCATTTGTACCTCTCTCTCGTTTCACATGTCTCTCGTTTTGCATCTCTCTCGTTAACTTCTCTTGCATGACTTCGTTTTTCTTCTCACTGAATCAATGATTTTCTCTTCTTCTTGGCGTGTTGTTGTTCATCCTCTTTGCGTTTTTGTTCTTTGTGGTTCAGTTTTGCGTTTATCTTCTCTCAGCACATTAGCTTTTTTTAAAAGTCCAGACACCCTTATTCGGACTTGTAAAAAAATTTATAAATTTTATTTTACAAGTCTGGATACCCTTATCCGGACTTGTAAAAAATTTTGAAAATTTTCTTTCACAAGTCTGGATACCCCTGTTCGGACATGTAAAAAAATTTGTAATTTTTTTTACAAGTCTGGACACCCCTGTCCGGACTGAATCCGGAAAATCTTGTCCGGACTTGTAAAAAAATTCGCAAATTTTTCTTACAAATTCGGACACTCCTATCCGGACTTGTAAAAAAAATTGCAATTTTTTTTACAAGTCCGGACACCCCTATCTGGACTGAGTCCGAACACCCCTGTCCGGACTAACTCCAAAAACCCTTGTTCAAACACTTAAAAAAATTTGCAAATTTTTTATTATAATTAAAGTTATTTTTTTATCTAGGGTATTTGAGACTTTTCCTTTCTTTATAGAAGTGTAGGGTGAAGTTATAGAGGTGCAAAAAAAAATTCTCAACATTGTATTTTGAAATATACATTGTGCGAAGGCTTCCCTTGCATTTTGCCCTATTTGAAAAAAAATATAAACATGACATTAGTGGGATTTGATCCACGCACATGTCTTTACCATTTTCAGCACGTTCAATTTGGGTCACGTGATTTTTCGCTATGCAACAATGTATTTTTGAAACTTGTGTTTCGCAAAGGCTTTTACTTCCAAATCTTAAATAAGTCTTTTATTTTTAAAGTTTAACAAAAATTTATTTTTAGTCTTTAAAATTAAAATATATTTTTTTAGTCCTTAATTTATTTTTAGTTATTCTTCTTCCTTTAATATCATTAAAAAATTACTGACAAAAAACATATTTATGTACTCGTGAATCACTCTTCTTCTCAACCCTAATCTCCTCAATTTTTAATTTTATATACAACATAGTTAAATATATAAGAACTTATAACCAGACAACGTTAATTAAAAGTAGGTTCTTACAATTTTATAACCTATTAATTAAAATAGGTTCTTACAATAAGGAAATTTCATATAGAAAATCAGAATATCTTATATAGCTTCAATCTCCTTTTCTTTCTCACTTTTCCTTCACACACTCTCTCTTGCATGTCGCTACTTTCTCTCTCAAACTTCTTTCCTTTGCATGTGACACCTATATGTGTTGGATTTTAATGCGATTTTTTCTATTGTTCCTTATTCTAAGAGTTGATCCTCAAAGGTAAGTCGATCCTAATTTATTAGATCTTTTACCGTTCATTTTTAGCTCGATCGTTCCTGTTGAGGGGAGATTTCCTTGAAAACATATTTCTTCTTAAAATTTTCCTTGGAATTGGGTCTTTTAAGGTCCTAAGTGATTTTTGTGTGTAAATTCTTCTCTATCCTCAAAATCATCTTTTCAGGGAAAATAGATAAGTGAAACTCTTTTGTTGATTTTAGTCAATAGAACGATGATTTGGTAGTTGAGAGATTTGAGCTATTTGAGATAACGAGTATTTTGATTATATTTTGAGCTATTTAAAATTGCATGTATTTTAAGTTAATTGAGTTAACATATTTATTGATTATAATTTGAGCTAATTAAGTTAGCATATTTGTTGATTGTGTTGTGAGCTAATTGAGTTAGCGTATTTGTTGATTGTGATGTGAGTTAATTGAGTTAACATATTTGTTGATTTTAATTTGAACTATTTGCGATAGTGCACATATGGATTACATAGTTGAGCTATATGGGATAACATGCGTGTTAATTATATTATTGAGCTATATGTGATAGCGTATATTTTGACTGTATGAATGAGTTATTTGAAATAGTGTGTGCATTGATTGCATGATGGAGCTATTTGAGATAGTGTGTATGTCGATTGTGTGAATATCTATATGATTATTCATGATTGGTTTGGGGGCTGTTACCTGTGATAACTAAGTCGTGTGCATTTAATTAGGGATATCTAAAGGGTTGATGTGATCTTGGTGTTTTACGCAAAAAGATGTACTCGGGTAAAGACTGAATGTTCATTGGGTCCTATGGATGCCATACATCAGTCAGAAAAACATTAGTCAAAAGTGCTGATGAGTATTTCCCGAGTTTTAGCTAATGGAACATTGGGTTAAATAGATGTTAGACACCAGTTGAAAAAGAAAGTGGATTGGGTCACCTTAGTATTCAAATTCAATACGTGTTTTTCAGAAAACGTTGAGTCTTATGATCTTATTGAGACGTGTGCTTATGTTCAGGGAATATAAGCGTATATGACATGTTTGCTAGTGAATTGTATCATGTTTAATGGTTGAGCTATATTACGATAGAATGATCATTTTATTATGTTTCATGCATTGACTTATTCTGTTTGAGCTTACCCTTGTTTGTGTGTGTTTATATCTGACTACGATGATTGTGCTTTGCATGAGAGTAGATGATAGTGGTGGATCTCAAAAGTACCACAATCAACACTCTATTACCTACTCGTAACAATCCATAACACATTCCATTAATCATTATTTCAGTCAGTCACCAATCTGAAAACATTCATAAATTCAACATATCATTTATACACAATTTATTCATAAAATAACAAGACAAACCATTAACAAAATTTACATAACATATTCAAGCTCAAAAACTTATAAAAATCTCAATCACTCACATGTAAATACATTCATATCATCAAATCAAAGTTCTCTTAAAATTAAAACAGTTATCAAATCTCCTTTACCTATTTCTTCCTTAAAAGTTGAATTTGCAGAATAAGGGGGATTCAATCATAGGAATAATACAAAACCTATAAAAAATCTCAAAACAAAAATGGTACCTAAGAAATTGAGATTTTAAAGAGAATTTCCTTTCAATGAGAAAGATTGAACAAAAAACGAATGAAAAAAGATTTCAAAGAATTAGGATCAGACATACCTATAATGATTAACACTCAAAATCAAGAGAAATGGAAAACATTTTGTTGAATTCTGCTCGAGTTTGGATGACCAAACAAAGAGAAGAAGAAAACAACCATTAAAGAAGAAAAAAAATGAAGAAAAAAAGAAGATACACGAAGGAGAAAGAAAAAGGATAAGAAAGTTTATAGAGTTGGAGTGTATTTAATGATTCTGCTTTGCTAAATGCAATCCCCCATTTTCAAATGGATTTTCTGAATAAATTTTCGTAAAATAATTCAAAATACCTCAATTCAAAAGAATATATATTATCATGACTTCTGACCTTCCTAAACTTATCCACTATTATTCCATTATTTATAAATCACTTAAATTCAATTACATTCATAATTAAATAAATAATTTTCCTTAAAAAATAAAACATATGTATAAACACTTCAATCAAATATTTCATAATTAATTTATTATTTACACTTAAATTAAATTTAATTTCCCTTTTAATTATTACACACTTATAACATTTATTTTAAACGCTATAGAAGTGTGAACAGAAAATAAGGATGCTAAAAAAATACCTTTTAAAAAAAATTTTATATTTTAAACTTTTTCTACATTTATGGGGTGCTATTTATGGGGTGATGAGAGAAAGTCTCTTCAATTTGATGATTTAACTTTTATTATGATAGTTACTCATTATGAATATCACGAATATCTACCAATTTAAAAGATAAAAACTATTAAAAAATTATTTTGTTATAACGAGATGTAAATATGACTCACAGTTAATAAAACAATTAAATCTACGGTAAGATAATTACTTATGTTGGTTATACGTATTTTAAGAGTAATTTTCTAAAAATTTTTAATTAATAATTATTGAAAAGCAATTAAAAATAAAATTAAAAACTAAATATAACACAAAAGGTAAATTATCTTGAAATTTGTTACAGAATTTTGTTTTTATTTATTATAATATTTTATTTTTAAAAATATTTTGAATACTTACAACTAATATGCCATAGATATTAGGAAGCAATTGTCAAAACAAACTACCCCAAGACGTGGAAAGCGGACCCCACTTGACACCTCCCATCTTAACAATAGGTTAGGCATATTCTATCACATATCCTTTTTTCTTTTTCTTTTTCTTTTTCTTTTTTCTGCATCAAATCAAATCTAAAAAAAATCATATTTTATTTTTTAACGTTATTATAAACACACCAATATTTTATTTTATTATTTTCGAATTTTTTTCACTTAATTAATCTCCTTTCACGAAGTCAATCTATTTTAGTGTTTTAAGATAGAGTTATATTTCTATTTTCATCTTTCCATGAAAATTAATAAGTTTTCTGTCTCTTTTAAGATATATTAGTTTAGGAGATATATAAAATAATATGATTGAGTTATTAAAAAATGAGTGAAAAAAAAGAAAGGATGTGAATTCTATTATCTCAACTAATAAAAATTAACCTTATTAATAGTATAATTTGAATTCGAGTTTTGTGGATTGGAAATATGATTGATAAAAAAATTTATTAAAAATAAAAATTAGTTTTCTACAAAATTACTCAATGATAAATTCATAAATAATAAATATTTCATACCTATGTTATTTTTTTTTTTTGAATCATACCTATGTTATTATGGATGACTCAAAACACTTGAGCCAATAATTAAATAATACACCTTAGCTCATGAATCCAAGTATCCAATCATTTGTTTGAATGAATCTCAATCAGGAGTTTATTTTCTCTTTCTATTATTATTATTAGAATTTATTTTCTCCTTCTGTGTTTGAATGAATTTGAAACCAGTATAAACGGATTACTTTACTGATTTCTTAATATATTTCTTAACTGCAGAATCGGAATTCATGCACACTAAAGATCATAAATTTCAAAGGATCTTTTGTATTTTGTAATTTCTGTTTTATGATTTGAATTTCATTTGGGTTCTTCATATGTAATATTTGTAAATTAAGTTTTAACCAAAAATTTTATGAATTTCAAGTTAATTATTACCATATACACATTAAAAATTAATAGACTACCGCTCTATTTACTTTATGAATTACCATATACTTGAAAAAATAGAAATCAAAACCTGTCCCGACACAAATACCAATTATATAAAAATAAAAATATTTTAGGTCACATTTGTTTTGATTGTGTTTTCTCGTAAAAACAGCAAATAGTATCTAATTACAATTTAAAAACACTTTCTAATTTTTTTTTAAAAAACAACTGAAAATAAAAAATAAAATATTTTAATATTTTATAATTTTTTATTAAAATTGATTAAATTTAATAATATTATTTTTTAAAAACAAAAAATATCAAATAAGAATAAATATATTTTTTAAATATTAAAAATAATTTAATATTTTTCTTAACTAAAAATCACTTTAATAAATTTAATTGATATATATTATATGTGATATTGACAATATTTTATGTTTACAAAAATTTGTTAATTTAATATAAAAATATTTAAAACTATATTAATTAAATTCGTATAAAATTATAAAATTTGATATTTTAAATTTGATATATTAATATAATAATAATAATAATTATAATTATAAATATAAATAATAGATTATGGATGATATATTATTGATTATGAATGACAGCATAACAGGTGAGTTTGGTTGGTATAATTCCCCTTGTCCCTCTGCTCTGCTTTGCTCTGTTTTGCTTCGGTGAGTGGTTAGGGCAATTATGGAGTTGATACAGAGCCGTGTGGAGCCGTGGATGAGGGAGCAGAGGGCGAGGCTGTTGGGGCTGAAGGAGAAGGTGTCGTGGGGCCCACTCCAGTGGCGGATGAAGTGGCCGTGGGCCTCCCACCGCGAGCACAAGAAGCGGATCCAGCAAGAGTTCCTGCGCCTCCGCAACCTCTGCCGCGCCCTCAGGGCTGACTCTGTTTCCGATTTGCAGGACCTTCTCTGTTGCATGGTCCTCTCCGAATGCGTCTACAAGGTACTCTGCTTCCTTCTATTCAATTCGCCTCTTCCCTCAATGAATACAACATGTTTGTGTTAATTGCTGTGTGAGGGGTTCTGTTTGGTTTCTGATTAAATTTCGGCACAATTGGGAGTTAGTTGGTTAGGGAGTTATGACATTATGATCATGGCTTGCACCCCCTTTTTGTTGAGAGTCCCACGTTGGGTAGCTGATAATTGGTGGTTTTGTTGAGAGTTGGGTCACCGAAAGGGCTTCCTGTAGGTTGGATTAAGGTATAAACTTATAGATGAGTGAAGTGTTCTGGAACATCAAAAGTCCCACTTCGCTTAGGAATCGAGGTTAAGGGTTGTTTATAAACACTCTTCTCTCTTAACCCACTGTCCACTGAGGAGGCAGTTACTATAACAGAGTCACCAAGCTTCAAAGCTGAGGGCTACAATTGGGTAGTGTCAATAGAGTGAAAGCTGGATGTCAGCCCTTAAAAGGGGTTGACAATGTTAGAAGTCCTAGATTTGGTATAGCTTAAGTCCTAACAACGGGTGTTGTTGAGATTGGGCAGTGGAAAGGACTACTTTTATAGGTTGGAGGTGTAAACTTATTAACTAAATACTGGTAGATGAGTGAAGTCCTTAGAATGAGAAGGGCCTACCATTGGGTCAATGTTGATAGAAACAACTGGCAATTGATGTTGAGATTGGGCAATGGAAAGGGCTACTTATAGGCTGAAATAAGATGTAAACCAAATACTGATAGATGAGTGAAGTTGTTGGAATGAGAAGGGCTACCTGTGGATCAATGTTGATAGAATGAAAGCTAGATGTCAGTCCTTAAAGAGAGGGTGAATGTTAGGAGTCTCATATTGGGTAGATTAAGTCCTAACAATTGGTGTTGTTGTTGTTGAGAGTTGGGCAATGGAAAGGGCTACCTATAGGTTGGATTAAGGTGTAAAACAAATACTGAAAGATGAGTGAAACCCTTAAAATGAAAAGGGCTATCACTGGGTCAGTGTTGATAGAGTGAAAGCTGGATGCCTTAGAAAGGGGGGTGGCAATGTTATGAGTCCCAAATGTGGTACTTAAGTATTGAGGCTCTCCCACCTAATAGACTATTCTTCTGGGTTGGACTCCTCTTGTGCTTAAATCCTAACACATTTTGTCTATTAGAAACAATATTACTGCTGTGTAGTTCACAAGAATTTTGACATACAAGAAATTATACTAAAGGATTTTGAATAACATATTTCTCACTTCTATAAGACAGTTTAAGAGAATTACCTGGACATAATGCAATCTTCCAGAGTATCTAGTTAATTCTCCTCTCATACAATGGTGTAGAGCACTTCTTACACTTATTTTTTCTTTGGTAAATAAGATCTTTTCTTGTATGAAATTTCAAAGAGAATATACAGAATTATAGATATAGAGTGGAGCATATTGTGGGGGGGACGGCTAGTGTATGCTAGCAACTGCCATGATGGTCAAGCCAAGGTTTTAAGAGATGGTTTCATCACTGCAATTGTGATAGCATCAGCAACATGAAGGTTTTGGGGTGTTTGGGGCCTCCTTTGTCTTTCATTTCCCGCGATGTTGAGAGACATGGTTTCAAGTTGCGGATTTTAAGAAAATAGGAATTGAATTGTTACATTTGAAGGGCCTTTTATGTGTACGGAAGTGATTTCTTAGAAATGTTTGTTTGCTTTCATATTGTGTTGTTCTTTAGAGGCAATCCCATGTGTGGGGACCCCTTTGTCTTTCATTTCCCGCGATGTTGAGAGACATGGTTTCAAGTTGCGGATTTTAAGAAAATAGGAATTGAATTGTTACATTTGAAGGGCCTTTTATGTGTACGGAAGTGATTTCTTAGAAATGTTTGTTTGCTTTCATATTGTGTTGTTCTTTAGAGGCAATCCCATGTGAGATACTGTTGGGTACTATGCACTATATAAGTTTAAAACTTCATTACACACATCTAGTAGGACTTAACATTTTACCTAGGCATCCTTAAATATAATGTTGGCAAAAGGTGTTCTTACTAAATGCCTATTTAGTTATGTTTTATAGTGACTGCTTATAAATTAAACTTCTTTTTTTTTTTTTATTTATATCTTTTGTTTTGGTTATAATTGTAGAAAACATATAGTAAATGCTAAGTGGCTTCTTAAAGTAATTAGAAATCTGTTTTCGTTTTTTCCAAAAGTTTAAATAATTGGATGAATCTTTTAGAAGTTTAGTTATTTTTCTTGAGAAAATGCTTAAATGAATAGGCTCTGAACCTTAGGCTGTATATAAAGATTTCTGTTTATTTGTTTTGATGGTCATGAAGCTTTTCACGAATATCACCATGGTGTTTACTATAGTTAAATGTTATTTGTATAGCGGCTTTAGAAAATATATTGGTATTCTGTGGTCTTTGAATTATCTGCATGGTATATATACCCTAGAGTCTCGGACAAGTGCTTATAACAATTTTAACTTTAATAGGTTTTTATTGGGACAGTGCTTGCTTGAATATTTGTTATCTGGTTAAAATCAACTTATACTCATTGTCATTTGTGACTTTCCTATATGATAGAGACCTGCTGCTGAGATGATTCGAGCTGTAAATAAATTTAAGGATGATTTTGGTGGACAAGTTGTTGCTTTGGAGCGGGTGCAACCTTCATCAGATCATGTTCCTCATAGGTTTTTATTTATTCTTTATACAATTTACTCATTCTTCTAATCATATATTAATTGCATTAATACCAGCCTGCTGTTATATATTTTGATATTGGGAGGCTTTTATCCTTTATCAATGTTGTCATTCTTGCTAGAATATATTTGGATTATATTTTGGAGGGGGTGGGTAAATGAAGAGGCTATTTGTATTTTTTTTTAATATTAATTGGAAGTTTTCTTTATTTTTAATAATTGTTTCTTAACATAGTTGTTTTAGTTTGTTCTGTTTAGAGTTTTTGACAATCTAGCATGTGAGTTATTTGACAGCTCAAATTTCCCAAAAGAAATATATAAATAATTGCAATTACCTTATCAGTTACCTATTAGATTGTTGGATTTTCTATCTAATGTGTTTGGTAGAGAGGAAAGAAATAGAGTAGTAGATAGAAATAAAAATGACGAATGGAAATAGGTGAGAAATAGTACAAATGGATCACACCACTGTTAAAATTATTTCCACCTTATTTTCCCTCTTCGAAACACGTAAATAATTTCTATCCACCCTATATGATTTCTTTTCATGCTATCTGACAAAGGTTAAACAGAATTGTGCAATCAAGTATTTTGTCCCTGTTTCTTCTTAGACTGTATAAGATTATGTACTGTAGGGTTAAAGTTTTATGGATACTCCTGTTTAGGGTTCTTTTATCATACTTATGCAGTGGATGACATAGAGGAGGGATTTGGATGTTATTTGTAACATAAAGATATTACTCATGATTAAGGGAAAAAACCAACTAGACAATAAACTCAATGTAGCTGGAATAAAGATATTTGGGAATGAATGCAAATAGAGAAAAAGTTGGGAAACTGAGAAAAAACTATTATCAAGACCATTAAAAAAGATTTAGAGATCAACAGTTTGTCCATAGTGCATAGACATGATCTATGATAGAACATTATGGCATTGTTCAATCCATGTAGTTGACCCTTACCAGTGGGAAAGGACTTAGTTGTTGCTGTTGTTGTGTGATTTTGTCATACTTATTTGATTATTATGGTCATGCAGGTATTTGTTGGCAGAGGCAGGAGACACTTTATTTGCTTCCTTTATAGGAACAAAGCAGTACAAGTGAGTTTTTCATATGATGCTTTACGTAAGCCTTTAAAATCATTGCAACTTCAAGAATCTTTACCTTTTTTATGTTGCTGAAAGGGATGTAATTGCTGATGCAAATATACTTCAAGGTGCCATCTTTCATGATGATGCTGTTGAGGAATCAGACACACATGCATCGACTGAATCTGACAAGGATGAAAACCAAAATGGAAAAGACTACATGTGGAATCCTCTACAATCAAATTCTAAAAAACCGAAGAGTAAATACAAACCTGCAGCTCACAGGGTAAATAAGTGTGTTATCCAATATAATATCTTTTTGCAATTAAATTAATTGGTAGACTCTTAACTCTTTTTGTAAATTTTTAAATAGGCCTGATAGTTTGTTCCAATAGTTGCTTCAAGTTTTTTAATGGGTTCCTTGAATCCAGTCTAATTATTATTATTTTTTTTTTATTATTATTATACAGCTACCTGATAACAAACTGTAGGGACTTACTTTGAAATATTAAAAAATGTGAAGGATCCTATAGATTAATTTAACCATTTTGTAAAATTTCTACAGATTGTTGCTTCTCTATATGGTAAATTTATAATATGTTAATTTCCATGATGCCTTATATTTCTTGCTTTTTAATTTTCATCTGTTAGCTTTTTTCATAGTATCTCAATCAAGAGTAATATTACAACCTTAGTTGTCAATATTTTGTTATAGATCAATACTATTTGTGTAAATATTATGTCTTTCAAGTTTCAATTCCAATAATTTCCTTCATATTCCTAATACTTCTCAGGGTTTCATGGCTCGTGCTAAAGGAATACCTGCTCTAGAATTGTATAGGCTTGCTCAAAAGAAGAAACGGAAGCTTGTTCTATGTGGCCATTCACTTGGTGGTGCAGTGAGTTTGATTCATCCATTTGGATTTCAAAACATTGCTTCCTGTGTTTGAACAATTTATGTTTATTAAGTTCCTCATATTTTGTACAGGTGGCTGTATTAGCTACTCTTGCCATTTTGAGGGTAGTTGCTGCTTCATCTTCATCAAAGGAAAATGAAAATGTCTCTATCAAATGTATTACATTTTCTCAACCTCCCGTTGGAAATGCTGCTTTGAAGGAGTATGTTTTCCCTGTACTTTTTTTCTCTTTCTAAAACTGCCTATCCTTTTTCAAACCTGCAAAAGTAAGATATTAATTAGTTATTTTCCGTTTTTTGCTTTTCTTTCCAGCTATGTTAATAGAAAAGGCTGGCAGCATTATTTCAAGAGTTACTGCATTCCAGAAGATCTGGTTCCACGGATTTTATCTCCTGCTTATTTTCACCATTATAATGCTCAGACTCAGCCAGGACCTTCTGAGAATGAGACTAACAGCTCAATATTCAGAAAACATGAGCAAGGAATAGGGAAGCCAAAAGAGAAGGATGCAGAACAGTTGGTTTTGGGGGTAGGTCCTGTGCAGAGATCGTTCTGGAGACTCTCAAGGTTAGTTCCTTTGGAAGGTCTACGAAGACAATTAAGTAAACACAGAGAAAGACAGGTCAATTTTGTTGAAACAAATTCATTGCCTGATTCTCTTGCTAATACTTTGATTGGGGAGGAAGTAGTTGAACCACAGTCACTTGAAATACAAGAGGGTTCTGATGGCATATCACTCAAGCCTTTACCTGAAACCAATAAACATTCATTAGAGGTTCCAACTAATGGGAAAACAGATACAAAGAATAATGCAATAACTGGAGATGAAGGAAAGTGGCGCCGAGTGCCTTATTTACCTTCATATGTGCCATTTGGACAGGTAGACATTTCGAACTGATGATTTGTTTCAGTTTTCTTTTACAACAATCACTATAGATTCTGTAGTATATCACTTTCTTACTGTTTCTTGGTTTATTGATTTTGCATGTTATTGTTATTGTGCTTGCATGAAAAAAGGTTTATTGATTTGTCCTATAAAATGATAACTACTGGATTAGAAACTAGAATGAAATGAAATTTTATTTATCAAATCCTTAATTTCCAATCAAAACCAGTATGATAGCTCATAACATAATAGACAAGAGCAAAATCTACAAGAATGATTTAATAAACTCCCAGGAATTATTTGAGAGCCTGGTCTGTTTACTGAAAACTAATTCTCACCACCTGACCCACTCCTCCTCTCAACCCTTCTTATTATAAGCAACTGCCTTATTCGTGTTGTTGAACTATATCCCTTAACTAATAGACCTGTCAATACGCCCCTGTCAAAAGTCCCCCTCTAAACATTCACCTAGTCCTCAAGGTGAGCAACTTGTGTCTGCTTGAATGAAATTAGTTCCATTGATGTTCAGTTGATTGGGATGACTAAGTCAGTTTGACCCTGTGGTGCATGAATAGCTTCCAATTCTCCTGGCTCTAACACAATCATATGAATCTGTTTGTAGTGTTTTCTTTGTTATTTTTGGCCATGAGACAGCACAGGAGGATCTTGTAATTATACTAAAATCTCATGGCTCCCTTGTGAACTGCACTAATCCACATGTTTGCAGCTGATAGTGATCAAGATCCTCTGCCTAATTGTGCTTTTGTGGTGGGTTGTTGGTAGTATCCGAAAGCCAAAACCTCCATTGTTGCCAATGGTTCAGTCATTGGCTTTGCTCATGTCAAACATAAGGCATTAAGGCTTCTATTAGGATCCAATTGCAAGGTATGGTACTTGAGTGCCACATTGGAAGTATGGGATTTTTGTGTGGGATTTCCAAGGCCTTGGACTTTCCATCAACAACAGTTAACCTTTGTGGTGTGGTTCTCCAATGGTCCATATTAGCTTTCCCTAACTTTTTTGCCACCAAGAAAATGACACATCTGTCACTGTCATTCTTGATCTCAAGAACTTCATTTTTGCTTCTGTTTTCTGATTCTTTGTCCAGAATGTTGTTGGGTTTCTCCTAATTTATGCAGCTTTCTTGCCCTAATGTTCTCTTCGTACCTTCTTCTGTTATGTTTTCTTGCTGCCTTTTGTCCACTAAAGCCCAGCCCCCATTTTACAGTTGCTTGTAGATTTAGTATATAAGGAAATAACTAATGGTTAAGGCTTTTGAATTCTATAATCAATATTGACCCGGATTTATTTTTATGTATTTGACTATGCAAAATCTTTTGTTAATGCATAGGATCAGTAGAAAAGGAGTAAAATGATCCCATGTCTTTTATTTTTTCAAAATTAATGGACATTTTTTTCCCCCAATTTTTATATGATCTTGATGCTATGTTGCTTTTAATGAATCTTGAACTCATCAGAACCTTTTTCGTGTAATACAGCTTTATTTGTTGGGAAATTCCTCTGTAGAGTTTCTATCAGGTGCAGAGTACTTGAAGTTGACATCGGTATGAGCTTTTCTTCATTGCTTATCAATATTTGATATAGTTGCACTGTCCCTTTTTAGGCTGAGGATTTATCTTCCAACATGATATTTATGAATACGGTAGTGTAAGTTCTCTCATTTTGTTTGCTTTCTTTTGGCAAAGACATTTTCAGGTCAGATCAGTGATTGCTGAATTGAGGGAAAGATTTCAGTCGCATTCCATGAAATCATATCGATCTCGATTTCAGAAGTAATCATCTTTCTTTACCATCTTATATTAATAGAAGTTGTGCTTAACTGCTTATATAGTTCCCTAAGTTTTTAGTTCTTTACACACTTAATGCTTACATTATCCGTGGAATATATCATGTCCAAACTAATTTGTCTTGTCTACTGCATATATTTCTGAAGATATGTCCTCCTAGCTAGTTAAATTCCAACCCAGTGAGCTAATTGTGTGTGATGAAGCTTTTGATAATGCTTTTCTACATCATTAATTGGTGTTTCAAGCACAAATAAACTTTTTCTTTTTCCCTTTTTGGTTGCAGAATCTACGACCTGTATATGGGTGATGATTCCTCATCTCAGCTTGAGCAACAGTTTCCTCATCTGAAGCAATGGCTAGGTTTTACAGCTGCTGGCACTGTGGAGCTTGGTCATATAGTTGAGTCTCCTGTTATTCGAACTGCAACTTCAATTGTTCCTTTGGGATGGAATGATGGACTAGGAGGGAAAAATGGAGAACCTCTGAAAGTTGATATTACGGGTTTTGGATTGCATTTATGTACACTTGTTCATGCTCAAGTGAATGGTAAATGGTATTGTCATTACCCCATAAAACATAGTAATTAATTGGTTTAATTTTCTTTTGATAATGTTTCCGTGGACTAATTGAATCTCTTAAGCTTTGTGGAGGTTGAAATGGGGCTGGCTCAAGGCAGAGCAAGAATTAGTAGTTATAATGGTCAGGAACATCAACTGTTTAGGATTTCACTGACACTGAGTGATCTGTGAGAGAAACAAAGAAATACATTAACTAGCATTCATTCATGGATCCTATTTTCTATACATAACATAAAAACTGGGCCTTTCATCCTGTACTACATTTATGCTGCCACAGAGAGGATGTTCCCTATTCATATATAATTTTTTCTGATTTAAAATAGCCCAGTACTTTAATTGAAACGAGTGAAGAAAATTGTAATTGACCTACCACTCATCCATAC
Source organism: Psophocarpus tetragonolobus (assembly GCA_037954015.1). Classification (NCBI taxonomy): domain Eukaryota; kingdom Viridiplantae; phylum Streptophyta; class Magnoliopsida; order Fabales; family Fabaceae; genus Psophocarpus; species Psophocarpus tetragonolobus. Next base: position 30,020,694 of record CM075693.1, on the reverse strand, counting down.
TCGCTTAAGGAGCTATTTTATAAGTTTCATACCTGGCTCCATAGAGATTTAATTGCTTTGGAGCTGTAGGAGCAGTCTCATCTAGTAGTCTCTTGCTGCAATAATAAGATTATTTTATACCATCTAAAAAGAGTAGGAGAGAATTGTATATAGTGGGATTAACTAGGGGTATAAGTGGATACAGGTGACATATAAAATATAAACCCAACCCAATTTTAGCAAGTTTGGTTTGGTCATTGGTTCAGGTTGGGTTCATTTTGACTAACCTAATTAAGTTGGGTAATATCGAGTTGACTAACAAAAGATACATATAATATCATTAATTATGATAAATATAGTGTTTTTATGAGGTACTTGTTGGGCTCAAAATGTGTCTTGAGATTACTATCGTAAGAGCTTATGACTCTAATTGTGTGTTTAGAGCACACATGAAATTCTTATTTATAATGAGTGATAGGTACAATAAAAGGGAAACAATATTAATGTAAATAATGACTAAATCCTTCAAATCATATCTTAATATATTACTTAATGTAATAAAATCATATCTTTAATACTCCCCCAAGCTAGAGCATATATATCATATGAGCCAAACTTGTTACATATACTATCAACATGAGAACCTTTGAGGGGTTTAGTGAGCATGTCTTCAAGTTGGTCAATTGAACATGCAAATTCAGTGGTAATTTCTTCAGAGAGCACTTTCTCTCTAACAAAGTGACAACCAACTCTATGGGTTTAGTCCGTTCATGGAAGACCGAATTTGATGCAATGTGCATGACAACTTGATTATCACATCAATTTCATACCACCAAGATCTCCAAATTTTACTCGTTGAGTAGTTGTCTGAGCCATATGATCTCACACGTAGTCATTGCCATGACACAATATTCTGTTTCAGCACTGGATTTTGAAACTGTTTTTTGCTTCTTAGTCTTCCATGGGATTAAGTTTCCTCCAATAAGAACACTATACCCAGTAGTGGACTTCCTGTCTGACTTTGACTCTGCCCAATCAGCATTAGAGTAATATACAATTTTAGAATTGCCTTTATCTTTATATATCCATCCGAGACCTAGTGCATTTTTGAGGTACCAAAGAATACGCATGGCTGCTGTCCAATGATTGTCACAAGACTTCTGCAGGAACTGGCTAAGCACACTAACTCCAAATGTGATGTCTAGTCTAGTGATGGTGAGGTAAATATGTCTTCCCACTAGATGAAAGTATCTTCCAGGGTCTTTCAAAGGCTCCCCCTGACCTGTAACAAGCTTTACATGTGGGTCTGTAGGTGAGTCAGTGGGGCGAAATCAAGCATTCTCGTCTCGGTCAAGATGTCTAAGACATACTTGTGCTAGGAAATAACAATGCAAGTGGAGGATTGAGCAACTTCAATGTCGAGAAAGTATCAAAGTGGTCTCAAATCCTTAGTTTGAAAGTGATTATGAAGATGAGACTTGAGACGAAGGATCCCCTCATCGTCATTACCGGTTAGATGCACAAACCAGTGGAAGAGTGAAGGGAGAAAACGGTGCGATCAACTTCAATATGAGTCATACCAAATTCAAGTAAGGCAGAGCTGAACCAACTAAACCAAGCATGTGGAGATTGCTCCAATCCATAAAGTGATCGACGAAATTTACAGACAAGGGGACAGTCACCGGAAACTGTAAAACTAGGTGGCTAATCCATGTAAACCTCCTTTTGCAAGTCACCATGGAAGAATACATTTTTGATGTCCAACTGAGGCCAATGACGAATGATAGCCATAGCAAGAAAAAGGTGAACACATGTTATTTTGGCCATCGAGGAAAAGTATCATAATAATCAAGCTCATAAACCTGAGTATAACCCTTAGCCACCAAACAAGTTGTGTAACGATCAATAGTGCCATCATGTGCAACCTTTATGGTATAGACCCACCGGTAGCTAGCGATAGACTTGTCAGGAGGTAAGGGGACAAGTTCCCATGTGTTACTAGCTTCCAATGCAATCATTTCTGTCAACATCGTTTGTTGCCAATTGTAGTCAGTCATGGCTTCACCTATGGACTTAGAAATAGAGATAGAAGAATCCAAGGAAGAAATAAAGAATTAATAGGATGAAGATAAACGGTCTTAATTAATAGTAAAGGTATATTCAGGATTAGAATTATAAGTTGACCCAATACTTTTGCGAATGGCAATAGGAAGTTCTGGTGCAGGTGATGATATTGGAAGAATAGTTGGAGCGAGAGATGATGCTGGAGGATCAGACATTGGTGGTGGAACTTGTGTCCAACAATGATAGGTGAGTAGTGGAGGTACAATAGGAGAAACTGGAACAATAAGTGGGACCTTCAGAGAAACACTTGTGATAGTGGAAGAAAAGAATGGAGTGTTTTAAAAAAAGGTAACATTAGCGGAGACAAAGGTACCTTTGAAGTTGTGGACAGAAACATCGAACCTTTCTGGAGGCTAGAGTAACTTAGAAAGAGACATTTTAAGGACTTGACAGAGAGCTGGTTCTTACCTGAGGTAAGATCATGAACAAAACAGGTGCTCTCGAAGATACATAGAGGAAGTGGATGAACGTCCTGTGTAGGACGTAAGATGGAAAAAGGAATCTGACTATTGAGAACCAATGAAGGCATGCAGTTAATTAGATAACAAGCTGTAAGGATTGTATTACTCCAAAATGTGATGGAGATTGCAATGAAGAAGAAAGGTACAAATTGTCTCCATCAAATGACGATTTTTGCGCTCAACTACACCATTTTATTGTGGTGTGTGAGCGCATGAGGTTTGATAAAGAATCCCTTGAGATAAAAAAAGACTGAAACTGAGATGACAAATATTCTTTTGCATTGTTAACTCGTAAAATTTTAATAGAGATAGCAAATTGTGTTTGAATTTCAGTAAAGAAACTTTGAAAAATAAAGAAGATATCATAGCGTTTCTTCATTAGAAAAATCCAAGTACAATGGGAAAAATCATCAATAAAGGTTACAAAGTAAAAATATTCTAAAGTTGAACAAACTCGACTAGGACTCCAAATATCGGAGTGAACTAAAGCAAAAGGTGACAACACGTTTATTGGGACTGAGATCATAACTTGTATAGGTATGTTTACTTAACTGACACGACTCATACTGACAAGAGTGAAAATGTGAAAAACGAGGGATAAGCAGATACATTTTCTCCACACTCGGATCCTAAAGACGTTGATGTTCAAGAGCAAGAGAAGCAGAGGAAACACAGGTTACCAAAGGTGTAAGTATAATCCTCCAGACTCATGTTTAGCTTCAATCGTCTATCCAGTGCATCGATCCTATACAAGAACAAAGTTACTAACAAATAAGACAGAAATATCAAGGGTGCAAGTGAGTATACTAATAGAAACTAAAAATTAAAAGGACAATCAAGAATAAATAATACAAAATTTAAGGAAAGATGTGGAAGTGGACGAGTTTGTCCAATGCCCCCAGACTTTAATTGGGAGCCATATGCAAGAGTAATAGAAGGCAACAAATTGGAAAGGGTTAAGGAAGTAAAAAAGGATTGGTTATCAGTCATGAGATCAGAGACACCTGAATCAAGGATCCAAGGTCCAAGAGAAGGGGACTGAGAAATGAAAGCTATAGGATTACCCGACTGAGCCACAATAGTAATAAGTGATGCAACGTCCTTTGCTTCATTGGCAGTGCGAAATTGAAAGAGCTAATTAAACTCAGCAGCAAAGATAGTAATATTTGAGGTGGAAGAATTGGTGACTTGAGCTACATTAGTTGACCGAGACTAAGATTGCTTTCTAGCTTTGGTGCGACATTCTGATTCAATGAGTTTCCATTGATTACAATAATGACACCGATGTCCACCACGACCATTACGATGAGAGGAATTTGAGACAAGGACAGAGGATTATCTGGTAGGTGTGGAAAGAGGACTCAAAAGAACATGACGTATAAAGTCGCAACAACTGTTCTTGGACTATGTCATAGGTGAGAGTAGTGGGGGCTGATAGAATTTGATTATGAACCGCCACTAGTCTAGATGAGAGTCCAGCAAGGGTAACAACCATGAAGAATTGACCGCATTGTTGGTAAAAGATCTTTGCATCAGTAGTGAAGTGCATAAGAGCAGAATATTCAGCAATAAGGCGATCAAGTTTACCAAGATATGACTGCATGTTCATGTTCTCTAATTTCGTAGTCATCAAATTAGTTACAATGTTGTAGAGATGATGAACATCATTGAATATAACTTCTTGACTTTTGCCCAAACATCAAAACAAGTGGTGAAAGCCTAAAACTGTACCTGGAGGTTAGGAGCAAGGGAGAACCAACTGACACTACATAAGGAAGTGTCAACCTGTTTCCAACGAGGTCAAGTGACAGATGGAACATTAGAGAGTTGAGTGGTCAAGTGGGAGTCATGTCCTTGGTCTTGGAACTACAACTGGATAGCAGCAGCTCAAGTACTGTAGTTGGCACTTCCAGGGAATTTCTCACAAGGAACTAGTGAAACGTTAGTGAAAGTCACAATAGAGTCAAAGGGCAGAGTAGTAGCCATCAAAAGGAGAAACCAGAAAAAAAAGGAACCAAACAACCACTTACTCAAGGAGGAGCCAAACAATCCTGAAACGATGGCGGATGGAGCGGAGAATGGCGGTGGGAGGCGTGCCGGAGAAGGGTGTAGGTGGCGGTGACAATCAGAGGTGCACATGGATCTCACGTGCTAGAGAGAGGTGGTGTGTGATGACGATTTGGTGCTAGAAATGGTCGTCGAAGAAAGGCAGTTCTGACGATAGATTGCACGGTGGGTGGGTCTCACTAGAAGTGGCTATTTCGGGCTTCGCAGTGTATGACATTGGAAAAAAAAAGGAAGAAAAAAAGAAAAAGAGAGAGGGATCGAAACCCTAAGTTCTTGATATCATTTAAGAGCTTATGAATGTTATTGTGTGTTTAGAGCACACATGAAATTCTTATTTATAATAATTGATAGTTACAATAAAAGGGAAACAACATAAATGTGAATAATAACTAAATCTCTAAAGATAATATACTACATAATGTAATCAAATCATATCTTAATATATTACTTAATGTAATAAAATCATATCTTTAATAGCTATGATAAATTTAGTGTTTGTCTCACTTTTTATAAGTAGGATTCTCTTTTTCTTAGCTATGAAATGGTATCTTCTATATAATGTGTGTTGGATGACTACAATGAAATATGACCAATATAGATTAAGTAGGATCATTTTAATAATGAGTAATAAGAAGTAAATCCTCTATTACTATCTAATAATCATAAATAAGAGAATAAATGTAATATTTAACACTCTCCCTCAAGTTGGAGCATGTATGTGATATGAACCAAGTTTGTCACAAATGCAGTAAATCCATCAAGAATAGAAACAATAGGTGATTCTAGTTGTGTGCTTGAGCCGGATAAACATGGGTTGGTGGTAGTCAACGAAGTAGAAACACACCCTAAGGTGGAAGGAGAAGCACACCATGAAGTGGAAAAAAGAACAGAAGTGATGACAAAAGGAGGTCTGGTTCCAACATTGAGGTTGTTAGAGATGAGTGACTATGATCAAGAGTGGGCATCGGATGAGAGTCATTCGGAAAAGCACTAGGAAAAGTCACTAGGAAAAGTCATTGGAAGAGTGTTGGGAAGAGTCAACACAAAGTCATAAGGTAGAGCCATTAGGAAGAAGCATCGAGAAGAGCACCTCTTCTCTAAGAAGAGTAGGAGTGAGGTCATTGAAAAGGAAGACGGCGATATGACAATGGGTCGATGGATACCATAGGTCTCTAGCAGACATTCTAGAGTCTAGACACTTAGGTTCCTACGGTCTAATTTAGACTTTGATACCATGTAAATATGTGTCAATTTGTGTATTTGATGACTACAAAATGCCTTTATTTATAATAAGTAAATAAGATCACTATTTATTACTTAGGATCACTAATAATAAGGATCAATTTAATAATAGGTAATAAAGTAAATCTTCAATTACTATCTAATCAATAATCAGAAATAAGAGAAGAACATCTAATCTTTAACAATGTTTCTAACAAAACCTTGAAGGGGTAAAGACATTAAATATATTTTGCAATTGCTAAAAATCTATAATAAGCATTACAAGTTGTGGGGATTGGATTTCTATGGCTGGGAAGGTGTTCCATTTTCCTCCATCCTATTCCTCTGGATTATCAAAATTATCAGAGTTTTCCAACATCATCGCACTCCAGTCCATTGGTTAATGTAAAGATTTTGTTGCACATAACTATAACAGATTATGGATGCTTGATTATAAGGGGTTTTCAGAGTCATCAATGAGCTAGTTTTGTTGATGTCTGTCTTCTGTTAAACAATGCAGTTCCTGAATGAGCATGTGTGTGGTGTTTATTTTTCTTATTGATCTGGAAAATGAGAATCCATTTAATATTTATAATCTAAATCCTTCATTAGTGATGTAGGATGGAACAAATTAATATCTTTGCAATGCTGTGCAACTCAGTAATTGAAATATATGAAGCACCTCCTCTTTCACACTAACTGTTTCTCATTGCATATTTTTGCTTTAAAAATAACTTCAATGTGCCTGGAGGTCTGACGTTTATTTAATGCATTATTTAGGTGCTCTACTACTGTTGAATCGTTTCCTTCTCCACCAAACTATTCTTCAGATCAAAGAATCCAGCCTGAGATACAGAGGTTGAGAATATTAGTTGGTCCTCCACTAAGAAGTCCACCAAAGCATCAAACTGTGTTAGATTCATTAATGCCTGCTTTTAGTTCTGTTGACGCTGTGACTGCAAGTTGTTCTCCACCTGTTGACAAGGATAAATTCATCCGTCCAGAAAGCTTAAATAACTTCGTAATATTTTGCACCAGTGATTTTACAACTGTTTCCAAAGCAGTTCATGTGAGAACCCGTAGAGTAAGATTGGTTGGACTAGAGGTATAGACAAATTTTTCTCTGGGTAGAGTGTGTTCAACTATTTCTCATCCATCTAATGACCTACATGAGTTGGCTTATGTGCAGGGAGCTGGTAAAACTACTCTTTTAAAGGCTGTCTTGAATAAATGTAAACCAAATACTGCCACCTATGAGGATTCAGTTTCAGAGGTTGTGCGGCAAGTTATTGCTGATGGTTTGTGCTATTGTGACTCGGCCGGAATAAATATGCAGGTTTTCCATTTTTGGCTATTGTTGTTTGTCAGATTGTTATCATTATTCATAGAAAAAAGTCAAGCATGTTCTTTCTCTCTGAAGTATCTCCTGCTTTATGGGTCAACAACTTAATTTGCTTTCTGACAATAAGTTGTTGGTGATGGTTTGATGCTGTTCAGTGGCTTGTATTGTGCTAGTGTCATTCTAAATTTGCTTTCTGACCATATGTTGTTGATGGTTTGATGTATGGTCATAATTTAACCATGTTACTTTTTTTGTTCAGACAATAATCTGTACCCTTTTACATATGCCAAAAGTGTTTCAACAGTCTTAAAAAGGATTTGTTTTCAGGAGGGTGATGATGTTATTAATCTATGATGTGCATAGTATGTTTCAGTGAATTGTGATTAACATTTAAGACAACACAGTTGAATAGATAACAAAACTTGCTATTATTAATATTCTTAATACTTAAAAATACTTGAGCTGGATATAGATTCTTATTAGTTGATTTCTGTAGAAATATAACCAGGTAGTGTCAAATATTCTAATTAAGGTTTATTTTTCAGGTGCAAGTATTTCAGTTTATATTTATGATTGCTTTGAAGAACTTGGGCACTTGGCCATGAGCATGTGTAGCTTTCTGTTCATAAAGTTAGGTTGCAAATTAACATTACAATTTTTTTTTTTAAAAATTGTTTTACAGGAGCTGAATGTGGAAACCTCTCGCTTCAGGGATGAATTATGGCTTGGAATCCGAGATCTAAGTAGGAAGATAGATTTGATTGTTTTTGTCCATAACTTATCCCATACCATACCTCGATGTAGTAATTCAAATGATACTCAACAAAGGCCAGTCCTGTCACTTTTCTTGGATGAAGCTAAATCTCTTGGAATTCCTTGGGTTCTTGCAATCACAAACAAATTTGCAGTTAGTGCACACCATCAAAAGACTGCAATTGATGCTGCTTTGAAAGCATACCAAGCATCTCCGGGCTCTGCTGAAGTTATAAATTCTTGTCCATATGTTATGCCCGGATTTGTTGGGGCTTCTATTTCTTTGGATGCAACCAATACAGATTTTAATAGAAGCGTGGGTGCTGAAAAGTTTATATTTGCTCCTATCAATTTTATTAGGAAGCCTTTCCTGAAAAAGGAGATTGTTTTTCCAGTAGAAGGAGTAAGTTCTCTTTGTCAGCAAATCCACAGTATACTCCGCAGTCGTGAGGAGTCTTCCTTTCAGGTGGGAAAATGTTCAGGGTATCAAATCTTTCTTTTTGTGTATGGTTGAATAATTCTACTAGTACATCATATTGTTGTGTATATTTGCCTTGTTGTCTTAGAACTGTAGGATTTTGGCCCAACTCGACTCCAAAAGCTAGCTTTAAGGGTGTGGCTTGCGCCCCTATCACTAGCTTTAGTCTTCAAAAATTCAGGAATCTATCTATTATTATAATATAAAATTATATTCTAGACAGACACGTGGCATTTTTTCTAGCTTGATTTCCCCTTTTTTTACTAGATTCCCATCAATCCTTTCACATCCCAAAATTCTTTGATTTTTTTGTGTGCATAAAACATGATCCATGCAAATGTGCCGGTCAAATAGCTGGTTCTTATCAAATATCCTTATTTCTAAATGGATTTATTTAAAACTTGAATTTTACAGCTCAATGTTCTGATCTTTACATCCTACCCAACCTATTGATAGTACTTTGTTGATATTGCTAAACCAGCAAAGCTGTTGGGTTAGAACTTAAAAGTTCATTTATTCATGCTCAAAATTCCCTGTTTCATGTAAAACTTTGCTACCATATTTTTTCTTTTTGCAGTTTCAATTTCTTAATTGTGTATAATAATTCACACTAACAAATTTGATTTCTTTGTAATGCTTTCATCACAGGAATTTGCAAGAGATAGGCTTATGATAGAGTTGGCAAGAGAACAAGCAATGTCAATTGAGGCAAGTAAAGATGCTAGAGCAAAGGCAAATTCACTGAATTCTGCTGCTGTGGGGGCATCTGTTGGTGCTGGTCTTGGCCTTGTCCTGGCTATTGTAATGGGTGCGGCATCTGCCCTGAGGAAGCCCTAAGCACCAAATTTTCCTTATAATTGCTCCGGTGCTTGCTCAACAGAAGCTAGATTGTGTTGTGTCTGCCCGGTGTTCAAATAATTTTTTGTTATTAGGATTTCATTCTTTTCTTAGATAATATAGATAAATAGAAGAAATTTATATGAAGGCAAAAGCTTAATTTCTTTGTCTCGCTAGCAACATATTTTCACTCATTTATTTGATTAATTATTTTAAATTCTTGAGTTGAGTTTGTTCTATTGTCAGGCTTGCTAAAAAAGCAGTTAGATTGGAACAAGGATGAATTCAATTGTGTTTGACTGAGTCAATGCAATCATGTATATTTCAAAGAATCCAATGTTATGTGACTTAGTATTTATATGAAGTTGAAAACATTGTATGTTCTTTTCAGTGTAAATTTAACGGGTAAAAGTAAAATGAAAACAACAGTAAATATCCCGGTTTGTTGGCAAAATTATTTTTACCTCACATATGTTTGTACTTGATGATAAAACATGCATTTATTGAATCAAACTAGGCCTTAGCACTACATTTCAGCAACAATAACATATTGAACCAAATTTAGAATTGTTTATTAAGTATTCGCTTTTTATATTCATTAAATAATGTGTAAAAGATTAGGGGTATTGGATAACTTAGTTGATTCAGATCGTCCCAATCAAATCTAAGCAGATTTGATAGGGTTTGTTTGTTATTGCTGGAATCCTATTCTATTGTATTAGACCCAATTTCTAACAGATTGGGTGACAATTGTTGTATTTTTAACTTGAAATTCAATTATTAAATAATAATAATAATTATTATTATTATTTAAAAAATACATTAGTAATTTTAAAATAAATACATTAATTTATAATACTAATTACTAAGTATCTAAAAACTAAAATACATTAAAAAATATTTTTAAAATCTAACAAAAAATGTTTTAAATTTGAAATTTTAGTACTTTTTTTAAAACTTATAATTAATCTATCATGTTCAATGACGAATTGCATTAAATTAAATTTAACAAAAAAATGTGAAACCCAATTTGATCCAATGTAATACTTTTATATTGAATTACGTTTTGAGTTTGTCAATTGTTGATCCAATCTATTCTTGTAAAAGATGGCTAAAAAGAGGAAAAATGTAAATCGAAACTAACTAGAAAAAACATTGTTTTTGATAAATATTTGTCTTTTCTTTTTGCACCTCCCATATTTGCCTTTTGCAAATGCAATTTTAAATATCCAAATTGCACTTATCACTTTTATAAACAATTTGCTACCCCATTCCCTCTTTTCATGTATTTTCTCACTGTGCATGTTTCGAACATCGTTGCAAGCTGCTATTTTTGCTGGGATACAATGCACTGAAATGGTTTTTGTTTAGTGTGCGCACACATACTAGTGAAACATTTACAAAAACCACCATAAGTATATTTTTTACCTTTAATACATTATTATTTAGGTCTAATTACAATTTGTTCTTCAATTTTTCTATTTTTTGTCATTGTGTTTCTAATTTTTATAATTCTTGAATGTATGCAGTTTTTTTTATAAATCAAATGTTAGTTATTAATAGATTAGTTTTTATTAGTTGTTAATGTATTTAGTCGTTATTAAATCAACGTTAACGTAGTAACAAACATTAATTGACACATGACGAGAGAAAGGAAGAATACTTACCTAAAGCTATGGTGGTAGCTAGGTCACTGAAGGCTAGGAAGACCTTTGGAGGAGAGGAGTAGAGGAAGAAGATGAGGCGGAAAGGGAGGATGTCAAGGGAGATGGGGTGTAGGAAGTAGCATTGATTTGGCAAGCTAGCTAAGTTAAATGGACAGGTACTTTGGGTATTTTCAAGATTTGGGACATAGTAAAATAGATGTATAAAAAGAAAAAGCCTAAAATATCACTTAAATTTTAGAGAAAAATATATATGCATTGACAATGTACAATTATGAGAAAAAAGACTGGACATTGTTAGTGTTTGTTTGACAACAGTTTTATAAAATTGTTTTCAGTATTTTAGTATTTAAAAACTAAAAAACTCGTTTGGGTAGTGTTTTCTAAAAATAGTTTTTGAAAACAGTTCTGGTTTTTTAGTTTTTAAAAACTAAAAAACAAGAACAACTTAAAGTAGTTTTGCTTTTCAGTTTTCTATTTTTGTTTTGAAAACTCAAAATACAATCATAATATATTTTTTTTCATTAATGAAATTTTAAAAAATATAAACAAGTTTTTCCATTTTTACATCTCCAAAACAGTTTTCAAATAACACTAACCAAACAAGTTTTTTTTTCTTTCTGAAAACAGTTTTTGAAAACTTTTTTCAAAAACTAAAATACAAAACCAAACCAATTAACCCTTAGTGTAAAAAAATTTACACTCATATTAAATCATAATCTTTTATTTAAGGTAAATTTGTTGACCTTTATTCATTAATACTTCAAAGTCAAATATAAATAAAGAATTGTTATTGAACGTCTATACATTGTCAATGCATACTAATTAAATTCTTACTCAATTACAATAATTTATGTATGTGAAATTTATTGACTTTATAAACTAATATGTTAAAGTTAGTGAATTATAATTAAATGTACATGTAAAAAATGTTAAATGCATACACATTATCAACTACATGAATATTAAACTTTAAATTTTATACTGTTGTTTTAGGCCAATAAATGCATACACATTATCAAGTGTACAACAAGGATAAAAATAAAATAGAGACGTTGCTTAGCGGGAGATGCTGCATGTCCTAAATTGTTTCATTTTATATAATAAAAATAAACTAACTATTATATGAGAGAGGTCAATTGATAATTAGTTGTACCGTGTAAACTATATAAACTACAAAACTATATTAGAAATCACCATTCATCAGTCTTTCACTTAATATTTATAAAAAAATATACTACCCTTTAAATCCAATAAATACGTAAACAATATCTAATGTAGAACACAAGGTTAAAAAAGTAAACATATTAAGAGACATATAAACATCAAACACATGTTTTTCACATTACCTATTTATTTGTATTCATAAAAATCAAACATAAATGATAAGAAGTTTTTAATAACTCATATATTTCAATCAACTAAGCTAAAGCCTCTTAACTATCACATATAATAAGCATATGTAAAAAAATAGCAGGTGCTAGTGAAAAAACAAGGACATGAATGGGAAAAATAAAGTATTAGTGGAAATGTAACACAAGCTTGATAACAAGTTCACTTGCTATGACATGTTTTGTGTCCTACTTTAAAACAATTTTGAATAATAACTAGTATTTTAACATCTACATAAAGATAATAAATATTCTTTTAGAATAAATATTTATAAATCCCATTCTATATAATGTACCTGCCAACTTTTTATGGTATAATGCTTGTGTTACATTTCCATGAATACTTTCTTTAATAAATTTTATTATATTATAACAAATTTTACTTTCATGCAAAGTTAATATAAACATTTTTATCTTGTTAACTAATAAGAGCTATACTATATGACCTTTATATAGGAGAAATGTGTTAACACACATTCTTTTGAATATTTTTTTATTATTGGTTAAAATTTATTAAAAAAATATAAATTTTACTCAACTCCACACCTCATTTAATGTACATATATGGTTTTGTAGATTTCAATAAATTTTATCTAGAGTTGTCAAAATGGGTCGGCTTACAAACCTACAAAATGAGTTAGACTGAAATCTAGCAAAGGAGGCCCAATCAAAGAGATCCTTTTCGACCCGATCTATTTGATCAACTATGTAAATGGACTTGAACTTGCCTGGTGAGCCATGGTCCAACCCAAATACAAATATAAATACATAAATTTTAAAAATACATATTAATAATATATATAATATATTACTAAAAATATATTATATAAAAAATATACATATAAAAGTATGTTTCATGTGAATTTAATTTCTACATATTGTTAATATAATATAAAAATTACATATAAAAGCATGTCTGATGTTATTTGATAATATGTTTTTAACAAACGAAAGTAGTGTTGTTCTAAAATGTACATTAAATAAAAATATAATATAAATATATTTTGATGTTATTTTAGACTTAGTTATGAAGTATTTTAGATTGATTTAGTGTGTTGTTTTGAATTAATTTGAGTTTGACATATAAAATAAGTTTTATTTTGAATAAAAAATTAAATTTTGATTGTTTTAGAAAATGTTCCTTTTGACTCGATGAGTCGGTAACTATATACTGTCAAACTAGACTTAAAAATATACAATCTAAATGAAATATGAGTTGATCCAACCCAATCCATTTTGTTATAAAATCCTAACGGGTCGTGCTGGGTCAAACCGCTTGAAACCACCTTTAATTTTAACTAATAGTAAAATATGTATTAGAAAGAATTTATATATTAAAATTTGTATTGTTAACACTACTTTTGTAATAATTATTATAAAACTTAATAAATGCTACAATTAAAAAAAAATCTATTTAATTAATAATAATAATAATTTTCACACATTTTTTTCTTCTGAAAATGCCTTTTCTCTCCTATGCTTATGGAAACAGTTTCTCAAAAGGTTACAACGTAATAATAACCTAGATTGGATCAGTGGCATTGCATTGGCATGCATGGATACAAAAAGAGTGTAACGTATGTATGCTGCTAACACGTAAACCCAAACCTGACTGTGACCAAGAAGGCCTGTAATTCTCACCGTCACCCCACACGTACACCATTTCCTCCCTTCTCTTTCAATTCTTGCTTCTCACCAAATCATCAATTTATTCTATTCTCCAAACTTAATCTATATTCTAAATCTCTCATCATATAATGTTTTTTTTTTAATCCGTTTGTGTCAATTGAAACTTCATTCATTGCATAAAGGGTTTTAGTTTTTTTAATGATGGCTTTTAATTTCATTCTTCATATTATGGAGATGTTTTAGCTTTATTGCCCTTTTGGATATTCAGTTCTAAATCCTTCTTTTTTTTGGTTTAGCTAAATGTGAGTTTTCTTAATCTCTAAATGCTTTAGTTATTTGGTAACATGTTTTCTTTTTGTTTAATTATACACCATGTTGAAGTAATTTAGCCTTGTTGAGAAAATGGGGTGTGTAATTTGATTAGTTACACTCTATTTTGTTTATGGTTGTTGTTTGAGTGGTTCACAAGATTATAGATGAGTTTCTATATTAGGAGATAGATTGCATTAATATATCAAGAGAGAAAAAGGATAGAGGATAGGAAGAAGGAATATAGGAAATTTAATTGTTAAATAAAGGGGTAAATTGATAAGCGAATCTGTAGCCTCTTTTTGGTCTCTATGGATTTAGAGTACCCTAACTGTAAATTCTGAATTTTTATATATAGGAGTAAGGTTGCAAAAGTAGAGGGAGTGGTTTTTCATCTCTTGTTTCCGCTTTTTATTTGAGTAAATTACACCGACATTCTTTGAGATTTTCTCAAATTAAACTTTCACCTCTAGCTTTTTTAACTGTTAGAATAACCTCCCTTATCAAGGGGTGCAAGTGTAGTAGAGAGAGTGATTTTTATATATAGGAGTAAGCCAGTAAGGTTTCAAATAGCAAGAGGGAGTGATTTTTCATCTCTTGTTTTCCCTTTTTATTTGAGTAAATTACACTGACATAGCTTGAGAGTTTTTCGAATTAAACTTACACTTTTTGTTTTTTAACCGTTAGAATAACTTGTTAAGTGTAATACTTTTCAAATTTAAGAAAATGTATGTATAATGTAAAAAAGGATTCTAGTGTAATGTTTGTTTTTAAAACAAAGGAGAAACTTGTTAAAAAGGCTAGAGTGTCTATGTACTCCGAGAAAATCTTAAGCAGTGCTGGTGTAATCTACTCTTTTTATTATTTATATTTATTTTAATATTTCATGATTGATTGTATATTTGTCTCTATAGGCACTGTGCTCATATAAGAATGAAAAAAATTATGTATCAATTACAAAGTCTTTATTTATTATAAGTTTGTTGATTTTATTAATTAATAATTTAAAAGTCATATAAATAAAGAGTTGTGATTAGATTTGTGTCAAACTCTATTAGCATACTAATTAAACTCTATACCAATTACAGTAATATGATAAACTTGTGTTAAGCATGGTTTAGTATCTGGTCTCTAACAAGCAATACATTTCCAGATTCCAGTGATTCAAGTCACAATGGATGTGAAAACAAAAAGGAGAATTGATATAGAGAATGGTGATGAAGGAGAAGACTTAGTTCTTGCTACTCTGATTGCTAATGGAGATGACATTAGTCCTCTTGTAAGGCATCATTTTGAAATGGGGCGCCCAGAGGGGCTCGTACGCCAACTGGATTTTGTGGTGAAGAAAAAGGAAGCTGAAATTGAGACAATGTGCAAGACTCACTATGAGGAATTCATCCTTGCAGTTGATGAACTTCGTGGTGTGTTAGTTGATGCTGAAGAGCTAAAGAGTGAACTCCAAAGTGATAATTTTAAGTTGCAGCAGGTTGGTAGCATCCTTCTTGTCAAGCTTGAGGAGCTTCTTGAATCATATACAGTCAAGCAGAATGTGACTGATGCTATAAGAATGTCAAAGAACTGTATAAAAGTGTTGGAGCTTTGTGTCAAGTGCAACAATCACATTTCTGAAAGCCAGTTTTATCCAGCACTGAAAACTGTGGATTTGCTTGAGAAGAGTTACATGCAACACATTCCTGCCAAGGCTCTCAAAAGGGTGTTAGAGAAAAAAATTCCTATCATAAAATTGCACATTGAGAAGAAAGTGTGTAGTCAAGTTAATGAATGGATGGTACAAATAAGGAGTTCTTGTAAAACAATTGGGCAAGCAGCAATTGGTCGTGCTGCATCGGTTCGCCAAAGGGATGAGGAAATGCTAGAAAGGAAGAGAAGGGCTGAGGGATTGCATGTTTCTGCAGTTGATGATCAAGTTTATAATTTGGTGGTTGAAGAAGAAGAAGATTCTGCCATGAAATTTGATCTAACACCCCTTTATCGTGCTTGTCATATTCACACTTGCCTGGGGATCCCAGAGCAGTTTCATGAATATTACTATAAGAATAGATTGTTACAATTGAATTCAGATTTGGAGATATCTTCATCACAACCTTTTGTTGAATCATATCAGACATTTTTGGCTCAAATTGCTGGGTACTTCATAGTGGAGGATAAGGTGTTGAGAACTGCTGGAGGGCTTTTGGTAGCTGATCAGGTTGAAATTATGTGGGAAACTGCTTTAACAAAAATAATATCCATGTTGGAGGTGCAATTCTCTCATATGAAATCTGCCACACATCTTCTCTTAGTTAAGGATTATGTTACACTTCTAGGGTGCACTCTTAGACAATATGGATATGACATTGGCCAACTTCTTGAAGTTCTTGATAAGAGTCGTGACAAATACCATAGGCTTCTTTTGGAAGAATGTCGGAAACAAATTGTTGATGTTCTTGGCAATGACTCATATGAGCAGATGGTGATAAAAAAGGATACTGAATATGAGAATAATGTTCTGTCATTTAATATTCAAACATCAGATATCATGCCTGCATTTCCATTTGTTGCTCCATTCTCCTCCATGGTACCTGGTGCTTGCCGCATTGTGAGATCCTTCATCAAAGGCTCTGTTGATTACTTGTCTTATGGTGTGCGCACTGCTTTCTTTGAAGTTGTGAGGAAGCATTTGGATAAGTTCCTGATTGAAGTAGTAAATGAGACTTTACTTGATGCAATCAATAAGGGAAATATCAGTTTGTCTCAAGCCATGCAGCTTGCTGCAAACATATCTGTTCTTGAAAGAGCTTGTGATTTTTTCCTTCGACATGCAGCTCAACTGTGTTGTGTCAATGTTCGAACAGTTGAGAAGCCACAAGCTACTTTAACCGCGAAGGTGTTGCTTAAGACTTCAAGGGATGCAGCTTATATTACTCTTCTGGGGTTGGTAAACACAAAATTAGATCAGTATATGAATCTTGTGGAATGTATCAACTGGAATGCAGAGGAGGCAAAGCCAAATGGAAATGACTACATAAATGAAGTGATCTTTTACCTTGATTCACTTATGTCCACAGCACAACAAATTTTACCCCTAGATGCTATGTACAAGGTTGGGACTAATGCACTTGAGCATATTTCCAATACAATTGTGAATGCTTTCCTTAGTGATAATGTCAAAAGGTTTAATGCTACTGTTGTTATGAATATCAACACTGATCTTAAGATGTTAGAGGGTTTTGCGGATGATAGGTTCCATGCTTCTGGCTTGGCTGAAATTTACTCAGGAGGTAGTTTTAGGAGCTGTCTGATAGAAGCACGACAATTAATCAATCTGCTGTCAAGTAGTCAGCCTGAGAACTTCATGAATCCTGTTATAAGGGAGAGAAATTACTATGCATTGGATTATAAGAGGATAGCTGCCATTTGTGATAAATTCAAGGATCCTGGAGATGGGATCTTTGGAAGTCTTTCAAATAAAAATACAAAGCAAAGTGCTAAAAAGAAATCAATGGACACGCTCAAAAAGCGACTTAAGGATTTTAATTGACTAGACTTGGAAAACCATTCTTTCATTTCAACTAGGGTATAATTGTAGTGTTCTTCTACTCTGGATGTTTAACTTCCAAAGCAATAGTGTTTCTGTATTGCTCTGATTTTTTACTTCATCTAATAAGAAATCATTTCTGTCTTCAGTTCGATTCTTTACAATACTTCATACAAATGAATGTTCTTTCCCACTTGAATATAGAGATTAACGGGTTTATTGTCTGTATTTGATTTCATTGTCACTTCATCGTTCAGATGCTGAAATGTGTTGATGTATATATCCTAACACTGATTACATGTATGAAGACAGATCAAGCTAATCTATTTTTCTTGTGGCTTTCCGATTTCAATATCCTACACTTTTCTAACTACCTTAGGCAAATGGTGGTGGCCATCAAACGTTCTGTTGCCAATTATACTCAAACTAACATGACTATTATCTATAGTTAAAGATTATATATTATTTTCTTATTTATGGTTAAATAGTAATTATAGATTTATTTTTTATTATCTATTATTAGATTGTTATTTACGAGAGATCCTACGTAATCAATATTAATAATTTGCTTATATTGATTTATGATAAATAAAGATATTGTGTGATCATTCAATACACATTAACACACGTTTAAATCTACAAAATATATTTTCACAGGTAAGGAAATCACTCTTGCATGTTCTATTTATGTATCTTTTATATTTTTTATGTACTTACAAATATATACCAAGCTAAAAACATAAGCAAAAAGGGAGGAAGTGAAAGATTGGGAGCAATAAATGCTAGAGGAATTATCTAAACTTGGTTATTAGCTGACTAAGATGGTAACAAGGTTGCTATTCCAACAAGAAATTGAGTAAGGTCTTTACAGATCTATAGAAGCAAGTTCATGTTCCTGACAGGGAAAAGGGTGAGAGCATTTGTAACTATGTTGTTACTCTATAATCTTGAATGCATGGACATGTATTTTGAAGTTTACAAATCCTTTTTTTTTTCTGGCAGAGAAAAAGTTAAGATTTGACATCTGAATCGAGAACAGGAATTTACTTTGATAATTGTATGTAATGCTCTAAAACACTGTGCATCAATACATTCAAGAATGGAACTTTAAGGTACTAAGGGGGTCACTGATGAATTTCCACTCTATTATGTTGTCGTTCAATATCACATAATCAAATTCCTCTCTTGCCCATCTACTTGTTTGTGCTTATTTAAAAACTGATGGGTGCTGTACAACAAATGGATTAGCATGTATCTAGAAAAACAAGTGATTTTTGTTTGTTGTGTTGGACTGTCTACCTTGTAGCTTAATTCTAGATTTCTTCAGTTTTTAACATGTTTGTGGAAGACAAATAATAGTATTGGGTTAGAATTAAGAATTGTTAAAAACATGCAGGTGAACATTGCTCACAAGAATTTAACCTGAGTAGTGAGAGCTTGTGAAGTTTTGTCCACAGATTCAGTAAAAGGAACAAAAATATAGTTGTATGGACAAGGTACAATCCAACCAAAAATTGGCTTTGATAATGATGCAGCTTAGCGCGATACTAATCAAGTTAATATTGTATTATTCAAGAATTTGTGCACTGATACTTGATTATATATCACAAATTCAGAATATGCTCTCTTAAACCATCCTGATTTTGACTATATATAGCAGTATTTGTAAGCTCATTGTAAGATGTCTAGCTTCATCAGAACAGGTGAAGTGTGAATGAATTCCCTTTCATTGTAACTAATAAATGCTATCACTTTGCTTCAGTAAGATATTTCTGACCTTCCGTTGTCTATAAAGGAGATTTGTATTAACATAATCTTAACTTATTACATCATCTCTATAGTCTTATCAATTATCACAATTGCATGCCAACATCATCTTTGCCATATTTATTCTCTGTTTGATGATTTTGATAATGTGACTTTTCACTCCAAACCCCACAACAGGTTGTGTTCTTCTCTTTTACTCTGTATGCAAAAGTAAGAAGATAACCAATAATAACAAACCCCGATAAGGTAAAACCAACTTCATCAATAAGGTAAATTCTTCTGTTACTTGATGACCATTTGTTATTGCACAAGATGGTTGAGGCAGGCGAAATATGGAACTTACCATGCTTGCAACTACTGTACCAAACAAATCAACACCACCTGAAGTATATAAGACTAGTCATGGTCATTCTAAGTTTCTAACATTATATGGGGAAGCTTAAAACTTCCCTAAGAATGGGGCGGCAGTGGACTATACCTGTGAGTAAAGATTACTTTCGGTATTTAAGAATTACACATTGTTAGAGATTCCTTGTTGACTAGAAAAATGGCAAAATTATAGTATATAACTTAGGTACAGACCTCATTTTATAAGTTGATTTTGGTTTTATAAATTAAATTAGGCTAATAACTTATATTTCTAAGATGGAATCATACTCTATCCTAACAAATTATTGTTGAACCCATTGTGTCATCTATTATGAAGTAATGAAGACTTGCGGAAATCAATGACTATAGAGATTACTTTGTTAGTTTATTTTGTCATTAGAACCTGCTAGCTTTTCATTCTCTTATCTTGCAGTAATTTTTATTATTTGATCAATTTTATAACACCTGAAGTTTTGAGTATTATGACTATTACAATAATTGTGATGACAATGCTAGAGGATGCACAAGAGTATGTTGAAGATGGATCGAATGCTAAGGACATATTTTGAACTGTCATTTCCATCTAAGAGCTACGTGCAGAAGTGTTAATTGTGTTAATAGGAAGCTTGCCAATTGTTGATGTTTTTTTTTTTTTACTTTCCCATATTAGACTTTCCATAATTCCATGTCAAAAGATATCTCAGTCAAAATTAACTTATAAGTGTTAATGAAAAATTCACATTTTTTTTTTCAAAACACAGCTCAATTAATACTCTCTCTCTCGTGTTTTCCTTCTGTCTTTCCCATGATTTTGTTGCACTTGTGTTGACAAACATTTGCAAAAAATATGTATAGTTTTGAGGAAAAATGCTAATTAAATTTAGAATAAATAAAACTCACTTTTCTAAAAAATTATAAATATTATTATCATTTCCTTCTATATTAAAATATAAAGTTTAGTCTACTATCATTTATATAGTTTATAAGTTGATGTAAGCAATAAATTTCTTGAGCTGAAATCTTTCTTGAAAAAAAAAAAAGGAAACACCTTTTTGTCCTTGTTATTACGTCTATGTTTTGTAAAACTTTTAAATGTTATTTCAAATGTTTTTTGTCATTTTACATATTTAGTTATTTCAACAAATAATTTACCAAATATTTCTAATTCAATAACAACTTTTAATTACCAACCAATTTTAGTTTTCAGTTAAATTTTGACAATAAAAATTTCTAAAGAAACCTCTCAACAATTCTTCTTTAAAAAATTTTTTCCATTAGTTAAAAAATATTTATTGAATATCAGCAATTTTAATTATCTTCGATATAGTGAAATTCACTAAATTTAAAAATTTTAATAAATTTTAACTATAATTACTGTATATAAAAAAATAATTTCCCTAACACCTAGGTTTGGCAGGTTTCGTTTGGAAAGAAGATTTTCCTTTCTCATAGGTTGGCAAAATAAGATTATATTGAATAGACTTTTCCCCGCCCAAACTATCGAACACCAAAGAATACCAAACCCAACCCAACAGAACAAAACTACACAACACAAAGCAACCTCGTCCAACTCCGAAGCCAAACAATCCCTTTCCTTCTTCCTTAAACCTCAAAACCTTCCACAAGAAAAGCATCATTCTACTCACTATATCACCACCATGCCTTCCCTCTTCTCACCACTAACCCAACCAAACACACCCTTACTCTTCACACTTACTTTCCTAACAACAACAACTACGATAACCACGACAATAATGATGACGACAACAACACAAGAGACCTCCTTGGCTCCTGTCCGTCTGGACTCATCACGCGCCATCCCATTTGCATACTCAGGCCGGGTCCAGTTGAAAACTTTACTAGACCAACCTGAAATTGCACTGGGACAGCGCGTGGTGGTGGGCGGATGGGTGAAGTCTGCCAAGGAGGTCCAGAAGCCGACACCGGTGCTGACAGATGGCAGCATCGGTGGCGAAGGAAAGGGGAAGGACGTGTCGTGTGTGGAGATGCTGCAGTCGCGGATTCCCCTTATTCGGACCATTTTGGACGTGTTTGGTGGCGGCGGCGGTGGCGGACATCGCAAGAAACGTGAGAATGTGAGTCAGCAGAGTCATGATCATCCTAAGGTGTTGCCTCCCAAAGCTTCTACTGCTTATCTGCTTCTAACGGATGGGTCGTGCGTTCCAAGCCTTCAGGTGTTGTCTCATTACTCAATGTTTGGCATTTTCTTTTGCTTTTTTGTTTTTTCATACTTTCTCATACATTCTCCTTAGTGGAAATGGATTCCTTACTTTCACGTACGTAATTTGAGTCGTTAAGATATCAAACACAATAATAAATTTTATAATAAAAAAATATAAAATATTAAAAATTTTAACTACTAAATTGTGATTGAATGTTCCTATAATAAAAAAGTCATGGCAGAGATAAAAATTTTCACTATTAGATTATGATCGAATTTTTCTATAATAAAAAAGTGATGGCAGGAAATTCGAATTCCTCTTTAATTACCACATGCTTTAGTAACTAAAAAACCATAGTTTTTTATTAAAAATTACAAAAATTAGGAAATATATGTAAGACATAAGGTGATTAAATTGATTAAGAAAGAAAAAAAATCGAAGAAAGTTAAAAAGGTTGAAACTCAAGCTTAACAAAAAGTTAATATTACCGACAACATGATGACAGTAATATTTGACCTATAAAAATTAATATTATTAACAATACTTACCTTCGACATATAAAAAAACATTAAAAATGAGATATTCGTGTTATTAACAAGGTATTTATGTTCAATTTTCATTCTTATCATGAATGAAACAACCTAAACTTATATAAATTTATATTTTTAAATAAATTTAAACTACTTACAAATTGTGTGTATCTTTTTTTTATACATGAATTCCATATGTTACAAGTTTTACAATTAACTTATGTACTTGTTCAACCATCAAATTAGCTAGTTAGTTGACATTTTCTTTTCAACTTGTTTTTGGAAGTCCCCAATGGATTCATTTTGATAAACTTATTTTAAAAATTGCTTATTTTAATGAAATAAGTAATTTCTTATTTTTTAGTGCGTAGCTAAACTGTTTTTGTTTAAATTAAATAATTTTCTACTTATTTTAATAAGTAAATATTATATACTTATTAGAAACACTTATTTCACCGTTATTTTTTATTTAATTTACACAAACGGACCCTGTATCAACTTCCATTAACCATTAACGATGAAAAAAAAGTACACGCTGTCATTTCTAAATAAAATTTAAGAATTAATTGTAATTTTAGTTCTTATTTTTTAAAATTTGTGATTTGTTTCTTTTATTTTCATGATTTTAGTTTTAAAAATTCACGATATTAGTATTTGTTTTTGTATTTTCATGATTCTAGGATCTTGTTTCTATTAATCAAGCAGTACAGATTCAAATTTTGGTTGTGATATGGTTAAAAAAATCAAAATATTAGAGAGTTAACAAATTGACTGCAAGACAAAAAGCATATAATTTCCTTGAAAGTAAAAGGCCTTTGGTTTCATATCATGTACTCTCAAAATATAAAGACAAAATTTAGGGAACATGTCTGACGTAACATATATGCTTAGCTTCTAAACATAAATTTCCTTTGATATTATATCATTTATAAGTTGGGAATTTTATGGCTTATTTATGTGACTAAAGTTACAGACTGATCGCTTTTATAAAGCAAAGTATAGCTACCATTTTAGTTTAATTTTGACACACTAAAAAAGGTTTTACATTATAATCCAACTTATTAAATTGACAAAAAAAAAGTCAACAATTTTCAATCACATGAATAAGATTAAATGGTAATGTAAAACTTGGTTAATTATATTTATGAGTTTATTCCAATTAAATTCTTCAATTTTTGTTTCATATTTCTTATTGTTATTGAATTACTTTCAGGTTGTTGTTGATTCTTCAGTGGCTACCCCTAACAGGCTTCTAGCTACAGGAACATGTCTATTGGTGGAAGGTCTATTAGAAACAGCAGAGGGGAAGCATGCTATTGAGCTTAGAGCAGAAAAAGTTCTTCACATTGGAACAGTAGATTTTGACAAATACCCTTTATCAAAGAAACGGATTCCACTAGATACCTTAAGAGATTACTCCCATTTTCGGCCTAGAACAACCACGGTGAAATTAAACATCACTTTTAATATTCGGAAATTTCCCTTTATTATAATAGTCTTGTTCATATTTTGATAACTATTTCATTTGAATTATTGAATTGCTGAATTGCATGACATGGCATAGCATGTGTTATTAATCAATAATAGGCATGAATATTGTTCTTAGCTACATGTAGCATCCTTGGGGATTTGAATTTGTTTCTGAAAATGTAACATAATGTCTAGATATGAATTAAGTAATTCATGAGGTTTGAAGGAGTACATTTAGGAACAATATTGACTATTACCAGCAAGATAATTTTCTGCTTGTTTTTATGATGCTGTTGAAATTAATGCAGCAAAATGTAACATCAGATTCTTGTTGATTACATCCTACTTATAGTTGTTCCTCCATTGTAAATATTTCTTAATGACATGGTTTGCAAGTGAAGCAGGACATTTGTTTTATGAAAATTATTTTATAATGAGAAATTTAACTTTGTTCATGTTTTTAGGTGGCAACTGTCATGAGGATTCGTAGTTCTCTCTCTTTTGCAACACATACATTTTTCAATGAGCATGCATTTGTTGATGTGCAAGTCCCCATTATAACTACCACAGACTCTGAGGGATTTAGCAACATGTTCAAGGTTAACACCTTGGAACAGAAAGCAGAGAAGGAGAAACTAGATACCATTTATGAGACTGAAGGTGTTAGCCTTGAACATGTGAAGACAGCTGCAAAAGAGAAAAGCAACTTAGTTGAGCATTTGAAAAGAACTGAGAGCAATAGGGAAGCACTGGCTGCTGCAGTTCAGGATCTGAGGAAAACAAATGAATTGGCATCACAATTGGAAGCAAGAGAAAAGAGAAAATTAGGAGCTTCTTTTAAGGATGACAAAGTAGACTCTTCCAAAGATTTTTTCCCTTTCCAAACTTATTTGACTGTCTCTGGTCGCTTGCATCTTGAGAGTTATGCTTGTGCTCTTGGAAATGTCTACTCATTTGGACCAAGATTTCTAGCAGATAAAGCAGATTCTGCTAAACATGCTGCAGAAATGTGGATGGTTGAGGTTGAAATGGCCTTTTCTGAATTAAAGGTATCACTTCCTGTTCCTTTGCATTAATTAGACAAGTTTAGTTTATGCAATGCCAAAGCAAATTGTTTTACATTGTCAACCAATTAAAGATCATGACATATTTAATTATTAGAAAGGTCAATAAATTTACCACAGAAGATAATCTGTGATAGTAAATAGACTATCTAGTCTTATGAAATTATCTATTTGGTTAAACATTCAAATATATTATTCAATTTGACTCTCTTACCTAAGCATTGTTTTCTGGCCTACTGGGGTTCTGATCCAGCCCTCTTAATTATGTTTGGTTCCAAGTTCCTTTAGGTAGTGTTTGATGCATGGATAGAACAGAAAGGAACACCCTATTCTCTTCTGTTCTCTTTGGTTCCACCACCCTTTTCAGTAGAACCAAAATGTTCCACTTTCTAACCTCATTTTCTGTTGTCATTTTTAAAATGTACCAAACATAGAATAGAACTCATATCATGCTCCAGCACATCTACCAATCAAATATTAACTAGAGTATGTTTGGGTAAGTTTTTCTAAAAACACTTTTAAGAAAAAAAAATACAAAAAAAGAAAGTCCAAAAGACTCTACAAACTTTTTTAAAGGATGTAAGACTTTTTTCAAAATAATTTTAATTAATATATAAAAGCTTTCTCATATAATTTTTTTTAAAAATATGAAACTTTTTAAAAATTAACTTGTAAAAAATCCTACATCATTTAAAAAAAACTTATGAAAAAATTGTTGATTTTTTTATTTTATTTTTTTCCCTTAAAAGTGCTTCTGCAGAAAATCACCCGAACATACTAATTCACATTTGTAACTTGTATTCTGATAGAACATACCCAAATTTACATTTGTAACTGCTTGTATTCTGATAGAAAGGGTTTTGTATCATTTAGTAGCATAATGCACTTTGTGTTACTTTCAGGATTCCATGAATTGTGCTAATGACTTTTTCAAGTACCTCTGCAACTGGGTTCTGGAACATTGCTCTGAAGAAATGAAGTTTGTTGCCAAAAGAATAGATAGCACCAGCATCAATCGTCTACAGCAGATTATATCAGGTTCTCCACAAATGTTGTCCTACCATGAAGCTATAGATGTTCTTAAAGGGGTAGGCAGAACCAAATCCTAATAAACATATCATTTTTACTATTATAATTTTTTTCTCTCAAAGATATAATAAATATTTTCTTTTTTAATGTTAACTTAGTTGTCCTCCCAAGCTGAAGATAAGAAAGTTGAAATAAATTTTGACTCAGGTTTTGTACTCAATTCAGAGCACCTCAGGTATATTGATATTATCATCATATTCTGGATTTGCTGATTTCTAACAAAAGCAAAAGTATTGCCTTAACCAATTTCAGTTACTTATGGCTCTATATTCATGTTATGGCAGCTATCTAACTGATACCATCTACCATAAACCTGTTATAGTATACAATTATCCAAAAGAAGCTAAGCCATTTTACGTTCGGCAGAATGATGATGGAACTGTAGCTGCATTTGACATGGTTGTTCCAAAGGTATGTCCAAACATGACCACTATTACTGCACTATGTGTTGATAGATTGGTTCAGGTTTGTGTGTTGAGATTCTTTGAAACTTTTGCAGCTAGGAACAATAATTTCTGGTAGTCAAAATGAGGAACGTCTTAGCATAATAAGCCACAGGTACTGCTTGTTGACACTTTCCTTATCTCTTTTATGTATTCATATTGGAAAATTTATAATGGTTGATGAACCAATGAATAGAAGCAGGATAACTAATTTGTTCATAATTTAGAATTTGAAAACTCTGAATGTTCAGATGCAAATAGTGTCCCTTGAAATTTTTCGGATTACTCTTATATCTTTGGTTTTATCACTAAAAATAAAAGGAAATTTGTGTAGAATTTTAAAAAAGTTAGAGTACTAGTATAATCCGATAAACCCAAGCGATATTAGTGTAATTTACATTAAAAGAATATACTTGATTATTGATGAACTGAAGTACTATCATCATGATTAAGCATAAGGTTGAATTAAAAATTTGATGATTGGTTTTCTTTTCAAACTAAAGAGGAACTACAATGCTTGTTCTTTATTTTTGTGCAACCGATTCAAAAACCAAATTCATAATAAAGTCAGCAATCACTCTTGAAGTAAACTAAGTAATTTCAGTCACTGAATAATCAACACTTGGTATCAAATACATATAAATTAGTGTACTTTAGTGTCCAAAGGCTCCTTGCTATGCAAAGGTTTTGAAGAGGTAGTTACAATGCGTGTTAGGATGTGCGTTAGTAAAATTGATTTTGAATTATATGATTTATGTTTGAATTTTTTTATAAAAGTAAGTAAAATTCAGTGTAAAATTATTTATCCAACCTATAAGTTACTCATAGTTTGTTTTAACTCATAATCAATTCTAGACCCAAAAGCAATTTTAAATTCTCCTCCAACAATCAACATATGAAAATTTGCCAGAAGTCAATTTTTAGTCCAAAATCAATTTTCAAAAGGCAAACCAAACATGCCCTTAGGAACCTTGTCTTTACATAATGCAAAGAAACTATCTCGAGATATGAATCCATGACCAAACAGATCATCAAAATACAACTTTACTGTTATGTCAGGACTCATCCTCTAGTATTACATACATTTGCAAGATAACTTGTGAATGTGTTGGAATATTAAGAGGTGAATTTCCCATTTACAATTGAGATTACTTACTTTATCTTTCCTTGCATCAGAGGGGCAAATCCCATGATAAATAGCTTTTCTCTGTACATGTGGCAATTTAAAAATTGCTGTTAAGTAATGGTGCCATTTTTCTTTGTAACATCACATTTTATTTTTCTTTTGTATATGGAAGGATTGATGAGTTAGACTTGCCAAGAGAGAAGTATGAATGGTACCTGGATCTTCGTAGAAATGGAAGAGTGAAGAACTCTGGTTTCACTCTAAGGTTTGATCTTATGGTCCTCTTTGCAACTGGCCTTGGTAATGTAAGAGATGTTATACCTTTTCCAAGAAGCCATGGCAAGGCCAACAACTAGTTAAATTTTGGACTAAGAACATTCAAGTTGCATAATCCAAACTTCAATGGTTGTGGACCAAAGGAATGAGAAAGAATTGTTGTATGCTTGGTGTAACAAATATAACATATCAATTGATTGATTACATGTGTGCCTGATATGTATATATGGAAACGTATAATTGAAATGAAATTTGTTCAAGTCTTGTTAAGTTATTTTTGTTGTGCAAAAGTACTATGATTTTCTTTAAACAAGGCCCTCCAGTTAAGTCTTATGTTGAAAAAGAAATCCACATTAAAAGAAATATTTCTACCATCTGCTGAGTATTTCTGATTCAAATAAAATTATCTTTAGAAGAAATTTTATTGTTTGACAAAACAAGTTAAATAAGTGTGTTAGGTTTGACTGACTAATTTTTATATGAAACCAACCCATCACAAATAGATTGATTTGGGCTGGATCAAATTATGTCTAATTGTTTAAATCGATTTTAAATTTTCTACAATTAAATTAACTAAAATTGGGAAGAATATTCTGTTGTTATTGTAATTTTTTAAAGATAATATTAAATTTATTTGTGATATTTGAACATATTTAAATATCGATGTCTTTATAACCTCTATAATGCATATGCCTTTCCACTTGTAGTAATTTAATATGGAACCATACATAACAAGTCATACGTATGTTTTGACTTGAAGTTTTTAAAAATAATTTTTTTTAATTTAATCAATTTAGTAATATATATAATTTAAAATAGATTTATATTTTTTTTTTATAATTACAATGTTGTTATTAAATTTTTACATAATATTTATTTTTAAAAACACTAAAAACAATCTTTTTTCAATTTTTAATTTTTTTAAAAAAAATAATCAAATAAAACATTTTTTAATTGTAATTAAACATATTTTTTCTGTAAAGATAAAGATAGGAAATGCCTAAAACAACTGGAATCTAATGTATTGAGAAAGATTTGGAAAGGTTAGTATATCTTTCTGAAAATCTTCAACTTATCTTTTATTCTTAAACATTTTTTTCACTATAACTTATAAGGATCAGTTAGGGTTTAATTGGATAAAGGGACATTATTTGTCGAGGCTTAGTAATTAAGACTTGGTAATCGCTATAATAGGATTAATGAAAACTATAATAAGATTTATGAAATAAGTTTTTTCTTATAAAAAAAATTAAATAAGTATTAGGCGAAACATCAAGAATCCCTAGGTCTTTCTTTTCCATAAGTTTTCTCATAATTTATTACTCCAACTTTTATTAATATTTTAATTATTTGTCTTGCTCTTTCACAAAACCAAATTTAAGATTTTTTTATTGACGTAAGTTCCATTGTTACTATTAAATTTACTTGACAATTAGTTAATAGAAAACATGTTCTTTGAGTTTTATATTTAGACTTAGATCCATTATTACGATCACATTTAAGTTTGAAATTTAGTTAATAGGAATCATATTATTTGACTTTGATCTTTGAACTTAAGTCATTTGTTACTACTATATTAATTAAGATTTACTTGGAATTTAGTTAATAGGAAACATATTCTTTGACTTTGATATTTAGACTTAGATCCTTTGTTACTACGACATTAAGTTAAGATTTACTTAAAATTAAATTAATAAAAGATAGGTTCTTTGAATTTGATATTTGAACTTAAGTTCATTATTACTATTAGATAAGGATACATTTGTCCTTAAAAATATTTTATACTCATCAACCACCATTATTTTTTTCCATTAAACACACATACAAAGGATTGTAATAAAATCAAATTATAAACTACAAAAAAATATTTTTAGAGTAAAATAATTTTTTGTAATTAGATTTTTTATGTATGTTAAAATATTTTTTTTTTATTTTTATCCAGTTAAATCAATATTTAATTCTAATAATGAAAGAATTTAATTAGTATACACTGAACGTGTAAAAAAATTTTACATTGACATTCAATCATAACTCATTGTTTATATGACTCTTATAATATTGATTGGTAAAGTAACAAACTTATCATAATAAAAAGTTGTCAAAAGTAAAGTATAAATAAAATATGTAAAGAGAAAATAACTTTATTCTTGTCTGGTTCTACAGGGAAAGAGATTTTAAAATTAATTATTTTTTATCCTTATTATATTTTAAAAGTCTACTTGAATATTTGTTTATATGCAACTTTAAGTGTCTATTTCACATCGATATAGATTTTGTCATGCTCCTATGGTTCCTATGGACTTCCTCTTTCAGCGCATCTTTTATACCTTTGTGGGCTACATGCTACACTTTTGTGAGAGAAACCTAGATGTTTGATCTTCTAGCATGTCTTACACCTTTGTCGATTGTATCACACTTCTACATTTATCTTTAAGTGCATCTCTCACATTTTTATAGGATATTTCACATCACTTTCATGTACTTTCTCTTACAATGTGTCTCCTACATGTATTTAAATGTAGAAAATGTGGAGATAATAGACAAAGAGAAAGAACTTGATGAAAAATAATAAAAAAAATCCACATGTAATTATAACAAGACTAAAAAATTAAAACATATTAAAAATAATTTAGTAAAACTATGTAAAATATAT
Organism: Psophocarpus tetragonolobus; assembly: GCA_037954015.1. Lineage (NCBI taxonomy): Eukaryota > Viridiplantae > Streptophyta > Magnoliopsida > Fabales > Fabaceae > Psophocarpus > Psophocarpus tetragonolobus. Next base: position 29,989,931 of record CM075693.1, on the reverse strand, counting down.
AAAGTAAACTTGATCTCTCATCTCTTTCTCTCGATTCTCCTTGGACCAAACACATTTTTTTTAAAAAAAAAAAAATCCTTTCCTTCCCTTTTATCCCTTCTATTTTTTCTAACAGAATAATGCAATACTGTAAGACTCATTTAAAATTGCTTAATAATCTTTGAAAAGAAATTGCCATCATGATCGTTCCAATAGTGGAAAGAAAATGGGGTCTATGGAAAATTCCTTATTGGCTTATAACTCTCCACGACTATGAACATATGCAAGTAGGGTGTTGGATCTACAATCAAGGTTGATAAAAATTTGGAAAGTTTGCATGTGATGCCCTATGACACCTCTAAGAAACATGCATGAGTGATATGACTAGTTTTTTGTTATGTGTTTTTAATGGTGAAAAGGACTGCTAAATGGGTCCATATATACCACCATTTGAGGCATCTTAGATCATGATTGAGTTGTACTCATAAAAAACACATAAATTTCCATTATAGCATATAGGTACACGAATGTGATTTATTTATTTATTTATTGAAATCAAACTCAGAGAAATTGTAATATTTCATGTACATGTTCAACCAATTAAATAATCCTCTTAGTAAAAGTTCTAAAGGATTTGCAACAAATGCAAATTGGAAAAGTTTGTTACAAAACAAAATTATTCTAATGAATAATAAAATAATTTAATGATTATTTTTCTTAGATTAAAAAAAAGGGAATGTTTAACTAGTTAAGAATAATAAACCAACATTGTATTTTACAAAAGTTCACAATTAAATGTAATAGGATTTAGATTCTTTCTTGCAATTCCTCTTTTTCCCCTCTTTAGTACTATTTTAAATTGAGTGTTGGATTGTAGATGAAAATATTTTAAAAATGTTTAGGATCTGAATCCCATCCTTTCTCTCACAATTCCTAACATCAATATTATTAAAATAAATTTTATTTTAAATAATTTCTAATAAAATTATATTTTTAAATAAATATCATGTTGTTAGTATTATTTTTTATTATTATTACAATTTCATGGTATGAGCCCAACATACAAGTCTTGGTCTGTGTCTTGATTTGATTTTTTTTTTTTTCACTTTAAAGATTAGTTGGTCAATGCCTTTTATGTTGGAATAGAAGCAAACTTTTTTTTTATCACTCAAGATAATTTTATTTGAGAAACAAAAATAGTTACATAAAGAGAATAAGATTGCTTGTGCTATAAAATAAGAGTAAATAAGTAAGAATCTAAATACAAAGTATTAGATTCAAGACCAATTCTAAAAACGAATGAATTGTGAGTTTTTTATTTGCATAATATCATTCTTAGGAACTCATTTGAACTCTGCATGGATAATATCTACAACCTATAAAATGTGTCTTTTGAAAATTATCACATTTCTTGTTTTCCAAAGATAACACAATAAAGGTTAATTGTCAAGATCTAAGACCTAATTGCTAAAAATAATATTGGAGAGACACCGGAGAAAGGAACCACAGAAAAGGATTTTTTCTCATCTAACATGTAAGTATCTAACTGTTAAAATAATGTTAGAGAATTTTTTATAAATAAAATTATAAATATGTTTAAGTATGTATGTTTTATCACCTGTAATCCAATCTTTCAAAATAAGATTGTCTATGATAAGAGGGGTATGTTTTTTCTCAACATGTACAATAATTACAAACGCATTTATTCTTATTTATAAAGAATATCCAACTCAATTGATTCAACATAAAAAAATAAATTGTTTTTAAAACGTTTTTAATTTTTAAAGATAAAAAAATGCATTTAGGTCATGGGACCTTCCTTCTTCTATGCCTTATGTCCTCTACATTCAAAATTTAGTTTCCCCACTTAGTGAAAAATCTATAGTTTCAAAGTTCAAACATATTACTCATGGGATGGTCGTGAATGTCTAATATTTGGGAACACGTCAATCAACCAGCTAGCACCTAATTAATTAACCAAATACTTTTTTTTCTAGCAAATTAAAATGGTGTATTCTTAGGATGACAAAATTATTTATATTTACGTATATATGTAAATAAAACCTGCAACGAGTAATAGCGAGTATTGAAAATAAACATTTTTGGATATTTTAATGGATATACTTACAACCATCAATAAATGGGTGTGGGTGTGAGTACAAAGGTATTTGCTTTCGGTATGAATGATGAAATATTAAAAATATTGGTACACACTTACACTACCTATGTACCTGACGCATTCATTTAAAAAGAATAAAGTGTTTTATTCATTTTGAAGTGCTTGAATATATAGTATGAAAATGTTAAAGACTTAGAGTATTAAATATTCTTATTAATTTTTATTTAGACTTATGTCAAATTGTTGTTATTAATTTAGAATTTTTTTGAAAAATGAAACTTTAGTAAATTTTGTTTGTATTAAAATTTTATGTGTATTTTTATTTTATTTTTAATAAAAAATATATAAAAATGTGTTGCCATAATTTTATGAAAAATTGGTGTTTTGTTAAAAAATATATAGATATCAATAAATACTCACATATAAAAAAATCCACAAATATATTATTCAAAGATACTCATGTAGATATGGTGTGGGTATAGATTTCTTCCGCAGATATATGTAGCGAAAGATATATATCTACACTCATTCACATTCATTACCATCTATAGATATTCATCACAAATGATAAAATATAGCTTAATCATCCTTGAGATTTTATTTATTCATTTTTTACATTTTGTCTCTTTATTTTTTATAATATTGTGTTTTTTATTTTAAATTAAATCGTTGAATTTTGTCCAACATTGACCGATTATTTTTATAAGCCAAAAATTATATTAAAACATAAAGTGGAGAGCACAAAACAAGCTTTTTTATTGTGTGAAACAAACAAACCTACAGTGAAACCCCAAAAAATTAAAAAAAAAAAAAAAAGTGACCATTAGATTTGAATATATTATATAATCTCACTCACGTAAAAATATAATATATCTCTTTCACTATTATTTATCTCCACTGTTATTGTCAATGTCGCCTACCACTACCATAAATTTTAAATGAAAAAGGTTCATAAGAATACTATAAACCAAAAGAAGTCACATGACTTACTCAAAAAGACATTTTAATTTTGAAAGTATATTCTTATCTAGTAATTAAAATTAAACTCGTATAAAAATATTTTTTCACAAAATATATTTCTTAGATTTAAGTGTATGCCTCTCTATATATATATACATTAATTGGTGGTCATGTATGGTCAATATAACAACTTTTACACCACTGTTTATATGATTTGAAAGTATTTATTTATAAAATCAACAAATATAAATATACATAAAGATTGAAATTGAATTATGTACAGTACATACATAATTTTTCTCTAATTTTAAAACATATATCCTCACTTATGTGTTAGGTACCTTTTTTGTGATATTATGTTTTGTGTGAACATTTTGTAATATTATTTATTAGTACTTAATTACTTATTTATATCCATGATCACACTTTAATTAACTATATATGAAAATTAATAAGTGAAAATGCATTGATAGAAGATACAAGTATAATTCAGTTCAAATATTATTCATGTATCTTTTATAAAATATTAGATTTAAAAACAATTTTGATTTTGTTTATTTTTAAAATTCATAATTTTAATTAATTTTTTTAAAATATAAATATTTAATATTTAGTCTATCTATTTTTTAATAAGTTTTAGTCTCCTATTTTAAAATAGAGACATTGAATTTTTTATTTTATAAAATTCACTTCTTCAAAATGAAAATGATTATTATTACTAAATTAACATTGACTGTTGAGTATGATATGAATTAAAAATAATTCCATATGGTATTAATAAATCTAGGTCACGTCATGTTATTTTTTTAATAACCAATACTTTTATTTTTTTTTAAAAAAAAAATCACAATTTTTCACAAAATTGGGGAACAAAATTTTTCTTTTAAAATAAGTTGAACAAAAATACAAATTAAATAAATAGAATAATTGAATGTTTATTTTAAAATAAAGAAACTAAAGTTACAGATTTTAAAAATTAGTCAAAGTCACATTCAAACCAAAGCATTCTAAGATATTGAAGGAAATTTATGAAACAATAAATTTATCTACATCAAAATTCAATACAATGGTGGTACGCCTCTAATAATGCGACAATTTTTTAAGCACGTTACATAACCAAAGAAGAATCTTATGTTAGATTTTTCAATTTTTTTATTATTCGTTAAATTTATTTGAAAAATTATTTTTATTATATTTATGATTTTTTTATTTAAACATAATTTGATTTTATAATTTTTATGTACATAAATATAATGAGACAATACGGTAAAAAAATATAATGAGAGACAAAATTCATGCATTAAATTAATAAAAAATAATTTAAAACCATGTTTCAAAATCAATGTTTCGAAAATATCATTTTCACTTAAAATATAAAACACTAAATTGATTTTTTTAAAAAAAAACTAATTTAATAAAAATATAAAAGATTAAAATTTAAAAGTACATTTTAAATATATAAAAAGGTACATTAATAGACATATGAGACTAGACAAGTAATAATTAAGGTGAGGTTTGGTTCGTGAAAATATTGTTTGTTTTATTTTTATTTTTATTTTCTAAAAAAATTTATTTTTAAGTTTTTAATATTTAGAAAATATGTTTGTTTTTTTTATATTTTCTATTTTTAAAAATCAATATTATTAAATTTTAATCAATTTTAGTAAAAATATTATAATTATTTATATATAATTTAAAATACATTTATATATTATTTTTTATATAATTGTAATATTTTTATTGAGTTTTCATTAAGTGTTAACTTTTGAAAACAACTTTTTTCTATTTTTTGTTTTCAATAATTTTTTGAAAATATTTTTAATAAAAATATTTTCTAAATTGCAAGAAAACATATTTTTTCTACTATTTTCTATTCTCTTAAAATAAAAACAACAACAAAAAACACACAAAACAAGCATTATTTAAAATATCTATATATATCTAGACACCATCAAATTTTGTGGATTGATATCCATAGCCTATTAATACGTTACATGCATAGGTAGGATTATAATAGAATATATTTGGCCTTCCTTGTTTTCAACTCCAAAACATGTTGAATGAGTTCGAATATAAAAAATACATATATGAAATTTTAATTTTCGGTAGATATTTTTTGTTTGGAATATACTTGCGATTAATGTTATATTATTTTTATAATTTAAATTTATTTAATTATTATTAAATAAATTATATATTAAATTATTAATTATATTTTAATTTAAAAAAATATATCATTATTTACCATGCATCATAATATTGTAACTTGTACATTCATATTTTAATAATTTAAAAGAATACGAATTTATACTAGTGTAAAATTAAAAATATATATATAAAATTTTATTTACTATAAAAATAAAATAATGATGAACGAAGAACAACAAACTCATCCCAATTTAAAAACCATATTGCAGAACTTTTCTATGAAAGGATGGAGGAGAATTGATACCCTAGGAGTGTAATTGCCACCCCAATTGTAGATAACATTTTTGTAAGCACTCAGTTGAATTCATTGTGGATCATCCCAACTGTTATATAGAACACCTTTTCTCTCTCCATTCATATGCTGTCCTTCTTTTAGTTGGTTAAAATGTCATTTTCACACTTTTCACAAAAAGTCTTGGTGATTTAGTTTATATAGGTTTCTTCTCATTATAAATTGAAGAGAAATGCTAAAAAAAAATAATTTTAAACTTAAAAAATTATCAAATTTGAGGGTACTCCACTTGTTATTAAAAGATTTTTTCCCCCTTAAAATTACTAATTTTTCATTTCTAACCCATCATAAAAAAACGTGTCATAAACTTTAAGAAAAATTTCCTTTCTCATATTGACAAATATATAGAAAATGCTATAGTTTTGCACCTTTCAGCACTTGCACTAAAAAATGCTAGCAAGAATATCATAGAAGTTGAGATGAAAAGGAATGAAGCTGGTTCTATTAGGTAAACCAAAATCTGATAGAACTAAACATGAACTATATTTATGATCTATGGCAAACACATTTATAGTGATAAGGGCTATTGATTGGGTCATTCCCTTCTACAGGCACTTGTTCAGCTATGCACTTGTACTTGCATCCTCTACATTCATTGTAACTGCACGTTGGTGCTGTGGATCCAATCATGGGTCTCCAAGATTTCCTCATTCTCCATGCCTCATTGCTACCCTATATATATCATTCCACATTTTCAATACATAATTTAAGTACTGAAAGAAAACAAAACAAAGAGTTTAATTTCACATTATTGCAGAATTATATGCTTAGTCTAAATAAAAAATTAACAATTTGATAAATAACTGATAATCTTGTGCTTGGTTCACCTTTGAACTTTGATCTCTTGGGGGTTGAGAGGACTGAGACACCCATTCTTCTGTTTTATTAACTGCCACAACATAGTGAAAATTTTAAGATAGATAGAAAAGCAATTCATCAATAAAGAATGAAATAAGTTATAAAATTAGTTTTATCAATTAAAATTAAGTAAAAGGAGAAGAGGTTCTGAGTCAAATTTTTTTACTGAAAAAACTAAAATATTAACAACTTTCATTTAATATTCATTTACTATATTAAGATTGGTTTAGCAGTTAAAACTAAGAAAAAGAAAAGAGCAGAAGAGGTTCTTCATCAAATTCTTTCTGCTTACAAAACTAAGGTATTAACATCTTTCATCTTCTGTTGAAAATGAAAGTGGAATTCATAGAGAGAAAGTAATTGAGCTTAAAGATAAATACCATGAGGAAAAAAAGTATATGGTACCCTTGTGAAACTCCCATTATGATTGTATTAGCTCTAATGAAATAAAAACTAGACAATAGCATAGTCCATTTTAACAGCATATATTGAGAGGAATAATTAAAATAGATACACAAGAAGAAAAGTAAAGGAAGAGTAGAGGGAGGGAGTGAAGTTTGTTTAGTAAGTAGAACACCATTGCATGAGTATAACCTTGTATTGCTTGAGCAGCAAATGCTAAGGCCAAGAGTAGCAACAACACTTGGGATAGTTTAGTGGCTTCCATTAATATTCTCAACACATGGTGTTGGAAAACTTTGAAGGGTATTGATATATAACATGTATGGAGAATATATTTGGCAGAGAATTAATTCTAGAAAGATGGAGAGAGAGTGTGGTAGGGTTAATGTGGCGCTCAAAGCTCAATGCCTCAATTAATATCAATAAAAGAAATACGGGTAAAACCTGGCAAATTGACAGAGGAACATGATCCAGAGGAAGCTAACCGACAGATTGCCCATTGTGGCCAAGACCTGTTGAATTCTAGATTCAACCATAATTATTACTACTAGATTGTTCATGCCTTAACCATTTGACTTTTGAAGTGAGAAAGTAATCATTTTTCATTTCTTTATTCGTAGGAATCAATGAAAATATTAAAGGGTGTATAATAATTTATGTATCTTAACTTATTTTTAAAATGTCTTTAAAATATGACATAGGTGCTTTTGATTTATTTTTTTTTAAAAAAAGTATTTTTTTGTCTAATATTAAAATAGTTACTTTTAGCTAGTATCCAAATTATTTAGATAATAGTGATTTTTATAAAGACAAAAAGTGTTTTAGATAACATTAAGAGAAATGAAAGTACTGTATTTTAAAACTAAAAGAGGAAAATGTATCATTTTTAAGGGAATAAAATAAAATTTTAATATTTTAGAAGGATCAAAATCATTTGGAGTCTTTTAAATAAAGAAAATGTGATTGAAAATGTAACGCACTAAAGGTAGTTAATAAGATTTTTTTGGTAAAAACTAATTATCAATAAAGTCGAAAGATACTTTACATAAATAACATGGTTAAAAAAAAAGAAGATATGAAGATGGAAATAGTCATAATAATGGAACGGAAACAGGTATGACATTTTTATATTTATTCGGTGCTCATGAAACTCATCTTTATCTCTTTATTTAATGGTATAAGATTTATGTTTTTATCCTCATATGCATCCTTATCGGGTATACATATATTTGTCTCATAAAAAAATATTAACTTTCAATAAAAAATAAATTGTTTGAACATAATTATATTAATTCAAAAGTTATCTAATAAACATAAAGTTTATAATTTGTGAATTAAATATTAAACCTCTCTTCTTCTTTCTTTAAAGACAAATAACATTTCTTAACATCCCAAAATTATAATTTGTGAAAAAAAAAATATAAGATTATGAGTTTGGATATTTTAGTTATTAAGATAAGTGTAGGAACAGAGACAGTGTAAATATGTATATCCATATCTTTATCTCTGACTTAATAAATTGGATATTCTTCATACTCATACTTAAGCCCGGTCAAATTGGAAATACTACGTCAACTTCAAGGTAGGTTTGGGATTACCGATATAAATTTATTTGTTATCCCTTGATGAGAAAGTTCATACTCCCTCTTAATCTAAATATAAGCAAAATTATATTTAAAATTATTTGTCAAATTGAGATTCTCTGTCAACTTCAAAGTGGATCTGTCAAATGATATTATTCCAAAAATACCCTTAATTAACTAAGGATTTATTTTTAGAACTCTTTATTTATAATATCAAGTTCCAATAAAAGGTCTTTGAAAATAATCTTATTTTTTATTGAGTTAGTAAAATTAAATTATGTTAACTAATTTTCTTAATCTCCTTGTAAGTTAGGTAAAATTTCTTATTAGATAAAATTTAGAAACACTTTATTCACTTTAAAAGAATCAAATACTTATTTACATAAGAGTTATAACTTATAAGATTAGTGTAAAGATAATGTCCACATGTGGAGAGAAGATAGAGGGAGATATTGTAGTTTGAATAAGTTGACTAAAAAACTATCATATTAACAACTAATGTTTATTTATAAAAAAAAAATTACTCATTTTAATCATTTATGAGATTTTATGATATTATATGGAGAATTTTTACTTTCTTAGATTAATCTTCTTTGTAGGATTGTTATAAAGTGTAATATAGAAAGATATGCACTTGTATTATTTTTAAAATTAAGGTAATGTTAATGTAACATATAAGAATAAAGAGAAATTAAGATTGGAATTGCAAAATGAATGGTATCATGTATAATTTAAAACAAGTTCTGGAAGTAAGAATGCAATTTATTCATAACGAAGAGGGACAAAACCGGTCCAAAAGTGGATGAAACATAAAGCAAAGTTTAAGAGAAAATATTTTAAATATCAAAATTATATATATTGGACCTTTTATCAACATATATGACATTTTTATCTAACATGTGGTGTCTTTATTTTAATAGAAATTAACGATAAAAATTTTTCTACTAGTAAATTTTAATCATATGCTTGAATTGTTATACTTCGTACCCGTCTCGATGAATTTGATACTAGATAAAACATTTTAAGAACATTTGGGCAGATACATTATCGTCGAATAAGAATTGAAATTTCCACAATAATTCGCATATAAAACTATATTTAAAATTAATATAAATTATTGAAGTGAAATTATCACCATTATCGAATATTAATACGAAATACTTAAAATTAAAACAAAATCACTTAAAAATACGTATTTGGTTTTGTCATTTTATATTGCATGAGTAAAATTAAGTATAAGGAGATTCAAAGCAAAGAAACTTCAGCAAAGAATCACCTTGCAAGTGTACTAACAACACAATATGAATTAGTTCGATTATGATTGAATTTTAGAAAAGTTTATGGGAAAAAAAATTAATTTTTTTAATATTTTTTCTTTTCAAAGTGCTTTTAAATAGATTTTTAGTAACTTTTTCAGATTTATATTAAATGTGCTGAACCTTGACACCAAGAAAGTATTATTTACTACCTTGGTCGAAAAATGATTGTTGTTCTCAATTACCATGATTATAAATATTGTCCGGTAACTCAAATATCTACTTAACAATATATTTTTTGCATTGTTTCTTACGTTAAATTAAATTGCTGTTATAATCATTACATTAATACGTTTAAATATTGTATTTAAATTTAAAAGTCTTATAAATAAATATCGTAATTATTATTTTTAAATTAATAATAAATTTAGATTTTGAAACACCAGACACTTTACTAGTTTCACATAAATAATAATAAAAAAAAAACTACTACATGTGATCTTTATTATAACACATCATTTTTAAATAATTAATGATCCTTTTTATAAAGTATTTTTTAATTTTTATACAATATTTAGTTTTTGTTTCAGCTACTATTAAATACTCTAAGTATTTGTGTTTATTCTTGATACTAGTGTATTTTACCATAGATACTAGTAAAGGTGAAAATAGCAAATTATTAACATTTGTTTAAAAAAATAATATAATCAACGTGACTTTTTTTTATTAATATATGTGAATCATGTTTAATTGCCTTGTAATAAAAAGAGTTGAACACAGAGTAATGTATATTTAATTACAATTATTTATTTATCTGATTTTTAAAGTATGTAAAATTAATAAATTTATCATATATAAATAGTTGTTATTAATGGTTAATGTAAAATTTTTTACACCGGTAATATATAAATGTTTTTTTCTAATAGAAGTTGGAGAAAATAATAAATAGATAAAAGAAAGTAACTTTACAATTAGAAATATTAATAAAAAGATAATTAATATTATATTAAAAAATCATAACACTTATTAGTTATTATAAAAATGTGACACTCTATTTGGAAGAAACAAGTAAAACATGAATAAAAAATGTTCAAATTTCCATAAACCGACACACAATAACTAACTATATAAAATATATGCTTAGGAAATGGTGGTTCTGAAATTTGTTTCTTCCACCTCACTTAATGGAGTTTGGTGGAGCAGTATTTACATTATGGTGCTGTTCTTCACTAAGCGTGTGGGACAATCAATCAAATTTTACTTAAAGTCTATTGTGCCATTCATCTTTTATTCAAATTACTAGTTTGTGTATTTCTTTTAGAGTGAATTATAGAACACTTTCCAAAGTATGATGCAGTTATTCATGCAATTTTACTCTTTTTTTTTTAATTATTACTTTTGCATTCCTCTTCTTGTTAGTCTAAGATTTGAGAAGAAGATTAGTATAATGTTTTTAAATATATAAGATGTGTTAGTGTAAATATGTAATTTGATAAAAGTTTAGAGATTTATAGATGTCAAAATGGACCCAAACTTTACGGGTACTCAAAAAAATATCTTCATGTGAGGGCAGATAATTAGTCCCAAAAATGAGTATAAGTATGGGAAGGTTTGAAGCTGTACAAATTATGCAGGTATGGAATAAGTATGGGTACTATGGTACCGACCTGCCCCACACCTTTTATTGATTATTTAATTAATTATATTATATTGCATAATTATATTTTTGAGTGAAAAATATTGCTAAAAATTTTATTTACATTATAATTTATGATAAATAATATAATTATAGAATAAAAAGAGACATTAATACATTTTACACAAATTTAATAAATAAAAACAAAATTTACAAGAAATTGATTTATTTATAAAATAAGTCTTAATGAACTTATAATATTATTTGATGTTATAGTAAAAAAACATAGGTTTATGTGTAACCATATAAAACATTAGGGAGTATTTTATAATTTTTTCTATGTTTAATGTTATTTGACTTGTTTTCATATTATATTTACTTATGTATAAAAATATTGACCTATTGTTTATATACATAAGTAAAATGTAGGTTGCGAGTGTGAGCATGGATGGATATATAGGTACCTAATAGGTACGAGAATATGGATCAAAGTTTCTACCACATGAGCATGGGTCAGGTACAAGTATACTTTTTAAATGTTGATATGGAAATGAGTACTATAACACCTATACAGATTCTACCCATTGTCATCCCTAAAAAAAATACATTTGTAATTTGCTTTTGTTTTATTTAATTACTTGAGTTAAAGTCATAAAGGGAGAGACAAAAATGGAGGTAGGGAATAGATAAAGAAGTGAGAAAATTTCTCCTTGCATCTTCGAAATTTCTCCTGCACCCTGTTTTAGAGGTGTATTTTTTATTTTAAATTGGGTTTTTCGAAGGTTTAATAGAGGTGAAAATAAGGTTGGGCTTATTTACAATGAAACCCACTTAACTCCATACAATGGGCTCAATTCAAATGCTAGAGCGATTTACTTTCTACACCTGTTGGTCGGCTTCTTACACCCATCATTTTTAAAAAATACTTAAACTACCCTTGCATTTTTTGCTAAAGCTTACATATGTTCAGTTATATTCCAGAACACCCATTCCAAAATATAAAAATTACATCTTAAAATGGGTGTATAAAAAATGCATTTTAAATTACATTCGACACACCAATTTCGAAACATTAAAAATGGAATGAGGAGTTTGGAGATAAAAAGTAGGAGTGTTTATGGATTGAATTTTTGTTTTTTTTAATTAAATTCAATTCAATTTCATCTGTCTTTGAATAAATTAGGTTGATTTGGGTTAATTAGGTAATAATTTTAAAAAAAAATTAAACTTTAGATATTTTTTTGTTAGCTTTTTCAGGATTTTTTTTAAAAATAAACTATATCATTTTTATAATATAAATATAAAAAATAAATTATAGTTACAAACTATATTTCAAAATTAAAACAAATTAAAATTAACATATAAATAAATTTTCAAATAATAATAACCAAAGAAATATTTATCCAAAATAAAAGTAAACACAATTTGTCTAAGTTAATCAAGCGAGAAAAATAAATACAAACAACACAATTTGTTCAAACTAATAAAATACATAATATCAAAAGAAACACATAATAAAAAAACACATAATTTCAAATAATAATAATAATAAATAAATAATTTAATATTATGATCGAATTGGGTTGGGTTGAATCTCGGATTCAACTTACTAAATTCATTACCCAACATGTAGTAGATTGAGTTTAATTGGATTAGGTCAGGTTTCATTCAATCACTAGAAAATCCAACCAATCTGTTTGGATTGGATAGGGTCTTTGGGTTGTCTGGCCCAATGAACATCCCTAGAAAAAAGATACTCCATCTGGTCCATAATAAGTATTGTATTTAGAAAAAAATATTTTAAAATAGGTATCGCTTTTGGATTTTTAATTTAATATTAATTTTTTTTACCAATGTTTCTAATACTGTCACTTTAGTTTTTCCAATGCAATGTTAATATTAATATTAGTTTTGTAAAATTACTAATATCTTTCATATATTTGTTAACTTCTTTTGGTTTATATAAAATAACCTAGAATAACACTTATTTTGGAACGAAGGAAGTATATCTTAGGGGTGGGTATATAAATTGGTTTGACTCATTTAAACTCGACCCGCAAAACCCACATTTTAAACAAGCCTGATAATTTCTGTCAGTTAAAATAAATGAATTCTTTTTATAGTTTGTATCCCGTCTGCAAAGTCCGCGGCTTAATAAACCTATCCGTGGACCCTCACACACACATATTTTTATAAAAATAATTAACTGAAAAATGTCTAATATTTTTTTAACTAACTAAATTATAATATATCATACTAAAAAATATATAATTATTTATAATAATTTAAAACATTAAATATTTTCAATATTAAAAGTGTAAATATCACAATTTATTATAATAAAAAAGTCACAACATTAACACAAATTAACAACCTAAATGATAATTTTGCCTCTTTAAATAAGCTACGGGCTTGAGCGCACAGACTTAGCCCGCGAATTTGTGATTTTCGCAAACTAGGCCAAAATTTCTATTATAGTTATGATTCTTTAAAAGAAAGGATCCAAAAGCGTGGAGGTTTGTGGACCAGTCTGTGGACGTAGGTTAGTATACCCACTCCTAGTTAGTATATCTCAAAACGTAAAAAAAAAAAAAAAAAAAAAGAAACAAACAAACCTCAATAATGGAAGTTGATTCCTCATACATAACCATCATTTTGGTTAGGATTTGTGAATTGAAGTAATCCCCTAAAGTTGTTAAGTTTAGACAAATTTTGTTTAAAGTTGTCAAAACGAATCATACTAATTTGGCCTAGTCCAATGGGACAAGCATTGGAAATGGGTCTGCTTTCTAACAATATCAATATGAGTTGCTTTGGCACCCAACCAGATCCATTTTTATTTTTTATTTTTAAATTTATATGAATTTCAAAGAAAAATTATAAAATTTTAAATAACGTTGGAGCCAAATATGTCTAGTTCTATATGATTTAAGGTTTCTCAAACTCATCTTAACTCTATTTGCCCATCAAACCAACTCATTTAGACTTGATTTTTTATGCATCTAAATATCTTAATTCAGCCTAATTCATTTCATTGGACGAGTTCATTGAGCTGAATACAACTCTAATTTTGATTCATTTTATTGACTCAAGACCTCTCCCTTCCCTAATATTTTATTAATTAAAACCTCCACATAACTCCACTAATTGGTTAAGAGTAAACTTTGACGGTTTCCATTGAGAAAATAACTTTCATTGTTTAATATAAGTGAATGATAATTTATGAGTATTTAAATGGGTGGCAAAACAATCATATTATTTTTTAATATCTATATATATACAATAATAAAAAAAATAAAAAGAGAGAGAAGAAAACAAACAAAATTATCATTTTGACCTATCTCAATGGATCGTCCATTGGACCACAAAAAGGCAACCCACATAAAAATCAGGTTGGGTTAATTTCAATCCATTTTTTTTCACGGCAATTTCTTTTAGCACCTATTTTCTATTCTCACCCCTTCAATGTTTGTCATTTTTTGCAAAATCCCAAAACACTGTCATTTTTTTTATCTTAAATTTCTTTATAAAGCATCACCTAACTTTACGACTGCACATACACCTCTACCTACCTCTTTGAAAGAACACTCTCATGCTCTTCGAACATACATGGCAAAAGAAGTTCTTAAAAATAGAGGTGAAAAATATATATTTTAAAGAGGGTGAGGATGCGAAGTAAAGAAACAAATGTAATCTTTCAAAGAGGTGGGTAGAAGTGTGTATAACCATGAAATTGTGTGATGCTCTATAAAAAAAATTAGG
Source organism: Psophocarpus tetragonolobus (assembly GCA_037954015.1). Taxonomy (NCBI): domain Eukaryota; kingdom Viridiplantae; phylum Streptophyta; class Magnoliopsida; order Fabales; family Fabaceae; genus Psophocarpus; species Psophocarpus tetragonolobus. Next base: position 29,974,876 of record CM075693.1, on the reverse strand, counting down.
ATAAAAGAGGGTAAGGGTGTTTTGGAGTTTTACAAAACACAAGGTTGTAAAAATTAAGGTAGTGTGAATAGAAAATGAGAAGGAGCTAAAAGAAAATGTCTTTTTTCACTTACGTAGATATGTTTTGTTAATTGACTCATTTTACTAGCTTTATTTAAAAACACAAGATTGATATATTCATACATTAAGAAAATAAAGAATAAAATAAAACATATTAAATGAAATAAATACAACTTGAACAAAATCATATTCTAAAACACTATATTTTAAATACGTGCGATTCATGGATTAGTTCGACTTTTAATTTGTATTTAATTGTTTTAAAATATATAAGTAAATAAAATAATTAAATTTTAAAATAGTTAATAATATATTAAAATAAGTACATTAACTTTAACAAAGATAAATAATTATATTTTTTTACTTAGTAAATTTTATCTTTAGAATTATTAAAATATTTATGATTTTTTAAATAATAATGATGATGTAATACCCATATAAAATGTATAAATTCAAAAATAAAAATATAATAAAATGAAACCTTGCATAACATTTATCTAGGGAATCATTTTTTTAAGTAATTGTTCAGGACGAAAATTTTGTGATGATTTTGATAGAATATCATTAATCAGGTTCGTTATAAATCTATAATTTCATAAACTAGGACGAAACCATTTTAAAAACTTAAAATACCAATATAGAACCATTTGAAAACATAAATGATCAAAACGGAACCACTTAAAATAACGTCGTTTCAATTAAAATACAATGTCAACATCCTAATAAGTGTTAACATGTTTAACATTTCAATAAAAAAATATCAAAGTGAAATTATTTGAAAACATAAAAGATCAAAATTTAAAACTTAATGTAAAAAACATAATTAATAAAAAATAAAAAATAACATTTAACAAAAATGAAATGATTTCTTACTATGTAAATTATGTAAACTTTAAAGAAGAAAACTAATCATATAATATATATTAAAAACCATGAATAAATACTTATGAAATTTTGAGAAAATACACTAATGGACATCCAAAGTAACATTTGGTCAAATTAAATGATACCTTACATTTTTTTAGGGAAAATAATTTCTTACTGTTAATGAAAATTCATGTAAACTTTAAAGAAGAAAACTTCATTTTATAATACGTATTAAAAATCATAAATAAATACTTATGAAATTTTGTTAAAGTATGCTTTAAAAAATTAAACAAGAAAAATAGAATATTCATCACATGGTCACCACATTGGAAACTCATGTAAACATCTTTTTAAGGCAATGTATGTTCGGTTGAAAGTTAAAAAGATATTTATAACATGCAACTATTTTATTCAATAGCATTGAGAAAAAATATTGATTTAGATTATAATAATAAATATATTTTAAAAAAAGAGTGTAAAAGAATTTTATATAATATTTGATCACAAGTTTTCATGTAGGATAAGTTTATTGACTTTATAAATTAATATTTTAACAAAGTCATATACATAAAAATTATCGTTTAATGTTAGTATATAATTTTTTTAATACATAATATTAATATTTCTATCTAGCTATCTATCTATTTTATATTATAAACTTGTTTTCTTTACAATAATACTTTTTTATCTTAATTATTTAACATTTCATTTAATAAAAAAATATTTAAAAATAATTAATATGTACATTAGACTTTATCGATCGTGTTTTATAAGAAAAATAATAATTAATTTTATTTTAGACCTTATAAATAGAATAAGAGGAAGTATTTGTCCAGATATTGAAATCTACAAGAATGAATATATTTAAGAAATGTTTTCATTCGCATAAACTTATATTTGAACTTTTAATTGAAGAAATGTTTTTAGCTCATGCAACTATTAAGAAATGCTTAAGAGACAATAGTTTCTCAACCATTTCATGTTGTAGCTCATCTCAACTTTAATGAAGAAAAGTTTATTTATACTATAACAAATAAATACTTGTTAAAAATTTTGAATTTATGCATTAAAAGAAAGTCTAAATGAGAAAAAATAAAATACTTTGTAAATACTTTTTTATATAAAATAGTATATTAAATGAATTTGATACAATTTGAAGAGATCTTGCATTTAATGCATACATGTTAATATATATAAATAAATAAAGAGTTTAATTGATATACATTGTCAATGTAAAAAATTTTTACACTGACATTCAATCACAACACTTCGTTATGGTGAATTGGTTGATTTTACTCATTACTATTTTAAAAGTCATATAAATAAAAAGTCATGATTGAATGTCAGTGTAAAAATCTTTATACTTACAGTGTATACCAATTAAATTCATAAATAAATGTTATGCATACTCTTATTTTTCTTCTTTATAGTTTGTTTCCTTGTATACACTTATTGTAATTAAATATAAATTGATTAAAGGAAGAGATCCTACATTTAATGCATAAAAAATTATTAAATGAATTAAATACATTTTTTTTATAAAATACTAGTTCAAATATTTTATAAATTCAAGACTATATTTATAACATTTTTAATTATACTTTTATTTATATTTTTAATGCATTAAATTTTATAAGTACACAAAGCAATGATCTACAGTTTTTTAATAAGTATGACTACCGTTTTTTCCATTAGATAGGAATATTATATTTTAGTATTCAAATAAACTATTAGTGTTTTTTAGTAAACATGAGTAAAATTTTAGGAAAGAGAAAGTAATTAAAATTCAAATTTATAACTTCTTTCTTTCCTTATCCTTTCAAATGTCTTTTACAATTAGTTTAATCTTATACTCATAAATGGTTGAATAGTGTGAGTAAATTATTACAAATTTTATTATATTAAGAGAATTAGTAATGGTGGGATTTTAAATGAAGTGTTTAATGTTAAAATTATTATTTTTAAGTATCCCACTTTATGGAACCTATATTAAAATAAGTTTTAATATTAGAAAAAAATACATACACTTTTAGTGTAGCAAAGTTTTACATTTGAGAGTTAATCCCAATTCTTTATATTTGGTAAGTTTGTTTACTATATCAATTAATACTTTAAAAATCATGTAAACCAAGAATAACTTTTTATAATGATAATATATAGGCGTTAAACTCTTAATATTAAACCTCTCACCTAAGATCTATCATTGGAGACGCTCTATAGCATTTCTCTTGAATCAAATATATAAAAAAAAAATTCAATAGGATATATGCATCTTGTAAAACTATTTTACTTTATTATCTAACTACATATTATCTTTTCTATAACTTTTAAGTTTGTTGATAATTGAATAATAATATAGATACATTTAAAAATAATTTAATTAATAAGCACTAATAATATAAACAAGTTTTACACTAACATTCAATCATAATTCTTTAATCGTAAAGTCAACAAACTCATAAATAAAAGATTGCGATTAAATATTAATATAAAATTTATTACACACTAATTAAACTTTTTAAAAAAATTTGAAAACACTCTTAAAAAAATTAATTAATTTATTTAAAAAAATATATAAGAAAAGGTGGATCCCACACCACGGAATTCACTCTCTTTTTGTACATATATTAGTAAGAAACAAAACAATCAAAATGAACATCACTAATTTCTAAAAATGACTTAGCTGCAGCACCCACCTCTATGGTTTTTTCTCTCTCATTTCTTTTCATTTTTTTTGTATAAACAATAATATTGGTACTTAGTACTAAGTAGGGTGAGTAAATGGACTAATTTAGTTACATTTTTAAATAGGTTACATAAGTTTGATATGTAAAAATTACGGTGGTAAATGTGTCAGTTTAATTTATTTAAGTTTGCTTTACAAAATTTATACTTTAAACAAGTTAAATAAGTCTGACTTATCAAAATAAATAGACTTTATTTTTAGTTGGTATCTGGTCGGTGAAACATGCAGACTTAACAAACCGATTTATGAGTGTGCACACACATATATATTTTTTAAAACTAATTTAAATTTTTAAATATTTTTTAAGCTAACTAAACTATATATTATATTAAAAATTATATCATTATTTATAATAATCTAAAAACTAAATATATTTTATACTATTAATAAAAACTGCAAGTCCAAATAAAAAATTTGTTCCTTTAAACAGGTTACAAGCCAAACCCAACCCAAGATAAACCCACAAACTTAGCTTACAAGTTTCACGGATTAAACTCAGATTTTTACTACAATTTTAATTTTTTTTTAAAGAAAAGCTTCAAAACTCGTACAAACTTGGGAGGTATGTGAACTTGGATATATATGCCCACATTCCGTGAAAATAAATGTTTTCTTTAAAAGTTCTTATCTAGCGTGCAAAAACAAACATATACTTGGGTTCACTTCCTTTTCTGTTATTGAAATTTTCAAGTAAGAGAGAGAAAAATTTATGAAATATATAGGACTTACTTATACAGATGGATTCCACTTACACAAATGAGTCCCACCTATTCCATGAATCTTTCTTTTTCTAAATTGGAGAGAAAATTTTTTCCATATGCCTACTCTAATGGACTAGTAATCATCAATAGTAATTTCTAATATTTTTGGGAGTCCTTGTCACGCTATAGAAGATAGCGTATAACGTATTTTTCCTTAATAAAGTTTGTTTACTTAAAATTACATAACGAAATCGTAATCATTAATTACAACTGAGAGAGAAAATTTAAATAATAAAAAATAAAGATAAAAAAGTTTTAATAATCAAAATTTTAACATGATAAAATTCAAATAAAAATTTAACAAAAAAAGGATGCACTTTTCACTTGCCACATATCCCAAGTATGTTGATATCTCTTTTCATGTATAATAAACACAGTTCGGATTAATCTTTTCCCAAGTAATAAAAAATAGAAAAAATAAAAACACTTCTCATTTCTGATTCACCTTTCTTGTCTTGTGCTTCTTATATAATGAGGTGTTTTGCAGTTTTCATTTTTTCTTTCTTATCTGTCTCTCTTTTCTTTTCACTGTCTTTATAGTTTCAAGATGACAGGAATTCCCCCTGAAGAAGCGACAGTTTCTCTTGATCAGCTTAAGGAGATGATGAGTGAGTTTGCAAAGGAGAGAGATTGGGAGCAATTTCATAGCCCAAGGAACCTGCTTTTGGCTTTGGTATGCTTCTCTTTTGAAACCCAAAGGAAAAAAAATGTGATTTTTTTATGTTCTAGTTGCCCACTTGCACCTTGCATGAACATTGTTTGTGTCATTTTCCAATGGCACCCTTTTGGGTTTTTTAAGAATTTTTTTTTTTAATTTTAGATTATGTTGTTGGGGTGATGTTTATGTCTTCAACAAATGAAGGTTGGTGTTGTTTTGATCTTTTTGGTTGTTCATGGTGTTTGAATATTGACCCAGCAGAGTATGTTGTTATCCTCATTTTTATGCATTTGGAAGATGGAGCCTTGAATTTTCTTAAAAAGTTGGTTCCTTTTGATTTTTTTTTTCACTTTTTATTGTTATTTTATGTGTTTAATTAAATTTTTTATCCTTTTGTAAAAAAAAATAAATTTTATCCTTGGAATAGAAAATAAGTGTTTTTTTATTAAAATCTTTTATAAATTACTTTTTGTTAAGATTTTAAAAAAAAAATTGAATTCTTTACTATCAAAAACATAAAAAAATTAATTATATTGCTAAAAAATCATTTATTGCATTAAAAACTTTCTAACTTTTGTACCCGTATCGCATGTGGATAAAAAAACAAGTTTTTTAATTAATTGAGTAACGTTACATTTTTAAAAAGGTTATTAAATCCCAAAACGGTTCAAGTTGCCCACGGTTTTATTTTTATCAGGATGGAAATAAAAAAAAAAAAGCTTGAAATTTAAATTTAAAATTTATTTTTCCTTTTTTGTTTTTTAATAATGTAGTTTTTCTTTTTTAGTTTTATTTTATCGTTTGAATAAATAGACATACATTCTCATACACATAGTGGTAGAAATAAAAATTTGTAACTTTTGATTCAATGCATTTATTTATTATATTAAATAAAAAATTCAGCATATTTGTACATACTGCATTTCGAAAATTTTATTATATTAAATAAAAAATACTGAACATACTAACACATATTGCATTCCAAAATCCAAAACGAAAAAAACAACACTTTAAGAGAATGTTTGTTGAAAGAATCATTTTAGAAAAAAAAGTCATTTATATGATTTTTTAATTGTTTTTCTGGGTTTTTTTAGCTCCTTCTAGAAAATGTGTTGTAATAAAAAAAAGAGAAAATCTTTAAAAGATGGAGAGTCTTTAGAATTTGATCTCTTATGATTGTAACAAATGAGAATTTAGTAAATAAAATCAATCTTTTTAAATAATTTTAAAAAGTATTTTTTTAAAACACAAACAAACTGGCCATAAAAAAATATTGTAATTAATTAACCAAGCAACCAAATATAAGAAATGATGCTTATATCAACTTTAAAAGCTGCTATAGTTTGCCTGAGGAAAAAAATAGTAATGAAAAAGTGCTGGTTAAATTGGAGAATTAACAACAATAAAAAGTAAAATAGTATTAGAGTTAACTAGTATACATCTTGGATGTAAAAGACTACATTTAATCATGATTGTGATGAAATATTTTATTCTACTTATATTATTATAGATATTTATGCAGACCCTAAATAAGACAATTATGGCATAGATGCAGCAGTGAGTGAAAAGCCTAAGTTTTGGCCTTTTGGGTGCTATACTATAAAAATTTGCACTTTTTTCTTTTTATGCTAATATTTTGAATGTGTGAACAGGTGGGTGAAGTGGGGGAATTATCTGAGATATTTCAGTGGAAAGGGGAGGTTCCAAAGGGTCTTCCAGATTGGAAAGAAGAGGAAAAGGTTCATCTTGGTGAAGAGCTTTCTGATGTGTTGCTTTACCTTGTGAGGCTCTCTGACATTTGTGGTGTTGATCTTGGCAAAGCTGCTTTAAGAAAGGTTCAACTCAATGCTATAAAATACCCTAAAGAGGTTCTTCCTCTTCAAGACCCTTCAACCAGCAGCACTCAAGATGCTTGATCATGGTCCATTGGTGCAGTTTCTGTTTTTGGAGGGAACACTCACAAAGTGGTTTTGGTATATGTTCTTCTTTAAAAGGGTACTAGGAACATTTATTCTCAACTTTCGCATAATGAATCGAATCATTTTAATATTAATAATAATGATAAATGGACTTTGATCAAATGTGTCTCTTCTAGTGGATGTTTTAAAGACATTTAAATTTTTGCTTTTTTTATATTTGAAGGCAATTAGAAATTGCAGTACTTTACATAAGGTTTTATAAAGTTATTATTTTTAATTTATAATGACATCATTTAGATGGTAATGTAAAAAAATACTTTATCAAATGCAATGATATATTTAATAGTGTAAAAAATTATACTATCATTTAATAATCAAAATTCATTTATATATAATAGTTTTGAAAATTGACCCAAAAGTTAATCCAAATGAAGTACAAGATCACGTGTAATCATATATAAAAAAAACAAAAGTTTTATGCTTCGACTTTAATAATATATAAAAAATAAAATCACATTATAACATTATAAATAAATATAATTTTACAAACTTGTCTTGATATTCAAATTAACTTACATAACAAATAAATATAATTTAAAAAATTTATCCTTTAAATTCAAATTAAATTTATTCATAAATACTAAACAAATAAAGTAAATTCTAAATTTTATAATAACTTGTAATCATAACCTTCAATATTAAATAATAAAAAGTTTCATAATATATAAATATATAAATGACAATTTATAATTTTAACAAACAAAGTAAAATTTATAACACGAAGAAAATACAGTTGACAACGTATTAATAAAAATAGAATAATTTATTAATTAATTTTGAAAAAAAAGAAATTAAATTATCAAGTCGAAACATTAATTTAATTTATGTAAGTTATAAATTATTTATGTAAGTTATACAATATTTATGTTATGATTAGTCTAACTATTAAACTGATCTGAGAGACCATCTATTCACTGTCCATCTAGCCGAATCGATTGAGTTTGGTTTAGATTTTTAAACAATGTGTATAAATATATAATTTTTTTCTTTTATTTATTAGTTGAGATTTATGGTGAAAAGTTCATGTCGATTTCACTAATTTGGAAATATGTGCTAATTAAGTAAATAGAAATCAAGACTCAGATGGTAAGAGGTCTGCTCTTAAGTAATGTATTCTATTGTAAATTTTCATTACGTATTAAATATGTTTTAAATTATTTTTAATATCTTGTAGGGTTTTTTATAGGATATCGTGAATTTGTGATTGTTTATACGTAGCTTAATTTGTTTTTTCATAAGTGGTTATAGGTAACCTACATATGAGGCAATCTTCTTCTGCAGTAAAATTCTTTTCTTTACTGTTTATCATAATTTTTTAACATATAATATAATTTTATACTAAAAAATTAAATTTAAAACTATTAATTAAATTAAAATAATTTTGTGGCTAGTTGCTAACATCTTTCTTATTCATTTATTTCAATCAAATTTATTTAAAAAACAACATATGGATGGACTAAACAGATAAATTTTGAATCATTATTTTTAATATAATCCAATTAGATTACATTGATATAATTATAAAGTTAAATAAATTAAATAAAATAAACTTACATAATAAAACTCTTTAAAGTAAAAAAACTTAAATATTAAGTAAAAGCTTAGTAATTTAATTTTCAATGGGATATGTTGATATTTTCATGATTTTGATATTTAGCCATCTCGGTAACGTGCCACTGTAATGGCATACAGTTTTGTCGTTTAATTTCATCGTTATTTGGTTCGATACATCTATTAGTTCTGACTGCTTCTGCCACAAGACGTTTGTACTGTCATATTTAGATTTTCATGATTTTTTTCTCAGAGAAATGTCAATAACATTTTTTTTATGTATTGTGGATTAAAATTTATTAATAATACAAATTTATATAGGTTTTATTTTTTATTAAATGATTTGTTTAAGTTTTTAATTTTAAATAAATTCATTTAATGAAAATTATAAGATTAATATAATAGGAAGGAAAAACTCGTGAATTCGAATGTTCTGTGACAAAAACTAACTTATTAATAACATATAACTTATAAAAAAATAATGAGATAATTTATTAAAGAATATAATAATTATTAGTTAGTTAATTTAATTTTTTTAATTTTTTATATATTTTTCTTTCTTAAATTTATTTCTTTTTATTTATTATCTTTCTTAGTTTTTCATTTTAATTTTTTCTTATTTCCCTTCTTTTTATCTTATTTCATTTTTTATTTTCTTTACTATTTTATTTTTATATTATTTTAATATATTAAAAATTAATTTATTTAAATTTTTTATATTTAAATCCCAATATTATTCACTAGAGAAACCATAGTTGATTAACATTTTTGAAGATTAATATTCATCAAACGTGAAAAAAACTATGTTTGATTAATATTAGTTGTTTGGTATTTCTAAAACACTATAATCGAGAGAAGTCATAACCACCGTAGCCATAAAAGAATTGAGTATTTCATATTTATTTATACTTTTAAATCTATAAAATTATTTTTATTTTTATTTTAAAAAGATAAATTTTACTCATAAAATATATAGAATATATTTAAAATAAATATTTTTTAAATAATATTTAATTATATGATTGAAATTTTTAAGCTGAAAATTTAATCTAAACCTAATTAGGTATTATATTTATTACAAAATAACTTTAGAGATTATATTTAAAAGATATAATAATTGATATTTATATAATAATATTAAACTTTTTACATAAAAAACTCTCAAGATATGGTAAACGAAATTAATAATTTTAACTTTTTATAATAAAAACCACAAAAATTTTATAATAAAATTCACAAATATCATCGTGAGATAATATTTGCTTAACACCGTTATAGACGAAACAATGTAAATACAAAGTTCTTTGAGTGTTTAACACACATGCCTATTTAATTATTAACAAAATTTATTTTTAATTTAAAATCTAAAAATTTATCTTTACTTAAAAATCATACAAAATAATTTTAAATAATTTCATAGATAAATCTTTTTACAAAACAACATTATAGGTGAAACATTAAAAAGCTCTTTCTTCAAATATAACACTTCCATATTAAATAATCAAAAGCATTTATTTTTACTTTTAAATCTAAAATTATTTTACTTATAAATTATATAATATAATTTTAAACAATCTAATTATGCAGTGATAAATCTTTTACCAATTTTCTATTATGCGGTGAAAGTTTTCATACTAAACATTAATTTAAATCTAATTAATATGTTTATACAAAATTAATATCTAGACTGTGTTAAAAAATTCATGTATAAAAATTTTGACAATGTATATTTCTATAAGTTTAATACCTATGTATTGACAGTATAATTATAACTTTTCGTTTATATAAATTTTAAAGTATTAATCAGTAAAGTAAACAACTTATTCTATATAAAAAGGTTTAAATTACACTTCCTGGTATTTTTCTCTATTTCTATTATAATATTATTTTTTCTTGCATAAATATGTAATACATATATAATAAAATTATAAATTAGTTTTAAATTATCGAATCAATAAGATCATAAATTAAGTTAACATTTACAAGAAAATTCTTATTCAATTAGTATTTGTTAATTAATAATTGTTTAATACTAATAGTAGGCTAAACCATATTCAATTATTTTGTGTGCAAGATATGCAACAATCACTCAATATGTTGGGATATCCACTTGTAGTCTATGATTCTGGACAAAAGATATAAGTATATAATAAAAGTAATTTATTAAATATATTGTTGATAGTTTGTTGTGTATAAATAAACAGCAAATCACTAGGATGCATTTCTGTTTATGTCATACACAAGTCTTTGAATTTGTATTTCAATTATCTTTTGATGATCAATGGGAACCTAAAAAACATGAAGCAAGTGTAGCATGAAAAAAAGTGGAAATCAATTTACAAGTGCTTACTACGAGCATGATTGCTTGGCTTGTTATGTATTAAATCGTGTATTTTGAATGACTTCACATGGTTATAGAAAGGAAAGCAGCTAAAAGAAGGCGAGTATTGAAATTTCTTTTAGATACTTCATTAAGATAATTTCATGTTATCTTACTAGCTAAAATGATTAGTGAAGTTATGCAGATAAAGATGAAGAAAGGAACCTCTTATATGCTCTTGTTGACAGTATTCAATACTTGTTTGTAACTTCCAATGGCAATCAATTAACATTCCAAGGAACCCTTTGAAATTTGGGATGTATATGATGCTATTTCTAGTTCAGTAAAATTCAGAATTGTTGTGGCTATTTTCTGTACAAAGAAAATTTCTGAAAATATTTATGGAAATGGGTGCATTCGTGAATAATTTTTGAAATAGTGTAGTTTCAGTGTTTACATTTTCAAATTGTCAATCGAGATGGTGGGTTGGACCAGTTGACCCTCAAACAACCAAGTGAGATGGCAGGTTGGGCTAGAATACTGACACATAATTCCAAGATGGAGGTTTAAGTGCAGGAACATTTATGACCAAATAGAGAATTCATTCTTTTAATATTCCTTAAAAATATGTTTACTTTTAATTTTTTTTTCAGAAAATTTTTAGAAAATATTCCAGTTATTTTTTAACCATGCATGTTATTATTTTTAAAGTACAGTAAAAATTATTTTAAAAATAATTAAAAAATCAAAATTAAAGGTTAATTAAAAAGGCTAAATTGAATTTTTTTTCATCATTCTTTTAGTATTACATTTATGTTCAAATAGAAAACTCATTCTTTTATCATTCCTCAAAAACATATTTACTTTTAATTTTTCTTCAGTAAAATATTAAAAAATAGTACATTTATTTTTTAACCACGCATGTTATTATTTTTAAAGTGGAGTAAAATTTATTTTAAAAATAATTAAAAATCAAAGTTAAAGGAAAAATTAATGCAAATTGATCCCTTTTTTTTATCTAATTGAATTAAGTTGAATTAACTAGTGTTTTGATCCAAATCTATGAACACCCTTACAAGAAAGTGAAAGTATAGAGATATCCCTTCATCTTGTGCAAGTTTTTCCAAGGCTTGTCCAAAATCACCACTTTGATGACGTACATTTGATGGATCAACATCATAAAATACGGGCACAACCACCTGGTGGAAAGTGGTCCAAAATCATTAGTAAAGATTTTCCATAATCTTGCATTGTTAAAACTTTTGGTTGCATCCTTCTTCCCTGTGATGGGAGTTATGCTCACGTTTTATTCTTCTTTCCTCTTTATCTTGTTACATTTTTTTTCTTCTCCATTGTTTAATCCAAAGTCCTTATACATCTCCCTCCCCTTTTATGCAATCCACATAGTTTCTCATTTGATAAGTATTGTCTTCATTTTGTTTTGATTTTTGCAAATAATATGGAGGTGGAATTTGAAAAAAATTTGTGAATCTGAATTAGGTAATGAAGGTGAAGTTAAAAAAAATTGTGATCCAAATTAGGTAGTCTAGATTTGTTAAAAAAAAACTTTGGATTACCTAATCTGTATTCACAAAAAAAAAATCTTAATGAATTCGAATGAGTTAATCTGGACTTGTTAAAAAACCCTAGATTACCTTATCTAGATTGAGTCTTAATTTCCTGTTTTGGATTGACTTCAGATTGCATGTTTCGAATTGGGTTCAGATTACCTGTTATCGACTCATTGTAGATTGGTTCAGGGAGTTGAGATTAGGTAATATGGACTTATTTCTACACATGATTTTTGTTTATCTGGATTCACCTATTTAAACTACTAAACCACATAAATCAGAAATGTCTAATCCGAAGCAAAAAAGCACCACTATGAGATATTGAATTTGGATTGACACCTCCACCGATCCAGATTGCAATTTTCAGTTAACATCGCGGATAGGGATAAACACAAGTGATCAGCAATATAACTTTTCTAAGTCCAAAATTAGCAACAAAGATGTGAGATGAAGATGAAAAGACGTGAGATGGAGAGGTATGTCTCTTGTGTTATGAAAATTTTAACCTAAGGACTTCTTTGTCTTTTGAAAATATAGATGAACATAAAGAAAATTTGGGAGGTGCAAAGAGAAAAAACTCAAGGATTTAAAAAGAGTATTGAACAAGTGAGCATTCACTATTTTTTTTTAAGAAAAAAACTTAGTAGTTTCTTTTAGCATCCCTTCGTTTGCTATTTGCGCCCCCAAAGTTTACAATATTTTGAAAAACTACAAAATACCCTCATCCTTATTTAATTTTTAAACCTGAAATTTATTTTTTACTGTGTTGTTGTGTCAGTGCATGATTTTTGCTCAGTTGCTCATCTTGTGTGTAAAACATCAACTGTCACATTGTGCTCTATTGTATATTCCTAAACATTGTATGTTCTTGCAAATCTTAGGACACTGTTTGTTTATTTAAGCATTATTCAGAAAAGAAAATTATAATTGTTGTTCAGGATGGCTTTCTTGCTGTTTCTTGTTGCTTAGGATTGATTTTGTAGTGTTCTTGGTGCATTGTTTCTTAGTATTCAAGATTGGTTTGCATTGTTCCAAATCAACACAAAAAAATTAATGTTCCGAATCAATTGATCCGGAATACTAATTGTGCATGTTCTAGATGAGCCAGTCTAAAATAAAAATTTGTTACAATTATAGATCAGTCTGTCTAGAATACAATTGTCAAGTCCATTATTGCATTCTAAATCACCTAATCCACAATTAACATAATATATTCTAGATCAGTTGATCTGGAATGCATTATGTTAATTATGGATCATGTCATTCGAAATGCTTTATGTGAAGCTGAGTGAGTGAGGTAGACAAAGCTTGATGAAAAAAAAAATGAAGAAGCCAACATGCTATTTCAAAGAGGTGGCCAAAAGTACACATACAACCATGAAACTGAGTGATACTCTGTAAAAAAACTTAGCATAAAAGGGGGTGAAAGTGTTTTAAGGATTTGCAAAAGATTATAAAGATTGGAGTGCAAATAACAAATGAAAAATGCTAAAAGAAATTATCCTATTTTGAGATTGGGAATACAAGACCAATGGAAAATCATTAGTAGATGTTGATGTAATCCTCACTCTTGTGATCTTTTGTTATAGTCTTGCAGTGTTGCATTAAAAAATCTTTTCCTTTAAAAAAGAAATTTCTTACTAAAATTTTTAAATATTCTAAAAATATTATATAAAATATTTTAGAAACTAATGTATATAAGGTAAAAAAATTGAGGACAAACAAAATATAGACACCTAATGTTGTCTCACTTTTTGTACTTTTTAGCTCAATTCAATAAAAAAAAAAGAAAAAACAAAAAAAAAATAAAACAAGCAAAGGGATATATTTAGCAAAATTGTAGGTATAGATAGCAGATTTTGAAATTAAATTCTTTTTGAACCCTCAAGTAAAAGAGAGTACATTTAGCATGCTAGAAGGTGCAAATAGTGCAAATAGTAAATCTGGAAAAAACAAAAAAAAATGTCCTTTCTATTTTCATAGTCTGTTCAAATTACAAAACAAATTCAAGTTCTACACCAACTAAATAAGAAACTTAATCAGGGATGCCATAACAAAATAAGAAAAATAAAAGAATACAAACAATAAACAACAAAATAAGAAGAAAAAAAAGTAAAAAAAAGAAAAAGAAAAGACAAAACAAAAAGAACTATGATGCTGCCCTTGCACCTACCTGACATTGTGGCACCTGCAAGCTTCAACCACCAACATCGATCTCATAAAATCCTAACTTGCAAAATTTGTTAAAAAAAAATTACAATTGTCATGGGTAAAAAAATTCAGAAATTTAGTCTATAAAAAGAAGAGTTTGAATCAGAGAGAGGGGAAAATTTTCAAGGAAAAAAAAGAGAGCTACAAGAAAAATAGAAGGTTGGGAACAAAAGAGAGTTAGGAATTTGAAGGTTATAACAACTATTAACTCACACTCTTCTCTATTTTAGTTCAAAATCCAGTAAAAAAATAAGAAAAATGAGAGAAAAATTATATACCATTGTTGGTTACCATGGCGTAGAAGACCTCCTATGGTCCTCCATATCGCCATTTTCATTCTTTTTTTCCTAGATTTAACATGCAGGGAGGCACATGTGTTGGCTTCTAATTTTTTTTTCTTTTCTCGTGTTTTTCTATTTATACACCCATAATATACTAAATACACCCCTCTTACTCAAATACTCATTTGGGTTGTCACTTGCCGTTGCTAAATACACCTCTTTGATCTAAATTCTTATGTGTTGTACATTTACTGTTTGGACCTCCTTTTGGGTTAAGTACACTCTTTTTTTTATTTAAGGCTCAAAATGTTTTACTTTTAAATTATTGTTGTTAACACCATCAAGCTTTCTAAATGCACTCTCTCTTTCATGTGATGTACTTAGTAAAGATGTGAGTGTAAATAGTAAGTTCTCATATTTGTTTTTTTTTCTTTTCTTTTATTAAATGTTTATTTTCATCTAGTTAAGATATTAATACAAATATGTGAAATAGCAAGTAATAAAATAACGATTAAATCTAACAGCAACAATAATATATAATATATAATAATAATAATAATAATAATAATATTATTATTATTATTATTATTATTATTATTATTATTTAAAACTTAGTTACTTTAGATGCACTTCTAATTTGACTCTTGCAAGAATTATAATAGTTTTATAATAATCACTTTGTATACACTTCTAATTTGGTTGTTGTAAAATCTCGTCATTATAATTTAAAATTATTTAATTTTAAAAATAAAATAGTTACTTGGGATGTACTTTCGATTTGATTATTTGAATTTTAATTATGACTACTTCGAATGCATTTTTTATTTAATCATTGTAAAAATTACTATGGTTCAATATTAGCATTTTAGATTACTTCTATTTTGACTATTGTAAAAAATTATAAGAAGCTTATAATAGTTACTTGGATGCACTTCCAATTTGATTATTGAAAACTCTTTTCAAACTAAAATTTTAAAATAAAAAATCAAAACATAATAAAAATACATAAAATCTACTTTTGTTTTAGTTGTTATAAAAACTATTATGGTTTAGTAATTGTTATCGCAAATGCACTTTTGATTTTACATATATATTAAAAGTTGTCATTGGCCACGATAGTTACATTTCTAATTTAGTCATCATAAAAATATTTTAAAACAAATACAAAAATATTAAAATAAAAAAATTAAAAGTCTCCAATAATCAAATCATCTCAAGAACTACTGAAACTCAAATTCTTCATTATACATGGAAAGATATATAGGAGCAGGAAGCCATTTTTGTCAAGTCCCGAAAAAATAAAAATAAAATAAGTAATTAATAAAATAAAAATACAATAATAATAATTTTTTATAAAAATATTTTTTAATAATAACCCTTCTTGTTAAGTGCTAAAATTAAGAAATAAAATAAAAATAACTTTTATATTTTAAGGATAAAATAAATAATTTTAAATTTATTTAATTTTATATATTTAATTGGAAATAATCATTCTTAAAACACACGTCATGAAATACTTGCATATAATAGACTTTAAAACTCCATTTATTTTCAAATTATATTTTTTACCATCCTACTGAGACGCATGTTACCACACATAATATACTAAAAACATTCTTCAAAACATAGAATTTACTCATTAAGATAGAGTGTAAAAAGTGTGGATACTACATAATAAAATATAAAATTTCTACCTTATCTAATTCCTCCCTATGAAAACAAAGACACCCTATGATATAGGTTAAAGAAAGAGAAAAGAAAAGGACAGTGCGTATAAAACTTTTCAATTAATACCTCTAAAAGCCTAATCCTAAAAAATTGCAAGCATTCCTTTTTAATACTATATTATTATTCTATAAAAAAATGCTCAAGAAGAATCAAGAGTGTGATTCTTTCATCCTCTGTAGTCTATGAGCATGACTTCATGTGTGAAACTTTTTACTGAACACCTGGAGCTCAAAACACTAAACCAATTATCTAATGGAACCAACCTAGAGAATCTAAAAGTAAAGTGAAAAAATCTGTAATGTGATCCATCAAGTTAATGAACAAGAGAAAAGACTTACAATCTCAGACTCTGAAAGGGAGAAAAGCCCAGCAACATCTTCAATCCTAGTCTGGAAATTTTTATCTGATTCAATCATGTGTTTCAATTTTTTCTTCTAGTGTCTGTTGACTCTGTTCTTTATAGGATCAAATTCCTATTAAAATTTAATGAAAATAAAACAAGTGTTAGTTGAAAAATAAAAGGGAAAAAGTGGTGTTTCCAACAAACAACAAAAGTGAGTATTAGCTGGTAACAAAAGAAATACATATCCAATTATCATATTGACAAAACTAAACAATCAGGGGAAGGAAAATTAATGAAAACCCCAAATCAATAAACATACACAGAAAGTTTAAAAAAAAACATAACAGCAAAATCTCAAGTGATACTGAAAGAGGTTGAAAAGTGGTGCTATTATGCACTGTAAGGTCCTACTCTGCTCAAGTAGTGTTTGAGTAGGAGAGGAAAGGCAGTGAAAGAGGGAAAAAAGTGAGTCATCACATCAACACAAGTTGTAAAAATATTCAACCCACTTGGGTGACTCACTTTAGTATTGAGCCAAATTTTAGCAAAGCTACCTCAATAAATCATCGGGGGTGGGACAGAATCAAAGAACTTAAAATACTTCAAGTCATCTTCACAAGGTAGCAACATGGTAGACTACTTGGTACTCTGTTCTTAAAGTAAATAAGAAAGGTGCTTTAGAAAGTAACAGTTCAGAAGCAAAATTAACAATACATACACAACACCAATAAGTTATAAGTAAATTTTACCATGCTCCCAAATTTTATAAATTGTAGAGATTATGCTTGCACATTTTGAGATTCTGACATTAGGTCTCTAGATTAAAAAAAAAATTAATTCATGTCTCTTTTCAAATATTAGACGTTTAAAAATTTACTATCATGTGTCATCCAACATCATTCGTAATAAAAATAACCATAACAAAATAAGTAAAGAATTATTCAAAAAACAAAAATTTCAAAAATAGAATATCTAAAATACTTTCATAATATTAAAATATATGAATCTTTTCATAAAAAACAAAATACAATCCTCAAATTTAGATCTCTTTAAAGAAATATTATAAAAAAATAACCGTAAAGATATTTATTCCAGAAAAAAAATTTAAATAAGAAACCAAAGCTTTGATTGGTTTAGTTTTTTTTTTTAGTTTTTGAAAAGAATTTTCACGAATAATAGTTTTCAAAAACTGTTTTCGTGAAGAAAAAAAAAACTTGTTTAGTAAGTGTTATATAAAAACTATTTTGAAGATGTAAAAATGAAAAAACTTGTTCATATTTATTAAAATTTCATTAATGAAAAACAAAAACAACACATTCTGATTGTATTTTGAGTTTTCAAAACAAAAATAGAAAACTAAAAAGCAAAACTGCACTCAATTGTTCCTGTTTTTTAGTTTTTATAGGACTTGATTGATTTATTTTTGTTTTTTAGTTTTTGAAAATAGTTTTCAAGAATAGTTTTCAAAAACTGTTTTTGGGAAGATAAAGAAAAAAAAACTTGTTTGGTAAGTATTATTTGAAAATTGAAGATATAAAAATGGAAAAACTTGTTCATATTTATTAAAATTTCATTAATGAAAAGAAAAAAACAATGTATTCTGATTGCATTTTGAGTTTTCAAAATAAAAATAGAAAACTGAAAATTAAAACTACTTTTAGCTATTCTTGTTTTTTAGTTTTTAAAAACTAAAAAACCATAACTGTTTTCGTAATCTGTTCTCAGAAAACACTATCCAAACGAGTTTTTTAGTTTTTAAATAATAAGGTCTTGATTGGTTTGATTTTGGTTTTTAGTTTTTGAAAATAGTTTTCAAGAATAGTTTTCAAAAACTGTTTTCAGGAAGAAAAGAAAAAAAAAACTTGTTTGCCAAATTTTATTTGAAAACTGATTTGAAGATGTAAAAATGGAAAAAACTTGTTCATATTTGTTAGAATTTCATTAATAAAAAGCAAAAAACAACATATTATATTTTGAGTTTTCAAAACAAAAACAGAAAACTGAAAAACAAAACTACTTTCAGCTGTTCATGTTTTTTAGTTTTTAAAAACTAAAAAACCAGAACTGTTTTTAGAAAACACTGACCAAACGAGTTTTTTAGTTTTTAAAAACTAAAATACTGAAAATAGTTTTATAAAACTGTTACCAAACATGCACTAAAATACTGAATATAGTTTTATAAAACTGTTGCCAAACAAGCATTAAAAAACTAGAACTCTTTTCGAAAACTGTTTTTAAAAAACACTACCCAAACGAGTTTTTCAGTTTTTAAATATTAAAATACTGAAAACAGTTTTATAAAACTATTGCTAAACAAACACTAATAGCTTGATTGATCTGGTTTTGTTTTTTAGTTTTTGAAAACAATTTTCAATAATAGTTTTTAAAAACTGTTTTCGGGAAGAATAGAAAAAAAAATATTTTTTTGGTAAGTGTTGTTTGAAAACTGTTTTGAAGATGTAAAAATAAAAAAAAAAACTTGTTCATATTTATTAAAATTTCATTAATGAAAAGCAAAAACCAATATATTTTGATTGTATTTTGAGTTTTCAAAACAAAAATAGAAAACTGAAAAGTAAAACTACTTTCAACTATTCTTATTTCTTAGTTTTTAAAAACTAAAAAACAAGAACTGTTTTCGAAAACTGTTTTCAGAAAGCACTACCAAAACAAATTTTTTAGTTTTTAAATACTAAAATACTGAAAACAGTTTTATAAAATTGTTGCCAAATAGTTCTTAAATCTTCGAGTTTCCTTGGTTTCCAAAACTTCTTCCAAGAATTCTAAAAACAACACTCTTAATGAGAAAATCTATTAAATAAAGCAGACTAAAAAAAGGTTCACAAATAATGTTTTTCTCAACTAGTACGAAATCTGAAGAAATACAACCATGATATAATTAAAATAAAACAAGAGTTTATGCATGTATAAAAAGAGGTTAGTTCATATGTACCGACAATGTAAAAGTGTTTTACACTAGGGTTTTTAATCATAATTTTTCATTTATATGACTTTTAAAATATTAACCGTAAAGTCAACAAACTTATAATAAATAAAAGGTTGTGATTCAATATCGGTATAAAACTTTTTACATTGACAATGCATGCTAATTTAATTAAAAGTAATCTTAATAATAATTCATATGTGATAAGAAAATATTTTTAATTAACACATCATGCATACACATAAATTCATATAATAATATAGTGATATTAATGATCATCCATTCCTTCCATTGAGGAAATGAAGGGATTGAGACTGTTGCAACTTGATAATGTACAAGTCTCTGGACATTATGGGTATCTTTCTAAAAAATTGAGATGGATCTGTTGGCAACGGTTTCCTTTAAAATATATACCTATCCACTTTGATTTGAAAGGACTAATTGCGATTGATTTTAAACACAGTAATCTAATACTACTCTGGAAAAAACCGCAGGTATATATTACATGCTACTATCTTTTAAAACTCATAGGCTAACTACAAATAGCAATTGTTGGACTTACCGCTATTTTATTTTTCATTTTCTTTTCTAATCTTTTGTAAAAAAAAAAAAAAAAAAACTATCTTCTTGCAGGTTTTGCAGTGGCTAAAATTCCTCAATCTTAGTCATTCCAAGTACTTGATAGAGACCCCTGACTTTTCAGGATTGCCTAGTCTTGAAAAGCTCATTCTTAAAGATTGTCCAAGTTTGTGCAAGATACACCAATCCATTGGAAACCTCCAGAACCTTCTATTGATAAATTTGAAGGACTGTACAAGCCTAAGCAATCTGCCTATAGAGATATATAAACTGAAATCTTTGAAAACTCTCATTCTAACTGGTTGTTTGAAGATTGACAAACTAGAAGAAGATATAGTGCAGATGGAATCCTTAACAACTCTAATGGCTAAAAACACTGCAGTGAAACAAGTGCCCTTTTCTATAGCGAGATAAAAAAGCATTGAATATATATCCCTTTGTGGAGATGAAGGACCATCATGTGATGTTTTTCCTTCTATCATTTGGTCTTGGATGTCACCAACAATGAATCCTCTATCTCATATTCATTCCTTTTTTGGCACTTCATCATCTCTAGTTAAAAGGGATATGCAGAATAATGATTTGGGTGATCTAGCTCAAATTCTTAGCAACCTTTCAATCCGGAGAAGTGTTTTGGTGCAATGTGACACGCTGTTCCAATTATCTAGACAATTACAGACAATTCTGGATTTTACTAAATTAGAAATAACATCATATACATCACAAATTTCAAAGCGTTCCTTGGAATGTTATTTAATTGGCATTGGAAGTTGCAAACAAGTATTGAATACTGTCAACAAGAGCATATCAGAGGTTCCTTTCTTCATCTTTATCTACCTACCTTCACTAATCATTTTAGCTATTAAGATAACATGAAATTATCTTAATGAAGAATCTAAAAGAAACTTCAATACTCACCTTTTACCTGCTTTCCTTTCTATAAGACTATAACCACCTGAAGTCTTTTAAAATAATTGATTTAATACACAACAAGCAAAGCAAATTTTTTTCCTGCTACACTTGCTTCATGTTTGTTAGGTTCCCATTGATCATCAAAAGATCATTGAAATACATGTTGAAAGACTTGTATGACATAAACAGAAATGCATCCTAGTGATTTGCTGTTTATTTATACACAACAAACTATCAACCAAATTTGTTTGAATTAATTACCATGGCTATATTTTAATTTATGAAATACGTTCTTGTTTGGAATGAAAGGATAATGATTGAAGATGTCCCTTTATATATCACTATTGCATAATTGAATAAGCTTTTTTGTTCATATTACAGGGATTGACAATGACAACCAATGAGATATGTGGTGATTTTCTCCCAGGTGACAATTATCCTTATTGGTTGGCTCATACAAGTGAGGGACCTTCAGTATATTTCACTATGTCCAAGGATTGTTGCATCAAAGGAATGGCTTTGTGTGTTGTTTATTTATCAACCCCTGAAAACATCGCAACTGAATGTCTTAGCATATTAATGGTTAATTACACAAAGTGCACCATCCAAATACTCAAGCGAGACACAATAAACTCCTTTAATGATGAAGATTGGCATAACATAACATCGCATTTGGGATATGGAGACAAGGTCGAGATTTTTGTGACATTTGGGTATGGATTGGTGGTGAAGAAGACAGTTGTCTATCTGGTTTATGGTGAATCAATTGACATGAAAATGGAGCCGTCACTTGAGCCAAAGAAAGAACCAAATGAAGAGGCAAATGAAAATGCCTTTGTAGGAATTACATAGAAAATTGAAGAGGGTAAGATTCAAGTAGAGTACACATGGTTTAGAACTCCTTACCTTATCTTGGAAAGAGGAGTGAATCCTTTGTTTCATAGACATACAAGACAAATTATTTACTAGGGTTGCTATAATCTGTTTAACTTCCCTAATATGCCCCACAGTAGCTTGACAAGGTGCAAATGCAAGAGAATCGAAGCAAATATTTGGTGGCTAATACATACTCTAACTACAGTTTAAATCAATCAACTTGTGGTACTGGTAACCATGGAGATCTTATTTCTGAAATCATTTTCTTCCTTGGAAAGGAATTGTATTTGGAACATGCCTTTGGATTTTTTAAAAATATTTGAATAATACATAGGTTCAATTAAGATTGGTTCCCCGTTGTTGTTGATGCCTATGGTCCTACCTTTATTATTTGTTATTAAGATTGGTTCCCCGTTGTTGTTGATGCCTATGGTCCTACCTTTATTATTTGTTAGGCCAAAGTGAGGTGCAAACTTCACTTTATAAGCCGGTTTTGTGAGGTTCAATTAGGCACAAATATCACCTTTTCTAATAATAATTATTGTTTTGTGGATTTACCATTCTGCATTGTTACATTATTTAAATGCCTTTTAATTCATTTGTTATTCCGTTTGCTCACCTGGCAACTCTTTTGCAGATCCAATGGCACCTAAAACCCTGCAGGATAAGAAGAGAAAGAGATCAGAGGATGGCTCTTCCAAAAGGGTTTTTGACGCCTCTAAGCTCAGATCAAACGCTCATGATAAGAGGTATCATGAAATCGTGGAAAAGAAAAATATCAGCCAAGAGAAGGCCTACAATCTAAAAGCGGACCAATTTCCAACTCTAGAAGAGGAAAAGCATCAAAAGTGGCAAACAGTTACTGCATTTCCCATAGATTCAACTGCCAATTTAGCCAAGGAGTTCCACAAGAAGAATTCCAATGACATAAACTTCCTTAGTTTTGTGGGAGGGAAGAAGTTTCATTGTGAGAGGGAGGAACTCATCCTTCAGTCCATGCAGCCTACCTCTGCTGCATGTATTACAAGGCAAGGTAATGGCAAAATATCGCCAACCCATGAGCAACAACTAGCAGTAGAAACTTCTGCACAAGAGCTACCTGGGGAATCACAGCAGCCACCACCTTCGCTCGAACAAAGACTTATGTTGATTGAGCGAACACAAACTCAGCTCCAGCAGAACCTTATAAGATTGGAACTTGGTCAGGCTAGGATTGAGCAGAGCCTCCAATCAATGTCCCACCTGCTGGAACTGATTTATCGCTCTCAGCAGCACAACTGAGTTGATTTGATGGCCATTGCATCTCAAATTGGTTTTTCTGATTCTTCTCTTGGTGGCAGTCCATTGTCAGAGCTGAACGTCCTCCAAATGTACACTTTGAGGATGCTGACAAACCAACCACTACGAAGAAGGAACTTGTCAGTAGTCCTGGTGGCTTTCTTTCTGCACTTTCAGAATTTCGGGAGGTTCATTTTCACTCTGGATTAGCCATTCTGAATGCTCTAGAATGGTTGCAGGAAAAACTATAGAAGTTCAGGAAGAAATTGCCATAGTCCTGCAATGGAAGAGCCACAGAATAGGCATGGTAAGCTAGCTACCTAGCACTCATCTGAGCCCACTCAGGAGCCTTTCCTAGAGGAGACCAGGACCTTTGGGACCATCCAGCTTGAGTAGATTAATTTTCTTAGTCTTTATCATTTTTCTCTTATACTTAGTTTTCTAATTGGGTTATAGTATAATACACTTTATTATTTTCTTTTGGGATTCTACTTTTGACAGATTAGTTAATCGTTACTGGACTTCTCATGCTTTATTGTATGTGATATTTTATTTCATATTTAGCCCGATTCTCTTAATTGGTTAACTAATTCTCAATTTTCACTATGTTTATGGAGCAGCTCATGGCTTTTTGAGTGAGCAAGTTTTGTAGGGCCAAGTGGCCAACCCCAATGGATCTCAATTTCCTTGTTCTTTCTGCAGAGTTCAAGAACATTCTTTGGATTAGCTTTATTTATGGCTGATTAAAACTGATTAAAAGAATGATTTCCTTATTACTTCTGCTTTAACGAATTTGTTTCCTGTACTTGTTTGAGCAACACTAGACTGCATTATTCAATATTTCAATATCTCAATTTCCTTGCAGTCATGAACTTATTTATGCTTGGTATCTTTCAAACTCATTTTCCTTGTTCTTGGAGCAGATTTCTAGAACATTAATGGATTTGGAGCTTACCAACATATATGCTTGGTCTCTCGCACTCGTTTTCCTTGTGAGGATTTGGAGCATGCCTTAAGTTGAGCAAAGGTAATGACAATATACCTGGAGAGAGTGACTAATACTGTTTTTAATGATGGTTGATTGTTTATATCTTATGGAAACAGACCCAGTGGCACATCACCTTCAATAGAGTTCAGGAACAATGCAAGACATGTATGAATTTTGGTACATAATTAATAACCAACATGTTTGGACTCTAATGACATCTCAGCTTAGCTTCAGTCTAATGCTAGTGGGACCTCTGTAAGCCGGTGCTTTTCATTCTAGTGGATTACACACAAAAAAAAAATAAAAATAAAAATAAAGTGGCCTTTTTTTTTTCATTAATCTATATAGTAAAAATATTTCATGAGTTTAATTGGTATACACTGTCAGTGTAAAAGATTTTTACACTCACATTCAATCATAACTTTTTATTTGAGACTTTTAAAGTACTAATGAGTAAAGTCAACAATTGTACCATGAATGAAGGATTGTGATTGAATGTCTGTGTAAAAATCTTTACATTTACATTGTATATCAATTAAACTCATATTTTATTGAATGAGGAATGTTCTTTTATGAAAAGGGTACAAACATGATGAAAACCTTATTTTACAACCATAAAGGATTAGTGTTTGTTTGTTTTCAATTTTTTAGTATTTAAAACTAAAAAACTTGTTTAGGTAGTGTTTTCTTAAAATAGTTTTCGAAAATAGTTTTGGTTTTTTTACAGAAACAACTATAAGTAATTTTGTTTTTTTATTTTTGTTTTGAAAACTCAAAATATAATAAAAATATAGTTTGATTTTTATTAATGACATTTCTGTAAATATAAACAAGTTTTTTTTTTCATTTTCACATCTTTAAAACAGTTTTTAATTAATATTTATCAAATAATTTTTTTTTTCAGAAAACTGTTTTTGAAAAAAGAATTTTTTTTCAAAAACTAAAACAAACAAAACCATAGTGTTTCCTTTCTCTTCTAACAAAAAAGGAAGACTAGTGATGAAATGCTAATTAATTACCTTAGGTACAAAATTTTCACAGAATAAATCAATTAAAGATTTAATTAAGTTTTTAATTCTCAATATGACAAAATTCTGCTTTTTATCCTTGAAAATTGATAATATTTTTCCTTTTCTCTTTTCTTTTTATTGAGTTTCATTTTTGTGGTTTTGCCTAGCACTTGAATAATGTGGGCTAGATTCTCTTTTCTTCTTGTGGAACTTTCTCTCTATTTTATTTTTAAATCCTTTTTGGCTTTTACTTATGTGAGATATTTTTTATTGAGATTCTTATGTGAGATAATGATTCTAATATTATTGTATGTTACATTGCAGTGCTCTGGCAAAGATGTTTTGGCTGGATGGTGTGATTCAGGCATCATATTTATAGCTAATGTTGCGAGTTTAATTAAGTGGTTTTTGCCAGTAATTTTCTCATCTTTGTAGAAAATTTTGTCACCTCAGTTTATGTATGTAACCATGGGTGAGTTTCATACGTGAAGGGAAAAACAAAAATGGAGGATTTAATATGTTTAAACTTCGTATGCATAGTATGTTATAATGCATTTCTAACTACAAAATGTGACTTAAGATTACAAAGTGCATGATTTGTTCAGTGTATTGATTTTGTGATGTTATTTTAAGTCTTACCATGACAAATTAATTATTGAAATATCAAAGCTAATTGTATAGTTTACAAGGAAGACCATTATTGTGTTATGTGACTCTGAACATGAGCAAATGATTATTCAATGAACAGATAACACTTTTCAAATTTCGTAGCTTTTCTTGTCTTTCTTATATATATGTGTACTTTGTTAAACTTATATTCACTAACTTATGAAATTGAAGTTGTAAATCGTTTGGCGGTTTTTTCTACTTTATGACCAAGGATGAGAATTGTTTTTACATATGATTTTTTTAATAATATTTTCTTCAATTTTTCATAAAATTTAATAATAAGAAAAAAAGAAAACGGATTTTATCAAAGAGTTATACAAGTGGAAAATGTTATTAGAACAGTAATATTATCTTATGTTACTATTATTTTTAAAGTAATATTATCTTAGCTTAACTTATTTTTATCATTTAAAAAATTCTAATAGTTTAATAAATTTAATTTTATCTCATGAAATTTAATATATTATTTTATCTTTATATTTCTTTCATTATCTTAAATATGATAATCTCATCTAAATTCTATATTATATCTACATCTCAAATATATTGTCTATAAATATAATATACATATGAAATATAATAAACATTTATATGAATCACAATTCAAATATAACAAATATTTTATCATATCATTATTAAGAATCACAATTCAAATATAACAAGTATAATAATGATTTCATAATAATAAATTCTTAATTTTTTAGTTTAAGTATAAATTCTATAGTTTTCTTATTTAAATTTAAAATGGGATAAACTCTTTCCTTGTCTTATCTTACTATTATTTAAAAAATAATATTATTTTAGCTTAACTTATTTTTATCATTTAAAAATTCTAACAAAATTAATATATTATTTTAACTTTATGTTTCTTTCATTATTTTAAATATGATCATCTCATATAAATTTTATATTTTATCTACATCTCAAATAAATTGTCTATAAATATAATATACATATGAATTCCTAATCTTTTAGTTTAAGTATAAATTCTATCATATCTTATTTATACTTTTCTTTAATAGGATAAAATCTTTCTTTTATCTTATCTTACTATTATTTTTAAAATAATATTATCTTATCTTGTTGATTATATAAAGGTTATGTTTCTGTTTCTAAAATTTTGTTTTTTGCATGCAGTATTTTATATTTTTTAATAATATTGTAATGCAAAGACGGGTGTTACATTTTTTCTATAATAGCCTACTAAACCTAAACTAAAATGCATAGCGTGGTCAACTATCATAACTAAAACATCTATACGTTTTTAAATATTGGGTCTGGCCAACCCAATATCTGATATATTGTATTGATTAGTAATGGTTTATGAAGAGATATTCTAATAAGCCTAGATGTCTTACTTCCAAAATTGAGTTTTATATATTTATGTTATGTCTTGATTAACTTTGAATTTTTTATGTGTGATTATGTATGAATTATCGATATCTAACTATCGATTTGGTCTTGTTTGGATTTTAGATATTCATATTTACCTTCTAATTTCATTATATTTGTATACATACAACCACTTGGGCCTTCATGTCAATGTCGGTAGAGAACGTAGTATTTCGGTATTTGGCGAGCAAGGTAAAGGTACGTGTCCATTTTTATTTCTCTTTCCAAACATTGCTTTTTATCATATTACAGACCTCAGTGCGTTCTAACTTGAGCATCAAAGACTTTTTTACAGGCATCCCTCTTATCGGAACCTCTTCAAAGGGTATCTCTGGTAACAACAACAGAAAATGGTGTTCGACTGTTTTGGTACGAACAATTTAATTGGTATATATTTGTCTTATGTGAAGATGATGATATTGAATTTTAGTTGTATAATCTATATAAAAATAGTAATATTCGAAATTTAGATCTATATGTTACTTATTATTTGATTAGATGTGAATTGTGAATATGTATTATTGTCTTATGATGTGCTGATATTTGAATGGATATTTATTGAATCTAAGGATGAGGGTATTTGACTTTTTATAGTTATCTTGCCTTATGTATGTACGCAGACTTGTGTGTAATTTTTTTGAAGAACAAATGTATTTCCTTCGACTATGTACATGCTGAATTTAAGTACCGAACACCAGTATTATTTTTATTTTATTACTTTAACAGTGTTTGCCTTTGTATTTTGTTTACTAAAATTTATACTTTTTGTTTATTGATTGTTTTTATAAATTATATTAGTGAAACAATTTATAGCTATCCCTTGTTGGTATGTGTTGTCTTCTATGTGTGACATATGCTGTATAAATTTGATATAATCAACATGAGAAGAACTAACAATGTGTCTCATACACGTATTGTTGGGTGTTTTTTTTATAGTGTTGAAGACTTGATAGCGGGTTTCGCTGAATATATGAAGGTTATGTTTCTGTTTCTAAAATTTTGTTTTTTTGCATAAAGTATTTTTATATTTTTTAACAGTATTCTAATGTAAAGATGAGTGTTACATTTTTTCTATCATAGCCTACTAAACCTAAATTGAAATGTATAGCGTGGTCAACTGTCATAACAAAAAAATCTCTATGCTTTAAATATTGGGTCTGACCAACCCAATATCTTATATGGTGTATTGATTAGTAATGGTTTGGGAAGAGATATTCTAATAAGCCTAGATATCTTACTTCCGAACTTGAGTTTTATATATTTATGGTATCTTTAGATAAACTCTGAAATTCTTACTTGTGATTATGAATAAATTATCGATATTTAACTACCGATGTGGTCATGTTTGGGTTTTGGATATTTATCTTTATCTTCTAATTTAATTATATTTGTGTACATACAACGACTTAGACCTCCATGCCAATGCTGGTAGAGAATGTAGTATTTCAGCACTCGACAAGCAAGATAAAGGTACATGTCCATTTTTATTTCTCTTCCCAAACATTTTTCTTTATCATTATAGAGAGCTAAGTACTTTCTGACTTGAGCGTCAGATTCTTTTTTGCAGGCACCCGTCCTATCAGAACCTCATCAAAGGTATCTCTAGTAACAGCAACAGAAAATGGTGTTCGATTGTTTCGGTACGAACAATTTGCAAGGTATATATTTGTCTTATGTGAAGATGATGATATTGAATTGTAGTTGTATATTTCATATGATGATATTGAATTGGACGTGTGTTACATTTTTTCTATCATAGCCTACTAAACCTAAACTGAAATGTATGGCGTGGTTAACTGTCATAACTAACAAATCTATGTGCTTTTAAATATTGGGTCCGGCCAACCCAATATCTGATATGCTGTATTGATTAGTAATGGTTTGGGAAGAGATATTCTGATAAGCTTATATGTCTTACTTTCTAAATTGAGTTTTATATATTTATGGTATCTTTAGATAAACTCTGAATTTTTTATTTGTGATTATGAATATATTATCGATATTTAACTATCGATGTGGTCATGTTTGGGTTTAGTTATTTATCTTTATCTTCTAATTTCATTCAATTTGTGTACATATAACGACTTGGACCCCCATGCCAATGCCGGTAGACAACGTAGTATTTCAGCATTCGGCGAGCAAGATAAAGGTACGTGTCCATTTTTATTTCTCTTTCCAAACATTTTTCTTTATCATTATAGAGAGCTGGGTACTTTTTGACTTGAGCATCAGAGTCTTTTTTGCAGGCACTCGCCTATCAGAACCTCATCAAACGGTATCTCTGGTAACAACAACAGAAAATAGTATTCGACTGTTTCGATAGGAACAATTTGCAAGGTATATATTTTTCTTATGTGAAGATGATGATATTGAATTATAGCTATATATATCGTATGATGATATTGAATTGGACATGTGTTACATTTTTTCTATCATAGCCTACTAAACCTAACCTGAAATGTATGGTGTGGTTAACTGTCATAACTAAAAAATCTGTATGGATTTAGATATTGGGTCTGACCAACCCAATATCTGATATGCTGTATTGATTAGTAATGGTTTAGGAAGAGATATTCTAATAAGCTTAGATGTCTTACCTCCAAAATTTAGTTTTATATATTTATGTTATGTCTTGATAAACTCTGAATTTTTTCTTTATGATTATGTATGAATTATTGATATTTAACAATCGATGTGGTCATGTTTGTATTTTAGATATTTATCTCATCTTCTAATTTCATTGTATTTGTGTACATACAAGCACTAACACCTTGATGCTAATGCTGGTAAAGAATGTAGTATTTCGGTATTTGTGAGCAAGGTAAAGGTACGTGTCCATTTTTATTTCTCTTTCCAAACATTTTTATTTATCATTATATAGAGCTGAGTACTTTCTGACTTGAGCTTCAGAATCTTTTCTGCAGGCACCTGTCTTACCGGAACTCATCCAACGGTATCTCTTTACAACCACAGAAAATGGTGTTCAACTGTTTTGGTAGGAACAATTTGCAAGGTATATATTTGTCTTATGTTAAGATGATGACATTGAATTATAGTTGTATATTTCATATGATGATATTGAATTGGACGTGTGTTACATTTTTTCTCATAGCCTACTAAACCTAAACTGAAATGTATGGCGTGGTTAACTGTCATAACCAAAAAATCTTTGTGGTTTTAGATATTGGATCTGGCCAACCCAATATCTGATATGCTGTATTGATTAGTAATGATTTAGGAAGAGATATTCTAATAAGCCTAGATGTCTTACTTTCGAAATTCAGTTTTATATATACATATATATATATATATATATATATATATATATATATGGGTATCTTTAGATAAACTCTGAATTTCTTATTTGTTATTATGAATAAATTATAGATTTTTAACTATCGATGTGGTCATGTTTGGGTTTTGGATATTTATCTTTATCTTCTAATTTAATTATATTTGTGTACATGCCACGGCTTGGACCTCTATGCCAATGCCGGTAGAGAACGTAGTATTTCAGCATTCAGCGAGCAAGATAAAGGTACGTGTCCATTTTTATTTCTCTTTCCAAACACTTTTCTTTATCATTATAGAGAGATGAGTACTTTCTGACTTGAGCATCAGAGTCTTTTTTGTAGGAACCTATGCTATCGGAACCTCATCAAACGGTATCTCTGGTAACAACAACATAAAATGGTGTTCGACTGTATATTTCGTAGGCACCTATGCAAGGTATATATTTTTCTTACGTGAAGATGATGATATTTAATTATAGTTGTATATTTTGTATGATGATATTGAATTGGACGTGTGTTACATTTATTCTATCATAGCCTACTAAATCTAAACTGAAATGTATGGCGGGGTTAACTGTCATAACTAAAAAATCTGTGTGCTTTTAGATATTGACTCCAGCCAATCGAATGATATGCTGTATTGATTAGTAATGGTTTGTGAAGAGATATTGTAATAATCCTTGATGTCTTACTTCCAAAATATAGTTTCATATATTTATGGTATGTTTAGATAAACTCGAATTTTTTGCTTGTGATTATATATAAATTATCGATATTTAACTATCGATGTGGTCATGTTTGGATGTTATATATATATATATATATATATATATATATATATATATATATATATATATATATTTATTTATTTATCTTCTAATTTCATTATATTTGTGTAGATACAATCACTTGGGCGTTAATGCCAATGCCAGTAGAGAACGTAGAATTTTGGTATTCGGCGAGCAAGGTAAAGGTACATGTCCATTTTTATTTCTCTTTCTAAACATTTTTCTTTATCGTATTACAGAGTTGGGTACTTTCTAACTCTAGCGTCAGAGTCGTTTTTTCAGGCACCTGTCCTATCGGAACCTCATGCAACAGTATCTCTGGTAACAACAACAGAAAACGGTGTTGGATTGTTTTCGTAGGAAGAATTTGCAAGGTATATATTTGTCTTATGTGAAAATCATGGTATTGAATTATAGTTGTATATTTCATATGATGATATTGAGTTGGATGTGTGTTACTTTTTTTCTATCATAGCCTACTAAGCCTGAACTGAAATGTATGGCATGGTTAATTGTCATAACTAAAAAATCTGTATAGTTTTAGATAATGGTTTGGCCAACCCAATATCTGATATGTTGTATTGACTAGTAATGGTTTGGGAACAAATATTGTAATAATCCTTGATGTCTTGCTACCAAAATTGAGTTTTATATATTTATGGTATGTCAAGATAAACTCTAAATTTTTTGCTTGTAATTATGTATAAATTATCGATATTTAACTATCGATCTGGTCATGTTTGGATTTTAGATATATATCTTTATCTTCGAATTTTATTATATTTGTGTAGATACAACCATTTGGGCCTTCATGCCAATGCCGGTAGAGAACGTAGTATTTCGGTATTTGGCGAGCAAGGTAAAGGTACATGTCCATTTTTATTTCTCTTTCCAAACATTTTTCTTTATCATATTACAGACCTGAGTATTTTCTGACTTGAGCTTCAGAGTCTTTTTTGCAGGTACTCGTACTATCGGAACCTCATCCAACGGTATCTTTGGTAACAACAACAGAAAATGGTGGACAACTGTTTCGGTAGGAACAATTTTCAAGATATATATTTTTCTTATGTGAAGATGATGGTGTTGAATTATAGTTGTATATTTCATATGATGATATTGAATTAGATGTGTGTTACATTTTTTCGATCATAGCCTACTAAACCTAAACTGAAATGTATGGTTTCGTTAACTGTCATAACTAAAAAATCTATATGCTTTTTGATATTGGGTCTGGCCAACCCAATATCTGATATGCTGTATTGATTAGTAATGGTTTGAGAAGAGATATTGTAATAATCTTTGATGTCGTACTTCCAAAATTGAGTTTTATATATTTATGGTATGTCTAGATAAGCTCTGAATTTTTTATGGCTAAATTATAATTGGTGCCCCCCAGTTCTAGTGTTGGTTAACTTTTTGCCCCCCCTTTAAATTTTGCCTTCAGTTTTGCTCCCAATTTTTAAGAAAGTTTAACAAATTGTCCTTTCGTCTATCTTCCATAGTTAACTCTTAAATTTTGGATGTTGACTAGTTGACGTGGCCTGTTGTTACCTACGTGGCACAATTAAAATTAGGTTAATCAGTAATTAGTGGTTAACATGAGTTAGGGGAAGTCACTTGATTCAAAACTGTAATTTTGCCCCTTTTGGCCCTAATTTACTAAGATTGAGACCTTGAGACCGTTGTTCACCTTGATGACGCGCCACCACATTGGAGACTTTTCAAGGTTTGTCTTTGTGAATCGTAATAGGAGACGTTGGGACGTTGGAGGAATTGGGATGCGAAGACGGTTGGACGTGACGACACTATGACACAAAACGCGAGTGCTGGAAGACGCAAAAATGGAACAAAGTTTAGAGGGCCCTATATACTATTCCAAGTAAGTGAATGTGGTCCCTGGTTTGTCATTTAGTTGTGGTCCCTGCTTTGTCGGTTTAGGGTTTACAATATCTTACTTCAAAAGAGGATTTTTTTACTTGTTTTATAATGACAATGTCTAGGGTTTAGGGAAAGTATCACGTGTTCACTTTACTTGCTCTGTCTTTGAATTTATTCAGTTGGTTGGCTCGAAATGAGGTTAATAGGTTGGAAAATAAATACTGTCCCATTGAGGTTTTTTTGGTCTTTTGTTAAACACCGATTATATATTAATTTCGGCTAATTTATTGACAAGCCCACTGTTGTTCATAGGATAAAGTTTAATATACATCATGGTGGGACCTTGGTTGATAATCCGATAGCAGAAGATGTAAATGGGGTGTCAAGTCTACAAGAATGGGTGTGGGATGTGAATGAGATGTCCTACATGGATATCTGCAAATTGATAAAAAGCTTCGTCTATTTTGATTTCAAAGGTTTATGCTATAGACACCCTGAGTTAAGTATTAAGATTGGATTACTTCCCTTAAACTCTGACAAAGATGTATTGAAGTTACTAGAGGATGTGCAAGGTCATGAAATAATTGATTTATTTGTTGAGCATACTATTGATGTTGCTATTATAGAGGAGGATAGGCAAGAGGTGCATGTCAGTGTGGTTGATGTGGATGATGATGATGGTCTTGTAGATGAGAATGTGGTTGATAGTCATAATGTTGGATGGGAGATTGTGCCTATACGTGTAATTGAACATGTTGCAAGAGAATTTGTGGGATTAGGAGAAAGCGGCAATGTTGGGACAGACCGAAGTGGTCCTGAAAATTTCAGGTTAGACAAAAGTGGGCCTCAAAATGTAGGGCAACAGAAAAGTGGGTCTAAAAATATTGGGACAAAGAGAAGTGGGCCTGAAAATGCTACACAAGAAAGTCAATGTGAAAATGTCGGTGCACAACAAACTGGTCCAACACAAGATGAATCTGAAGAGGGGTATAGTGATGATTCAAATATTGAAGACAGTGAATTTGAGGAGGATTGGCATTTGAGCACAGTTTTGCCAAGTGAAACATTTGCAAACATTGATGATGATGGAAATGGTGGCTTGGATGGTGAAGTTGAACCATCAATGCCAGACTTTGTAGATGAGGATGGTGTTTTAGATGACCTTGATACACCTAAGGCCAATGATGATGAGGGTAAACGAAAAGCTAAATTTCCAAAATTTAGAAAATTTGAAGATGACAATGATACCCACATTGAACTTGACATGTTGTTTAGCAACAAAGAAGACATAATAGAGGCTATGAAGACATTTGCAATGGTGACGAACAAAAATATGAGGTTTAAGAAAAGCTGTCAGAAAAAGGGTGGTTATTAAATGTGTAAAAAACTGCCCATTTTGTCTGAGAGTCAGTAAGTCTAAGCAAAATCAATATTGGCAAGTGGTTAGTTTTGTGAATGACCATAGGTGTGTCAAAATTGCAACCAACAAGCAAGCTAAGACAGAGTGGTTGGCAAAAAGATTTGTTCCCTTCTTGAGGGACACCCTTGATATGAAGACAAGCGCTTTTGTCACACATACAAGGGACAAGTGGGCTGTGAAGTTGACTCGTCATCAATATATAGGGCTAAAGTTAGAGCCTTTGAAAAAATACATGGTGCCACTAGGGAGCAATACAATCATTTCAAAAGCTATGCTGAAGAATTGTTGCGAAGCAACCCTAATAGTACTGTCAAAATTAAGTGTGATATGATTAGCAGTGGAACTGTGTTTGAAAGGATCTATGTATGCTTGGAAGCTTGCAAAGCAGCATTTGTAACTACTTGTCGCCCTTTGATTGGGCTTGATGGTTCTTTTCTAAAAGGTGAATATGGAAGTCATCTTTTGAGCGCATTTGGGAAAGATGGGAATAATCAAATGATACCCATTTCTTATGCTATTTTAGAGGCTGAATAATCAAATGATACCCAATTCTTGGAGATGGTTTCTGGAGTTTCTATCAGCTGACTTAGATGGAGTGCAACTTGCATCGTGGTCATATATTTCATATCAATAAAAGGTACTTTAAATGTTGTTAATTGATTTGTTAAGATTTTAAGTAACAAGTTATTTACATATAATTGATTTGTTAATTCATTAGCAGGGGTTGTTGCAGACATTGGGGGAATTATATGGAGATAATGTCCAACATCACTTGTGTGTTAGGCATCTGTATAGGAACTGGAGGAAGAAGTTTCCAGGTGGACAATTGAAGGAGATGTTTTGGACAGCTGCAAGAGCAACCACCTTTCTTGATTTTCAAAGAGCAGTGGAGAATCTGAAAAAATGCAATGAAGATGCCTGGGAGGATCTGAACAACAGAACTCACTCAACTTGGACCCATTATGCCTACTCCGAAAACACAATGCGACCTTTAGGTCAATAATATGTGTAAGGCATTTAACAAAGCAATTATGGACTATAGGGACAAGCCAATAATTACTCTGTTAGAGGGGGTTAAATATTACATCACAAGGAGGATTGTGAAGTTAAGGGGTTTAATGCAAAGGTATGAAGACTTGATATGCCCTAAAATACAGCAGATTTTTGAGAAAAACAACACAGAGTCACAGTATTGGACTCCTAACTGGGCTGTTGATGATAATATGTCACTGTTTAAAGTGTCAAGGGACTGCAATAAGTTTATTGTGGACTTGAATCATAGAAGTTGTAGCAATAGGAAATGGAATATTAGTGGTATACCCTGCTGCCATGCCATAGCCTGCATATGGTTCAATAATAAAACAGTCGAGGAATATGTAGACAATTGTTACAGGTTAGTCAGTTGTATTCATTTATGTCAGTGTTTTACCATGTGGCATTTGATTTATATTTGACATTTGACAGGAAAAATACATTTATGGAAACATATTCCTACATTGTGTTGCCATGCAATGAACCAAACTTGTGGGCCAAACATGCAAGTGAGCTAATTCTACCACCGTCATTGAGGAGAGCCCCTGGGAGACAAAAAAAATCAGAAATAAGGGGAATGATGAACCTATCATTGGAACACAGTTAGGAAGACAATCCACTTCAATTGTTTGTCATAGATGTGGTGAAGTTGGCCACAATGTGAGAACTTACAAAGCCAAGGCAATTGCAAATAGAAAAATTCACAAATGAGGAAATAAGGTATTATCATAATTTGAACTTCCATTCATTATGCAAGTTGTCTAACAATTTATTTCAAATTTCAGAATCATAAAAGGAAAACTCAAGTTGTGCGACCAAAAAAAAAAAGGAAGCTGATTGATTCTACTGTGAATGCTGCACACCAAGTCACTGCTAGAGTTACTAGAAGTTGTGTTAAAGCTTCTACATCTGCAATTGTTGGAGATTCTGCACCTATACCAACACAAGAATTAGCAACTTAGTAAAGTTAGGGACATTTTGTAGTTACAGGGTCATGTTGTAATTTTTTTGTTTTATGGTTCAAAGCAAGGTTTAGTGTGCTTCAAGGACCTTTTTGGACTCTAGTCTGATTATAGGAGTAGTACTTTTGATGTTGTAGTGCTTCAAGGACCTTTTTTGTACAGCCATGGTAGATTTCATTTAGTGAACATTGGTTTAGGCAATTGATGTAATGGTGACTCATTGTTAATATATTGAATGGAAATTGCACTTGCTTTCAATTCTTGTTTCAATTTGCAGTTGATGTTAATATACTGATTCTGGAATGATTTTGCACTGATTTAAGGTCTGTGATTGCAGATGTAATTGCAGTTGCTTTGAATTCTGGTTTCAATTTGTTTCTAGTTTCAATTTGCAGTTGATCTTAATATACTGATTTTGGAATTATTTTGCACTGATTTAGGGTCTGTGATTGCAGCTGTTGTTAATTCTAGTTTCAATTCGTTTCTAGTCTGTGATTGCAGCTGCTTTTGACTCTACTTTGAAAATTGTCATTTCATAATTTGTGATTCATGTTTTCAATTTTCAGTTGAATTTGATTTTGGTTTGAATTTGATTCTGGTCTGTGATTGCAGCTAAGTTTGGTTTGAATTTGAATTTGATTCTGGTCTCAATTTGCAGTAGAGTTAGAATCTATCACTTCAAATTGATTATCATTTGAAATTTGATTCACGTCTACTAATAACAAGATGCTCCTGCCAGAATAGTTGTCAATTCCATGTGCTTGTCAGTTGGCAGACTGGAATGGAGCAGAATGGAAGAAAAACAAAACCAAAATTGAAACCTGTAATTCATCATAGAATTAAACTTACATACCTAAAAAATGAATTTGATGTGCTAATAACAAAAATCTAATTTGGCAGGGTGAATAGCAGTACTATTTTTTAGATTTCAATCTCCAAAAACAAAATTTAAACTTCTAATACACTATGCAATTGAACTTACATGTCTGAAAAATGAATTTGATGTGCTAATAAAAAAAATCTAATTTGGTGGGCTGAATAGCAGTACTATTTTTCAGATTTCAATATCTAAAAACAAAATTGAAACCTGTAATACACTATGCAGTCACACATGGAATTGACCACTATGCAGTTACACATGGAATTGACCACTATGCAGCCACCTATTTGAAAATTATCATTTGAAAAATTATGTCAATTTGTTGGGTAATAACAATATCAAATTGGATTATCAATTATGTCAATTTGATCCTGGCAGATTCTAGGTATTTCATTATTTGCACTATACATAGTGGCTCTTTTTCACTATGATAATAACAATATCAAATCATAACAATATTAGAATAATAACAATATCAGAGTATAAATTAGGTTGCTACAAATTTAACTTCATCAATAATAACAGGACAAAATTCACATAATTCATTTTCAAATTGCAAATTCAACTTCCATTACATTCATAGAATTTACTTCACAAACACACTTACATCATCTTCAATTAACTTCTGTCTACCCTAAACCAATAACCCCTTACATCAGTCAGTTCCACCTACCTTAAACCACTACACACTGACATCAACAAAACCCCCTAACAACAATGCTAACAGTTAGAATAAGTACAATTCCTATACTCATAATCAAACCTAAACCAAGTAACATTTCTCTTTTCTTCAGCTCTTTCAAACTATTTTTGTCTTTGCACTTTGATTGTTGCAACTCTTCAACCCTCCTGAGCAACCCAAGTGTGATCCTTTTCTCTCTAATATTTAACATTGGGTCATACCATTCAAAAAAATTGCATCCTCTACTCCCTAGCACCTGCATTTGATCAATTTCAAATCATGGGTTACAAGTAAAACACCAAAAATATATACAAAACATAACCTTCCATAGCAAAGTCAACTTGTCTCATCTTGTAAGAGCCACAACCGTAAAATCTTCTACCAGGGTTGTCATGCATCCAAGATGTCACCAGAGGATCTTCCAACCTGCAACTACACAACATTCGCCGCCTTCGAGTTTCACAATCTGAGCTCTGCAACATTCCACTTGCTTCCATGGGAGATGTGGAGGGTGCTCAATTGGGGGATTTTCAACTTGCTTCCAGAAGAGCTTCCACTTGCGTCAATGGTGCACGAGGGTTTCTTTGTATTCATCACACAGTTAGGGGATTTTCAACAACACAAAAGGGGCTTATGTGAAACCCTAATCAATTTGTGATTTTGCCACGTCAATGCAAGGTAAGTGCCAGGTCATAGAGCAATTAACCTACTAATCAAGTCAACATCCAAAATTTAACGGTCAACTGTGGCATATTAACGGAAGGACATTTTGTTAACATTTTTTAAAATTGGGGGGCAAAATTAAAGGAAAAATTTAAAGGGGGGCAAAAAGTTAACCAACACTAAAATTGGGAGGTACCAATTATAATTTAGCCATTTTTTATTTGTGATTATGTCTAAATTATCGATATTTAACTATTGATGTGGTCATGTTTTGGTTTTAGATATTTATATTTATCTTCTAATTTTATTATATTTTTGTACATACAACTACTTGGACCTCCATGCCAATGTCGGTAGATAACGTAGTATTTCGGTATTCAAAAAGCAAGGTAAAGGTACGTGTCCATTTTTATATCTCTTTCCAAACATTTTTCTTTATCATATTACTGACCTGAGTACTTTCTGACTTGAGTGTCGGAGTCTTTTTTGCAGGCACCCGTCCTATCAGAACCTCATCAAACAGTATCTCTGGTAACAACAACAGAAAATGGTGTTCAACTGTTTTGGTAGGAACAATTTGCAAGGTATATATTTGTCTTATGTGAAGATGATGGTATTGAATTATAGTTGTATATTCCATATGATAATGTTGAATTAGATGTGTGTTACATTTTTTCTATCATAGCCTACTAAAAACCTAAACTGAAATGTATGGCGTGGTTAACTGTCATAACTAAAAAAATGTACTCGAGATATTGGGTCTGGCCAACCCAATATCTGAGATGCTGTATCGATTAGTAATGGTTTGGGAAGAGATATTCTAATAAACCTAAATGTCTTACTTCAAAAATTGAGTTTTATATATTTATGTTATGTCTTGATTAACTTTGAATTTTTTATTTGTGATTATGTATGAATTATCAATATTTAACTATCAATGTGGTCATGTTTGGATGTTAGATATTTATCTTTATCTTCTAATTTCATTATATTTGTGTACATACAACCACTTGGGCCTTTATGTTAACACCGATAGAGAACATAATATTTCGGTATTTGGTGACCAAGATAAAGGTACTCGCCTATTTTTATTTTTGTTTCCAAACATTTTTCTTTATCATATTACAAACCTGAATACTTTCTGAGTTGAGTGTCGGAGTTTTTTTTGCAGGCAACTGTCCTATTGGAACCTCATCAAACGGTATCTCTGGTAACAGCAACAGAAAAAAGGTGTTCGACTGTTTTGGTAGGAACAATTTGCAAGGTATATATTTGTCTTATATGAAGATGATGATATTGAATTATAGTTGTATATTCCATATGATAATGTTGAATTAGATGTGTGTTACATTTTTTTTATTATAGCCTACTAAAAACCTAAACTGAAATGTATGGCGTGGTTAACTGTCATAACTAAAAAATCTGTATGATTTTAATTATTAGGTCTGGCGAACCCAATATCTGATATGTTGTATTGATTAATAATGATTTGGGAAGAGATATTCTAATAAGTCTAGATATTTTACTTCTAAAATATAATTTTATATATTTATGTTATGTCTTGATTAACTTTGAATTTTTTATTAATGATTATGTATGAATTATTGATAGTTAATTATCGATGTGGTCATGTTTAGATTTTAGATATTTATCTTTATATTCTAATTTCATTATATTTGTATTATACTGTTATAGGTGAGCATATTCAATAATCTATTGATTGATTACAATATTGTATATGCACATTGCGAATCTATTGAACCAATTTGCAACATTAAGTGATATTAACCTAAAATAACTGAACAATTT
Source organism: Psophocarpus tetragonolobus (assembly GCA_037954015.1). Lineage (NCBI taxonomy): Eukaryota > Viridiplantae > Streptophyta > Magnoliopsida > Fabales > Fabaceae > Psophocarpus > Psophocarpus tetragonolobus. The sequence goes on along the minus strand of CM075693.1, from coordinate 29,933,742 downwards.
TAAAATTCGGGAGATGCAAAAAAAAAAAAAAGTCAACTATGATGACATTTTGTGAAAGACGTTTTGATTTGAAATTAGTTTGTCTAAGAATTTTTCTTATGGTTCTTTATGACCCTAAATTCTTATCAAAGAATTTCATTCTTTGTGACGAATTTCTTGAGTGATGAAGCTTAATTTTGATCCACATTAATTAAGGCTGTTATCATATTCTATCAGTGAACTGCATTATAGAAACCTGACACCTTCTATGAAATAATCATTATCACAATAACATATTTTCAACTAGCAAATAATATATAAAATACCAGATTGCAAAAATTGAATAAGAATCTTGAGTTTAAAAAGGAAGATGATGTATCCATCCTGGAGGGAAAAACACAAGCGTCGGTGACCTCATCAATACAGGTGTCAATGAGAACTTATGAAACAACTCAAACAAGTCGACAAATAATGTCTTGAACATTAAGATCAAGGTAAAAAATGTGCAATCACTTGCATTAGATACATCAAACACTAAAGATCAGCATACGAGAGATCCTACGGGGCACTTGTCTCTATAAAACTAGAGAACAGAGTGTATTATGGAACAATTGCTTCCTGTATTGTAAGGAGACACAATTTTAGCACAGAAATTGTCTGGTATTATTGGGCATGAAAAGAATCCCCTTCCATGAATTTGCAAAAAACAAGAAAGTCCCTTGACGTCATTTCAAGATTCGAATTGAAGACGTTGCTTGTAAATTTCTCATTTTTTAAGAGCTTTTTCTGCTTTATCAGGTAAGACATTATCAGGAAGTATAAGCTCTGGAGGGATCTCACGAACAACACCCAGCATAGAATCATACTCCTCATCTTTACGTGCAAACTTCTTTCGCAGCACCTTCTCAAATTCGATTTCATCGAAGGACTTTGAATTTTCAGCTGCATGGACCTGTGCAAGGTTAGTATAATTGACGGCTGACTGGGAGATGAAAGCTATCTCCTCATTAGTGATCTTTCTCAGGAATTTCGCTGGATTGCCTGCCCATACCTGCAAAATATGCAAAATGCCAGTTTGTGATTACAGATCCTGCATCACACATATAGCATGCATTCAAGAAAAAGGTAGCCTAACAACCTTGGAACCTAAAATATCTAGCTCGGGCAAAAACTGATAAAAATAAAGCATAAACAAAGAGCCGAGGACCATCTAAGATAGCTTCAGTCCTGCAATTGGGTCAACCAGTTCGAAATTCCACACCTGAGGGCATTCAGAGACTTTCTACGTAATTGACAATAAAACGGTAATTTTCAGGTGCAAGTTATAAACATCAAGCTTTATAGAATATTAAATTAGAATTAGATGTTTTTTCTCCCAGAAAGGAAAAATAAATAGTTTGAACCTTATGATAAAACTCAGAAGTGGTATATAAGCTCATGCAGTTCAAGAAGCAACATAATAATAATGACATTTGTAATTAGTAATAGGTAACAATTAAGACAAGTGACCAAGGATTCTGGATTACATCTAGTTCAGAAGGGAGTGCTTCGGAGCTAACCCTGTAAAGACATTAGGTTTTGTTGTGGTTATAGGGACCAAGTGATAGGGGTGGTTAGTGCAATACAAGTTCCAAGAAAGGATTCACAAACTTTGTTGATCAGTGATCAATGAACAGTGAACTACAACGCCACAAGCTAAGAAGGTGAACATAGGATTAAAATGGGCATGTACCAGGGCTTTGTGAAGATCACAACTTCATAACAGGATCCAAATGATAAAACAGTTTGGATATTATAGTCACATCTGATTAAGATCTGTTTCATTACTTTCATATTTTATTAGGATTTGTTTAAATCTGATTAGGAGGTGCAGATTTGATTAGCAATTGATTCAAATTTTATTAGAATACGTTCTTATTCTCTTAGTTTCTTGGTTTACTTTATCTGTAAATATGTATATAAAATTAATCATGCGAAATCAAGGGGAGAGAATTTTGCAAAGGAAAACATTGATTTTCTTTGGTTCTTTAAAATTCAAAGGCTCGTCAGTCAGATTCTTTTGGTATTCTCCCAAGTTATTAACTCGGTAATTCTATCTAGTTATAACATTAATCATCCATCATCTACACTAAAGTTCTTATTTTTTGTGAGTAACAGGTAATGGCTTATGATTTAATCTATAACAAGGTTCTTGCTTTAATCAAGCTAGAGGTCACAATTTTATCTTATTCCTTATACCAAGGTTCTTAATTAGATAAGTAATAGGTATTATCAAATCTGTTCTACAAGATCTTAAGTAAGCATATCAAATTAACCTGTTGTTTCTAAGGCCTAGTATCTCTTGGGTTCACATTTGTGGCATGGTGACATAGATATAGTTAGACAACAGCCTTGAGGAAGAATAGACAAGGTTAAAGTTACAACTAGAAGAAAAAAAATATAGGCTTTATTTGTTTCAAAAACCATTAAGATACCTTATAAAGTAAATAGTATAAGGCTGTTGGATAATTTAAAAAGGCAAAATAAAAAACTAACCAAAAAAGTCTTCAAGAATATTCCTCATTCATCAAATATTAAACAACTTCAATGCCACGATAAATATCAGGTTAAAATTATCTCAATACCATACAAAACCCCTATAAATTCCAAGAAAAACTAACAGAAAGATAGATGAAATAAATACATCATTATAATTGACCCTCCTTGTCCTAGACTGGTGGTACATTAACTCAATAATTGAATCATTCCTCAAAGAAGTTTAGATTAGCATGAAAATAATCCTAATCATTGCTAATTTAATAGGTGTAGTAAAGAACAGAAACCTACATACATACCTCACCAGAAGGAATCCTTGTATTCTGTCTGACAAGGGCTCCAGCAGCAACCATGGCATTTTTTTCAACAACCACACCATCAAGTAGTATGGCACCCATACCAACAAAAGCCTCATCCTGAACAGTACAGCCATGTAAAACAGCACTATGACCTGCTCCGTGAAAAATGTAACATAAATCAAATCCCACGAATACAATGTAGCACTGTTCTGGATCATGGAAAAATGTTACTCACCCACAGTAACATTATCCCCAATAACAGTAGGCAACACCTTGCCACTTAAATTTGACTTTGCAACATGCACCAGGGAGTTGTCCTGTATGTTAGTTCCAGTTCCAACTCTGATGCTGTTAACATCGCCTATTCATAAAGTGAAGTTCAAGCACAATCACCATCAGCAAGCATTTCACACTCAATACACATTAAAAGATGAGAGAAATGCAAAATTCCATTAAAACAAATTAGTGGATGAATGGGGTGAGATGCCTTACCTCTCAAGACACATCCATACCAAATGGATGATCCTCTTCCAAGTTGAACATCTCCAATGACGGAGGCACTTGGAGCAACAAATACATCCTTATCAACAATGGGAGCCTTGTCAAAAATGTTCATCAGAGTTCGATGCCTAGACACTAAAGAAGGAAGAGAATTCAGATAGTAATGTGAATAGAAATTAGGGCACAGGAGAAAATAAGGTCAAAGAGACTAACGCTGCTCTTGGAAGTAATAACCACCCTGAAGGCGGGAACCGAGACGATCAATGGCTTGGCCGGTCTCTCGAATCCAGAAACCAACACTGTAAATGGCTCTCCCAAGGGTTCCCATGTCCTCACTTGCTTACTCTTACACTTCTATTTCCAACTTCCAAATCCAATAAGGTAGACTTAGATTATCCAGAGGGCAATCTAGGGTTTCTGATACACAAACAAAATTGTGTAGCAAGCCGACCTGGTCACTCCTTTGTGCACCACATAAGACTCGAGTGTAGAACTAGACAAATGGGTTTGGACCTGCGGACTATCAGTTTAACCCGCAACCCACACGGTATAAGAACTCAATTTTTTGAGTCCATTTAAAATGCAGGCTTTTTAGCCCGTGGGCTAAGCAAACCCAATCTATGTTCCTTGCATTATTTTAAAAAATATACACATTTACTCTTAGACACTTTTTACTGAATATTAATGTAGAAATGCTGAAAAATATTAAATGAAAAAATGAATTAGATCATTTATCTGATTTTTGAAAAAGTCGGTCATTTAAAATGATAAAAAATTAATTTAATTATATTAAAAAAAGTTTTAAATTGTATATCTTTTTGCAATTGCAGAACAACTTGTTTAACCCACAGACTATACGGGGTGGATATGGGTTTGACAACTCGGAGTATGTTAAAATTGTGGGTTTGTGGGGAGGGTTATATGAGTTGCAGACTTAGTGGTTTGCAGACTTAAATGGGCAGACTGTCCATTTGCCTTTGCCCAGCTCTACTCAAGAGACTTGGATCACAAAACATTAACAGATTAGAATTGTCATATGTCCATGAATGCTATCTGACCTATAGGGTGTATTGTCTTACATATTTAATTTTCTCAGGTATAGCTATAGGTTTAGAGGGGCTACACAGTCTGCACCCTCCTTTTGCTGGTTGTACACTTTCTTACTTTCAGAATATATAATAACATGAAACATAGCTGACTGGGTTAAGTCACTCAAGAAAATCACATTATTCTCAGTGTTCCTAAATAAATTTACTTCATCCACTTTAATCACAAATTCACAATACATATATGGCGTAAATATAAAGTACCCATCAAATCCCAAATTTGACCAAAAGAAAAACAATGCAAATGAGTGCAAGGAATAAGAATTAGATATCTACCCAGAACAAAATATATGTATATATAAAAAATTGTACAATTAGTAAATTGGAAAATTATGCATATTAACATTCAAATGAGAGTACCTGAAAGCAGATGGATTAATGTCCTAAAAATAACAACCTTATCGTTCTGCAATTTCAACCGTATCGTCCTGCAATTTGACATAAAAAAGTTTCACTTAAATTTTGTTAGGAAATTGCTGATGAAGAATACTTAAATGTGTAGAAACACAAATAAATGACAGTCATTGCAAAAGTCCATATATTCCGGAAAAATTGAAAAGCCACTGACTTTTACATGAAAATTCACATAAGCTTCTGCTTTATGCAACAAAGGACACACTTTATACAACTGATTATCTCTCACATACACTCAAACAGAGCATATTTGGTTTCACAGAATTGATTTCAGATAAATTTTTATGTATTTGGTTTCCCGTCAAAAAATAATTTAGCATTGATTCTAGGTGCAGAATTGATTCTAACTTGAAGCAACTTGGAATAGCTTCTGCATTGGATCAAGAATTTTACACTGATTTTACTACTAACCCATGTTTATAGTAAAAACATCTAAACATAAATCATATCATCTTAAAATCAGTTTTAACCAAAATCAATTTTGTCAAGGCTCATCCAAACACGCACTAACAAAATGCCTACTAAACTAAGATATTCCTACTATAATACAAGGGAAATAAGTATGACAAAGCTTGTTCCATATTGGTTGCACCCAATTACATCTCGCAGAATGCAGCAAACATTAGAATGGGACAACCCACAAGCCTGTCTCATAGTAATTGTTTCAGACCATTGCTCAGCACCATAAAAAACGGACCCTTCTAACGCCACACATTTTTCCACCTGCCAACATTAGACGAATTTCCAGTGGCTCATCAGACTCATAAGCAGATTTAACAGAAAAAGGCTTATCAGAACCACTAGTAAGATTCGAAAGGGGGTAGGCATGAATCTCATCATTCATGATGTGAGGTAACTCTTAAGATGCTGCACCAAGGTTCCAGGTTTCATATTAGAAACCGAGAAATTTGACCTAACTCATCCCCACAAAACCTAGTTGTAAGGTGAGGCTTGCACATTACTTATATATTATGGTCAATCATATTTAGTGGATGTGGGATCTCCAACATTCTCGGTTCCAATCGTTATTACAAAACATTGAAAAACCCTAAATCATCACGAGAATCAGTGGAAGCAAAATCAACGAGTCTCATTCCGATGGCGGCCATACATAGAAGCCAAAACCTAATGAAATGCCTAATAAATGGAAAAGAAAGAAAGAAAAAAGGCATCACCTGAACCCTTGGCCTGCGGTGCGGCGTGGAGGTGGCGGCGGAGCTGGGCGGTGGTGCGGTGGCGATGTGGTTCAGTGGGAGAAGCACGAAAACTAGGGTAGGATGGGAATCACTAGTAATGGAGTGAAGCCAGAATATCGTGCAGGCTAAATGTGCAGTTTTCAAAACGCACAGTTTTGACTTCATCTTCTAATTAAAATATTTTATTAAAAAACTTTTTTTTTTTAATTATGAAATATTAATTAATAATATTGTATAAAAATAAATATGCATAAAAATATGTTAAATTCTATCTTTTTTTTTAAAAAAAAAAAAAAAGAAAAACACTACTTTATCAAGAGAAAGATCCAAACTCAAGATCTCTCTTTAATTTCTTTCTCAATTCATTACTAAATCAACTTTATGTTCTAAACAAATAAACTTAGTTAAAACATTTATATCCAATCTACATAATTTAACATGTTTCTATAATGTTATTATCAATAAAGAATTATAAAAATTAACAAAATATATTTCAAAACATATTAAACAAAATATATTAAATTAAAATCCAAAAATTTTTATGACATATTAAATTACTTTAATTATATTATATTTATCAATGAGATTTATATACAAAAAATAAATTAAGAACCGTAGTATTATAAAAAATATCTTTTATTTTTGCATTTTTTATATTTGCTACATCATACAATGTCTTTTATTTTTTGTAAAATTAAATTAGAGTTATGTGAATGAGTTTAAATATTAAAATTTAAATTTGAAAATTCTATAAATAACAAAATACTTTAATTATTATTTTTTGGAAATTATTAATTTTATCAACTAATTTATCGGTAACAAATTATTTTTAAAAAGTATACTTATGAGAAATAGGTTACTTTAGTAATTGTTTTAAAAAATATTACTCAAAATATTATTTAATTTTATTATTATTTTTATTATGCATGTATGTATAATAAGTATTTATTTGATATAATATATAATAAATATTACAATTAAAATTATAATAAATATATTTTTTTATCAAATAAAAGGAAACTTCTAGAAACACTAATCTTAGACAAATAAATATATACTACTGGTAACTGTTCCTTAATTAGTACATGATTCCATGTTCTTCAAATTATATAGTATAGGTAATACAATACATTTTAATTAAAAGGCCTGGCCACAAGTCCACAACAACTTTAGAATATGAGTAAATTTATTTTTACTAAATTATGTATCCAAAACTAATTTAATGCTATAATATATTCTTCAAAGCCCAAAACTTTAATCTCTCAATTTCGAGTACAATTCAATTAAATTAAAAAGCATCTTAATTTCTCAATTACATGTTTGCATGGTCCCTTGATTATTCTTTTAAATTTGTTTTTCAGGAAGTTGTGATGTTCATAAACTCCTTTGCTCTCCTTTTGATTGTCGACTTCATTAAAGTTCACAAAAATTTAGAAAGCTTACATATGTTTTTTAAGATGGACACAATGTGAACTTTAATATGTTTTCCTTTACATTAGACTCCTTTTGTAGGGCTTGAACTAGTTATTTATAGCTATGGGAGGGAGTTTCAAATTTAGTCAAATATTATATATGACTTGTCCTTTTTACACAATCATATGGTATCGTTTTTCATTGTCTTTTCTATAACTTTTGAATGTTATGGTATTTTCTTCCTGAACAACTTAAAATTTAAAATTTTGACAATTGATGCTTGTAGCTATCTTAGTGGCTTGTCTCATGACCGCATTTAATTTTAGTATTGGTCATGAATTATATTCCAAAGACTAATACTTTGAAAGATGTCTCTTACCGCTGCTTCTATATTTTTTGTTGCTTTATTTTTAATTAGGATTGGATAACTTTTGTAAGTTTAAGTTTTTGAATAATTATAAGTCTATTTTGAGTTTGCCACTCCTTAAGTAAGTGTTTCTTAACGATGTAGACATTGATGTCCCATTCTTTGTTCAAGGTTGCCTCTTCTAATAGTCATTTTTGTCTCGTGTAACTTTTACTCATACTACCATTGACTGGATACACTTTCTTACCATGATTATGATAATATATCACCTTTGATCTTGCTACACTTTAATGTTGAAAAATATAATTTATCTTTGGTGCTTCTAGTTAGCTTTCTTATTGATAATATCGCTTTTGATAGGCAAGTCCAATGTATGGGTGAGCACATACTTCATAATGAAGTTCAACACTTTTTTCATACTTCCTAATTTAGTCTTGTTCTTTAATAACACATTCTCCTAGCAAATCATCAGTAGCTTAAGTTTAGAAGACTTAGAAGTTACTTCTTGATAATTTGTTGTCATTAATACTTTCACTTTAAAGGGGATTTTGGAACACATACAACCTATCATTACAAAACATAATTAAATTCACTTATCCTATACATTAAGAATGTTTCACTATACAAGTTATGCCCAAATCAAGACAAATAATAACGGCAAAACAACATAAAAATAGTTATCCTTCCTCCATTAAACATTAAGTTTTTTTTACCAATGTAGTTAGAATCGCATGTCTCTAGATATGATACATACAATTTAATACAAGTTGGAGCTTGAGCGATGCAAATAGTTCTAAATTGCACAAATCAATGGACAATTGTGTGAATTGCGAGTTCTGGGTGAATCATGCGATTCAAACCCAAAATTTTTTACATTTTGAACTGGGTCAATCACGTGACCCAAATTACAAAAAAATAAAACTAAATTTCCCCTTTTTTTAGATAAAAATGGATCTAGAAAAGGGAGGGAAATTGCTAAAAAAATGTTGCTCCCTAATACCCAACATGTTTCCTTAAGAGAAACATTGTTCTCTCTCCTTTACAATTCATGTCTCTCTCTACAACTCATCTCCGTCTCTTTGCAAATCATCTCTCTACGATGTTTGTCTCTGTTGTTTGTGGTGTTGGGTTGTTGGCTAATGTGTGGTTGGTGTTGGTGATATAAACTTATTTTTGTTGATTATTGGTTCTTAATTTGCTGAAGAATGACTCAAACAAAGAAGAAAGTCACTAATATTACATAGGAATACTGTGAAAGTGTCCCCCCCCCCCAATAGGCTTCAAGTAAAATATAGGTTTTCTTTCATATTTGTTGAGGTAGGATGGCTACAATGGAGCACTATCTTGCTAGAAAAAGGTTATTCCATATCCACATGTTCCATATGATATACAACAAGTATTTATGAAGTTAGTGGCAACAAGTAAAGTAAAAAGGAAAAAAGAAATTAACTAGAATAGTTTAGAGGAATTAACAAAACAAAAGGAAGGGTTCTCTAAAGTTGGCAAACAAGTGACCATGAATGAAGTGTGTAAGGATAGAGATAATGTTATTTAAGATATTTGTCAATATATTTATGCCAATCATTACCATTTAATTTGGTAAAAAGCTCTTTTTTGTGAACATGTTAAAATTTGTTGGAAAATATGGTAGGGGATTGAAGCCTCCAACTTATCATGAAGCAAGTGTATCTCACTTGATGAGAGTTGTTGATATCATTCAATAAAGTCTAGATAAGTACAAAGGTGAATAGGAGAAACAGGGATGTACATTGATCTGTGATGGTTGGACGGATGGGAAGGAAAGATTATTAATCAATTTTCTAGTTAATAATCTTAATGGGACTATATTCTTAAAGTCAACTGACACAAGTAATATCACAAAGGTTAGAAGACAAATGTTTGAATTGTTGGACAACATTGTGGAAGAAATCGGTGAGTAAAATGTAGTTCAAGTAGTGACTAATGGAGCCTCCAATATTGTGGCAATTGGAAAATTGTTAATCGAAAAAAGGACTAAATTATTTTGGTCCCCTTGTGCAATCTATTGTCTTTACCTTATCCTTGAGGACATTGGAGAACTTCTAATATTTTATAATATCATTGTCAGTGGTTTACTTGCATAATTTGATGGAATATAAGTATCCAATTCTTTTACCTTATCATAGTGGCTTACACAAACTTGTTAATATTTCCTTTTTCATTTTTCACTTGATTTAACGAGCTATCTATCTAAGTATTCATGTTTCTTTTTTTCTTACTAAATGGTTTGTGTATATTCATATTTCCATAATATTAATGATGATTTTATCTATGTGTTATCTTTCTCTGCTTTCATTGTTTGTTTTGGTCCATAGGAAGAACTTGTTGTTGTCAAATCTTATTATGATAAAAGGATGGTTTGATGCCCAATAGGTGAAGGTGGTGAGTATCTAAATATTCCTTGGTTGGATACCCAAGGCACAATTTACACGGGATGTATTTAAATGTTTTCTTTGGTGAATTTACACTAGCGATTCAATTTTGTATTTTTAGATCTTAATGTAATAGTGTTATATATTCTTTTTGGAATGCTAATGAAACAATGTTACGTGACTTTTAATGTATATGTATCAAAACTAAAATAATATGATTATGTTTTTTTTTACAACAAGTTATATCAATATGAATTAATAAAAAAATATTGTATTTTCCCTTAACAAATCCTAAAATATCACCGCAATACACTTTCTCTTGCCATAATAATTTTTCTCTCACTAAACATATTTTCCATCATAAACTCGTTATCCATAACACATCAATTACAACACATATTAAAAAATATAATTAAACATTGATCGTGAACAATTTCTATCAAAGAAATCATGTGTTGATGGACTTATTCTGAGATGCAAACTTTTCATAAAAATGCCTTTAACCTAAGGTGGCATTTGACAACTCATTAATAATATAACATTTGTCAATTTTAGTCATATATAATCTATTAAAATCTTGATTGAATATCAATAAGGAACCTACTTGTAAATTTTATCCAAAAAATAAAGTAGTGATAGAGAATTTACATAGTCTTAAGATCTTAGGTATTATTTCCATGTAATATACTTTTTATTTTAAATATTTTTTACAATACTATAAAAGTATTTTCTATTTTATATATAATATTTGTTTTCTCTATAACTTTTACAATTCCATTGTTTACATTTTTTCAAAATCTCATACTACATATTCTCTTTTCATAATTTTTTTTTTTTACAAATATTTTTTTCTTCCATAACAAATCTTTGTCCACCAGGTATCATCTTCTTCTACTACAATATCGCTATATGTCACCGTGTACCCCTTGTGACGGTGAGGTATTGGCACAGAGGATTACTAGCTATATTTTTGGATTGAATGAAGAAATAAAAAATTGGCGATGACTTTGTGGTTGCTCTTGTTTGAAAAAAAAATAAATGAATATTAGTGACATTATGTTTGTGTTTGAGTTCTGGCTTAAGTGTTAAAGATATAAGGGGATGTAATTTCATTTGCATGCGTCATGGAAAATAATATGTGATAGCTAGTTTTGGTTCGTGAGAGTATTAATGTTTATATTAGTTTTGCAAAAATGATATTTTAGTAATAAAGGTTATTTAAGAGAGAAAGTGAGGTACATTTATTAATTCTAAAAAATATTATGTTGTAGAATCTTATAGGAGCATTTTAAGAAATATCTAAAATAAATATAAAAGGAGGTATATAAATTATTGTAGAGCTCTAAATAACATGAGCCTTAGGGCATTTTTATTGTTGGATCTTGAGCTTAATATCTAAAATAACCAAGATTTTTCCAATAGAGACCTTGAGTAGATCTACACGTGGCGAACAAGTTATTCTCCAAGAACCCACAAGATCCATACAGGTTTGAAATAAAAAATGAAAAAAACTCACTCTCTCCTTAACAAATTGTGGAGGGAAATAACAGAAGGAGAAAAGAGAACAAAAAAAGAAAGATTTCTACAAAGCCAACAACTACAAGTAATCCTAGCAAAACCACATTCAACATCAACAGTAAAATACCAATTTCAAAAAATATATGTTCATAAAAAAATTAAAAAATCAAACTTTATACGCAAATCTTCAATCTTAAACCCACAGTAGATGTAGATTGGTGGATCTCCTACCTAAAGTAGATCTACCTTACTATTGCATAGGGGAGATAGTGAAGGGAAGATGAAGGGTGATAGAGAAGGCAGAAAAGGAGGGGAAGATAGAGAGCAGCAAAAGAGGTTGAAGTGGGAAGGGAGGGCAGAGGGCGAACAATGACAAGGAATGAGAAGGTGAGGATAAAGACATGGAGTGTGAAGAGATAAGGCAGAGAGTGATGGATAATGGGTGAAATGTGAGGATAGAAAGGAAGGTGTGGAGAATGGGAAGACATAGAATGGGTAAAGTGTGAAGTGAAGGGGAAGAGGAGGAATTGAGTAAGAGTCGAAGGTATCCAAGAAAAGGAAAAGGATGGAGGGGGAAAGGGGGAAGGTCAATGACAATGTTCAAAATGTTTCTCAAAATTGTGTCAAATCTGGCCCGAATAGTTGGTTTACAGGTGAACATTACATATGTTGGCTCATCTTGCACTATGAAAAACTTTTGAATATTGCCTATATTACACCAACCTAAAATATATTAATTTTATTTTTTTCATTTGAAAATATTATAAAATTCAATTGAACTATCTATAAATTGTGTCATTCTCATTCTCATTTTCATTTCAAGTAAACCTCCCATTGTGATTTTTTTTTCTTTTCAAATGGATCCAAATCAATATAATTGGCAAGCCTACTACAACTTCTTGCAAAATTACCAAATCGTTCCTTCGACTGAAAATTTACAAAATCCTCAATCTTTTTATTTGTTGAGGTCACCATCACCACCAACAATGAATAAAAATTCTCAAAATCCTTCTTTTATTTTACCACCATTTAATTTTATACAAAATAATCAATTACATTCCATCGAAAATTCTCAGTTCTCAAATTTTTCCTCCAATTCAACCATATTTCATAGGTCACCCAATAATTCTAGTTGTTCACAAATTCCTTGTAGTGATGAAGTTGATACACAATTTTCTACCCAAATGGGGCTAGAAAATATCATACTTAAGAAAGATGGGGAAGTTCTATACAAAAGAAAAAATTAGTTTTCTTTTTAGTTTAACAGGATACACAATTTATTAATTCATGGTTAATGTTTCAGTAAATCCAATTGTCACTGATGGTCAATCAAGAGATCATTTTTGGTTGAGAGTAACCGAAAATTATAACAACTTTCATGACAATTGTTAATAAATTCTTTTCGGCAAGTGTATTAATTGTGCAGTATAGCTTAGGAAAGTATACAAGGTCATATCCACAAGGATTTGGATGATATTATGGAAATTTTAATACTTTCTACTTGTAATAAATGAAAGGAAGGAAATTTTTATCACAAACTACTGAAATAGAAACTAAACTAAAGCATAAATAAGTAAATAGAAAGGGTTACAATGATAAAGATTTGGTTGAGTTTTGACTTCACTAAACATTTACTCAAGTGCATACATGAACTTATAATCATCGTCTACTGCTTATGTTTTTATCACCATAAAATGCCCAAACCTCAATTTCTTGCAAAGCAGGAACTAAGCTATTTGAGAATTTAAGTTATCAATTTCTTGCATAACCTAAAGTCAAATAACTTGTATTAAGAAAATGAGCTAAAGATGGATAATGGACTTTAGTTTATTTTTAGCCATAAACCCCATTGGGTGCTTTTCTCATTTTACACGATTTCTGCTAGTTGAAATTATTCATCATCATCTAATTTAGAGTCTTTGTCTAAGGTTCCAAAAAGGATGCGTCATCACAAAAACCCACCCAATGGGTCAAAAGGTTGCCAAGAGGAAGATGAAGGGGGGAAAGTGTTGTAACATCTTTGCCCAATGGATTTTAGAGGCACAAGAGTCGAAGAATGTAAAGGAAATGTATGGAATTCTAACAAAACATCCAGGGTTGAATACCTAAAAAGGACTAACAACAATGACATCAGTCACCTACTACAAATTGGAGAGACATATGGATTTCCAAGTATGTTGGATTTTATTAATTATATTCATTGAGAATGGAAAAATTGTCAACAATGACATCAGTCGCCTACTACAAATTGGAGAGACACATAGATTTCCAAGTATGTTGGATTTTATTGATTATATTCACTAAGAATGGAAAAATTGTCAACAATGACATCAATCGCCTACTACAAATTGGAGAGACACATGGATTTCCAAGTATGTTAGGTTTTATTGATTATATTCATTGAGAATGGAAAAATTATCCAATTGCATGACAATGCCAATATCATTAAGATGATTATTGCAAACCCGTAGTAATACTTAAAATTGTCGCTCCATAAGACTTGTGGATGTGACATGCATAACTTGGAGTTGTAGGTCAAACAATGATGTTAATGTGTTAAATGAATTGCTCGTGTTTAATGACATTTTGTAAGGCCAGACTCTTCCAATGCAATTTACAATAAATGGAATCTCATATAATGTAGGATATTATCTTGCATATGACATATATCATGATTGCGCATCATCTATAAAGACTATCCCCATGTCACAAGGAGAGAAAAGAAATTTGTTTGCAAAAAATATCGAGAAGCACCAAGAAAATATGCCAATGAGAATTTGATGTTCTTAAATCTCAATTTAGAATTATTTGTGGTGCATCGCATGATTGACAAATGGATACTATGAAAACATCATTCTGGCATGCATCACATTGCATAACATGATTATTAAAGATGAATGAGATATATTAAATGATAATGTTGGTATTGATTATGATCATATTGACAAAGAAATATAAACATTGATCTATCTCATGGTGCTCCTCCTGATTTTGTATACTTGCAAACAAGACATTATATGCATACAAGAGGTCTTCATAAACAATTTTAAGTAAACTTGGTAGAATATATTTGGGAATGTAATCATAACAATAATGATTAAATTTAAGTTTTCACACTCAATATGAATGTTTTTTTTATCATTTCAAAGTTAATTATTAATGTTAACTTTAATTTATCTTCATTAAATAAAATTTTATTTATTAATATTTTCTATTTTTATTAGTTTTTTTTTCTCACCTCGTAGTCACTTTACATTTTGAATACATATACTATTTATTCTAAAAGTATTATCTTATTACTATTTATTCTAAAAGTATTATCTTATTTCACTTTTCACTATATGATCATGTAACACAGGTAGAAAATAAATGTGGTGTTCTTTGTTCTCAATACTTCTCCTTTAGTCCATACTTAATTCAACCCCTCCCCCCACTCACCCACCTAACAAAAAAAAAGTTGCATACATTTAAAATATCTCTAAATAAACTAAGCTAGACACGCTAAAAAGTACTAAAACTTTATTATCTTTATGATTGATGGTACATGCACAAATTAACAGTAAAAAATTGAAAACATAGTTATGAAAACTGATTCAGACCAGCTAGTCAAACCAATTCGACTAAGACCTACTTACATAATAGAATTTCTCCAATAGACCAGAAATGCAAAAGCCTGTTTCGAATCAACCAATTCTAGCAAAAAACAATGACTTAAGCTGAGTTGAATCTGAGTTTCTTTTAAAAAAATTGAAATGATGTTATTTCTTACTTTATTTTCTTTTCATTTCTAATGCAACTTACAAATATAAAAAGTGAAAATTGTGAATTTGCAACGTTACTTTTTTATATATTTTTTCTATTATAAATTGATTAAATTTAACTAACCGATCTAGCATTGACTGACAGGTTTTCACAACAATGAGTGAAAGACTAAATTGTAGTACAATGTGGTACCAAAACTTCAAAATTGTGATATTGGGGGTATTTGCGTAAAAAAAATGCATGGTAGCGCTTCCAAGACACTAATGAAACATTAAAGACCAATCACATTATGACAAGTTTTGAAAAGAAAAAAAATACCTATCAATCTGACATCATATAGTCACTTGCATCTATGTCAATGACACCATCAAATTCTTCTTATTGTTCTTCACTATCATGGTCAGTTTTCATGGCATCCTCAGATTCATCTTCACTACTATCCTTGTCCTCATAGATGGCTGGCACCATTTCACCTTCAGCTTCCTCCTCGTCAATAACCTGTTCCAAAAAGAAATCGCTAATAAACACAACTTCTGATAACCATTTGTAGACAGCAGAAAGTGGCTTATCCAAAAGTTGTAGTTGAGGCAATTGTGATCGCAGAGATCCAAAATCCAAGATGTTACAGTTAAAGTTGTAGTTGCTGGCCATTTTTTAAAAAAACCCAGACACTTAATAAAATGATGTAATTTAGGGTGTTTGATTTCTATCTTCAAGAACTATTTAAACCCAAGACATTATTCTTTGCCATTTATTTTGTGTTCTTTCCAGATTTTTGGAATAAATACTTACATGGTTATTATCTTGCTCAGTGTGAATGAGAAATGTGATGGATATTATATTGTTGTGCGTTATTGACTTGCTAGTTGGAGAAGTGATGTCGTCAGTTTTTAATATTTTTAATGTATAAAAAATGTGAAATTCGAGATCATATATGAATTTATGTTCTTCATTTTAGATTTTCTGAATACATATTTACACGGTTATTATCTTTCTCAATGTGAATGAAAATGTGATGGATATTATAATGTCTATGACTCTATGCATTAGTAATTTGCTAGTTGGAGAAGTGATGTAAGTTTTTTTTTTTTTTTTTAATGTATCAAAAATGAGAAATTCAAAATCATTATTTTTGTCTAAAATGCTTATGGTGTACTGAAAGGAGCATGATCCTTGGTGCAAAAAGTATATGGAGCTGTATAATGAACTTAGAGAAAACTGGGAGAGGCTTTATTGGGATGAGGGTTACTCTAAAAAGCTTGCTCAGAATCATGCAAACTATGAGTCAGCTGAAGATGATGATGGAGATTTCTCTCCATACAGGTTTACCTCCATTGATTCTTTTTGTGTGTGTGTGTGCGCGCTAAGGTTTGTGACTGCTTTTGTCTTGAAAAAGTGATATTTTTTTTAGTGTCACATGCATGGACCTGGCACCATATAATATATTATTTTCCTTGTTCAATATCTGATAACCATTCAAACTTCAAAGTTCATCTGTCATTAAATGATGGGGCTCATAGGAATGGTGTCTAATTTGGAGTTTTCTGCTATGGCATGTCAGGAGTAGAAGGCCTCAGTCTCAGATGGAGCATAGTAAGGTACAATCGAATTATTTCTAGTATAGAACTATTAGTCTAACAGTTTTTTTGTTGTTTTTGCATGTCATGACATTTATATATTTGGTTGTGAGGATATTTTTCATTAGTCAGCTATGCACAATAAATTGCCGTCAGAAATAGATTGCATCCTTCCATTTTTTTTCCTTTGCCCATACAAAAATTTTGTTGATAATTATGCTTTGACTTTTGGAATTTCAACGTGAAATACCCTACATGAGAGTTGATGGATCTTATTTTACACCATCTAGAATTGGAAAGTAATGATATTCGATGTAAATATTTTTCCAGTTTGGTAAAGGTATCCAGTTTGTAAAGATTGAAAGTCTGCCCAACTTTTGTGTCAACTGAGAGCAAATGCTTCCCAAATGATCTTGAGGCACAGTCATTATCTTTTGCATCATTTGATTTTCATGTTGTTACTAGTTGACTCCAACTCCGGCACCCCTTTTAGATCTATTTGTTTGTGATAGTTGTAATAATTAAGATCTGTGCTACCATCTCTATTGATTGGTTTGTAATGCAGGACCAGAATTTTGGGAGAAACAGGCAATCTGATAACTGGGAGAAAGTTAACCTTCTTCGGGATAAATTTGAGTATGACAGAGAGAGAAGAATGAGAGAGAAAGGTTAGTTTCTAACTGATTACCTCGCTCCTACATCATATTGAATTCAAGTAATTCCAGTATATAACTTTTTTGGATGAACTATTTTTGTGAAATTCTTGAAAATGGACAAGCATTATATTCTAGCACTGTTACTTTTTCTCCTCATCATGGTGCAGTGACATTTTTTCCCCTGATTTTTTAATGTTGAGAATGTAGAGACTAACTAGCATGTGAGCTGAGTATATTCTGCATGTGTAATTCAGCTAGCTCTAAGTTGGTGGGTTTAGTTTAATGGCGATGTTTTGCTAAATGAACCACAAATGAAGTTAGAGCCAATCCTAAATATTGAATCAGCAGAAACAGAAGTAACTCTTAAATAGCTTGGCTCCCTGTCCTATTTACCAGCCATCCAGTAGATTTTCAATAGCTTTTTTAGAGGCCAAAATTAGTTTGCTATGAATCTCTTTTTCTGAAAACAATCTTGTCATTTTCTTCAAATTATGTACTGGAGGAGCAATTTAAGTCAACTGCACAATATCGAATAGAGATTTTTGTTATGTTTGTACATAGTAGTGATGTCAGTATGTTTTCAACCTCTATCGTCCCTTTAAATGATGCAGATCCTCAGTCTGCAAAATTTTAAATCTGGCAATTGGTATCAACTATCAAGGAAAATATTCTTACGAAGCACTTATTTTAATATTGCCTAAAATGACCATTGATTCATGAAATTCTCAAGCAAAATATCTTCTATGTTAGTTAACAATTTTGTTTTCTTGGGTTCTATTTTACAAGTATTTTCTCCTATATATAAAAGTTTCGGTTTTCATTTATCACTATTTGCTTCATTGCAGCATTTGCACCCATGCATGAAGGACCTGTGCCTGACTCATGATTCAGACCGTTGGAACCAACCGCTAAATACTGATAGATATTTCAGCCAAACAGAAAGACATTGAGAGGAAAATAAACTTAATCTGCTGATGCTGATAGCCTGATAATATGACTAGTTTCAGTTAATTATGGCATATTGTTGAGGAAGTGTTTACAGCTAGAGAAATGGATGTTTTTTGTTTGACTTAATTAAATTTCTAGTTACTGAAATTTGACTAAATTTTAGTTTTGATACTAAAAATGAAAAATAATTTTTTTCGTCCTTGAATTTAGTCCCTAAAATCAATGTAAACTTGAAATTTTAAGGATGAAAAAATATTTTCATATTTTAGGAACCAAAAATAGAATTTAGTGAAATTTCAGGACTAAAAACATTAAGTCTTTTTGTCTTAAAGCTCCTTTTGGCAAGGTAGGACTTGTGTTCTGAACTGAAATATGATAATATATTAATACACAGACACTGACCTTTGCCCTGCCATTACCCCCCATAGTTTTGATTAGTGACTTGTGAGAAGGGTATAGGAGTTGTGTTCTGAACTGAAATATGATAATATATCAAACTGTCTCCATAAATTTTAAAAGATAAAACTTTCATATAACTTTTCTAGAAGATATGAAACTTTTTAAAAATTACCTATAAAATGTCTCATCATTTATTTAAGAAAGCTTATAGAGAATTTTTTACTTTTTTTTCTTAGAATTGCTTTTGGAGAAATATTTGATCAAACTAGCTTTAAAAGCTAGTTAAAGAAGCTTATAAACTTTTCAAGTGTCTTATCAAACACACTTGGTCCAAATATTCATGTTTTAACTACAACGTAAACTATTAAGCAAAATTAGTATATACAATAAGAATATATCTTTTACTTGACAGCCAAAGACTACTCCCTTTTGAGTTGGAGATGCTAAAATTAATTTTGAATATCAATCAGCATAAGTGCACAACCATGATAAATGCCTAAAATGACAGTTTAAGTACTTCAGGTTGAAACCAAAGAGCCCAAAGCAAAATCCAGAAAATTCTGATGCTTTCGATTACAATAAATTTACATTACTCTTTGCCAATGTTCTATAGTTTAATACTACCTGTTATGTTATCCCTATAGCTATGAACATCCTATCTAGTCTTTTGGCAGCATACGAGGCTAAAAGAATGAAGATACAAAGTAGGTCATCATGCTTCACCACAAAAAACAAAAATCAAAAGGAGAGAGAGAACTAGGTAAATGCTATCTCCTGAAGCACTTGAAGTGTCTTTCTATGAACCTGAAAGCAAGAGTATAGATACTTTAGAAGATAGTTTAATTTAACAGCAAAGTAATATTAATCATACATTATTCAGTTTGAGTGTTGAAGTATTTAAGTTCTCTATAGGATTGATGTTTGACTGTTTTTCTTAAGACAGTCTATCCAACTTTAATAAATTGGGAAAAAAATTATTCAGTGTACACTTGAATATGCAACTTAAAGGCATAGTTGATTTGACATGTTTTCTACAATAAAAGTATCGCCTTGTTTTAACTTTGTTTCATATTTTCAAATTATGTAGCGGAAAAGATGAAAAATAGCTTTGTTTTCTTTACTTTTATCAAATTCTTCTATGCAAATATTTGAAAAGAGGAAACATAATAAAACTAAGGTGGCACTTGTAATTATTGTTAAAAATAGAAAACATTTTTTCAATAGAGTTCATAAAGCAGTAAGAAATACCATTAAAAAAAATATACCCTCAACTAACTAGTTTCTTTTTACATATACAAATAACAGATAAAGACCCCAAGTGCTCTAACTGATTTCAATAATGCCCCAAATTGCCTTCCTCAGTTTAAACAAAATTAACTAAATGACAGCTAGTGAAATTCCAAAACAAAAATGTAGAGATAAGACGGAAATTCTGAAGAAGCATAAGTTGAAATAGATATTTATAAAGATAAAGGGATGACACTTATCTTTCAAATGGGCTTTAGTACCAGAAATTATCATTTGGTACAAAATCACTACTTGTTCATGGTCCTAGCCAATTTCTACATGACTGTAGTCATCTAGTCGAGTTTTTAAATTTGCAGATAAGAGTTAACAAAACTTGGCTGTGTCATGAGGAAATTGGCTGAGACCATGCACATGTGGTGGTTATGAATCATAAACAATTTCTCTTATAGTACATACAACAATTTATAAATTTGTAGAAAGAGAATATACCCATTCAAGATGTTGTGCAGTAATGCCAGAATCAGTTCCAGCATACAAACCAGACAAGACCTGGTAAGATGAGAATTGAAGAACATTAAATTGAAACGTATACACAGATAAAGAACATTCAGAACTAATGCAACAATCATAATAGTGTTCAGCAAAGAACTGAGTATAGGAGAAAATATAATGGGAAAAAGTTCAGGTGGCCACAAGGTGAAATTTTTCAATGGACCAAATACTTTATAGCTCAAAGGGATTCTTGGTCCACTTGGCTTCAAAGCAAACCATTCAACAGAAGAAAAAATTATGTACTGTAGCATTACCTTTGAGACGGTTTCAAGAAACATGCCAGGGCGTACTGGAAGTGTCTTTCCAGTTACAAGTGGCTGCATATTGTTACAGATAATTTAAATATGCTTTCTAATTTACTATAGACCTGTTTGGATAAACTTTTTCAAAAGCATTTTTAAGAGAAGAAAATAAGAATAAAAAAATGAAATGAACTTCTCAATAAGCTAAAATCAGCTAACGTAGAAGCTTATTTATAAAAGTTCTTTCTATAGCTTCTCTAGAAGATGATACAACTTCTACAGATTAGTTTATGGCTTTATGCATAAATTAGTTTTAAATTACAGAAAAACTTATTTCAGTTTATCTTGTTTTCTTCTCCTGGAAGTGCTTTAGGATAAGTTTATCCAAACAGACCCTATAACTTGCATGCATCCATAACACATTTTTAAACAACAAAAGCAAGCAATTCAACCCACTCTTCCTAGAAATTCAGCTGGCTCCCCATCTGGAGTGTCGTCCTCATCATCGCCAGATTTGTCTCCGCCTTCATCTTTTCCTTGCATTACATTTCTTATCATATCAAGCACTTTTTCCCCAGGTTTTAGAGCCACCAATTTGGACAAAAAGTCTACCTGCACTGTCAACGGTTTTAAAGATGCGGAGATAGTATTTTGGACAATGAAATTGAAAGGCAATATCTATGTAGTTATGATTTCCAAGCCCTTAACAAAAAGTAAAAATAGATGAAATTGAAGTACTATTAGGTAACATTTCGCTAGAAGTGAGAACCATGTTAAGATCAAAATATGGAAACTACAGGTCAACATACCTCAGGCTGAGGAAGAGTATAGAATCCACGGTGATTTCTTTCATCCATAATTCCCCCTCCCATCATATCACGAGCTTCTTCTCTAATCAAAACAAGTCTTGCAAGTAGTTTTCGATCTGGGATAACAGGACGAGTTTCCATTGCCTGCAAAGATATGGCCCAGAACAAAAATTAACCAAACAATATCAATAAGTATTAAAGAAACAGCTCTTGAAAGACATGGAAATAATTTAATAAATAACATAGATGGATAAAATAAAAAAAAATACAAGTGTATGTATAGCCTCTGAAACTAAAAATTTTCTAGAACTTGGACAATGTCAAATGTCAACTACTCTCTATATATGCAAAGAAATCTGCATTTTATCAAAGATCAAGTTATAAGGTACATGACACAATGATATGATATCAGAAAATAACTAATAAATCAGTAATTCAACTCGAACAATTTGCAGGTGCAAAAAGGAAATAGTGAAATACACACCATTAAGATGGTATAGAGCATCTTCTGAATCATGACGTGTAAAAGAGGAGAGTGTAATTTAACTAGTCACAAGGGATTTAAGTGCACTTTGCTCTCATCATTCAATATAAAAATAATCAAATACGCACCAAATACAAGTACTAGAAGTTTCAAAGACCGCAAGAAAGACCTGGAAATTTATATAATACTTGAAGTTTTTATAAATACCTCCAACAAATCATCAGCTTGGTTAGCTATGTCATTTAGATTTGACCCTGGATATGAATCTTCAAGTCATTCTCACCTTTAAATGCACCACCACCAGCTGCAACTCGCCGCAATAATTCATGTCGGCTTTCCTTTTTTGGAGTTCTACATAGAAGACCAATTACTTGAACCTAAAAGATGAAGGGAAAAAATCCATATTGATGTACAACAATAAAATTAGGAGCTTCCCTTCAGTTAGAAAAATGATCAAGAATGGCTCAAAGAAGTTCCTTACATGGGGGGGACATTTTCTTGTTAGATGTGATAATACTGTCTCTTTGATAACTTCCAACAGTGACTTGCGCTGAATGCAATAATTGGAAATACATGAGCAGTTAATTTCCAATCACAACTTCGTCACAGTTTCATTGTTAACCAGTCACCAGCATAGAAAATTATGGCATACCAAAAATTAAAGGATACTACTTACCAAATAACAAATAAAATTTTAAGGGCAGAGAGTGGTTGAAGAACAAAAGGTAGTCTGTTCACTCTGTTGATAATATATTCTAATAGGAAGAACCAAAATATTTGTGTGCTTATAATGAGTTCAAGACTCAAGTTAAAGAAAGAATTTGATTAGAATGTGCTAACAGTCACAGCATAAAGGTTTTTACATTATTATCCAATCATAGATTACTAACATGCATGATAAATTTGTTAACTTTAATAATAATTATTATAAAATTTATTTTTTTACAGGCTAATTATTATAAAAGTTATACCTAGGGATGAATTCTAATTGGTTGAGTATAAAACTCATTACAGTGACACCATATCAAAGTTAATTTCTTAAGAAAAAAAACATGAATATGTTAATTTGTTTCGAATAAAGGATCCAAATGAAGATTTGTCACAAAATATAATTGCAAACAAAAACTTTCTCAATAGAACAGAACATGCAGATTTCTAACTTTAACTAAATAAGTTATGATCTCATGTTTGAAATCATACCTTATCATCTCGGTCCTTCTCGGCAAGCTGGATCATGTAGTCAAGGGCCATCATAAAATCAGACTCCATCTCATCTACTCTCTTTCCAATAACTCCTTGTGCAGCCAACTCCACTGCCACTTTCTCAGATTCCTCGTCCATATTCATATCTTCCAACTGGATACAAGTTTATACACATAATAAGCTTGTTACTACATTACATACTAGGATTCACTATGAATCAAGCAAAGGAACAAGAATAGTATATATTTTCAAAAACTGCACAATGCACATAGTTGTTTAAGAACTCTCTTCACACATATATAAACAGTTATCTTCACCAAGAAAATGTGAAAGACTAGCATGCATAGCTTCCTTCTTTCCCTCCACTATGAAAAAAGCATAGTAACTTATAGGTCGCTCGAGAGAGCCACATGAGAGAAAATGAAACAAAAACATATGGAACAAAAGAAGAGGAAAAATATGTTAAAAGTACCTTTAAATCATAAAAGTATATCAACACTACCACAACGAAATATGAACCATAGATTAGATTTCCGTTCCTTGTTAATTGCCGTACAATACATACCCATTCATTCTTCTGACTCACCACATAAAATCAGCGGAAAGATATCACAATTTAAAGTAAGAAATTCAAATTTGATTTGAACATACTAAATTTTAGTTAAACTGAGATAGACTCACAATTTATCCAATAACCAAAAGGAGATTCTCATTCCAGTCAGTAGGTCACTGCTCTCTTTTACACTTCTTTAGCTCCTTACATAGAAAAAGTCCAGCATCCTATTTCAATTACATTGATAAAAAACAATCATGCTGACTGCTATGTTGGTATTGATGGTAGAGAATGAAACAAAATAGACTGGATTAAAAATATCAATCTACTATTTGAAAAAAAACATAAAGATAAATAAATTATGACTTTTCACTTCCTATTATTTTAATCTAGTCAATCAAATACATTGATGTACACTCCAAAAACTTATAATAGTAACTTTAAAATTTGCAAAACTTTATTTCAATTACATACACCCCTTCATTTTTCATCCATTTTCATCATCATTTAAATAAACCAAACAAAAAAATAAGATAAATGTTACTAGCACACTCTTTATGGTTGGTTGAAATTTATTAAACGATGCAAATTTTTGTGGGTGGTCTCACATCTCATTTAGTGTTTCTCTCCTGATTTTGTAGATTCTAATACATTTCACAACCAATGTGCTAGAAACTAGCACTATTACAATAAGCGTTGGATTATTTTGATTTTATTTTTAGTTTTTGGAAAGAGTTTTGTTTTGAAAAGTAGATTTTAAGAATTTTTTCTCGAAAAAGAGAAAAAAAAAAAAAAACTTGTTTGGTAAGCATTTTTTTTAAACTGTTTTGAAGATGTGAAAATAAAAAACTTGTCTATATCTATATTTGAGAAAGTGTCCGAATTTTTGAAAACTAGTTTTAAAAAAACACTACCCACACCAGTTTTTCAATTTATAAATATTAAATACTAAAACATATATATATAAACCTCACAGTTTCTCCAAACAAGCACTAATTACACCTCTACCCCCAATCTGCATATGCAAGAAATATGATTCCAAAGCATAAGAATAGAAATACAAACAATTTCTTCACTTGTAACTCACAAGGACAATCATCTCCTCCAAAACAGATATGACTTGGTCCCCTCCTTGCAGAAGCGCTTCTCGTTGAGAAGAAGTGTCCGAATGCTGCGACTTTTTGCTTCCCCTCATTCCATTCTGCTCCAATTCCGGGTACCCTCCACCCACTTCGTAGCTACTGTTTCCATTCATCGATGCCCAAACGCGATTCTTGCTGTTAATTCGCTTCAACCGCAGCACAGTTTCGCAGTGACGATTCCAGTTAAACATGGGAAAGAAAGAACCGAGGAAGAAACCAGGCTGAGTGTATGAGCAAGCAAATGAACAAATGAAGCTACAAACATATTTGTTTTCATGATAGCAGGGGAAAACAGAGAGAGCAAAAAAAAAAGAAAACCAGATATTACAAAATTTTAGCGCTTCTTTTACAGAAACATATGGCTTTTAACCAAGTGGTCTCGATTCCCACAGACGACTTGAAAAAAAATAGAATTTTACATCTATTACTACATGTTTAGTATTACAAACACTATCTTAAAATTATGTTTAGTATTTACTTTTTGAGAAAATAAAAAATAGTAACGGAAAGTTGTTTGGTTACAAATTAGAAAATATTTTCACTAACAATATTTTTAAAAAATAATTAGAAATAATATTATGTGAAAACTTGATAACAATATTGTATTATATAAAAATTAATATATAAATGAATTGTAAACTATATATATAAGTGATTTATAATATTTTTATTAAAATTTATTAAATTTAAAATTATTATCTTTTGAAAATAAAAAATATCAAATAAAAACAAACATATTTTCTTAATATTGAAAACTTGAAAATGAAAACATATTTAAGAAAATTAGCATTTGGTTTGAGAAAATGTCTTTTATCTTCATTTTCTGAAAACTGTTTTTATTTTCAAATTTTTATTTTTTAAAAACTGTTTTCATTTTTAAATTTTCAACATTCAGAAAATGTTTGTTTTCACTTTATATTTTCATTTTCAAAAAATAATATAGTTATATTTAATCAATTTTTGCAAAAATATTATAAATTATTTACATATAGTTTAAAATACATTTATATATTATTTTGTATATAATTACAATGTTGTTATCAAGTTCTTACATACTGTTAATTTTTTAAAACACTTAAAACAATTTTTTTATGTTTTCAGGTTTTTTCAAAGAAAATATTTTCTAAATTGTAACCAAACATATTTTTACTATTGTTTTCTGTTTTTTCTGAAAATGAAAATAGAAAACAAGCAAAACAAACATTCTAAATTGTAACAAAACATTTTAGAAAACATTTTCAGAAAATAATTGAGAAGAGAAAGTTATTTTCAGTATTTCCAAAAATTAATAGTATATAAAAACTTAATAACATTGTAATTATATAAAAAAACCTTAATATATAAATATATAAATGTATTTAAAACAATATATATAAATATTTTTGCTAAAATTAATTTAATTTAACAATATTAATTTTTAAAAATGAAAATATCAAGTCAAGCATCTTACCAGTAATAAGTGTTTTTGTAATCATAAGTCATACTAGTTAAATGTTTGGATTTGGATATAGAGTAAAGACTCGGGGTTTGATTAGTTTGGTTTTGTTTTTTAGTTTTTAAAAAGAGTTTTCAAAAATAGTTTTCAAAAACTGTTTTCGGAAAGAAAAGAAAAAAAAAACTTGTTTGACAAGTGATATTTGAAAACTGTTTTGAAGATGTAAAAATGGAAAAACTTATTAATGTTTATTAGAATTTCATTAATGAAAAGCAAAACACAACATATTCTTATTATATTATGAGTTTTCAAAACAAAAACTGAGAACTGAAAAATGAAACTACTTTCATCTGTTCCAGTTTTTTAGTTTTTAAAAACTAAAAAACCAGAACTGTTTTCAAAAACTCTTTTCAGAAAAAACTATCTAAACAAGTTTTTTAATTTTTAAAAACTAAAATACTAAAAACAGTTTTATAAAACTGTTACCAAACAAACAATCAGATTCTGAAAAACTCGTGCTGTTTTCAATCGTACTTGTTGAATATTAATCTTCAGCCGTGGCTTACTCAACGGATACACAATTATATGGCATAGTTCATTGTGGTGGAGAGTGTAATTAAATTAAGTTAATTTCCTTATTGTGTTATATGCAGGATAAGTTATATGGCTGCCCCAAGTTCAAGCTTTTTTTATCAAGATTCCTTGCATGCACTATTTGACAAAGGTTCATCTCAAACTTTGCATCCTCGCAGGGGATCAAGGTTGATAGTTAGAGCAGATGCAGAAGTTTTAATTACTCATGCATTTCTAATCAACTATGATTTCATTGGGTTGGTCTAACAATTACACCTTGTGAAAGCTTTCCCCCTTAGATTATGCAACTTCCATCAACATTCAATATACTGACTCATTATCTAATGTATATCAATGTGCAGGATTACTATTCTGTCCCCGGCATGTCAAGAAATTCTAGTCAATCTGAAATTAAGAGTGGTATTTTTTCTGCAGTACTTCCTCTTCTGGCTGATATGATTATGCCTCTACTATCATTAATTGATATGTTCAAATATATTGTTTTCATTTACTTCATGAATGGCGAAATTTTAGTGTAGCGATGACAAGGAAAATCAATTACCCCAATGAGATAAGTTCATTAACATATAAATGACTATCTAATACCATTAAATTGCTAAAAGGCAGGTGAAGCATACAAGGTAGGTACTGAAAATGAAAATCTAAAACTTAAGTGTCCATTTGGGATGGTTGTGACTTTTTGGTTTTGTTGTGCAAATTTTCAAAACAAAATGTGTTTGGCTAAAATGGAGTTAAAATGGTTTTTTAACTCATTCAAAATACTTTTACATCAACTAAAAAAAGGTTTTGTGGCTTTTAATTTTAAAAAACATCTGCTACCATCTACAATGACTAGAATTCGATAAGACTAGTTTCCAAATACATTCCTAATAATCAGGGATGGCAGAAAAGCGGTATCCTTTAGCACCCCTCCATGCGTAGTATGCAATTCGAGTTTCATAAAAGCCTGAAATATCCAAAAATTAAAAAAAAACAAATTATGTCGCAAGTTTAGCCAGCAAAGATCCACATGATAAATATATTAATATCTGCATAGTCATTGTAGATACAAACTAAATTTTCTCTATTATTGAAGAAACATATATGAATAAAAGTAGCTAGGCTAGATATTTAAATCTCTAGAACAAATAAAACAGGCAAAAAATCACGGCATGCAACATCATTCCACATACAAATTAAGACGGGAAGGATCGTTGATTCATAAGTGTACACTTTATCATACGGTTGAATCATGTTAGGCTCAAAATACTATATTACAACTACTCCTAGAATCTACAGTTAAAGAGAGTTACAAAGATATAAAAATGACAACTTACATATTTTTCATTGATAATGATAAACAAAGATGATCCTAATAGTAGAAAAGGTATTACTCCATATGCAAATCTTTACCGTGAAGAAAAGCAAAAGGGAATGATTGGAAACTTGGATTTTGTTAGGTATGAGCTTCTCACAGGATCAAAGGCTGAACATTTTGCAGCTCAAAGAGCCAAAGACTTTCATGTTGGATGGTTTAAATTTTTTTTTTCCAAGCCATTGATTAATTTACAAACACCAACTAGCTTAACCATTACACCACATGTCATCTTGTTATTGTGCCACTTATTCATGTTATCTTTCAAAGTTCACCCAAATTCTGAACCACATGGTGAACTAATCCAGGCTTCCCTTGTAATTTTTTTATTTTTTTTGCTTGATCCTATTTTTCTTCATTTGTATCACCAAAGGTTGCATATTATTTGTTGCAGCACTTACACCCTACCTATTGGTAATTTTAATGTGGGCAACATAATTGTACAACTTTGAGGACAAGGTTGATTTTGATGGGTATGAAATGATCATGGAGGCCGAAACCATTGTAATATGAACTATTATGGTGGCTTGGCTAGATTCTAGAAGTTTGTCATTACTTTGTCACTGCATTATAATAATAGCTGCTATATAATCTTGTATTGGGAATGAAATAATTATATGTAATTTCAGTTTTATTTTATCCTCTTGTAGTTTCTAGTGGATGTTTTACATAGCAGCAGTAGTATTAGATCCTATCAAATGGTACTTTCATATTTATTTTTGTCTACATCATCAACAAAAAATATGAAAGTTGCCATTTTTATTTCTCTGTAGTACTCTTCAATGGTAGATTCTAGTAGTGGTAATATAGTCTTTCGAGCCTAACAAATCACCTGTCCCAGCGGCCTCATTCCATGGCGTCCCCATTCCATGCCCATCTCATGTTCTTCTCCACCAATAAAGTGAAATAGTGTTACTATAGTATTAATGACTCATAATTCTATGCCTCATTTTAGCAATTCTAGTTCAAACAAGATATGTAACTTTCATTGAAAAGTAGCAACTTTTCTATGCAACAAACATTTATTTTCTTTGAGTATTGGTGTGTCGCATTTCTTTGGAACATTTTATGATGATTCATTGTAAAGATTGATAAACAAAAAGAGGCTGCATAGTTTGTAGTTTATAGTTAATGAGTTACTTTTCTGCTAATCATGAAATGCATCCATTATCCCAATTTGACAAAATTGGCATGCTTGATGTGTTTCTATGTAAAAGCTAAATGATGACAGTCGGAGCGAAAAACATTTTTGTAGTTTGTAATGCATAACCCAACGTATTCATCCAAAATAATAAATTGGCAGTCTGAAGGAGTTGTTAAAAACATTTAATTTCCTTGTTTTTATATTAATTAAACTAAACTAGTGTGCTTAGCATACATAATGTGCATGAAGTTTAGAGAATCCAATATACCTGGGAGAAAGCTGAGGAAGCCTAGGGCTAAAAGTCCATAAGCTTGAGACCGTTCTCCCCCCATATGACCAGTGAAGATAAAGTATGAAAGAAACAGAAGTCCTGTACCAAGGAATAACAGGAACAACGCAAGGGTAATGGATTTCCAGGGAACTTTATCCAAGGCTTTCGGTGTATAGTCAAATCGTGGGTCAAAAGGTCTATTCCCATCACCAATATAATCATCCTCATCAGTGGCAAGAGGGGAATAACGAACGCGTCTAGTAGCCATATTTGTTCTTGAGGGAAACCTAACATATGTAACCACCTTTTCATATATAATATCATATCATGAACATGATTTAATTTCTACTTATCAGCCTCTTGTACTATTTTATATCATCACCATCACAACACACAAATCATACCACGTCACTAATACATTTCAATTTATTTTACACCCAAACATTTAGGCATCCAACATACTCCAATAGGTACTCATTTTCACCACATATCATTCACATTAAAATAAAATTTAATACATAGGGTCATCATCAATTCTCTAGTTGCACTATGTACAACTACCATACACTATGATCACCCCATCAATATTTACCAATTAAAACATCAAGATATCATTCTCATTCCAACATTATACAAGATGTAACATCATCATCTTATTAATAATTAAGGTATACACAGATTATCTCTTCAACAATTATCAATTATAATTCATCATGTAATCATCTCAACTTAACACAAACAACACCATTTATAATTCAACATACTTCTTTCATGTTCTCATTTGTAAGGTCACATACTATTCATTCAATTCAAGGAAAATAATACATTTAAATTAATTAAGTAAAATCATTCCATCAATACCTAAACAACATCATGATAATATGTTAACAATAATAATATCATAGACCATCATTACCTCTTAATCAACTACCACAACAATATTATAACAATTGCTCACTTTATATTTAATACCATCAAAACATCTCATAACTTTTGGTTAATATCATTTTCAGTCTTTCCCACACCACTGTGGACTTCTCCACAGCTCTGTGGTCGAACCCCTAATGCACTTTTCTCCCCACACCCATGTGGGAATAGCAACATTGCTGTGGGCAAACCCCTACACTTTTCTCTCATTGAGTCTCTCACACCCATGTGAGAATACCCACACATCCATGGGTGAACCCCATATGCATCTTCCCCTTCCGCGAGTCTCCCACACCCATATGGGATTTTCCACAGCGTTGTGGTGTGCATCTGCATAACAGTGACGAATCCAAACCTCTTACCCATCATTCACAACCCCTTAAATCACTCACAAATAACTCAAAACTCATTCTAAAGCTCAATACTAGTCCAAAAAACGACATAAATCAACAATCAATTACACAAACACATCATCAAATCAAAAGTCCCAAATCAAAATTTAGCTTCTCTTACCTATTTCTCCCTTAAGCTTGGTTGTGGAGAAGAGAGGAAATTAAAGATCAATCTTTTTAGCTTCCCAACCCACTTTCAGCCTATTGGAAGTTACTGAGACCTATCAAAACCCCAAAATCATAGAGAACTTGAGAAATTACAACTTAAAGGTTGCTCTTCCATGATGGAGGTGCATGAGATTCTAACAACAAAAATCTGGTCCAATCGAGTAGAAGGAGGACTTACCCACTATAATCATAGCTCAAGAAGAAGAGAAACGGAAGAAAAATAATCTCTTACTTAGTTCTCCAAGGGTGCAGCTCGTGGGTATGAAAGGAATTGGAGAACGAGGGTTTGGAAAAGAAATAAGAAAAGGAATTAAGAGGAGAACGGAGGTTCCACGGATGAACTTTAATAATTTATTTTTCCAGATTAGTGCACTGCCTTTGTAACAATTTTTTTGTTATTGTAAATAAACAACCTCGTACCTCAACCCAAAATGTTACTACATATTACTCACACCCCAAATTGTATTAAACTCACTTATCCATTTCCATAATTAAAATTCAAAGTCACTCACCGAGGTCCAAACACTAGAGATAACAATAATATTCATGCTTGTTTTATTATAAATTTTAATAATTGTATAATAAATTTAAAATTATATTTTTAATTAAAATTTTTAATTCTTATATTTTATTTATTATTGTTTATATTTTTCAATTAAAATATAATTAATAATTTGATATAATTTTAATATGTTATAATTAACAAATTGCAAACGACCACAAAGTTGGAATTGGTAGGAGTTCACTTGCTCAGCTAATGTATGAGGTGTCTGTGTTTTTGTCAAGCAATGTATTTTCAAAGAGTAAGGGTGATACTTCCCAAACCACATAATTTGCCTAATCTTCCCCTAGACATTTTAAGAGTGATCTAGCAAAGCTTTTCAAAAAAGCTCATCTCCGACCATGGTGTATCTCGCCGCCTTAGTCCTCAAAAT
This sequence comes from Psophocarpus tetragonolobus, assembly GCA_037954015.1. Lineage (NCBI taxonomy): Eukaryota > Viridiplantae > Streptophyta > Magnoliopsida > Fabales > Fabaceae > Psophocarpus > Psophocarpus tetragonolobus. Next base: position 29,901,208 of record CM075693.1, on the reverse strand, counting down.
TTTGACCTCGAAGGGGCATGTTAGTAGTTGTCCCGTGACCAAGTACTTTTGAATGCTAGATCTCTGATCCTTCGGAACCTCCTCCAAGACTTGATGGATTAGAGTTTTGGCTATGTTGAGTTCTATTTCCAAGAAAAGAGATATTTATAGCTGACATTTCTTCTTCGCGCTAGCTAGCCTTGCAAGCTGGTCTATCTGGGTATTCTCGAGTCTCATTAGTGTCACACTTCTACTTCTACAAAGAAATCATACATTTGTTTGAATAGATAGTAGTATTGTAGAATAGGTACCTTGACCCGGAAGGCTCCATTGATCTGCTCAGCTGCCACTTGATAGTTTATGAAAGCATTTTACCCAATCTGCTCCCATATCTCAGGCCAACTGGAGTCCAGCAATCAATGCCTCATATCCAGCCTGGTTGTTTGAGACCTTGAAGTTAAAACGTAAGGCCTATTCTAGCTCGATCTCCAATGGTCCTTTCATTATGACCCCTGCTCCACTTCCCTGGCAATTAAACTATCTGTCCACTCACAAGATCCATCACACCCCGACAAATTAATGATCTGGTCGACTGCATCTTGGCCTCAAAGTTTCCAAAAGCTCAATTGCATAGTCGTCATTCATCCCGCTAACTCTGACTTGCAGAGTATTTTTGCTATAGGACAATCAGTGCACACCACTATGTGATGCCCCTGAAAGTATTGTCAAAGCCTCCTTGTTATTATTATCACTACCAGAGATGCCTTCTCAAGCACCTGATACCTTTTCTCGAGGCCCTAAAGGGTTCGACTGATGAAGTAGATCAGGTTTTGTCCCTTTTCCTTGTCATGAATGAGGGTCGCACTTATAGCATGTTGAGTTACAGTTATGTATAAGTGTAAGCAGGTCCCGAGGTCAGGCTTGGTGAGAATTGGTGGTGCGACAGCTTCTTTGAGTCTGACGAACGCTTGTTTGTAATCTGGAGTCCAAGTGAAGAGAAAACCACTAATTCAGTGAGAAGAAAAATGAAATCGTGCAAGAGAAGCAAACGAGAGATGTGCGAATCGAAAGAGAGGTGCAGACGACAGAGAAAGAGAAAGAGATGCATGGTAATTAAATTTTTACTGTTTCATTGAGGGTCTTTTTGCCATTTTAAAAATTTATGAAGGCGTAGAGAGAAATTCTCCTGCACTTGTTAAAACAAGTTTTTTAACAAGTCCTGAGTAGGTGATTAGCAAGTCCAAACTCAGATTTTTTTTACAAATTTGGATTAACTAATCTAGACTCCTTAAAAAATGAAAAATTTTATATTTACTGTCTGAATCGGTGCAGTTATATAATCCGGATCAACACACCCAACGCGGGATTGGGAAGAAGGAAAAGAACTATAGAGAGAGAAGATAGGGTTTTAACTTTTTCTTTACCTAAAGGCATTTTTGCAATTTTGAAAAAATATATAGATACATGTAGAAAGTACGAAGGTGCAGGAAGAGAATTTTTTTGGCTCGTCTTAAAGTGTAATATTGTTTCAGGTCCATTGATCTAAAAATTAATTAGTGTGTTTTGCATTAGTAGTTGATTCAGAACATAATTAGAGTTTAACACTTATATACTGTCAGTGCAAAAGAGTTTTACACTAACAGTTAATCATAATCCTTTGTTTACATGAACTTTAAAGTATTAATTGATAAAATCAACAAACTTACCATATATAAAGGATTGTGATTAACTGCTAGTGTAGAACCTTTTACATAGACAGTTATAAGTGTTATTCTCATATAATTATTCATGTCTTATTATTGCATTTTGGATTATCTAATTCGAAACTAACAAAATGTATTTTATATCAGTTAATATATATTTTTGGAACATTTTAAAATTTATATTCCATGAGTTAGTCTAGTAGGTTTAAACAGGATAAGAACATCTTAAAATTATTTTTAAATGGTGTGCGATGCAAATAACAAATGTGTTAAAAGAAACTCCTTCCCCATCAAAAAGTGTTTGATGTTCCTTTACTATCCACCAACAACTTTTATTTCTTTTAAAAAATTAAAAAAAAAGAAAGAAAAACTTAGATGCACATGTATGCAATGAATAAGATTGACAATGATTCTAATAAAATCATTGTTCATAAAAAAATGTCTTTTTATTGAGAACTCGATTTTTTGAGTTCATTTAAAATGTGGGCTTTTTAGCCCAATGTGTTTAGCCCATGGGCTAAGCAAACCCAATCTGTGTTCCTTGCATTATTTAAAAAAATATATACATTTAGTCTTAGACACTTTTTATTGAATATTAATTTAGAAATATTGAAAAATATTAAATGAAAAAATGAAATTAGATCATTTAGCTGACTTTTGAAAAAGTCCGTCATTTAAAATGATAAAAAATTAATTTAATTATATTAAAAAAACTTTTAAATTGTATATCTTTTTGCGATTGCAGGCCGACTTGTTCAATCCACAGACTATACGGGGCGGATATGGGCTTGACAACTTGGAGTATGTTAAAATTGTGGGCTTTGCGGGGAGGGTTATATGAGTTGCAGGCTTTGTGGTTTGCAGACTTAAATGGGCAGACTGTCCATTTGCCTTTGCCCAGCTCTACTCAAGAGACTTGGATCATAAAACATTAACAGATTGGAATTGTCCTATGTCCATGAATGCTATCTGACCTGTAGGGTGTCTCGTCTTACATATTTAATTTCTCAACTATAGCTATAGGTTTAGAGAGGCTACAAGTCTGCACCCTCCTTTTGCTGGTTGTACACTTTCTTACTTTCAGATTATATAATACTATGAAACTTAGCTGAGTGGGTTAAGTCACTCAAGAGAACAACATTATTCTCAGTGTTCCTAAATAAATTTACTTCACCCACTTTAATCACAAATTCACAATACATATATTGCATAAATATAAAGTGCCAATCAAATCCCAAAGTTTACCAAAAGAAACACAACGCAAATGAATGCAAGGAATAAGAATTACATATCGACAAAGAACAAAATATATGTATATATAAACAATTGTAAAATTAGTAAATTGGAATTATGCATATTAACATTCAAAGGAGAGTACCTGAAAGAAGATGGATTAATGTCCTAAAAATAGCAACCTTATCGTTCTGCAATTTCAACCCTATCGCACTGTAATTTGACGTCAAAAAGTTTCACTTAATTTTGTTAGGAAATTGCAGATGAAGAATACTTAAATGTGCAGAAATGCAAATAAATGATAGTCGTTGCGAAAGTCCATATATTCTGGAAAAATCGAAAACCCACTGGCTTTTACATGATGATTCACATAAGCTTCTAGTTTATTCAACAAATGACCCACTTTATGCAATTGATTATCTCTCACATACACTCAAACAGTGCATATTTAGTTTCACAAAATTGATTCAGGAACCAAAATTGATTTCAAATAAATTTTGATATGTTTGGTTTCGCGTCAAATAATAATTCAGAATTGATTCTCGGTCCAAAATTGATTCTGACTTAAAGCAACTTAGAATAGCTTCTGTTGCATCAAGAATTTTACATTGATTTTACTCCTAACTCACGTTTGTAATAAAAACATCTAAACATAAATCACATCATCTTAAAATCAGTTTCAACCAAAATCAGTTACATTCAAAGTCAGTTTTGTCCATGCCCATCCAAACACGCACTAATGAAATGCCTACTAACTAAGATATTCCTACTGTAATACTAGGGAAACAAGTATGACAAACTTGTTCCATATTGGTTGCACCCAACTACAATCTCCCAGAATGCAGCAAACATTAGAATCGGACAACCCACAAGTCTGTCTCTTAGTATTAGAATCGGACAACCCACATTAGAATTTCATCATTCATGATCTAAGGTAACTCTTAAGACGCTGAACCAAGGTTCCAGGTTTCATATTAGAAACCATAAAATTAGGCCTAATTCAACCCTACAAAACTAACTTGTAAGATGAGGTGTCACACCTCACTTATATACTATAGTTTGGTTATTTCAATGGTCCATGTGGGATCTCCAACATTAAAGGTTCCAATCATTGTTGCAAAACATTGAACAACCCTAAATCATTACGAGAATCAGTGGAAGCAAAATCAATAAGTCTGATTCCGATGGAAGCCATACATAGAAGCCAAAACCTAATGAAATGCCTAATAAATGAAAAGAAAAAGGAAAAGAAAGGAAGAAAGCACAGACTACCTAAACCCTTGGCCTGCGGTGCGGCGTGGAGGTGGCGGCGGAGCTGGGCGGTGGTGCGGTGGCGATGTGGTTCAGTGGGAGAAGCCCGAAAACTAGGGTAGGATGGGAATTACGAATAATGGAGTCAAGCCAGAATATAGTGGAGGCTAAATGTGCAGTTTTCAAAACGCCCAGTTTTGACTTCATCTTCTAATTAAAATATTTTATTAAAAAGCTTTCTTTTTAAAAGTTTATAAGGTATACATATTAAAAAATATTTTTTAGCTTAACCATATTATAATTATATGATTATTTTTAAAAAATATTAATTGGTAAAATTGACAAACTTATTATAAATTAAGAAATATGATTGGATGTCAGTATTCTTTAATGGCAATACATACTAATTAAATTTTTTTTTAATTATGAAATATTAATTAACAATATTGTATAAAAATAAATATGAATAAAAAATATATTAATTTTTCAATTAATAAAGAAAATTCTCCTTTTTTTAACAAATGTTATTTGAAAATTTTTTTCTATAAAAATAAAAAAAAAACTTATTCATATTTATGAAAATATCATTAATAAAAAGCAAAAAAAATAACATATTCTAATTATTCTCATTATAATTACTTACAATTATTCTTGTTTTTTAGCTTTTAAAAATTAGTATTTAAAACTAAAAAACTTGATTAGTTACAGTTTTTTTAAGACGATTCTCGAAGATACATGAATTGTGGTTTACTTACAATTACTTACCATTATCCTTATACATGAATTTTGTCAATAGATCAACTTTATATCCTTAAGAAACAAATTATGTTAATATATTTATATTCAATATACAAAATTGATAATTTGACGTGTTTCTATTATGTTATCATAAACAAAGAAATATAAATGAATAAAATATATTTGAAAACATTTTAGATTAAAATTATTTATATTTTATCATGTTATTACAAAATATATTAAATTAAAATTTTAAAATTATTATGATATATTAACTTACTTTAATATTATTTTATATTTATAAATGAGATTTATATAAAAAATATTTTTTTTAAATTAAGAACCATGTTTAGTAGCATTATAAAAAATGTCTTTTATTTTTTCATTTTTTATATTTGCTACATGATACAATATACATATTTCATTTTTTATAAATTAAATTAGAGTTATGTGAATGAGTTTAAATATTAAAATTTAAATTTGAAAATCCTATAAATAAGAAAATACTTTAATTATTATTTTTTGAAAATTATTAATTTTATCAACTAATTTTTGGTAACAAATTATTTAAAAAAATATACTTGTGAGACATAAGTCACTTACTAATTGTTTTAAAAAATATTCTTCAAAATATTATTTTATTTTATTATTATTATTCATGTATGTATAATAAGTATTTATTTTATATAATATATAATAAATATTACAATTAAAATTATAATAAAGATATCTTTTTATCAAATAAAGAAAACTTATAGAAAAACTAATCTTAGACAATTAAACATATACTACTTATAAGTGTTCCGTAATTAGTACATGATTTCATGTTCTTCAAATTATATAGTCTGGGTAATATAATACGTTTTAATTAAAAAGGTCTACCCACAAGTCCACAACAACTTTCGGATATGAGTAAATTTATTTGTACTAAATCATCTATCCAAAACTAATTTGATGCTATAATATTTTTTAAAGTTCAAAACTTTAATCTCTCAATTTCGAGTACAATTCAATTAAATTAAAAAACATCTTAATTTCTCAACTACATGTTTGCATGGTTCCTTGATTTTATTTATTTTTATTTTTTTTTACGAAATTGTGATGTGCATAAACTCAATTACAGTCCTTTTGATTACCAACTTCATTAAGGTTTCACAAAAATTTAAAAAGCTTACATATGTTTTTTAAGATGGACACGATGTGTACTTTAATATATTTTCCTTTATATTAGAGTCCTTTTATTGGGCTTGAACTAGTTATTTATAACTATTGAAGGGAGTTTTAAATTTAGTCAAATATTGTATGATGTGTCTTTTTCACACAATTATATGGTGATCGTTTCTCATTGTCTTTCTATAAGTTTTCAATGTTATGGTATTTTCTTCTTTTGAATATAATTAGAATAACTTAAAATTTAAGATTTGTTTAGGGTGGTTTTGAGTTTCTTGTTTTTGCTTTTGAAATATATTTTGAAAACAGAAACGTGTTAGGCAAAAATATTCTATTTTGATTTTTTACTCATTTTTAAAACAATTTTCACTCAATTTTAAAAACAATAAAATTTGGTTTTTAGATTTATGTTTCTGTTTTTATTTAAGCTCATTACATGATATCACTTGTCACAATTGACCATCACCTTTGACACTGACGCTCACCGACCTCCACCTCTGACCAAAAGTCACCGGCCGCCACTTTGACAGTCATCGGTTAGCACTTCCGATTGGCGATCATCAGCCCCCATCTCTGACTAACAGTCATCAATCGTCACCTCCGATCAACAGTCACCGATCATCACCTCTAACCGGTGGTCATCGACTGCCACCTCCGACCAGCGATCACCGATCGCCACCTCCGACCGACGATCACCGACCGCTACCTCCGACCGGCGATCACCGACCGCCACCTCTGACCGGCAGTCACCAACCACAACCTTCAACTGACGATCACCAATAACCAACTATCACCTTCAATGAATGTCTCGATCATTACCTTCAACTAATGTTTTGGTTAAGATTTGAAACCAATGTCTTAAATTTGGAAACAAAAACAATGTTGTTTTTAAAATTTTGAAAACTTAAAACCAAAACTAGTTTTTGTTTTTAAAAATTTTAAAACTAAAAACCAAAAACCACCCCGAACAGGGTCTAAAATTTTGACAATTGGTGCTTGTAGCTATCTTAGTGGTGTGTCTCATGACAACATTTAATTTTAGTATTGTCATGAATTATACTTCCAAAGACTAATACTCTACAAGATGTCTCTTATAATGACTTATGGTTATTGTAGTGCTTATTCCATAGTCTTTTATATATTTTTTTGCTTTATTTTTAATTAGGATTGGTACCTTTTGTAAGTTTAAGTTTTTGAATTATTACAAGCCTATTTTGAGCTTGTTGCTCCTTATGTAGGTGTTTCTGAACGATGTAGGCATTCATGTCCCACTCTTTGCTTAGTGTTGCCTCTTCAAACAATCATTTTTGTCTCATGTAGCTTCTAATCATACTACCATTGATTAGATACACTTTCTTACCATGATTATAATAATATATCATCTTTGATCTTGCTACACTTTAATGTTGAAAAATATAATTTATCTTTGGTGTTCTAGTTAGCTTTCTTATTGGTGATCTCGCTTTTGATAAGCAAGTCCAATGTATAGGTGAACACATACTTCATAATGAAGCTCTGCACCTTTTTCATACTTCCTAATCCAGTATTGTTCTATAATAACACATTCTCCTAGCAAATCATCAGTAGCTTAAGTTAGAAGACTTAGAAGTTACTTCTTGATAATTTGTTGTCATTAATACTTTCACTTTAAAAGGGGTTTTGGATCAACACATAAAACCTATCATTACAAAACATAATTAAATTCACCTATCCTATACACTAAGTGTTTCACTACACAAGTTATGTCCCAACCAAGACAAATAATAATGACAAAACAACATAAAAATAGTTCTCCTTCCTCCATTAAACATTAAGCTTTTTGTACCAGTGTAGTTAGAATTTCATGTCTCTAGATACGATACGTACAATTTAATACAAGTTGGAGCTCCAGCAGTGCAAATCGAAGGTTGTATCTTTTTTGGGTATGAATCGGTTCTAAATTGCACAAATGATGGAGAATTGTGTGAATTGTGAATTCTGGGTGAATCGTACAATTCAAACCGAATATTTTTTTGCATTTTGAATTGGTCAGGTCGCGTGACCCAAATTACAAAAAATAAAACTAAATCTGCCCCTTTTTTTGACAAAAATGGATCTAGAAAAGCAGGGAAATTGCTGAAAAAATCTCCCTCCCTAATACCCAACATGTTTCCTTGAGAGAAACATTGTTCTTTATCTTTAAAAGCTCTCTTTCTTTGCAACAAAGTTTGTATCTCCTTTGCAACTCATCTTCTTTTCTTTGCAACTCCTCTCTCTAAGATGTTTGTCTCTGTTGTTTGTGGTGTTAGGTTGTTGGCTAATGTGTGGTTAGTGTTGATGATATAAACTTATTTTGTTGATTATTGGTTCTGAGTTTGTTGAAGAATGACTCAAACAAAAAAGAAAGTCATTAGTATTACATGGGAATACTGTGAAAATATCCCCCCAAATAAGTTTCAAGTAAAATATAAGTTTTGCTTTCATATTTTTTGAGGTGGGATAGCTACAATGAAACATTATCTTGCTGGAATAAGGGGAAAATTTTATTCTCTATCCAAGTGTTCTGGATGATGTACAACAAGTATTTGTGAAGTTGGTGGCAACAAGTAAAGCAAAAAGGTAAAAGAAAATTAACTTGAACAATTTAGAGGAATTAACAAAACAAACGGAAGGGCACTCTAAAGTTGACAAACAAATGACCATGAATGAAGTGCATAAGGATAGAGATAATGTTATTTAAGATATTTGTCAATATATTTATGCCAATCATTACCATTTAATTGGGTAAGAAGCTCTTTTTTGTGAAAATGTTAAAATTTGTTAAAAAATATGGTAAGGGCTTGAAGCCTCCAATTATCATGAAGCAAGTGTATCTCACTTGATGAAAGTTGTTGATATCATTCAACAAGGTCTAGAGAAGTACAAATTTGAATGGGAGAAATAGGGATGTACATTGATGTGTGATGGTTGGATGGATGGGAAGGGAAGATCATTAACCAATTTTCAAGTTAATAGTCTTAGTGAGACTATATTCTTAAATTCAATTGACACAAGTAATATCATAAATGATAGAAGCCAAATATTTGAATTGTTGGACAATATTGTGGAAGAAATTAGTGAGGAAATTGTAGTTCAAGTAATGACTTATGGAACTTCCATTCTTGTGGCAGTTGGAAAATTGTTAATGGAAAAGAGAACCAAATTGTTTTAGTCCCTTTGTGTAGTCCATTGTCTTTACCTTATCCTTGACGGCACTAGAAATTTTTCAGTATTTTATAATATCATTATCAATGCAAAAAAACGTAATACTTGCATTTATAGACATACATGAGTGCTTAATCTATATAGGAATTATTCCAAAGGTGGGAAATTGGCAAGACCAATTGTTACAAGGTTTGCAACTTTCTATTTTACCTTGAATTGCATTATGCAATAAAAGATTGCTCTTAGTCTATGTTTGCATAAGAAGAATGGGTCACAAATCAACATGCTAGTAAGAATGAGGGTAAGGAAGTGATGACCCTAGTGTTGAATTATAGTAGATTTTGGAAATTAATCATATATTTTCTAAAGTGTGTGATTCCACTTGTGAAAGTGTTAAGACTTGTAGATGGTGATTGTAAGCTAACCATGTCACACAAAAAATTCTCCCAAACTAACCGCTATTTGAACATAACTCGTGAGTTGATTATTCATAAGTTTGATCCTTATGTATGAAGTGTGATACTTTCTTCACTTAAGAGGTTGCAAATCCTTTAAAATGGATTTTAAGTGGTTGTCAAGATGTTCTAACATTTAATATCAATCCAAAGTGCAATACTCTTAATTGCAATTATAAAATGCTAAAAAAGTTACAATTTCTTTATATCTTTAATGTTTTATTATGCATATGTTTTGATATTTATATTTTGAGCCAATGATTTAAATTCATTTTACTAAACCTGGATTTTGTAGTTAAAATAGTCAGTGATTTGCTTGCATGATTTGATGGAATCTAGGTATATGATTCTTTTACCCTATCTTAGTGGCTTGGACAAACTTCTTAATATTTTCATTTTTATTTTTCACTCGATTTAATGAGCTATCTATCCAAGTATTCATGTTTCTTTCTTTCTTACCAAATGGTTTGTGTAGATTCATATTTTCATAATATTGATGATGATTTTATCTATGTTTCATCCTTATTTGCTTTCATTGTTTGTTTTGGTCTGTAGGAAGCACTTGTTGTTGTCAAATCTTATTACGATAAAAGGATGGTTGGATGCTCAGTAAGTGAAGGTGGTGAATATTTGAATATTCCTTGGTTGGATCCCCAAGGAAAAATTTATACAAGATGTATTTAAATATTTCCTTTAACAAATTTACACTAGTGATTTTAATTTTGTATTTTTGGATCTTAATGTAACAATGTTATATGATTTTTTTTGGAATATTAATGAAACAACCTTAAGTGACTTTTAATGTATATGTATCAAAACTAAAATAATATGATTATGCTTTTTTTACAACAGGTTATATCAATATGAATTAATAAAAAAGATATTGTATTTCCCTTAACAAATCCCAAAATATCACCACAATACACTTTCTCTTGCCATAATAATTTTTTGTCTCACTAAACATTTTTTCCATCACAAACTCGTTATCTATAGGTAGCGGAATTTTATCACACATCAATTAAAACACAGATTAAAAAATATAATCAAACATTGATTGTGAACAATTTCTATCAAAGAAATAATGTGTTGATGGACTTATTTTGAGATGCGAACTTTTTATAAAAATATCTTTAACCTAAGGTGACATTTCACAACTCACCACATTTGCCCATTTTAGTTATAATATAATCTTATTAAAATCTTGATTGAATATTAATAAGGAATTTGCTTGTAAACTTTATAAAAAAATAAGTAATGATGGAGAATTTATATAATCTTAAGATATTAGGTATTATTTCCATGTTAATATACTTTTTATTTTAAATATTTTTTACAATACTATAAAAATATTTCCTATTTTATATATAATATTTGTTTTTCTCTATAAATTTTACAATTCCACTATTTACATTTTTTAAAACTCTCATAATACATCTTCTCTTTCATAATTTTTTTCTACAAATATTTTTTTCTTTCATCTCAAATCTTTGTCCACTAGGTATCATCTTCTTCTACCACAATCCCTATATGTCACCATGCACCCCTTGTGATGATGGGTATTAACATAGAGGATTGCTAACTATAGTCTTAAGTTGAATGAAGAAAGAAAAAATTGGCGAGTGACTTTGCGGTTGTTCTTGTTTGAAAAAAAAATTAAATGAACAATGGTGACATTATGTTTCTGTTCAAGTTCTGGCTTAACGTGTTAAAGATATAAGGGGAATGTAATTTCATTTGTATGCATCATGGAAAAGAATGTGTGATAGCTAGTTTTGGTCTGTGAGAGAATTAATGCTTATATTAGTTTTGCAAAAATGATATTTTAGTAATAAAGGTTATTTAAAAGAGAAAGTGAGGTACATTGATTAATTCTAAAAAAAGATTATGTAGAAAAATCCTATAAGAGCATTTTAAGAAATATCTGAAATAAATATAAAAGGAAGTATATAAATTATTGTAGACCTGGAAATAACATGAGCCTTAGGGTATCTTTATTGTTGGATCTAGAGCTAACATCTAGAATAATCAAAATTTTGCTAATAGAGAAGCCTTGAGTAGATCTACACATGGAACACAAGTTATTCTCCAAGAACCCACAAGATCCATACTGGTCTGAAATAAAAAATGAAAAAACTCCCTCCTTAAAAAAATCAACAAAGCCACCAATAACAAGTAATCCTAGCAAAATCACATTCAACATCATCACTAGAATCACAATCTCAACAAATACATGTTCATAAAAAAATTTAAAAAAAATCAAATTTCATGCACAAATTTTCGATCTTTAACCCACAATAGATGTAGATTGGTGGATCTCCAACCCAAAGTAGATCTACCTTACTATTGCATGGAGGAGATAGTGAAGGGAAGATGAAAGGTAGTAGGGAGGGCAAAAAGGGAGGGGAAGATAGAAAGCAATGGAGGAGGTTGAAATGGGAGGAGAGAGCAAAGGGCAAACAATGGCAAGGAATGAAAAGGTGAGGACAATGACGTGGAGTGTGAAGAGAGAAGGCAGCAAGTGATGACTAATGGGTGAAATGTGAGGAAAGAAAGGAAGATGTGGAGAATGGGAAGACAATGAGTGGGTAAGGTGTGAAGTGGAGGGGAAAAGGAGTAAGAGTGAGGAGTATCCAAGGGAAAAGGATGGAGGGGGAGGGTGGAAAGGTTCAGTGACAATGTTCAAAATCTTTCTCAAAATTGTGTCAAATCCGGCTAGAATAATTGGTTTACAGTGAACGTTACCTATGTTCATCCTACACTTAAAAAGTTTTGAACATGAAAATTACACCAACCTAAATATATTAATTTTGTTTTTTTCATTTGAAAATATTATAAAATTCAATTAGACTATCTATAAATTGTGTCATTCTTATTTCAAGTAAACCTCCCATTGTCAATTTTTTTCCTTTCTAAATGGATTCAAATCAATATAATTGGCAAGCCCATTACAACTTCTTGCTAAATTGCCAAATCATTCCTTTGACTGAATTTACAAAATCCTTAATCTTTTTTTCCATTGAGCCACCATGACCACCAACAATGAATGAAAACCCTCAAAATGCTTCTTTTATTTTTACCACCATTTAATTTATACAAAATAATCAATCACATTCCATCGAAAATTCTCAAAGTTCTCAAAACTTTCCTTCAATTCCACCATATTTCATAGGTCACCCAATAATTCTAGTTGTCCACAAACTCCTTGTAATGATGAAGTTGAAACACAATTTTCTTCTCAAATGAGACTAAAAATAACACACTTAAGAAAGATGGGGAAGATATTTTAAAGAGTTTAATTAGTATACACTGTCAATGTAAAAGATTTTTATACTGACAGTTAATTATAACTTTTCATTTATGTAACTTTTAAAATACGGATTAGTAAAGTCAACAAACTTATCATGAATGAAGGATTGTGATTTAACATTAATGTAAAAATCTTGATACTGACAATATATACCAATTAAATTTTATTTTAAATGTATGCAACTTTTTTTTTTGGTTAGGTGTATAGGTGGGAGGGGGAAGTTTGAATTAAGCATGGACTAAAGGAAAAGTGTTGAGAACAAGAAACATGCACAAATCAATAGTAAAAAATTGAAAACACAATTGTAAAAATCAATTCAAACCGGCCAATCAAACCAGTTCAACTAAACCTAATTACATAACAAGATTTCTCTAATAGACCAAATATGCAATTGGTCTGTTTCAAATCAACCAGTTCTAGCAAAAAAGGATGACTTAAGCCAAGTTAAGTCTGCACCTCTTTTTTTACTTTGTTTCTGACTTTCTTTATTTTCTATGCGACTTACTAATGTGAAAAGTAAAAATTGTGAATTTGCAATGTTACCTTTTTATATATATTTTTATTTTTTATATATAGTTTGGATTAAACTAGACTAAAAGATATGACCATTGCCCACTGCTATGACCAATCAAGTTTCCACATCATTGATTGAAATACTAAATTGTGTAGTACAATATGGTACCAAAATTTCAAAATTGTGGTAGTGTTGATATTTGCGATAGAAAATGCATGTGGTGCTTGCAAGACACTAATGAAACATTAAAGACTAATCACTACCAATCACATTACGACAAGTTTTGGAAAGAACAAAAAGACCCTGTCAATCTGACATCATGTAGTCACTTGCATCTATGTCCTGGACACCATCAAATTTTTCTTATTATTCTTCACTTGTGCTATCGTGGTCAGTTTCCATGGCATCCTCGGATTCATCTTCACTATCCTTGTCCTCAGATTCATCTTCACTATCCTTGTCCTCATAGACAGCTGGCACCATTTCACCTTCATCTTCCTCCTTGTCAATAACCTATTCCAAAAAGAAATCACTAATAAACACAACTTCTGATAACCATTTGTAGATAGCAGAAAGTGGCTTACCCCTGAGGAAAGGATGTCTAAACAACTTGAGAGCTGGATGGCAGATTTAAAAGTAGAGACTCTAGACTCAATCAACTGCACGAAAAGAAAAGGAGGTTAATTAAGGAAAGAGCTATGGTGCAAATATGATCAACTTAGAGGTCTTAACAATCATGTCTAGGGATGACAATCATTCTGACTCCTGCAAATATACACCTGTCCCCGCAAATTAACGGAAAAAATTGGGTTAGGGTTAGGGTCAAGTTTTCCCTGCTTCATACATTTGGGGGCAGGGAGGCGATGTGTATGTTGGTCCCCACCCTGCTAATACTGCAAAAGAGAATTTTATTTATATGTAGGGAGTTCAGAACATTAATTAATTAGTTAATTAGAGAGTTTGGTTAGATATAAATAAGAGGATAATGGTATGAGAGAGATTGATTGTCACTGTCATTTTAGCATTGGCTCTTTGAGAAAGGAGTAATCCATTGTAAAGGGAAAATTCATGGAGAATTGTTCTCCTATTTTCTGTTCTTTTCTTACTATTCAATAAAAATGTCTCTTTTCTTTTTCTGTTCAATTTTGGATTCAACATAAGTGACATAGCAATGATAGCACAAACCCATCCTTTGCTATGCAGTTAAATACAAGATAAAACACCTTTCTTAAGCACAAAGAAGATATGATATTACGTATAAATGATATGTTAGTTTACACAACTCAGAAATGAAGATTTAAAGAATTCATTGAATGGAAACTCACTTGATACAGAGAATTCAGAGCTTTAAATGAAGATTCCTGGGACATTATTCCACTGGCGTGCTGTAGAAGTAGACACTTCAACCATGGAAGAGCACATGCCAAAATTGCACCCCTAAAACAAAAAGAAAGTAACATCTATTTAGAATTTATCAGAGGTAGATGCAAAATCTGATAGCTAAAAAATTATATCAATGGTAACACAAGTACATAGTACATACGGGATCAATTATGATTCTGTTGACTGCAGATTGATATTGTCATTGGCTACTATTTGTTTGGGTTGATGTGGTGACTGTCAATTTTGTAGAAACCTCTTCTATATATATTTTATTTCTGTCAATTTTATTCATATTAATAACAGAACATTTTTTGAGAAATTTCCTGGTTGCTAACTGGAAAAACATTGTCTTTTTGCCCATGCTTTTTTTATCAATGTCACTTAACTATCATTTTGCTTATCTTCCATCCCCCCACCATTAAAAAAGGGAGGGAGAGAGGAGAATGAAATTTTAAATCCAGTGGACAATCATACAGAATACTCTACCGCATAAGTAAACAGTTCAACACAAACATTAATAGGCATATTGAACGTACATTTACCAGATTATTGCTATGAGCTTACCTAGACTCAATAATGGATACGAGAGAGTAAAGAAGTTTGAGGACATTGGACGGACTCAACTGTTCAATTGACTTTCTAATAACCTGCAAAAGAAATTACATCATGCATAACATATAAGAAATTGAGCAAGTGAGCCATAAACATAAAAATAAGATGGAAAACGAACCTTCTCATCTTGCGTATACAAGCAATCTAGCAGAAGGGTCCGATCATCAGCGTTTAATGCTTGCTTAAGCAAAACATGTACAGAGTCTGCACTTGGAGGCTTTGCTAAGACAGAAGATTCTTGCTCTTTATCACTCTTGGATTCGTTCTCATCAAGCAAACCTAGAGTAGCAAGTTTCTCTCCCATTGTTGGCTCATTCAAATCATCATCGGGAAGGACTCCTTCTGCTGCCTCATGTTGATCTACTTTAAAAGCAAGTACAAGAATACCAATTAATTCCTAAAAATAAAATGCAAATTTCTAAGATGGTGACAGTACTAGTGTTCATAGACCAGTTAGGTTTGGATTTAGGGTAAAATCAAGTCCGAACCAATTGACTTTAATTGGTTGGTTTGTTTTGAATCAGAATTTAAATTTTTTTCAGCAACCCAAATCAAATTCATTCGATTAACAATGATTTGCTTCCACTTGGATTGATTGGATTTTCAGAAGAAAAAATGCAGATTTCTATTTTCTAACATAAAAAATAGATGATTTCATCTCAGAATTTAAATATAAACATGTTATTGAAAGGGTGAAAATAACATTCAACATAAACCAAATTATCTAACAAAGAAAATTGTCCAACAAAAACCTAATTATCTAACATAAAAATGTTTATAACATAAACCAAATTTTCCAAGATAAACTAAATTGTCCAAAATAAAACAAATAACCAACATAAACGAAGTTGTTAAAAACAGTGTTGTTAAATAACGGTCATGGCGCTGCGGAAATTTTGTAAATCACCATAGAATAGCAGTAGCATTTGCGGTTTCACATGGCAGCTGCTAGACGCATGGCATCCATTGCAGCATGACACCCATGATGGGAAAAAACGGTTCTAAACCCTAAATCCCCCCTCCCCCCCGCAATGAGAAGCTTCTCACTCTTGTATCTAATGGATGTTGCTTTCCGCTGCTATAGAACCCACAGAATTTCCCTACAACGAATTTTGCATAGGTGACTTCTCTATGACGGCCATGGCAAAGTTGCGAAAGAAAGGTGGGTTGTGTGACTTAACCCTAAAAAAAAGAATCCAGCCCAAAAAGTTAAAAACAGTCAAAATAAGAGAAGAAAGGGCTGTAATTCTACTTTTTCAATTCTCTTTTATTAACTTATCTTTTTATTAATTATGCTATTCTTTTTTTATAATTTATTTTTAATCTTGATTGTTTATTCCGGTTAATATTTTTATTATTTCATATCTGATAAAAAACATTATTATTATTTATTTTAGGTAGTCTCTAAAAGTAGTCCAACATAAACTAAATTGTTCAAGTCATAATCATTATCCAAGTAGTCTTCATGCATAATGTGATTGACTGATTGGATTTACACAAGACCAAGTCTTAAGGTTGGATTTGGGTTTGTTTTTAGTTACAATTACTGTTAAATTAATGTTAAATGTTGGTTATTAGTTGTTAGTTGAGGTATATTATGTTTCATTTATTATTGTATGTCAGAGGTTGGTGGTAGTTGTATTCACCACTCTGAGTTTTAGATTGGATTGTATCTCTATTTAATAAGAGATTCAAAGCTAAGAAAAGACACTCAAAACTTTTCTATATTCAAGTTGGTATCAGAGCAAGTTCGATTCTGCTCTTTATCGTCTAAAGTCACACAGTAGGCTGTCCGCCACTGTCGCCGCTGTCCGCTGCCGTCCGCCGCCGTCAGCCGCCATCCGCCGCCGTCAGCCTCCGTCCGCCGCCTCCAGCGACTTTTTCTCCGGTGAGCACAGATCCAGGTGCGCCTCGACGTGCGTGTTCTACCCCTGTAAATCGCTCCTCCATACGCCGCTCCACACGCCGCTTCGGTCTCGCCAAACAAAAAGCGCGTGAGCTCCACGCGCCGGCCAAACGATCTCCGTTCACCGTCGTTCCGGTGCCGTTTGACTCGCCGGAGCCTCCTGAAGCCATTGCTGACCTGCGTGGTTCACTTTGAGCAAGATTTAGTGGATTTAAATCAAAACTCTCTCTCGGTCTCTGTTTTTCCTCTTTTTCAGATCTGGAAAAAATATGTCTTCTTCTACCTCAGTCAACTCCGGTCCCATTCTTCCTTTTTCTGGATCTGCCGTCATCACAACAGAAAAGCTCAATGGTAAAAATTATTTAGCTTGGGTTGCTTCTGTGGAACTCTAGTTCCTTGGTCAAGGACACCATGAGCATCTAGAAAAGGTAGATATTGAGGGATCAGCTGAACAACAAGCCCAGTGAAAGAGACTTGACTTCCAGCTTTGTGCTCTTCTATGGCAGTCAGTGGAGCCTAAGATATTGAGTAATCTCAGAGCTTTCAAAACCTGTTACTCGTTTTGGAAGAAAGCCCAAGATATCTACTCTAACGATATCCAACGGTTGTTTGATTGTGTTCAAAAGCTAGCCTCCTTAAAACAAAATGACTCAGATATGGTATCATATGTTTCCGAAGCTCAAGCCGCTGTAGAAGAATTGAAGCTTTTCTTAGAAGCTGATTCTATAGAAGAAATAAGGAAACGACATGATAACCTCTATATGGTTATGATGCTCCGTGGTATGAACCCGACATTTAATCACATTCGTAATCAAGTTCTAACTGGTCAAGATATCCCTTCCATGGAGAGCTTAACTACTCGTCTCCTCCGTGTTCCTACCTTGAGCAATGAGGGTATCTCCCTTGAAAATAATATGGAGTCCTCTGTTATGATATCTTCAAGAGGAAGAGGAGGACGTGGAAACAGGGGTCGTGGTGGAAGAGGTAATCGTCCACAATGTACTCATTGCAAAAGGATGGGTCATACTCATGAGACATGCTACTCTCTGCATGGTTTTCTAGACAAGTCTGCTCATGTATCAAGGTCTGAGAAGCCGGAAGAGAGGAAACTGTCTGAAGAAGAATATCAAGGATACCAAGAGTATTTGAGGATGAAATCTAACAGCCTTACTGGACCTTCTTCTGGACCTAATGTCTCAACGGCCTGCATTTCTCAATCTGTGGAAGGTCAAAACCGACTCTGGTGCTTCAAACCATATCTCTGGTAATAACTCCTTGTTTTCATCTTTATTACCTCCCAAATTTCCACATCTTGTCACATTAGCCAATGGGTCAAAGGTTTCAGCTCAAGGAGTGTGGTCAATTTCTATTTCTCCCTCCTTAAATTTATCTTCTGTTTTGTACATTCCTTCTTGTCCCAATTTACTTTCCTTGAGTCAATTAACTAAGTCCTTAAATTGTTCAGTTACATTTAACTCTGACTCCTTTGTCATTCAGGACCGTGGTACGGGCAGGCAGATTGGCGCAGGACATGAATCACGAGGTCTCTATTACCTGGAATCTAGCTCTTCAGTGTCTTGTCTTGCATCTATCTCTCCTAAATTGTTACATGATCGGTTTGGACATCCTAGTCTTGCCAAATTAAAGATAATGGCTCCTAGTACTCAGAAAATCCAAACTTTAGAATGTGAAGCTTGTCAATTAGGCAAACATGTTAGGTCTTCTTTTTCAAGTAAAGATAAATCAAGAAGTAATTCAGCCTTCTCCACTATTCATTCAGATATTTGGGGTCCTAGTCGAATTACTTCTTTTGGATTTAAATATTTTGTCACCTTTATTGATGAATATTCTCAGTGCACGTGGCTTTATTTAATGAAAGAAAGGTCTAAACTTCGGTCCATATTTGTGTCCTTCTTTCATGAAATAAAAAATCAGTTTGGAAAATCAATCAAATGTTTCAGAAGTGATAATGCAAAAGAATATTTTTCTTCTGAACTCTCGTCATTTTTGTCCTCTCAAGGTATATTACATCAGTCCACGTGTCCCCACACTCCTCAACAGAATGGGATTGCCGAAAGAAAGAATCGTCACCTTGTTGAAACCACTCGCTCTTTAATGATTAATGCAAAAGTTCCATTACATCATTGGGGAGATGTGATTCTTTCTGCCTGCTATCTTATCAATAGGATGCCCTCTTCCTCTCTTGATAATCAAATTCCTCATTCCATCCTATTTCCAGATGAACCTCTATATCATGTTTCACCTCGTGTATTTGGTTGTACTTGTTTTGTTCATGATATGTCTCCAGGCCTTGATAAATTGTCAGCTAAGTCGATCAAGTGTGTTTTCCTGGGATACTCTCGCCTTCAAAAAGGATACAAATGTTATTCTCCTCATAATAATAAGTATTACATGTCTGCAAATGTTACCTTCTTTGAAGATTCTCCCTTCTACTCATCCTCCACACCTTACTCCATTTCCATCCAAGAGATCTTGCCCTATCCCTCCTCGAGTCCTGAGATTGTCACTTCTCCAGACATGTCTCATCAACCTGACCGCCCAATATTAGTCCAATGCCTATCTTATCAGAAATTGATCATTCTCCCTCAACTCCTCCTCCTGGCATGACACCTGAAGCTAACCCCAGTATTCCTAATGACTCTCGTGGCTCATGTCCATCTCCGTCTGCTTCTTGTACAACGGCTCCTAATTCTCCTCTCATGGCCGATGACAACTCATGTTGGCCTGTTGCCCTTCGAAAAGGTATTCGCTCTTCTCGAAACCCTCATCCTATTTACAATTTTTTGAGTTATCATCATCTGTCTCCATCTTATTGTTCCTTTATAAATTCCTTATCATCCATCACTATTCCCAAAAATGTTTGTGAAGCACTTGATCACCCTGGATGGCGACAAGCCATGATTGATGAAATGCAGGCCCTTGATCACAATGGAACCTGGGAATTGGTTCATCTTCCTCCTGGGAAGAAAGCTGTTGGTTGTAGATGGATCTATGCTATTAAAGTTGGTCCAAATGGTGAAATTGAACGCCTTAAAGCTCGTTTGGTAGCCAAAGGTTACACTCAGATATATGGACTTGATTATGGAGACACTTTCTCCCCGATGGCCAAGATCACTACTATTCGTCTTCTTCTTGCCATGGCAGCTATTCGCCATTGGCTCCTGTATCAGATGGACGTTAAAAATGCATTCCTGCATGGTGAGTTAGATGAGGAAATTTACATGGAGCAACCTCCGGGCTTTGTTGCTCAGGGGGAGTCTGGTTTAGTGTGTAAACTTAGGCGATCTCTCTATGGTCTTAAGCCGTCGCCAAGGGCTTGGTTTGGAAAGTTCAGCAATGTTGTCCAAGGTTTCGGAATGAAAAGGAGTGAAGCAGATCACTCTGTCTTCTACTATCACAAATCTGTTGGCAAATGTGTTTATTTAGTTGTTTATGTCGATGACATTGTCATTACAGGAAATGATGAAGTCACAATATCTCAACTAAAGCAACACTTATGCAATCACTTTCAAACAAAAGATCTTGGTCATCTGAAATATTTTCTGGGAATAGAAGTAGCTCAATCCAAAGAAGGCATTGTAGTTTCCCAGAGGAAGTATGCCTTGGACCTTCTGAAGGAAACAAAAATGTCTTATTGTAAGCCAGTCAATAGTCCTATGGACCCATACAAGAAATTAGTAGCTGATATGGGAGACTTATACTCAGATCCAGAAAGGTATAGAAGGCTGGTTGGGAAGCTCATATATCTCACTATTACGAGGCCAGATATTTCCTTTGCAGTTGGAGTTGTAAGTCGATTCATGAATTCACCTTGTGTTGATCATTGGAATGGAGTAATGTGTATTCTCAGGTACATAAAAAAGGCTCCAGGCCAGGGTCTGTTGTTCGAAGATAAAGGAAATAGCCAAATTGTTGGATACTGTGATGCTGATTGGGCTGAATCCGATACAGATAGACACTCTACTACTGGGTATTGTGTGTACCTTGGTGGTAATCTTATCTCATGGAAGAGTAAAAAACAGAAGACTGTTGCTCGCTATAGTGCAGAAGCTGAATATAGATCTATGGCTCTTGCAGCTTGTGAGTTGGTGTGGGTTAAACAACTCATACAAGAATTGAAGTTCTGTGAAATTTCTCCAATGCAACTTTATTGTGATAATCAGGCAGCTATCCACATTGCTTCCAATCCGGTATTTCATGAAAGGACTAAACACATTGAAATTGATTGTCACTTTGTCAGGGAAAAGTGTTGTCCAAGGAAATTAGGACCGAATTTGTTGGCACCAATGACCAGCTTGCAGACCTACTAACCAAACCCTTAAAGGGTCCTCGGATTGAATACTTGATTTCCAAGCTTGAAACATATGATTTATATGCTCCAGCTTGAGGGGGAGTGTTAAATTAATGTTAAATATTGGTTATTAGTTGTTAGTTGAGGTATATTATGTTTCATTTATTATTGTATGTCAGAGGTTGGTGGTAGTTGCATTCACCACTCTGAGTTTTAGATTGGATTGTATCTCTATTTAATAAGAGATTCAAAGCTGAGAAAAGACACTCAAGCTTTTCTATATTCAAGTTACTAATTAGTAATAACATTAATATATAGTAATAAATTTATTTTATTCGTTTCACAGATCATTAGATTTGGCAAAGTATAAATCCATAATCCAATAAGGTCGAATTTCATTGGTTTGAATCAGATCTCATGTCAGATTACTAGATTATCTGAACTAACAAACATCCTTTACTGCAGCTCACCACGCCCAAAGGGTAGATTCACATAAATTAACACAAAATGATTTTAGTAAACCTATTCTCTTAAGATGAATTTAAGGAAATTAAACAGTCTAAGATCTTACATGAATTTTATGATAATTTTTTTAAACTTGTTAATTAGCATTCAGATTTGTATAGCCTATTCTAATACTAATTGTGTGTTCAGAACTATGTCATGCAAGGTACACCAAAAAAATAGGCATGTTTCATAACTTAGGAACAAATAGCCATGAATAGAACTGTAAGCTCCGTTCCAAAACACAAAGATACTCGGTACAGTAGGAACAAGTAAATTCATTCTGACTAACAGCTTAGAATATTGTAGTTCTTACCGAAATCCACATCCTTAGTTGTGGTTGAAATCGGAAGATTAGGATCACATGTTGCTTGTCTTTTTTTAGTTTTCTTGCTTTCCATTGGCATTGCTGCTTCCAGTTCCAAGTCGTGGATATACATAGGAGTTTAAAAAATTTTTAGAGAACATATGGGCATAAACAAACTAAAAAAGAAAAAGAATTTGTGACATTTATTCCATTTGGAATTTCATGATATTGTCAACAATCTGACAAGAACTTCCACTGGAGCAGGAAAACTATTTAAGATTTAGTAATCTTAGAAAAAAAAGAATTAGAATCACCTAACATTTACTTAAAACTCAAAAGTCAAAAGGAAGTAAAAAAGATGGTGTTAGGAAAGCTAAAACATAATGAGTTTATCAGACCTTTGGCAGTGTTGGTAATATTGGAGATTGCGTTGCCAGGCAGATATCAGTGGTGGAATAATAGTATCAGACCTTTGACAGTGTTGTTGGTATCAGATCCTAAAAATAACAAGCCTATCATTCTGCAATTTCAACCTTATCGTCCTGCAATTTGACATAAAAAAATTTCACTTAATTTTTGTTAGGAAATTGCTGATGCAGAAATAAGAATACTTAAATGTGTAGAGATGCAAATAAATACAGTCATTGCAAAAGTCCATATATTTCAGAAAAATCGAAAACCCGCTGGCTTTTACATGAAAATTCATATAAGCTTCCGCTTTATGGAACAATGACCCACTTTAAGCAATTGATTATCTCTCAGATACACTCAAATAGTGCGTATTTGGTTTCACAAAATTAATTCTAGACCCAAAATTGATTATAAATTTTGCTTTGTTTGGTTTCACATAGCAAAAATATTCACAATTGATTTTAGGTCCAGAATTGATTCTAGCTTGAAGCAACATAGAATAGCTTCTTCATTGGATCAAGAATTTCACACTGATTTTACTTGTAACTCACAATTAAAGTAAAAACCATCTAAACATAAATCCCATCGTCTTAAAATCAGTTTTAACCAAAATCAATTTTGTCAACACTCATCCGAACAAGCACTAACGAAATGCCTACTGAACTAAGATATCCCTACTGTAATACTAGGGAAATAAGTATGACAAAGCTTGTTCCATATTAGTTGCACCTAATTACAATCTTCCAGAATGTGGCAAACAACCCACAAGCCTGTCTCTTAGTATTTGTTTTCAGACCATTGCTTAGCACCATCCACAATAACGGACCCTTCTAACCCCACACATTTTTCCACCTGCCAACATTATGCGAATTTTCATTGGCTTATCAGATTCATAAGCAGATTTAACAACAAAGGCATATCAGAACCACTAGTACGATTCCGAAGGGGGGTAGGAATGAATCTCATCATTCATGATCTGAGGTAACTCTTCAGATGCTTAACCCAACCCAAGGCTCCAAGTTCCAATCCCTCCCCTAACAAAACTAACACATTAATTAAAACTAATATTTGGCCTATAAAAAAAAAAGTTACAAGTTCCAAACTTTATAGCAAAACAGTGAAAAACCCTAAATCATCACGAGACTCAGTGGAAGCAAAATCAGCGAGTCTCATTCCGATGGCAGCCATACATAGAAGCCAAAACCTAATGAAATGCCTAATAAATTGAAAAGAAAAAGGAAAAGAAAGAAAAAAAGAAAGGACATATTACCTAAACCCTTGGTCTGCCGTGCGGCGTGGAGGCGGCGGCGGAACGGGTGATGGTGCTGTGGCTGGAAGTGGGAGAAGCACGAAAACTAGGGTTGGATGGTCGGAATCGGGAATCACGGAATGAAGCCAGAGTAGTGTGTGCACTCTTCAAAACGCACAGTTTTTGGCTTCGTCTTCTAATGAAAATATTATATTAATTTTTTTTAATTATAATAATAATGTATAAAAACAAATATGCATAAAAAATTAAAAATACTTATTTACCTTTACACTTATTTTAAAATTAAAAAATAAACTATTTAATTATAAGTGGGATTCGAACCAACAACCTTCACTCCCAAAACATAAAGTTTATCATTAAATTAACCTTATAACTTTAAATAAGAAATTACTTTAAAATATTGATATGCAATATATATAATTGTCTAACTATATCTATTATTTATAAAAGTTTAATTGGTATACACTGTTAGCATAAAAGATTTAATTGGCGTAAAATATTTAATTGGTATAAAAGTTTAATTGGTATACATTGTCAACAAATTTACCATAAAAGAAGAGTTGTAATTGAATGTCAGTGTAAAAATCTTTACACTGTGTACACCAATTAAACTCTATTTATAATATATGATATTATATTATATATTATATCTATACTATTAATAAAGGGAATACCCCCCTTTGAAGTCTACTTTTTAAAATACATATTATACCCTTACACCTATTTTAAAATTTTTTAAAAAAATTATTTGTGTTATAAGAACAGCATGGGTAATGGTTAGTCGCACCTGACCCGCTACAAAAACCCATCATCGTTACCCGCTAAAAACCCACTGGGTACCCGTTACAGAAATACTCGGGGGTTTTTTTAATATCTGCGAGTATCCATGGATATTTTAAAAAACATTAAAATTAAATATTTTTTTATGTTTTATCAAATAAATATTTTACCTTTTAGAAAATCTACAAATAAAATTATACTAGTTTCTACAAGATTAATTAAAAGTAGATTAATATAATATACTATAAGAAAATATTTAATACAAATACAATCTTTATTTTATATTATCAACATTTTTATAATAAATAATTTTATTAATTATAAAACTTTCATAAAAAAATAAGATTGATATCAATGAATTTTGATAATTAATATTTTAATTTGATTTATTTTTTAAAAATATTATATTTTTTAACTTACATATATATCAGACCAGTGCGTCAAAGATAATCCGACCCCAATAAGAAAGCAAGGTTCCCATAGACAGCTATCAAACATAAACTACTGCGAAGGATATAATTTAGCATAATAAGAAAGGGGGTGGCATCGACTGAGGTTTTACACCAGTTGGTGTAAGGGATGAATCACTCTTTGCAGTCGAATTGTTAGAAACAGTGTCGACTGTCCATGAGGCGAACAATCGGTAGCGAGATATAGATCTGGAGAGATCTAGGTTTTCTATCTCAACATTTGGTTTTAACCCTATTCCACGACACATGAAGTCCTATTTGTTTGGTTTGGTTAACTAGGTGCCCCCACAACTGATGTGACATTCAGTCGTTTAGGCGAGTTTTGGTGTTTATTAAGATAAACATGTTTGTCAAATGAATTTGGTTAGATTCACAAATGTTTTATACTTGAGTATTGACATTTGAGGGCAGTGATCTGGAAGTCATCCCGGTGGAGGTTAGTCCAATGACTGACTTCTGCATCAAGTACCCAAACTGGATAAGGGAAGACATGAAAATGAATTTTTCCAGGTATTTGTTTGACAAATTGTTGTCTCTTAAGATCATCAAATGGCACAAGATTTTGGAAAATCTAATTAGTATTATAGATACTAATAATAGCTATCGACGGTCTGACCAAGGAACTCTATATAGGAGCACACCCCGTAGCCAAATAGGTAATTCAGTTAAACCGACAATTTGGCCCTCTATTTACTACTTTATATCTAAAACAAGCAACTCCTTGTTGTAAGCAAGTGTATGCAGGGGTTAGTCAGTCGCACAGTTTATTACCTGTGCTAGTGTCTCTGACAAGGTCAGGATACCCCTAAAATTATGCCTTCCATTGCAAAATGATTATGAAGAAGGATCAAAAGGTCGACTTATGGGTTCATATATATCTATCTTTAGTCTTTGTCGGGTTATTCGCCTGGGAAACAGATTGACAGATCGATATTGAAATCGATAGTCACCTCTTCCACCGGTCTGCCAAGATAGTCTCAATTAAAAAATGATATTGTCGCTTTATCCAAAGACCTAATCCTAAGATACTGTCCTAGTTTTCTCTCAACTCCTTTATGTTAGGGGGTACGTTGGGAGCCAACTTGGAAAGTGAGACCTTCGTGGAGGCCGTAAAGGTGAAAAGACGCGTGGAGGAATATTCTACCCTACCATCTGCGTCATGAAATTGTTTGGTTTGTATATCAATAGCCTTTGTGACAATGATGCAGGGTTTCTTCAAGGGTCCCCTTTTATCCGATACCCTTATGACCAAAAGAATGAAAAGATATCTTTATGGTCTATAGGAACCGCCGAGAGTATCATCCACTCTCTTTCGGATCTAGACACTTTGGCGAGTCTATTGACTTAGGCTCCCCTAGTAGACTATTGCAATCTACCGAGGCTGGCGCTGGTAAGAGACAAATATTCGCCATAGGTAACTTTGTGAATCAAAGGGTATTGAAGCCTCTTCATGATTTCCTCATTGACAGGCTTCGGTCTATCCCAATGGATGGAACTTTTAATCAGCTCCGACCATTCGTTGGATAGATGAAAAGGTTTTAGTAAGGTTTATTCTTGGAGTAAACTTGCAGTGAAGCGCTTACCAAGCGCTAAGGATTTGCTCCTTCCCCAGTAAGAGGATGCACACCAACACTTAAAAGAGCTAACGCGCTTTACTTTACCAAGGCTTTCTCTAATAAGGGCTCGTTAGTAGGTCGAGCTCAAACCTTAGCCACTTGAGCCGTATGCTAGGGAACTCACATGTGCGGTTCTTAAAGGGGAAAGCTAGTAGGAACCATCCTATCCCAATAGCAAAAACTTGGAGCTCAATATGAAATCCTATTTTCTTGCAAGACCCGTTCGGATGAGGGAAAATTCTAGAGATTGCTTCAAAGTAAGATCCTTACATTGACCATTTCCTGAACTAGAACCAGGGGGAGGGGTTGAGAGGAAAGAAAAGGGGATTAAAATTTCCCATCAATCAATAAAGTGAGGGCTTTCCAAACCATTCTCCTCACCCTCTTGGATGCAGGTCCTCTTTGGATCTTCTAAAATAGAAATGGAGGACACGGGCACATTTGTCAATGATAAAGTAGCATTTCCTGTGCCTCCCGCTCCTCCCGTTATGCAGGAAGCTGCTAATTAAGCTCTACCCTACCCTTATCAAAATAATAAAATAATAGAGGGATAGTGTAGAATCCATTGAGTAGAGGCTTTCGGGGAGAAAAACCTCCCCTTCAGCTCATGACATACAAATGGCCCGAATTCAAGTCGAAAACCTATTTGAGATCAAGGTGGATATAATCCGGGTCATGATGGGCCTGTATCCAAGTGGCGATTGGATGGGACGGGGGGTGCAAGCCCTAGACAATCCGCGTACTACCACTAGCGAGGAGTCCTTGACTAGGCTACATTAAATGTTGGAGGACCTACAAACTATAGATTTGTAATCTGCAACCTTCTGGAAGTTGGTCTAAAGAAGTGCCCTTACGGGTGAATGAAGAGCAACACTCGGCAGCCTAGGAAAAGGATCGTGAAAAATTCTTACTACTAGCAGTGACTTATTTCATTACGTAACGGAGGGCCCTAATGAATAAAGAAATAGATTGGGCTCATAGAATACTTCAGGGTTGGTTGTGCACCTATCAAGAACTGTATAAAAAAGGACCGATAACTACATAAGGTCTGAGACTGACTTCCTTGAAGGGAGACAAATTATATAGGTTGTGGTCGTTCCAATTGCTCGACCAAATCTGATCAATAAGATAGATCCGGATCCTAGTGCTTTCGAGATGGTTCGATCGCTAACAAAGACAAGCATGGGAAACAGCAGACTCCTGCAACTCCAAGAGCTCCAGCCTAAAGCCTTAGTAATGCCCATCCTCATTGCTCATGTAAAGCAAGCGTATAAGGTTTATTGATGGACATTCCTATACGTCTTTTAGATTTGCTTGTGTCAAACCTAGGAAACCTCTACTATTTTGTATTAGGATGCAGACCATCTTATCCCATTTTTTGTGAATTGGTTTCCAAAGAATTTCCTAATTCATTTAGATAGCTTGATTGAGACAGATCAGCTCCACGAATAGTAGAGAGGGGAAAGAGCAACTATTAAATAAGAGAAGAAGGTTAGCTATATACTAAATATATGCCTGTTTTTGCTTCCCCTTTCATCCTTGAACTTCAGGTAACAACATACAGAAAGAATATCTTCGTTTTAGACTAAAGGGTTCATAAGAGTAGCTTCCTTGACCTTCCAGCACTGGGCATGCATCAACCCCCATACATGGTCTTACGACTTTGCAAAGACCTACGTTTTTGGTAAATAGCCGATCGGGCTTGGTCACTATGACCCTCTAGGAGGCACCCCTTCTCTCGAAGTTACAGGGTCATTTTGTCGAGTTCCTTAGAGAGAGTTGTCTCGCACCCCTAGGTATTCTCTGCCTACCCACCTATGTCGGTTTCGGGTACAAGTACCCATTTGTTGAAGGTCGTTCGAGCTTTTCTTGGGAGTATGACATGGATTACTTCAGCGTTGTAGTGCCTGGTACTCGAACTTTGGTTTGAGGTATTTTCTCTACCCCTTATTACCCTGAAAAAGCAGGGACACCTTACGTCTTTGAACCAATAGCCATCTTTCAGCTAACCTAGCCTGTTCCGTCCCTCGGGACCAACAAAGGGTAGTACAGGAATATTCACCTGTTGTCCATCGACTACGTCTTTCGGCCTGATCTTGGGGCCTGACTCACCCTCCGTGGACGAACCTTGCGAAGGAACCCTTGGGTTTTCGAGGCATTGGATGCTCACCAACGCACAAGAGCGCTCGATTAGTGAGCTATTACACACTCTTTCAAGGGTGGTTACTTCTAGGCAAACCTCTTGGTTGTCTCTCCACTCATATCTCTTTTATCACTAAGCAGTCATTTAGGGGCCTTAGTTGGTGATCTGAGTTGTTTCCCTCTTGACGATGAAGGTTATCCTCCATCGTCTCACTAGCGACCTTGACCCTTGTTATGTTTAGGTCATATCTAGTATTCAGAGTCTCCCTTAATTTGGTACCGCTATCACGGTCCGCATTGAAATAGTGTTTTACCCCTAGATGTCTAGTCAACTACTACGCCTCAATGCATTTCAGGGAGAACCAGCTAGCTTTAGGTTCGAGTGACATTTCACCCCTAACCATAACTCATCCGCTGATTCTTCAACATTAGTCAGTTCGGACCTCCACTTAGTTTCACCCAAGCTTCATCCTGGTCATAGATAGATCACCCAGGTTCGGGTCCATAAGTAGTGACAATGGCCCTATGAAGACTCGCTTTCGTTACGACTCCGGTGGTTTCCCTTAACCAAGCCACTGCCTATGAGTTGTCGGCTCATTCTTCAACAGGAACGCGATCAGAGTCCCAAGCTGAGTCATTCTTCCACTGCTTGGGAGCTTACGGTTTCAGGTTCTATTTCACTCCCCGATGGGGGTTCTTTTCACGCTTCCTTCACGGTACTTCTTCATTGTCGGTCAACCAAGAGTATTTAGCCTTGCAAGTTGGTCCTTGCTGATTCACACTCATAGCTTTTTCTCTAGGACTAGGACCACGCCTTTCTGTCTTATTGAGCTTCTGGCTCTCATATGCTACTGGGTGTCCCTCCTAGACCAATACTCTTCTAATGGCATAGTCTGATGCTTCAGTGTGCACTTCGAAAGGTACAGTATAGTCTAGAAACCTTAATACAGGTTCCTCCGTCATGACCCTCTTCAAGTCCTCAAAGTCTCGCTGACACTTGCCCTATCCCCTTAACTTAAAGCCAATGCTAAGGCTTTCTAAAAAATATCAATGAATGGACTTCCTAGAATATCCAATGATGAACCAACGAGTTCGAAAGGCCAAGACCTCATCGTAGCTCGGTCACGGGGACTCCCCACTCTTTTATTGCCTTCACCTTCTACTTGTCCATCCTAATATAGCCATCCTCTATCCCAATGCCCTAGGAATAAGACTTCTCCCCCAGGAGTCACTTCTTTCCCTGTGGAACCTTCGCTTCCTAAGCCCCTCCCATCTAAAGAAAGCATAATCTGACTTTGAGTCACAGTTAGTGGACATCCACTCATATTTCTGTTAGAAAAAAAAATTATAACTGACCTTGATAGATAAAGGCATCAATCTCTTGACCTCTACTTTAACTTTGCATCGGGTTTTGTTGGATGTGAGATTGCTTCCTTCTCAATTGCACACGCGTATCTTATCTTATTAAATAGTAAGCGACTAAATAAAGGGGCTGGCTTTCCTCACGAGTACGTTTTGGATAGCTTTTAGTTGACAGGGTTTGATCCCTTACCAAGTTGTTACTAACTAAAAGGCGATACCTTCCCTTCTCCTAGACTTGATCGATCTCATCCCCTCTCTAAGGGACTTGGCTCTTCCCCGGCTGGATAGACAAGACAAAGACTGCTTGCTTCAATGCCGTTAACAGACGAGAATCATAAAAGAAAAAGAGTATTGTGCTTCTTAAAAAAAGAAAGTCACGAAATAGGTAATGGGACATAACAACATCGAGATCTCAGCCCTAGCCTTTCCTGTTTAGGGGATCGAATTAATTGCTGATTTCGAATCTTACGGGTGCCTTGTGGCTAATGCATGGACGATGGAAGTTAGAACTTCCACTTCTAGCTATAGCCTTAACTTCTATTTATTATGGATATGGATACCATTTCTTTTTCAGTTTTTTTTTTTATAATTGAATAAAAGCGAGTAGTGAAGTTTACTGAGCTACCAAGTTAACGCGATGCAGAAGCAATAACCTTAGAAAGGTAACTCTGAGAGTCGCCAGTGTAAGCAATTGAATCAGAATAAGAGTTCTCAAAGCTAGGGTTATCATCCTTCGTTCATAGCTCTCATTTTTGGGTAGTGTTAAGGAGATAATAGAAGGAACTGTCGAAAGTAGTTCAGTTTTACTAGGCTTCCTGAGTACAAATCTCTTTATGGAATGACATTCTTAGTTGGACTATTTTACCTGTTCTTTTGACGAGTGCAGCGGTGATATAACATTTCAAGATTGGCTTAGTTATAAGGAATGAGGGAGTCAGTTTATCATTTTCCCTACAATTAAAAAAACCTAATGGATTCAACTCATGCATTTAAGAAAGTTGACAAGACCTGAAGGAGCTAATTGAATCACAAATGCAGTCGTTAGTGTCTTCAATCAGTCGTAGTAAACATTTGCCCCCCTTTATCAGTCTTAAAAGGACTCTTTTTGGCAGCGTCCTATTTGGAGGACTCACAAAAATCCCTCAGGTAGTGCGGCAGTCTATTCTGCGTACAACAATGTGTTGAACTACTTCAACAAGTCTACGTGTAAGATATCCTACATCAAGGCCAAAATCCCAAAGCTGAGAATTAATGAGAAACTGCCCACTACTCCCATTGGTCGCCTCATCTTAGTCTTAAGGCGAAAATAGAACAAAGAAAGTCTGCAACAGTTTTGAAAAGACAGTCTGTTCTCTTACCTTTTTTTAGGTCGTGTAATAAGGAGGTGTAAGTGATGCATTCTTGGAATGCTCTCCCCAGGATCTTGCTTTAAGAGGTTCCAATGGTGCAAGAAGGTGTGGATGAATAGGAAGAAGATGTAGATGGAGGTGCCACTCTAGGTAGAGATAAGCCTAGTTTGTAGAAGTTTGACACAGGGGAAGGAAGCCTTGATAAAAGCCATAGAAACACTCTCAAAGTTAGAGAGAAGAAGATACTCTCAAAGAGTCGCACAAAGTCTAATTTGTATAAATTGAACTAAGATCCTTACAAGAGTGAGTGAGGGGTTTATTTATAGGGACAGGGGTGGACTTGGACGCCAAGACACAAAAGAGAAAGATCCAAACAAGTCCTTAGAATTTAGAATTTATGTTCCCTCTAGTTTGAATTTGAATTTTGGAAGGAAGTGACATGACACTTCTAAAATTCAAATTCAAATAAGAAGCAACAAGATCAGCCATGTAGGAGAGAGAACATGATGTGGCACCTCTCATGAGGGAACAAGGGGCCCCACATGTCTCCTACATGCTTCATGTGTTGGTTAGATGGGTTTTAGAAGCAATTAGGGGTGTGGAAAGGAGAACCACATGCAGAAATCCTTCTAGACCAAACCCATCTAATTAACACACTCCTCTAAAGAGACTAAACACACCTCTTAGAAAAATAAAACCTATAGGCCAAAATACAAGGCCTAAAATTACGAAAATTACATCCACTCAAAATACTACTAAAACTACACAATTTATTTACATAGTTTTGAGACTATGGCCCTAAATTCTTCATGAAGCTCCTTCCTAGCCATGTCTTCTCTCTAATACTCCTAGCCAAGGTCCCTTGCTTGGGAGGAATGCACCAGTAAGCCTCGAAAGCCTTTAGTATATCGGTAGGGCGAGCAACCCTTAAACAAAAAAAGGTTTGGAAATCTTCTCGTATTTCTTCATTTCATTCTCTATTGGGCCCACCTCAAACAAAATGAGAAAAAAAGGATAGCATTATTGATTTGAAGTCACTATGAAAGGTTCGGTCAACAACATAGCTCTTTATTTCTCCGGTCTTCTTTCAAAGGAAAAGCCTTCGCATTCCTAATCTAGTAGGGGCCGAACGACTTTGTTTGCCCCAACTTGGCTAATTGCATCCTTGCACAACGGCATTCTTTGTACGCCCTTAGTGTTCTCGCTCACTTTTTGCAATGACTGGGGAGGCAGTCGTAGAAGCGAAGCCTATCGCCACGCCAACCATCATTAGATTGGGCCCCTTCTCAAAGATTTAATGGAACGACACACCTAACATTTGTGTAATATAAGAACTTATGGATAGAAACAATCCTTATGGTTTTGATATCTGGTAGGAATAATCAGAATCAAAGTCCAGGTTGGTTGGTGAGTCTTGTGATAGGAGACTTTCTAGCAGGGTTCATAGAGCACTTGTTGGGTTAAATATTTTTTGTTGCTAAATGTTACGGCCTAAATGCTGAACTATTGACCCTACTTGTTTGTATGGGTGTTCACCGCAAAATGTTCCTGGACCGCATGTGATGTGACCATGCCTAGTCAAGGACCTATCACTAGGGTCATGGCTAGAAGGATTGAAGAAGACTTAGCCTTTGCAGACAAAGGAAGACTTCACTTCCTATGGAGAGTGAAGATATTAGGCTAGGCACTTTAGTTAATAAAATGTAATTTTCCTTTATTTTAATTTTGAGGAGCATTAGGAATTTAATTTGGGACATGTATTTAGTTCATTTTTTATTTTAGGAGGTGTCTTAGGAATTTAGAGGGTGGATTTAGCTTTTTGGGTCTTTATGAAGGAAATAAGGGGTAACTTTGATATCTACACCCTTCTTTTCCTACATAAACCCCCTAAGCTAATAAGAAGGAATCTTGGCCCTTGGTTTGATAAACTTAGGCACCAAGTTTGATGATCTAAGGGGGGAATTGTTTCTCAATCCTCCTCCGTTAGATCTCTCTTTTTAATCCTAAACCTTCTTTTTTAGGTTATCTTTTTCAAGAGGTTAGATACCTCTATAAATAGGGGCTCCTCCCCTCACTTGTATTTTTTTACACTTGAATTTAATCCTAGAGACCATATTGGTTGTGAGGTTCTTACCTTTGAGTGTCCCCCCTTCTCCTTTGTGAGAGCTTCTAAGAGTTATCAAGGGACCCCTCCCTTATGGCCTCTCCCTTTTGGCTTATCAAACCTAGTATTTGTGGCACCTCACCCCATTCCTTTCCTCTCCATAAATCCATTTCCCTTCCAAGTGACCTTAGAAAGGATCCTTTGGGCACGTGATCATCAAAGATCACATTAGCATGCATACATACATAAGTAACTTAGTGCAACATGGGAAATTTAATTGAGAGGAATCAACAAAGAAAAGAAAAAGGGTCAAAATCTTAATGTGTATTTTAGAGAGATTGTCCTCAACTCGAGCTGAGGAGTGTCCGTATGAGTTCATTGAGTTGTCTACATACGGTCAAAGACACTCTTTTATATTCTATCAACAGTTTGGATTGCTCCACCTAAGTAGAACGAAAAGAAAGAAGGAATTGGAAATTCAACAACAAAGATGAGTAGAAGCTTCGCTTCCGATAGAGGGATAAAATATATATGAGGCTTTCGTTTGATACAAAAGATTCATCGGGGTGGGTTACTAATTTGATAGATAGATGAATCAATGAATTGAATCGCTGGATTGATCTTATGAATGAAATGGGTTAGCTGCTCATTCCCAATCTCGCTTCATTAATCGGGCACCGAAATCTTTGAACCATCGCCTTACAACCCGAGCAAAAAACCGATTCTGAGGAGGAATCGATGGCCCTTGGATCCAACTTCGATTGAAGAAAGCCTCTAGAATTGAAGCAGATGTGGTTCACCTGATTGCTTACTGATCCCTCACTCGGGTAAAGGGAGAAGCCCTGATCTCACTCCATCAATACAACGTCTGGAGTGACTGCGAGAGATGCTTGACTCGACTAGAAATGACAGGTCAACAACTCCAAATCACAAGCTATTTATTACTATATTATATTACACTGTAACAGTAAGTTAAATGGTGTGCCTTGTTACAAGTTATAGAAAGTACATAAATTTGTGTAGGAACTCTAAAAAGTAAATATACTATGTTATTGTCTGATTAGGCTAGGTCTTTTTTCCTTTTAGGAGTGAGGAAGACATATATAAGGCATAGATCACTAAAGGAACCTTTCCATTATATGTGATAGCACAAGATGCGCCCCCGCCTTCCTTGTTCAAGTAGTTTAAGAGTTAAGGGCGTATCAAAGTTTATAGGGGAGGTTTTCCTTGATATCTATGACTTCTCTGAAGGGGCCACACGATATGAATGACTACTTAAGGAAGAGGCCTAAAGCAAAGGAAAGCTTCTTTCTTCCCAAGACACTAACTACCGTGACCCAAAGTTTGGAATTGATGTGGCTGAGATTTGCCTAAAACAACCTATGGTCTGCAATCCTCTTAGGCCAAGGGATGTTGAGGCTCCGGTATCACAGGTCGTAAAAAGAGAAGTAGTATAAAATATTTGGCATTATACTCTGACTCATATTTATTCCGGGAATTTTTTCCTTATATTCAGATATTTCCAGTGAATATTTATAATGGTCTACCCATGAAACTTTGGGTACCTTGACTATTGATAAATGATGTTCCCTTGGAGCAAAGTCATCTAAGCCAAGATCTTCAGTTCCTTTCACTACCAGTCTCCACTCAACAGCATCAGAATCAGGGAAGGCGGATTCCATAGTTGCCTCACAACCTGCCTATTCGAGAACATCTTCTCGTCGGATATCTTATGATCTGACTAAGATGAGATTTTACCTCGGTATAGCCTAAATGCCTTTTTCATTGCTCAATCCTTTAGTTCAAGCGACATCCACTGTCGAATCCTTTTGCCCCATTACTCTGCTCTGCTACTCATACATGCCAAAGAGACTTCCTTTATCCTCACATGCATTAGGCGCCTAGCTAGCAAATTCTACTGGGGATTTGTCCAAGTCTTCTTCCTAATAAGGATTTTTGCAACCTATTATGTTATGTGAAGACCTCATAGGTGAATACCTGCTTCCTTAAACAAAGGCAGAGGAGGGCTACGTTTTAGTAGTGAATACGGTCCAACAAGGTAGAATACTTTCCCTAGGAGAACTCTAGACTTTTTTTAGTGATTCTCCCCTTCACCATAGTAAGCCAACCAATCCCCCTATCGCCTCCACCATGATTCATGGAACCATTCCTTTGCGTGCCGTAACTTAGAATTCGTGCTATTACTATTGTTTAGGGGCGGATCAGAAGAAAAATAGGGGCATCATCCTCAGCTAAAACAAAAGAAGCCGAGATAAAAATAGAGATGATGGATAAGCTAACGACTGATTAGGAGAATGATACCCACTTCTTATTATTTGCAGCAGCTTGTTTGAATATGGTGTAAAGGTAGCTCCTGAAATAGGATTGGATCCTTTCACTTCAAGGTTATGAGCCAACTATCTTGACTTTATTTGTAACTAATTCTTTTCTTTACATAATCATACCTTTGGAACAAGGCGAAGGCCTAAAAAACGAGTATAAACTCTAATTATTGGCACCGGTCTAGCCGAGGGAACTACTCACAAAGACTTTCATACGAGCCCAAGAAAAGTCTCATTCTTAATAAATGATGGTCTCGTGTAGAAATGGTTAACCACTAGTTCCAAGAGCCATCTACGAGCCAGATAAGGCGAAAGAACTACGAAGGACCAGTCTTGGTCAGACTTTAGTCATTTCGAGAAGGAGCCAACCTGAAGAGGTGGCAAAGGTAGACAAAGCGAGCGAATCAGTATAGAATTTGGGTGGAATCATTGGCTCCCCAAAGAGGTGGGCATTGTCATTGTAAAAAAGGAAGCATTATCCAAGTCGCGGCGAGAGTAGTCTACGACAATTTTAAAAGAAAAGAGTATAGTATTTAGTGAGACCACAATAGTCCAACAAGAACTGGATTTATCCGAAGGTATTATTCTAAAGTGAAAAAGAGCTATAAGAAGCTTTGGACAGAGTGGGACCTGTTTCTTAGGGCAACTAGTGCTTACTCCCCGTTAGATTAAAGATAAGAGGCCAAAGGACACAAACCGACAAGCTAGATCATCAGGGGAGGTAAGAACTACGTTCTACTCTTGTTACTGGGGAAAGCTCCAACTTGAGGCTTTAGGCAATGATAATTATAGTGGGGGCTATTACTTGAATTCACTCACTTCAGAGACAAAAAAAAAGAAGAAAGAAGCGGAGCAGCTTCACCGTCTAGAGGATGGAGCAAAACGCCACTATCTACACTATTTCTTTAGTAGCCAGACCAGTAGAAACTAGATTAGCGATCAAAGGGTAAAACTCATGCTTTGAGTTTGTTGACTTGATTGATCAAGTTTGTCTTGAGTATGTCTATCCTATGTTTTTTCTTTAAGAAAAAAGCATTTCAAATGGCCAAATATGCTTCCTACCTGCGCCTCGATATGCTTACTAATAGGGTATTCTTGTTTCCTTCCATAAGAAATTACATGTTAGTATTCATGTAATGCTCACATAACTACCTCCTTACTCTCTCTTGCCGGCTTAGCCAAGGAGAGTAGATAGTCGAAAAATAAAGGACAAAAAATATCCACTTTTCATTTCTTTCTCAATTCAACATTGCCTGGATTTTTCCTAACCCACCCTAAGGAACAACCTCCCTTTATCTACGGGCTATGGCTCACGAAATGGTTCTCCAAATTTCAAGTGGATGCTCTGGATCTCAAAATGGAAGGTATGTTACTATACGAACTGTAAGAGATTTTTGGCAATGCGGCGCCTATATAATGGATGAAGAGAATTGACTCTCTATCTAAGCAAGATGATGGTAGGTGGGAAGTTTTAGGCTCAAGCTTACTCTGATACAACTACTATGACTTCCATTGCCGCTACTTGCTTTGCTACTTTAGGTAGTGCAACTGTAGGCTCTACTACCTTTACTGCTAGAGGATTTGAAACTAGGCCTTATGCTGCTGGTAGAGGTAGTGGTGGGGAAGCTAGTTCTAGATCTACTTTTGATGAATTGACAAAATCTACTATTCGATTGACTGACTCAACATGTCTTTCTTCATTGACTGTTTTCACCAACAAAATTGCCAGAATAAATCGACTCTACTGAAGCAACTACTTAATCTGGATCTGCTACTAGAAGATATGAAGATAAGCATAGGTACAGGTATGGTCAAAGGCAATCACAGTGGTTGTTTCACTCAGAGCTGGAGTAGATTCACTCATAGCAGATACATTGGTTATTGATATGGATGAGACTGATCTCCCTAATGCACTACACCATCACTACATTATATATAGGTATATCAGCAGCGAGAACACTGGTATAACGTTCCCATCAGGAAAAGACAAAAGGGAGCCTGTAACTTGCATGACCAAAGAAGAAGAGGAGTTGTTGAAAAGGAAGGAGTATGATCATCATCTTATTGAATGGGATTCACTTTATCAGCAGAAATTTAGGAATGCCCTACAATCAGCCTCAAGGCTAGGTTCAAGTCTGGCTACTACCGCATGGCCATGAGAGATGCAATTCTAGATTTTGGATACCTTAGTGAATGAGGGGCGGATACGCTTTTCTCTTATGGATGAAGGCAGAGATCATCACAACCTGGAGCTTTATAAGGGGGTTGTATAACGTTCACACCCTGTCTAAGGCTTGACCGAGCTGTACAAAACAACGAATGCTATGAATGCATTGGGAAAGGAAAGACCCAACTTAAACCGGAAAATTGGATCTACTCCTTACTATAAGATATATTGAACCGGAAGAGGAAAGAAGAAGAAAATGAAATATGAACAACTGCGTTGGTCGTAATAGTAATTGATCGAAATCCTAATCTCATGAATATAATTTGCTCGTTATTGACTCGTATTCCTC
Source organism: Psophocarpus tetragonolobus (assembly GCA_037954015.1). NCBI lineage: Eukaryota > Viridiplantae > Streptophyta > Magnoliopsida > Fabales > Fabaceae > Psophocarpus > Psophocarpus tetragonolobus. The sequence continues at coordinate 29,862,289 of CM075693.1, read as the reverse complement.
AATGTTCCACCTTTTTTATTCATTCCTTATCATTATTCCTTTACTTGGTGTGTTCTATTGTCTTTGTCTGAAACTCGGCTCCATGGATTTCTTTCAGTCTCTACATTTGAAAATAGGGTTCTCTCTTGGTAGTTGATTCCTCTCCTTCGGCAGTGAATTCGGGAAAATACCAATCAATCTATTTGATTTCCCATCAAGCCAGGAAAGGGTCACCCACTAAACGTTCTACTTCCTATATCTATTAGAGTCGAGTTAGCTTATCTTTGCTTTACCGACAGGTGATTCGGAAAGTGATGAGGCCCATCTTACTTACACTTAAAGGAGTGGGTCACTCTCCTTGAAAGGTGTCCCTGTTGCACTCTAAGGATGGCATATGATTAACTAGCGCTGGGGAGAGAGTTAGCCTTGGCTTTGTCCTTTCCTCGCTCAATCTCATATCAGTTAGTCTACCTTCCTGGAGCTACTGCCTTAGCTGAAGTGAATTGAGGGAAAGCTATCATAACGGACTAGTTCTCTTATCCGTTAGGGGGGTTTGGGGTTAGAATATGTATTCAGAAGAGGTTGAATAGCCGGAATGAGAGGTCAATGACCTTCTTTCTATTCAAATTTGAACCTGAAGTAGGATTCGAACCTACCTTTATTTAGATAAAGTGATTGCTCTACCAACTAGCCTTCTAGGTGGGCTTAATACACTTATTTGCTAGATCTATATACAACCTTCTTGTATCATGGGTTTGAATCCCATAAAAGCTACATAACCATGTAGCGTTGGGCTTAACCGAGACCAGACATATGCTTTTACTACCATTGGTTTTGTTCATCGTGATGAAGTGACTGCCTCACACCACTATTAAGAATTGGCACTGCACCCTAACCCTTTGGTCACTTCACTTGGCTTTCATGCCTCACTTGTTGTTATTTATACCTTGGTTTCTAACAGTTCACTTTGTTAGCTATGGTCCCCTACTTTGATGACCTTTTCCTTGCGGCTTGGCTTGCTTGCTCACTAATCATTGGAACTAAGCCCTATCATATAATTTAGAGATAAGATGTCCTTGCTTTATGATATTGTTTTCCCTTTATGATATTGTTTTATGATATTGTTTTCCAAGATATGAGGTTCTTGGGGACAAGTGTTGGATATGTTTTTGACACACGTGCATCGGAAGTAAACTAACCTGCAAAACCTACTTTTAAAAAAGAAAGGGCACAAAAAGGAGTGTATTGTCGTAAACTTGCTCAATGGATTCATCATAGTAGCCTGGTCAATATGGGGTTTTATGAAACAAAGTTTACTTGGGAAAGAAGTGGTGTCAAGGAGAGACTAGATCGAGCTTTCACTTTTTGTAATGCTCGATGGAGACTTTAATATTTAAGGAAGCTAATGTGTTGCATTTACCTCGAACCAAATATGTCCATTCTTCATTGTTAATCAAACTTTTCCCCTCTGCTATAGGCAATCTTCACATGAGACCTTTTTGTTTTAGGTTCCAAGTGGCTTGGATAACTCATGTGAAATAGAACGAGTCAAAGATTACTGGGATACTAGTTTGCCCCTGCGAGTCCTGAATCAGAACATTGTTAGAGACATTGTTTTGGGAACATTTTATCTTGGAAGAATAAGATTTGTAGCATCAACAACATTCTTGCATCAATTTAGCTCTTTATTTATGAAAAATGTCACTATGCTTAACACATAGTCTTTGAAATACCTCTTTAACCCTACATGATGCATCCCTCCCCAAGGGAAGTTTGAAGATTCCTTGATGAAGAGAATGCTCCCAAGATCCTTGCTCATAGAGGTTCCAATGTTGAAGAAATGGAGGTGGAAGACTAGGAGATGGAGGTGAAGATTGGCACCACTTCTCCAATGAAGGAGATAAGCCATGGTGAAGCGAGCCACAAGAGAAGAAACCCTTGATAATAGCATGAAAGACTCTCATAAGAGTGGAGAGAACATGAACACTCTCTAAGAACAAAGAGCTCTTAAATTTAAAGAAACGTTTATTTCATTCAAATAAGTGTTAAAAATTACATGAAGCAGGGAGTTCTCTATTTATAGAGTAAAGGATGAACCATGGGCTTAGGATCCTCAAGTTGAAGGTCCAACATGCTTAAACAAAGGTTAGTTGGCTTAATTTAGTTTTAATTTAGCATGTGCTCAAATAACACTAATTTAATCCAACTAAAGATCCAAACATGGCCCTAAAAATATAGATCTATATTCCCTTTAGTTTGAATTTGAATTTTTGGAGGGAAATGATATGGTACCTCCAAAATTCAAATTAAAACAAGAAGGAATAAGAATCGGGCATGTAGGAGTGAGAAAGCACATGTGGAGTTAAACAAGGGGACAAAATGGCCTACATGTCTCCTACATGTTTCATGTATTGGTTAGAAGGGTTTTAGAAGCAATTAGGGGTGTGGAAATTAATAACCACACATCCAAATGCATTCTAGATAGGCCCAACTAATTAACACACTCCACAAAGAGACTAATTGTCCATCCTAAATAAAAAAGAACCTATAGGCCAAAATACAAGGCCAAAAATCCTAATGACTTAAGGGTGCTTATACAAGCCTAGAAATGGTCAAATTAATACAATTAAATAGTACATGTCCTAAACTAAGCTCCTTGAAGCTTCATCCAAGCCAAGCTCCTTCCTTATTAGTGCTAGCTCAAGCCCATGCTAGGCGTGCATACATCACTTTACCACGGTCTGAGAATGATCGGATCCTGTCAAGCAGATTGATGTTATATTGGTCATATTCATATGCATCTGTTGACCCTTGCCCCATCAACATTCCCTTTTGATTCAGTTAGTCTTCCTAAAGTGTTCACCGGACTTCAAATAGATAGACTGAACATAGGAAATTGGATATCCCTTTTCGGGGATAATGTAATCTACGTATCTTATGAATGTACTGAGGAAGATGAGAGGAGGTCTCCTATTCTATGACTGGCAAAGAGAGTTCAAGCATCACCTGGTTGCAGGGAAGGACTATATAGCATCGGTTAGTTCGCACCTTGCTATTCAAGTAAAGATCTATCATCGGGCAAGCATGAGCGGCCACTCGAGTGAGGGAAGAGGGGCTTGGTAGCTTCATTAACCAAGTGAAGAATTGGAAAGGTCGACCTTAGTTATAGTAGAGGAGTGTTGCACTAAGGCCACAGCGAGGGGACGGACTACTATATAGGAAAGCAAGGACAAAAGTGCCTACTGACCGGTCACTGTTTGGCTATGATCCTTTCTTACTCTGTAAAGGAAAGCTCGAACTCTACTTACCTTTTAAGGGGAGGAATTATGTCTTATCATCTGTTATCCAACAAGTGATTAATAAAGAAGGTTTAAGCTCAGCCTAAGGGGCACGTCAGTCACTATCCTATTAACGAGTTAAACCACTCGACTTACAATAGAGGGCAAGTACATGTAGTCACTTATAGCTGACTATATAAGTGAGTACTCCCACTCTTTATTAACTATACTATAAAGGTTATCATTTCAGAGAAAGAAGTAGTAGTTCTTACTAGACTTACACTATGACGACTAAGAAAGTCACGTTTAACGAGTCATACATAATTAGCCAAATTCTGACGAGAACAGGCGTTATAAAATAAAGCCAATTATCCTCCTTAGAATCAAAGAATTATGGTAATTTACCATATACAGGATAGATCGAGAGCATCATATAGCTATATGAGTAAGTACGTATCTATATTGACTATCTGAAAGCATAAGACTCTTAATCGCTCGTATCACATACCCATGGGCTACTTCACTGGTACAGTAGATAGTTAAGAAAGAGAGCTTAAGGTGCTACCAGCTAATCTCTTCTATGTAAGGTAAAGGTGTTAGCTCCCCTTGCTTCGCTCGACTTACTCTGTTTCTTTAGCAGCTATGGCTAATAGAGAAGAGCTCACTCGTGAAGTCTCATGGCCAGATCCCTCTCCTTTCACGCGAGTAACTTCTATCCTTATGCCTTTACACGAGATGCAGATAGCGAGAAAACAGCTAGATTCTTACTGAGAAAACCACCTTTCTTTCTTCATATGGAAGATGGTTGATTCTCTAATGAGGACAATAAAATGCATTGGAAGACCATATAGAGCCAAATTGAATAAAATAGAAATTATACATTATCGGGCAGAAAAAGAGTCGGGGTTTAGCTCTTTGAAGCGAAGCAGATGTTGAGGAAAGCTTGACTTTACTAAAAAATCCATTAAAAGAGATAGTCGATCACACCCATGGGAAGCAGGCAGAGTGACCACCCTAGTTTGATGATCACTACTATTAAGTTGGATTGAATAAACTACTTAGCCTGGTCTTGACTAGCGTAGTAGCTCTGGTTGCTGAACTATAGATGAAGGCTTGTCATAGATCTTTTTATTGACTACCAAAGATGGCTTTATTGCCATTTCTTCCTTCTCCCCTTTTCACTCACTTCCTCTCATCCAGTGTTCTCTTTCTCATGTTATATAGAGTTTATCGCTCCTATTTTCTTAATCCAATGAATAGGCGAGGGCTTCGCTCGCTTAGAAGCAGGGGCTGGCAGAAGTGACAAAACCCTAGTCACCCTAGGTTTTGCAAAAACATACATAGTCCCCCTAATGTGCTATAGGGTTAACCTCAGATCGAATCCCAAGGAAACATGCAAATATTGTTTCAGGCTAGTTCTAATCTTTTTTCTTTATTAACAACAAGGGGGGTTTAATCGCAAAAAAGAAATGAGCAAACAAGCAAGAAAGAATGAAAGAAAATTTGCAGGAAAGCATAAGCAAATTTGCAGGAAAAGAAAAATTGCAAGAAAGGAAAATTGCAGGAAACTAAAAGTCCATTTTTGAAACAGAAATGAATTGCAAGAACAAAAAATTGCAGAATAAAAAATTATAGAATTGAAACAAGAATCTAAGAATAAAAGCAGAATTGACATCCGAAATTACTCATAAACCTAGCCTAGCATGCATGCAATCAATCAATTACAAGGAAATGCTAATTATTGATCAAGAATTATGCATAACAGAGAGGAGACAAGGGAAGAACACAAACTCAGAGCAAAACTAAAAACTGGAATGGAAACTGCAATTGAAAACCAAGAGAGAAAATTTTCTCTCCACAAAAATTCTCTAAAACTTTACAAAATCTGAAAATCTGAAAAGTGTAGTCTGGTCCTCAACCCCCTGCTGGGTTTTTACTCACATGAATAATGGGCCAAGCAAGGGGCCAATAGGCCTAAAACTAACTTACATAAAAATGTAATGCCTAAAACAAAATGATGTAGATTTCTTCCCGAACTTCCAAAAATAGCTCCAGACTCCAAACTCCATACTATAGATATCCAAATTGAAGCCCCAGAAGTTAGGAATCCAAAGCAAAAAGAATCAACCAAAAATAAGGTATACAAAAAAAGTTATGACCAAAACATTAGACAGTGTCAGGACAGAATTAATGTAAAATTTACTAAAAATGCAACTTATAAGTATCTTTTATCAAAAATATGATTTTATGCATAAAAACCTAAATGCATGCTAAATGAATGAAATAAATCAGAAATAACACCTTAGAAGATATAACAAGAGTATAAATGTGAATATATAAAATGAGTCATCAAGAAGCAACATTAATTCATTCACCTACACATATATATTCTATTGATTGATCGTATACAATCATTGAGCCGATCACTGGTGGCTAAAAACCATTCCTTACTTGTGATGTGAAGCTGCTTTCCAATTCCAATTTTTTCAGTAAGGATATTGAGATTCTCTTAGGAAAAAGGGTAGCCCTTTGTCCGAGGTAGATCAACAATGAACCTCTCAAATCACAAAACTCTACCTATCTTCCAATTGATTGCTTCACTTACTAGCAAAGATGACAATCTTAAATATATTACTATCGAATCAACTCTCAATTGAGGTTACTCTTACCAAGAAAAAAAAAATGATGAATTTATCTTCATTCTAGTGTAATAGTCTCCAAAAAAAGGAACAACTATATTTATTTAAAAATAATAAACACTTATGTTATTTTCTAGATGTTTGATAAATTTTTTTTAAAATGACAAGAACTTGACAAAAAAAAAAGTTTAAAATAATTTGTTTTGAGAATTTATATTGTTAAGAATAGTTTTTCAAAATAAACTAATACCAAAGATGTTTTTATGAGAATAAGAGATTATATATTTTTTAAAAAAAGATTTTTTATAATTACACTCAAATATAAAAAAATATTTTTACAAAAACCAATTATTTTGAAATAACTTATTTTTTAACATAAATAAATAATTTAAAAATAAAAAAATGCCACAACCTTGAAGTGATGTATTGAACTAATGACCTGAACTTGAACGAAGCAACACTGGAAGAAGAAACCACTAACATTTTATTTTTTTCTTGTTTCCATGCTTTGTCTCACGAAGCGGCTTCAGGTTAGGCCCCTAACGACGCCGTTTCTGCTAGGGCAGTTGCGGTCTGCCCGGACGCGGCCGAAGTCGCCGCCGCTGGCGCTGAATAGGGCGGAGGAGCGGTCGGAGTGGTGGGCGGTGGACGGCGAAATGCACGAGATCGGCGATCACGTGCCGCCACGTGAGCGCTTCATGATTCCCCGAGAGAACATCCCTAACAAGCGCCGCAAGCAGCTCAGAGAACAGTTCATGCGCCGAACGCGCCTCGTTCTCAAGGAATCTGTTCGTCCCTTCCCTTTTTTTCTTTTCATTTTCTATTATTTATTTTTCTAATTGTCTTAATTAATTTTTCACTGGTTCTTGATATTTGACTAAATTCTAGTTTTAATCCCTGAAAATTGAAAATAATTTTTCTTGTGCTTGAAATTTCAAGTTTACACTTGTATTTAGAGACTAACTTTGACTAAATCCGGGAATGAAAGAAATTTAATTAAATTTCAGAACTAAAAATATAATTAATTCTTTTGAATTTTATTTTGATAATTTGCATTGTTTGGTTACAACTAGCATTTCACCTGTGCATTTTTGTCCCAAAAATAATCAAAGAGAATCGGGATGTGAAAGGATTGGCAGCGAAAATCAAATCAATGAGAAAATATCACGTGTATGTCTAGAACATATTTTTGTCGGTCTAGAAGATATGTTCATATATGTTTAACCATCTATACACGGTCAGTATAAAATAAAAGAGTTTTACACCTGAAGGTTAATTATGACATTTTTGTTTATATAAATTTTAAAAATATTAATTTGAAAAGTTAATAAATTTATTATATATGATTAACTATCAGCTTAAAACTAATAATATATAAGTATTTTTTTCTTTTTATATTGTAGTAATAGAATTTGTTTGGGTAATTTTCTTAGAATAAATATAAAGAAAAGAAAGTCAAAATAGCTTTTTCTGAATTTTTTACAATGATGTGAGACTTTTTATGAGCTAATTTTTAAGAGTTCTACATTTTTAAAAAAACTATATGAGATAACTTTTATATATTAGCTAAATTTGCTTGAAAATAGTTCGACATCTTTTAAAAAAACTTGGGGAGAATTTTTTTGACTTTTTTTTTTTGTATTTTTTCTTCAAGAGTGTTTCTAGATAAACTTACCCAAACTACCGATAGAGTAAAAGAATTCTAGGTATTTTTTTTTTTTTATGGATTGACTCTCCAAGTAGAAATAGAAATAAGTAAGAAAGGTTTTGCTTGTGAGAATATCACCATTTTTTGTGTCAATCTTTATATGATTTTTAGTCCTTACACTCAAGGTTTTGAATTGCAATTGTGGTCTCAGTTGCTGTTTTGTCACAATCCTAGGTATTGTGGAAAATTACAGACAAATGCAGTTGAGGCAATTGTGATTGCAGAGATCCAAAATCCAAGATGTTACAGTTAAAGTTGTAGTTGCTGGCCATTTTTTAAAAAAACCCAGACACTTAATAAAATGATGTAATTTAGGGTGTGTTTGATTTCTATCTTCAAGAACTATTTAAACCCAAGACATTATTCTTTGCCATTTATTTTGTGTTCTTTCCAGATTTTTGGAATAAATACTTACATGGTTATTATCTTGCTCAGTGTGAATGAGAAATGTGATGGATATTATATTGTTGTGCATTATTGACTTGCTAGTTGGAGAAGTGATGTCGTCAGTTTTTATATTTTTAATCTATAAAAAATGTGAAATTCGAGATCATATATGAATTTGTGTTCTTCATTTTAGATTTTCTGAATAGATATTTACATGGTTATCTTGCTCAACGTGACTGAAAATGTGATGGATATTATAATGTCTATGACTCTATGCATTAGTAATTTGCTAGTTGGAGAAGTGATGTAAGTTTTTTTTTTAATTATAAAAAATGAGAAATTCAAAATCATTATTGTTACCTAAAATGCTTATGTTGTACTGAAAGGAGCATGATCCTTGGTGCAAAAAGTATATGGAGCTGTATAATGAACTTAGAGAAAACTGGGAGAGGCTTTATTGGGATGAGGGTTACTCTAAAAAGCTTGCTCAGGATCATGCAAACTATGAGTCAGCTGAAGATGATGATGGAGATTTCTCTCCATACAGGTTTACCTCCATTGATTCTATTTTTGTGTGTGCGCACGCTAAGGTTTATGACTGCTTTTGTCTTGAAAAAGTGATATTTTTTTTAGTGTCACATGCATGAATCTGGCACTATATAATATATGGCTAAGACCTTTAGATTGAAATTTTGATTTAACAACGTTACACTATTTTCCTTGGTCAATATCTGATTAATCGTTCAAACTTCAAAGTTCATCTGTCATTAAATGATGGGGCTTATAGGAATGGTGTCTAATTTGGTGTTTTCTGCTATGGCATGTCAGGAGTAGAAGGCCTCAGTCTCAGATGGAGCATAGCAAGGTACAATTGAATTATTTAAATATAGACATAGTATAGAATTATTAGTGTAGCTGTTTTTTTGTTGTTTTTGTATGTCATGAAATTTATATCTTTGATTCAGAGGATATTTTTTCATTAGTGAGCTATGCACAATAAATTGCCATCAGAAATAAATTGCATCCTTCCATTTTTGTATTGTATAATTTTTTTTTCCCACATAAAAATTTTGTTGTTAATTATGCTTTGACTATTGGAATTTCAACGTGAAATACCCTACATGAGAGTTGATGGATCTTATTTTACACCATCTAGAATGGGAAAGGAATGATATTCGAGATAAATATTTTTTCAGTTTGGTAAACGTATCCAGTTTGTAAGGATTGAAAGTCTGCCCACCTTTTGTATCAACTGAGAATAAATGCCTCCCAAATGATCTTGAGGCTTGGTCATCATCTTTTGCATCATTTGATTGTCATATTGTTACTAGTTGACTCCAACTCCGGCACCCCTTTTATATCTATTTGTTTGTGATAGTTGTAATAATTAAGATCTGTGTTACCATCTCTGTTGATTGGTTTGTAATGCAGGACCAGAGTTTTGGGAGAAACAGGCTATCTGATAACTGGGAGAAAGTTAACCTTCTTAGGGATAAATTTGAGTATGACAGAGAGAGAAGAATGAGAGAGAAAGGTTAGTTTCTAACTGATTACCTCGCTCATACATCATCTTGAATTCAAGTAATTCCAGTATACAACTTTTCTGGATGAACTATTTTTGTGAAATTCTTGAAAATGGACAAGCATTATATTATAGCACTGTTACTTTTTCACCTCATCATAGTGCAGACTGCAGAGACATTTTTTTTCCCTGATTTTTGAATGTTGAGAATGTAGAGAGACTAGCTAGCATGTGAGCTGAGTATACTCTGCATTTGTGTAATTGACCTGAGTGAACCACAAATGAAAGTTAGAGCCAACCTAAATATTGATTCTAACAGAAACAGAAGTGACTCTTAAACAGCTTGGCTCTTGGTCCTATTTACCAGCCATCCAGTAGATTTTCAATAGCTTTTTTGGAGACCAAATTTAGTTTGCTATGAATCTCTTTTTCTGGAAAAATCTTGTCATTTTCTTCAAATTATGTACTGGAGGAGCAATTTAAGTCAACTGCACAATATCGAATAGAGATTTTTGTTATGTTTGTACATAATAGTTATGTCAGTATGTTTACAACCTCTATCGACCCTTTAAATGATGCAGATCCTCAGTCTGCAAAATTTTAAATCTGGCAATTGGTATCAACTATCAAGGAAAATATTCTTACGAAGCACTTATTTTAATATTGCCTAAAATGACCATTGATTCATGAAATTCTCAAGCAAACTATCTTCTATGTTAGTTAACAATTTTGTTTTCTTGGGTTCTATTTTACAAGTATTTTCTCCTATATATAAAAGTTTCGGTTTTCATTTATCACTATTTGCTTCATTGCAGCATTTGCACCCATGCATGGAGGACCTGTGCCTGACTCTCATGATTCAGACCGTTGGAACCAACCGCTAAATACTGATAGATATTTCAGCCAAACAGAAAGACATTGAGAGGAAAACAATCTTAATCTGCCGATGCTGATAGCCTGATAATATGACTAGTTTCAGTTAATTATGGCATATTGTTGAGGAAGTGTTTACAGCTAGAGAAATGGATTTTTTTTATTGACTTAATTAAATTTCTAGTTCTGAAATTCAACTAAATTTTACTTTTGATACTGAAAATGGAAAATAAATTTTTTCGTCCTTGAATTTAGTACCTGAAAACAATGTAAACTTGAAATTTTAAGGATGAAAAAATATTTTCATTTTTTAGGAATCAAAAATAGAATTTAGTAAAATTTCAGGACTAAAAACATAATTAAGTCTTTTATCTTAAAGCTCCTTTGGCAAGGTAGGAGTTGTGTTCTGAACAGAAATGTGATAATATATTAATACACAGACACTGAGCTTTGTCCTGCCATTACCCCCCAAAGTTTTGACTGGTGACTTGTGAGAAGGATATAGAAAATTGAAAGTAACATCAAACTGTTGAACTATGTATCTGATAAACTCATTTAATCTTGTAGATATTTATTTTTTCTTGGCTTAATTGATGGAATATACTTACATACATGCTTTAATATGGCAACCCTCTTGCAAGTGGTGGTTATTTACATTTTATTGTTTAGATTATCACAGCACCATAAAATTAAAAATTATTGATTATGCATAATGTACTTTTTTCTTATAATTTTTATTATCCTGATGATTTTTATTCTTGTGTCTAACAAGTGATAATGAAATCGAGTGTTGGCGCTCCCTCCTTGTAGTTATAATATATGTAGATAAATTATTTATTTAGTTCTTCATAATAAATAGAAAAATTATGCTAGAATATTACATCATTTTAATCTAGGAATAATTATTTTAACAATTGAATAAATTTATAACAATATAAATACATATTTTGATGATGTTATATATAGTTTTATGTTTCTTTATTAATTTTATGAGGGATTTTTTTGGACCGTAATTTTTTTAAGTTGAAGATTAAACTAAAAGGGAAACCTACAAGGTAGATTAACACAAGGAGATTGGATGTATTGGTAAAAATAGTTTATAAGTTTGTTGAAATTTATAAAATAGTAGAAACTTATAAGTAAGATTATAACCTAAACTTATTAGCTAATTCAGAAGTGTGCTAAAAAGTGTGTTGTTAGCATTTTTTTTAGTTTAATTGAAAATATTTTATAACATTAACTGATAAATATATAATGAATAAAAGGATAGAATTAATTATTTAATCAAGATAAAAAAGATCAAATAAATTAATTAGGATAAAAATAAAAAATAAAAACCAATTATAACTTTAAAGTTACTCATTTCATGGATCAGTTAAAAGCTACCATAAAAGCAGTTTTAGAAGAAGAAAATACAAAAAAAAGAGTCAAAATTCTCCATAAATTTTTTAAAAGCTAAAACTCATAACTTTTTTTAAAAAATGTGAAATTTTTTAAAAATTACCTTTAAAAAGTCCCACATTAAAGCTTATAGAGAATTTTTTACTTTTTTCTTGGTATCTTTTTTTCTTAGAATTGGTTTTGGAGAAACTTACCCATATAAAATTCTAAAATAAATGCTCCTATCAAATAAAACTTATTTGATCAAACTAGCCTATAAGCTAGTTATAGAAGCTTATAAACTTTTCAAGTGTCTTACCAATAACACACTAGGTCCAAATATCATGTTAACTACAACGTAAACTATCAAGCAAAATTAGTATATACAATAAGAATATATCTTTTACTTGACAGCCAAAGACTACTCCCTTTTTAGTTGGAGATGCTAAAATTAATTTTGAATATCAATCAGCATAGGTGCATAACCATGATAAATGCCTCAAATGACAGTTTAAGTGCTTCAGGTTGAAACCAAAGAGCCCAAAGCAAAATCCAGAAAATTCTGATGCTTTCGATTACAATAAATTTACATTACCCTTTGCAAATGTTCTATAGATTAATACTACCTGTTATGTTATCCCTATAGCTATGAACATTTTATCTAGTCTTTTGGCAGCATATGAGGCTAAAAGAATGAAGATAGAAAGTAATCATGCTTCACCATAAAAAACAAAAATCAAAGGGAGAGAGAGGATTAGGTAAATGCTATCTCCTGAAGCACTTGAAGTGTCTTTCTATGAACCTGAAAGCAAGAGCATATATACTTTAGAAGACAGTTTAATTTAACAGCAAAGTAATACTAAGCATACATTAGCATCATATCACTACCATCATTGCTTCAAGTAACATAAGTTCTCCATAGGATTGATGTTTGAGTGTTTAAGTATTCTTAAGGCAGTCTATCCAACTTTAATAAATTGGGAAAAAAATTATTCAGTGTACACTCGAATATGCAACTTAAGGCATAGTTGAGTTGACATGTTTTCTACAATACAAGTATCGCCTTGTTTTGACTTCGTTTCATATTTTCAAATTTTGTAGCGGAAAAGATGACAAATAGCTTCTTTTCTACCTTTATCAAATTCTTCTATGCAAATATTTGAAAAGAGGAAACATAATAAAACTAAGGTGGCACTTGTAATTATTGTTAAGAATAGAAAACATTTTTTCAAATAGGTCATTAGTTTTGTTTTTGTATTAGTCAAACCTGCATTCCCCTTTAGGTATATGCAGCCTCATGCAATAGAGTTTATAAAGCAGAAAGAAATACCATTAAAAAAATATATATATACCCTCCACTAACTAGTTTCTTTTTACATATACAAATAACAGATAAAGACCCCGAGTGCTCTAACTGATTTCAATAATGCCCCAAATTGTCTTCCTCAGTTTAAACAAAATTAACTAAATGACAGCTAGTGAAATTCCAAAACAAAAATGCAGAGATAAGACGGAAATTCTGAAGAAGCATAACCATATAATTTGAAATAGATATTTATGAAGATAAAGGGATGACACTGATCTTTCAAATGGGCTATAGTACCAGAAATTATCATTTGTTATGAATGAAACCACTACTTGTTCATGGTCCGAGCCAATTTCAACATGACTGTAGTCGTCTAGTCTGAGTTTTTAAATTTGCACGTAAGAGTTAATAAAACTTGGCTGTGTCAGGAGGAAATTCGCTGAGACCATGGACATGTGGCCGTCATGAATCATAAAGAATTTCTCTTATAGTACATACAACAATTTATGAATTTGTAGAAAGAGAATATACCCATTCAAGATGTTGTGCAGTAATGCCAGAATCAGTTCCAGCATATAAACCAGACAAGACCTGGTAAGACGAGAATAGAAAAACATTAAATTGAAACGCATACACAGAAAAAGAAAATTCAGAACTAATGAAACAATCATAATAGTGTTCAGCAAACCATTCAACAGAAGATATGTACAGCAGCATTACCTTGGAGACGGTCTCAAGAAACATGCCAGGGCGTACTGGAAGTGTCTTTCCCGTTACAAGTGGCTGCATATTGTTACAGATAATTTAAATATGCTTTCTAATTTACTATAGACCTGTTTGGATAAACTTTTTCAAAATCATTTTTAACTTTTAAGAGAAGAAAATAAGAATAAAAAAAAGAAATGAACTTCTTGATGAGCTAAAATTAGCTAATGTAGAAGTTCTCTCATGTACCTTCTCTAAAAGATGAGACAACTTCTACAGATTAGTTTATGACTTTATGCATAAATTAGTTTTAACTTATAGAAAAACTCATTTCAATTTATCTTCTTGTTTTCTTCTCCTGGAAGTGCTTTAGGACAAGTTTATACAAACAGAACCTATAACTTGCATGCATCCATAACACATTTTTAAACAACAAAAGCAAGCAATTCAACCCACTCTTCCTAGAAATTCAGCTGGCTCCCCATCTGGAGTGTCGTCCTCATCATTGCCAGATTTGTCTGCGCCTTCTTCTTTTCCTTGCATTACATTTCTTATCATATCAAGCACTTTTTCCCCAGGTTTTAGAGCCACCAATTTGGACAAAAAGTCTACCTGCACTCTCAACGGTTTTAAAGATGCCGAGATAGTATTTTGGACAAGGAAATTGAAAGGCAATATCTATGTAGTTATGATTTCCAAGCCCTCAACAAAAAGTAAAAATAGATGAAATTGAAGTACTATTAGGTAACATTTCGCTAGAAGTGAGAACCATGTTAAGATCAAAATATGGAAACTACGGGTCAACATACCTCAGGCTGAGGAAGAGTATAGAATCCACGGTGATTTCTTTCATCCATAATTCCCCCTCCCATCATATCACGAGCTTCTTCTCTAATCAAAACAAGTCTTGCAAGTAGTTTTCGATCTGGGATAACAGGACGAGTTTCCATTGCCTGCAAAGATATGGCCCAGAACAAAAATTAACCACACAATATCAATAAGTATTAAAGAAACAGCTCTTGAAAGATATGGAAATAATTTAATAAATAACATAGATGGATGAAATAAAAAAAATACAAGTGTATATATAGCCTCTGAAACTAAAAATCTTCTAGAACTTGGACAATTTCAAATGTCAACTACTCTCTATATATGCAAAGAAATCTGCATTTTTTATCAAAGATCAAGTTATAAGATACATGACACAATGATATGATATCAGAAAATAACTAATAAATCAGTAATTCAACTCGAACAATTTGCAGGTGCAAAAAGGAAATAGTGAAATACACACCATTAAGATGGTATAGAGCATCTTCTGAATCATGACGTGCAAAAGAGGAGAATGCAATTTAACTAGTCACAAGGGATTTAAGTGCACTTTGCTCTCATCATTCAATAAAGATAATCAAATACGCACCAAATACAAGTACTAGTCGTTTCAAAGACAGCAAGAAAGACCTGGAAATTTATATAATGCTTGATGTTTTTATAAATACCTCCAACAAATCATCAGCTTGGTTAGCTATGTCATTTAGATTTGCTCCTGGGATATGAATCTTCAAGTCATTCTCACCTTTAAATGCACCACCCCCAGCTGCAACTCGCCGCAATAATTCATGTCGGCTTTCCTTTTTCGGAGTTCTACATAGAAGACCAATTACTTGAACCTAAAAGATGAAGGGGAAAAATCCATATTGATGTACAACACAAAATTAGGAGCTGCTCTTCAGTTAGAAAAATGATCTAGTGGCTCAAAGAAGTTCCTTACATGGGGTGGACATTTTCTTGTTAGATGTGATAA
Organism: Psophocarpus tetragonolobus; assembly: GCA_037954015.1. Classification (NCBI taxonomy): domain Eukaryota; kingdom Viridiplantae; phylum Streptophyta; class Magnoliopsida; order Fabales; family Fabaceae; genus Psophocarpus; species Psophocarpus tetragonolobus. Next base: position 29,846,708 of record CM075693.1, on the reverse strand, counting down.
TACTGTCTCTTTGATAACTTCCAACAGTGACTTTCGCTGAATGCAATAATTGGAAATACATGAGCAGTAAATTCCAATCACAACTTCATCACAGTTTCATTTCTCACCAGCATAGAAAATTATGGCATACCAATCATCAATTAAAGGATACTACTTACGAAACAAGTAAAAATTTAAGTGCAGAGAGTGGTTGAAGAACAAAAGGTAGTCTGTTGATATATTCTAATAGGAAGGACAAAGATATTTGTGTGCTTATAATGAGTTCAAGACTCAAGTTAAAAAAAGAATTTGATTAGAATGTGCTAACAGACACAGCATAAAGGTTTTTACATTATTATCCAATCATAGATTACTACCATGTATGATAAAATTGTTAACTTTCATAATAATTATTATAAAAGTTATACCTAGGGATGAATTTTAATTGGTTGAGTATAAAAATCATTCAGTGATCAAAGTTAATTTCTTTAAAAAAAACATGAAAACGTTAATCTGTTTCCAATAAAAGATCCAAAAGAAAATTTGTCATAAAATATAATTGCAAACAAAATCTTTCGCAATAGTACAGGCATGTAGATTCCTAACTTTGGCTTGACAGGTTATAATCTCATGTTTGAAATCATACCTTATCATCTTGGTCCTTCTCGGCAAGCTGGATCATGTAGTCAAGGGCCATCATGAAATCAGACTCCATCTCATCAACTCTCTTCCCAATAACTCCTTGTGCAGCCAACTCCACTGCCACTTTCTCAGATTCCTCATCCATATTCATATCTTCCAACTGGATACAAATTTATACACATAATAAGCTTGTTACTACATCATATCAGTATGAATCATGCAAAGGAACAAGAACAGTAAATATCTTCAAAAAGAAGAAAAACTGAACAGTGCACATAGTTGTTTAAGAACTGACACACACACATAAGAAGTTATCTTCAACAAATAAATGTGAATGACTAGCATCCATAGCTTCCTTCTTTCCTCCACCATGAAAAAAGCATAACCACTAGAAACATATATTAGAAGGCCACTACAAAAGTAAAGTAACTTGTAAACCACTCCAGAGAGCCATATGAGAGAAAAAGAAATAAAAACATATGGAACAGATGAGGAGAAATCTGTTAAAAGTATCTTCAAATCATAAAAGTATATCAACACTACAACAATGAAAAATGAGCCATAGACTAGATTTTCATTCCTTGTTAGATACACAATGCATTCTAGTGACTCAACGCATAAAATCAGCAGAAAGATGTCATAATTAAAGAAGAAATAAAAACTAAATTTGATTAAAAATACTAAATTTTAGTTAAAATGAGATAGATTCGCAATTTATCCCGTAAGAAAAAGCAGATCCTCATTCCAGTCACTAGATTACTGCTCCGTTTTATACTTCCTTACCTTGTTACATACAAAACATTCCAGTATCCTATATCAATTACATTGATAAAAAACAATCTTACCGGCTGCTATGTTGGTATTGATGGCTGAGAACAGAGGAGAATATAGTGGAATGCAATAGAACAGAATGAAATGAAATAAAGTGGATTAAAAATATCATTCAATTGTTTAGAAAAGAAAAAGAAGATGAATAAATCATTGATATACACTCCAAAAAGTTATAATAATAATTTTAAAATTTGCAAACTTTATATTTCATCACATGCACCCCATCGTTTTGCATCCATTTTCATCGCCATTTAAACTAAGAAGCATGGACATGGACACACTAACACGGATAATGGCTAAAATATAAAACACAGTAACACGATTTATATAAAAATAAATAATGAGATAGTGATGAAATAAAATATAAGTAACATAATAAATTAACTAATAGTGATGGAATAATCACCTATTAAACCAATTTTTTTATGAATATAAGATTAAAAAATAAGTCCAACATTATTTTTTTAATAATATTAGTATTTGTTCATCTATATTGAGGTGTTAGTTAAAGTACATAGATTGTATATAAATGTGAATTTTTATTTTTAAGTTTGTAAGTAAAAAATAATAATTTTTTAATTAACACATAATTAGAAGTGTCCCATATGTGTAGGGGAATGTTAGTGTCCGACACAAGCACATTTCAAATCAAGTTTAACACCTTTAAAAAGAGTAGGAGTTAATTACAAGTTTTTATGCATAGTAAGTTTGTTGACATTAATAATTTTTAAAAATCAGTGAAAAACTCTTCTACATAGCCCTTCATGTAGAAATGTTTTTCACTTTCAAATAATAGAGGTACGGGTGCTTACTTCAAAGTATAGAGGTGTTTGTGGTTCTTAGCATTTAAATAATCCAGACAATAAAATAATCATTTCATCTACTCCATTACACCCTCGACCACCAATATCCATATGCAACAAATATGATTCCAAAGAATAAGCAAACAAGAGAAATGTCAGGAAAATTCTATCAGAAACTCGGAGACTTTTCTTGCAATTGGTTACAATTCATAAAAAATCATTAATTTTTTTCATGGGATTCACTTATCATTAAATAACTCACAAGGACAATCATCTCCTCCAAAACAGATATGACTTGGTCCCCTCCTTGCAGAAGCGCTTCTCGTTGAGAAGAAGTGTCCGAATGCTGCGACTTTTTGCTTCCCCTCATTCCATTCTGCTCCAATTCCGGGTACCCTCCACCCACTTCGTAGCTACCGTTTCCATTCATCGATGCCCAAACGCGATTCTTGCTGTTAATTCGCTTCAACCGCAGCACAGTTTCGCGGTGACGATTCCAGTTAAACATGGGAAAGAAAGAACCGAGGAAGAAACCAGGCTGAGTGTGTAAGCAAGCAAATGAAGCTACAAACATCTTGTTTGGACAAAAGCAGGGGAAGAACAGAGAGAAGAAAAGAAAACAGAGATTACAAAAGTTTAGTGCTTCTTTTACAGAAACACATTGGTTTTGGGTTTATGGAGGCAGGGGATAGGAGTTTAATCTAATGTTCATTAAGAGAACTAGTTTGGGTATTTTAGTATGCGTTTACACTACGTGTTGTTGAAACAGTTTTTTAAGTATTTAAAACTAAAAAATTTGTTTTTTAGTAGTGACTTTTTAAAGAAACAGTAAATAACTGAAGGTAGTATATTTTTTTTCAGTTTTTTATTTTTATTTTAAATTTAATTTTTTTTTATTTCAAAAATTTAAAATTCAACCAGAAAATGTTATTTTTTATTTATTATTTTTTATTAATAAAATTTTGATAAATAAAAACAAATTTTTCTATTTTTATATCTTGAAAACAGTTTTTAAATAACACTTCAAAAAGTTTTTTTTTATTTTTCACTTTTAAAAACTATTTTAAAAACTTAAAATACTAATATAAACAACTTTAAGTCTTAAAATTTTTTTAAACACTTAGCCCAGCTGGTCGGGGTTCGATTCCCATATATGACGTCACATGAAAAAAATAGAATCTTACATTTATAACACTGGATTAATATTGTATTATAGTGGTATTGATTTGACTATTACATTTCATTACTAGATTTTTTTTTTAAAAAAAAATTATTATCTTGTTATTTAATTTTCTCATTACATTTTATTACTAGTTATTTTTTACAAATTTATTATCTTCTTATTTATTTTCTCAATAAAAATTAAGTCTTTTTAAAATGTTCAACAACTTATATTTATATTTCAATTTTCACCGTTGAATTATATTCGTGTTTTACTGTTAAGCTCTTGAAATTTAACAACTTTTACGATTCTATTTTCAATTTTTCTTAATTTAAACATGGAATTTGATAGAGACTTAAAAGAAACATAAAATTCAAGAAAATTTAATATTAACACGGTAAAATTGGATGTTTAGGAAAGTTTAGTCCAATTTATAATTAAGCTAAAGTTATTCTTATCCATTTTTACTTTTAAAACACTATTTGATCCTCAAAGTTAATGCACTTTGATTTTTAAATACATTTCTAGACAAATTAATTTCTCAATGATTATATGTTAGTATCGTTAAATAAGTTGATACTTGAAACATTTTAAATTGTACTTCTAAAGTGTTTTAAAGTTTTATATAAATCACTTCAAAGACTAATTTGTTCAAAATATAATCATTACACTTCTAAAGTGTCTAAATATTTTTTTTTTTAAGAATTCATATGGCAAGACTTATATATTTTAAGATATTTGGATAAGATATCTGACTTAATGAAAATAATTATATATTTACATCCATCTTAAAAGACTCTTAAAACATTTTCATTATGATGATAATTTAAATTTATAATATAAGAGTGTATTAATTTTTAGCAATAAACTATGAAAATCATTAAATATCTTACAAATACTAACACTTGCTTCTAAAGTAAGAAATGAAAACAACCCTATTTAAAAATGTTTAAGATATTTAAATATATAATTTTTAATACGCAATTTTTTAGTGATATATATCCAATATATATTATATTCTCAATTTTAGAAATGTCGATGTAAAGCATAAAGTAATTTTTCTTAAAATAAGATCTTATTTTAGAGTTTTCTTAATAAGTATTGAGAGAATCCGATTAGTCAGTTTAAAGTAATTTTTCATATGAATAAAAACAAGTAATTTTTCATTGTTTGAGTTGTGTATACGTCGTCATATACACCGTATCTTTTGTAAATGAGAGATCGACTTAATAATAGTTATCATTGTTTCTTTTCATTTTGAATAGAAACTGCGAGAGGGTGAGATTATAACTTTGATGCATTCATAGTCAAAATAAAGGCAGAACATTTTACTTTATATCCTGCAACTGCAATCATGAAATTAATTTTATATCAAAATTCATATTTTTACTTTCATATTATTAGAAAAGAATCTAAAAATGATTTTGAGTGGATGATTAATTTTGTTCCTATCTTACTTTTATATTTCGATAAAAAAAATGAATTTAACTAGTATATACGGTCAACGTTCACCACAAAAATAATTTTATTGACTTTACTTATTAATATTTTAAAAATCACATAATTTATTGAATATTAGTATAAAAATTTTATAATATATACCAATTAAACTCTAAAAAAATTTATAGTACATTTTGTTCCTATCTTTGATATTAAAAATATCAAAACATAAATTTCATCTTTTCAAAATTTTATTTAACTAAAATCAATTTTGTTGATGTAGTGATGACCCCACACATCTCAATAATGTCACCTCAGCCTGACTTCGGATAATCTGAATGGAGTAATCTCAGTCCATGAGACTTGCAGCCAAAGGTTTAGTGACCTTTTTAAATAATTACAAAACCAAGCTCCCCTAGGTAGTTTATGTTGCTGCTAATTGAGTGCTAATATGAGATTAGCCACACTTAGACCTGGATTAACAGATACATGAACCCCAAACCCAATATGAAACCTGCAAACCTTACTTAGATCTTCGTACATGATAAACTCAAGAGAAGTACTAGGCCCCAATAAAAAAATACTTTGTATTTAGTTCTTATATAGGGACAGTTGATATTGAACCAAACGCACACTTACCAATAAAATAAATGGGAAAGCAATTTGTTTGAAATGGCCAATAAAATAAATGGGAAAGCAATTTGTTGGAAATGGACTCTCAGTGTACTAGAACACTTTTGTAGTATGGGGTCAAGTTATGAAAGCTTATTGTTGACATAGAACAAGAATTGTGTGAATGTTATTAACTATTTGCTCAGGAGGGAAAATCACTCAGTCAAAGTTTCATGGAAGCTACAAGTCTACAACCACAAAGGTTACGAAAGCTAGATATTTTCCATAGTCTTCTTCCCTGGCAGCAAATAAGGTTTTCAGACAAGTTATACTTGAACAGTTGAACCAACATTATGTCAAGAAAATATCAAAATTATTTTTTTATAACAAAAAATATCAAAATTTAATCTAAAAATACAGATAAAAAACAATTTTAAAGTAATGTAAAGTTAGAATTCAATACATTCTCATACTTTTCACTCTATTTTAATTCAAAATATTCATTTCAATTACTATTCCAGAGTAGAACCTTTGTGTTAATGGTCATTATTACAAGATAATAACAGTTAAATAGTTTTAAACACACTCAACAAGGGCCTAAGGAGCAAAATTGATATTATAAAACTTTGCGCCTCAACAAAATCCGAAAAAATAACCTAACAAAAATAGGAGCAATTGAAAATCTGAAAAAAAAAAAACTACATATATGTATATGTATGGAGGATTGAAACAGATATGAATCAATCTTCATCATCAATAACCTTAGTGCTCAAGCCTTTGAGTTCATCCTTAGGAATCTCAACTACCGTGACGAGAGAGTACAACTCTTCTTTGGCATCTTCATCATCATTCCTCTTGCGGGCAATCCTAACCCTAATCCTCCTCGGAACACTCCTGATTCCTTGACTCCACACATACTTGTTCAGCTTCACATCCACCCTCACATCGTTTGTTCCCATTGCCTTCTGCGCAAACTTCCTTATCTCCTTCACAGCCTTCGGTGCTTTCTTCTTAAATGTACTGTTTAGAATGTAGGAATCAATGGAAAAGAGAACTGCAGGACTTCCATTCTATAACATTCAAAATCTCAAATCTACGATTTAGGAATTAGGTTAAGCTATTTTACCAATGGAAAAGAGAACTGCAGGACTTCCATTCTATAACATTCAAAATCTCAAATCTAAGATTTAGGATTTAGGTTAAGCGATTTTATCAATGGAAAAGAGAACTGCAGGACTTCGATTCTAAACATTCAAAATCTCAAATCTACGAATTAGGAATTACGTTAAGCAATTTTATCAATGGAAAAGAGAACTCCACGATTTTGATTCTATAACAATCAGAACCTCAAATCTACGATTTAGGAATTAGGTTAAGCTATTTTATCAATGGAAAAGAGAACTGCAGGACTTCGATTCTATAACATTCAAAATCTCATATCTACGATTTAGGTATTAGGTTAAGCTATTTTATCAATGGAAAAGAGGACTGCAGGACTTCGATTCTATAACATTCAAAATCTCATATCTACGATTTAGGAATTAGGTTAAGCTATTTTATCAATGGAAAAGAGGACTGCGCGATTTAATTCTCTAACATTCAAAATTTCAGATCTACGATAGGAATTAACAGAAAGAAGGTGAGAGATTACCAGCCATGGAGGCGCTTGTGGAGGTTAATGGTGTACTCTCGAGTAACAACCTCTTCCTTTCTATTCTTCGTCTTTTCCACCATTGTTAACCACCGATTACTCTCTTACCTGCACAAAACACACAACACAATCAAGTTAGAATGCATTATACAATTCAATTCAACCATTTTCTATGAAAATCAGAGAGAAAAACATACCTTAGGAGTTGAGAACAGTTTTGACAGGTTTCAACGCTCAATTCAAATATGACATAACGTAACCCTAACATTAATGGGCCTGCACTAATACAAATAGGGGCCCAATATATAAAAAAAAAAGAAGATGTATGTTAAGGTGTATGTTCCACCATCTCTAGTCAAGTTTTATGTATAATATAATAATTTAAGTTATTCATGATAAATACCTTTTGTAATAAAAAATTAATTTTTTATTTTCAATATTTTTATTCAAAAAAATTATTTTTTATTTTTCATGATTTTATTCGATGGTTTAAAAAATTTTGTAATTTTATCTTAACTCTTAATCTTTTCTATATTTTTATTTTAAGGTAAAGTATATTTTATATTGTTATAAAATATGTAAAATATTAATTTTATCATTTAAAATTTTTTGTGTTAATTTGATCTAAAAAATTTTAGTTAAACAAGGTGATGTCATCTAAGTCATTAATCAAATGATTTGTCATGTATATTTCTTTTCATTTTTTTTTAAATTAAAAAATCAAAATTATTTTTAAATTTTTTTAAAAAATATTAATCAAATAAATTTTTTAATTTAAAATAATAAAAAATAGTTTTATAAAACTTATATAAAACAAACACAAGTTCAAGTCTTTGGAATGACATCCCTCCCATCATTGTTAAATATAGATTTTATAAAGTGTCTTACACCAACCTAAAAGAAGATTTCTTATTGTGTGGGCATATTTGTGATGTTTTTGCTGGACAAGTGGATGTTTTTAGGTCTTTAAAAAATAATTCAATGAAGATAAAACTTTGAATCTTAGTATGGATTTTTGTTATCATCATATAATTTGATATTTAAATCTAAGAAGTGGTGTTTGAGATTTATAAAATAGGATGTTGAAGAGTTTTCAGTGAAGAATTATGAGTATATTTTATTGCTTATAAGTTTTACAAAATTTATTATAATGAAATTAAATTTTAAAATAATATAACAAAATAAGTATGTAAATATTTAACAAGTGTTTTAAAGTTTTATATAAAGTGTTTGTTCCCTAAAACACCACATTTTCTAATAATAAGTAAATTCCTTCCATTTCCAATAATACCTTTCTTTATATATATATATTTATTAAGGAGTAGTGACATGTGTATTTTCAAAACCTTTTTTATTAATAGATATAGATATAAATTATTTGAAAAATAAAAATAAATATAATGTTATTTCAAAAATAAAAATATAATATTACAGAAAATATTTAATTTAATACATAATAATAATAATAATAATAATAGAGAAATTTGGCTAGTAGAATGAAATTTTTTACTCATAACTTATAAGTATAAATATCAATAAGATAAAAAACATTAAAATATAAGAGAGAGAAAAGTTTAAAAAATGGAGAAATTTTTTTAAGAAGGAGTATCCGTGTTATCCAAAACCTTTTTATTATAAATATAAATAATAGATATAAATATAAATATATTAAGTAAATAAAAAATTATTATGAAAACTAGAATTATAACAATAGATGAATGCAATTATCTTCACATTTCTTTTCAGAATTACCCTTTTGCATCCTGACTCATCACTCTCTTCTTCACGTAGAAATTAAAAAGGCATACTTGCTTTCTTTGAACAATACTTTTCCAACACAACTGTAGAATTTCTTTCAATCTAAATATCACGATTCCTAGTTTCTATAATATCTTTCTAGCCATATTTTTTATTTATTCTTCTTTTATAACTTTGTTTTTGTCTCTATGATTCTCTTTCTGGTTGAATTTGGTTTACATGATGTTTAAAAAATTCATTTTATTTTGCTTAGAATTGGTTTAAATGATATTTGGAAGGTTTGGTTACACTTAAAAAAACATTATTTATTATCTTCCATGAAAAAAGAGTATACATAGGGGTCAAGGCATTTTTTTCACGTTTAAACATAAACAGAAGAGTAATGTATTTTACTCCTGACTATATAGCTAACTAAATTTTTACACAATTCAAAAGGATATAAATATCTGCAACAATCTTGGGAAATTGAGTGTCGGGATGAAGACCTCTTGCTAGATGGTGTATTGATGCCGATAAAATTCAACCTAGAGTTAAATCTTTTTTTTTGTAGTTCTTGACGAGGTGTGAGATGTCCCCAAGTTGGGGGATGTTGCTTACAGATTTGGTAAGAGACATTTATAAAATTTAGCCTCCTCGAAGAGACGCGAAAGATGACATGTTGAGCTAGGGAAAAGGAGTGAACAATGAATTCATCACCAAAAAGACATACAAAACCCTGATATGTCAGACACATAACATAGAGAAATGTAACGATATTTTTATCTATCTCAATTTCATGATAAATTATTTTTTTAATCCTGTTATTATTTACAAGGAAATAATTTATTTTCTAATTTTTTTTACAAATAATTTCTTTTCTTCAAATATTTATTTAACAAAATAAGATAAAGTAAAATTCAATCATAAACAAAACCATATTTATATATATTCACAAGTCATATTTACAATATTACATATTTCTAATATATATATATATATATATATGTGGAAGATTTTATTTATGTGCAGTTCTTCCCTTTACTTATATTTTTTTTCTACAATATTTACATGACCGGTGAAAAAATATTTAACAAGGGATTTGTATAGTTAGTTGGTGGAAGATAAAAGGTAATCACTACTGGTCCCTCAATCACTGTTGGTCCATCTAGCTCGTGGTAAAACATAAAAGTAGATACACCAGTTCCTTCTCTAAATGTGATTGAATTCTCAATTACATTGGTAATCCAATTGGTGCGTGAAAAAGTAGTCGAAATAACTATAGTAAAAGGGGTTGGGGCATTGGGGTGCATTCATCCTTTAAATTTGCAAATTTCATTTTTATAAGATATAAGAAAATAAAGGAGTGGGTACAAATATCATGAAAATAATTTAAATGATAATAATTTAAATTTTTAAAAAAATTCTATATATATATAATATATAGAGAGAGATATATGTATCATACTATTTTATAATAATTTATTCATATATATATATATATATATATATATTTATATATATATATATATTATAGAAGAATTTGAATTACTTTTTGTAGTGACTAGTCAGGATAAATGAGTTTTTTTACCATGATTTTTAAAGAATAGAAAGATATTTCACCTTAAATATTTACTTATTTAAATCCCAAAGGTCAAACCTTCAACTACAAATTAATTCAAATCTTTATTTAAGTTTTAAAAACTTTTATAAAACTTTTAATTATATTTTTTTATATTTATGTATAAGAAAAAGAATGTTACATTTAAAATAAAATGGTTAATTAATAGTTTAAAAATAACTAATTTAATAAATCAAATAAGATTACGTACATCAAATCAAATAATTATAATTAAAAGTAACACAAAAATACTAAATAAAGCAAGATTAGGGACACCTCACTAAATAGTTATAACTAAAAGTAACATAAAATAATAATAAACTAAGATTAGGGACATCTCACTAAATAGTTATAATTAAAAGTAACATAAAATAATAAATAAAGTAAAATTAGAGACATCTCATTAAATAGTTATAATTAAAAGTAACATAAAATAATAATTAAACTGAGATTAGGACATCTCACTAAATAGTTATAATTAAAAGTAACATAAAATAATAATTAAAGTGAGATTAAGGACATCTCACTAAATAATTATAACTAAAAATAACATAAAATAAACAAGTATAATATTTAAAAGTGATGAATGTCTCCTCCTCTTACTTTAATAATTGAAATAATACAAAAGTTTGAAATTTTTTTCTTCGAATACATACTTTCTATTACTGGTATTCTCAGCTTTCTTTCTAAGGTTCCTCTCCCAATTTCCTTCTTACAATTTCTCATGGTTTCAACATCTATTTATAGGTTTGCAAAGATTAGGTATTCAAGTACAATTTTTTTTTATCATTACTTAGTTATAGTTATTGCATCCAGTTTCATTTCTTTTTTTTATATAGATAATTCTTAGTTTCTTACGAATAAGTATTCAGACTTATCTCTTTATTATTATTTTTTTTGTCTTTATCTGATTATACTCAAGGATTGCAAATCTTCATCCAATTGCAAGTCTCATTATGAGATAGAAGAGGCTAATTGCAATTGAATTTTGTGTATACTAATCACATACAGGGTATAAGGCTATGTTTAATTTTCTCTTTGATGCTCATTTTTTTTTTATTTACGTTGTTTTCTATATATATATATATATATATATATATAACCATTTTACATTTAGATATTTTATGTTTGTTGTTTTTTTTAGTATTTACTTATGTAATTCAAATTCATTATAAATTTATTTTTATTATTTTACTTATACAATATATTCTAAAAATTCAAAATTAAATATTAAAATTTTACATTTAATAATAAAAATGTAATATTGTACTAAAAATTTAAAATACGATATCTGTATATTTTAAAGTATTGCAACTAAAAATTTAAGATATCATGATAATATAATTAGATATTATTTAGATTTATTCAATTTAACAAAATTTAAAAATATATATTTTATTGAAAATTTTGGGAATATTACAATAAACCCATATTTAAACAACTTTGGAAATGAGAGGGTCGAAACAGATTTTGGTACTATCGTGGAAAGTGTCAAAGGGGATCTTTCCCACAAATGAATTAAGGCATAGTAGGCATATGATAGCTGAATTTTCATGCTCTCTTTGTAGCCATTGCAAGGACTAGGGAGACCTCACTGCTTGCATTATTGGACTGTCCAAAGACTATCAATGTTTGGATACAAATGGGTACTGTTAGTATTTATAATTTTTTTCTCCCACCATTCACTAGAAACTTGGATGTCAAATAATCTATCATACGAGAAACTTCACAAAGATAACAGGTGGAGTAAGGTGTTCGATGTTACCCTAGATCGACTGTGGTATCGGTGAAATGTCGTTGTTTTCAACGAAAAAATCCAGACATATCAATGATAACTTCCTAGATTATCTATTTTTACATAGGTAAAATAGAATATTTATCCTAATTCCAACTTATTTAAACTCTTGTTTTCCTCATTTATATACAAAAGTAAGATACTTAGGAAAATTAGTGTTAGATTTACATTTGTGCATATTTTACTTTTATTTTCTTGTTTTCCATTATTTGAGACAGACTTTTGAGAATGACTGGTAAAAGTGTTAGTAAAATTGAGTTGAAGTGGTGTGTAGCAATGCTCAAACGTGAAGTAGGGAAGCCTTTTTATTTCAACAACTACTGCACTATTGTCTCGCATTCAACAACTTAAGAGGGGTTATTTTCACCGCCTTGCCGCCCAACGCCCACATCACTATCGCCGAGTGCCTATGTCACGAATAGAAGGATTTCTACGAAAATAGAGTGTATCTTTTGTGAATAGTATGTGAGTTACACCCAAAGATGATTTATAACACCTTTCGCTCATTTCCAATTAATTTCTCACCTTATTCACTTCATGTTTTGTGTATCCTCTTCATTAATTATGTTCACAATGTATGGTTAGGCTCTCATTTGGTTAGGTTTCGTTTGTAACTATATCTGAACTTTATTGTATATCTTGATGTTATTAACCTGATGTTTATTACTTATTGTTAGAGTTCTTTTTTACCTTATGCTTTGATTTCAATTCTTTTATGAATTTCACTTGTTGAATGGGTTCAAAAGAGGATTTTGACTTGTAAAATGAGAAGAGCTCCCAATGGGGTTCATTACTTGAGAAAGAGTAGCACTCATTGGTCATCTTAAGCTCCTTTTCTCAAGATGGGTTATTTGACTTTAAATTATGCAAGAGATCAATAGTCTAATACTCAAATAGCTTAGTTCTTCACTTGCGAGAAATCAAGGTTAAAAGTACTTTTATAGGTGATGGACGTGATGGAAACGTGAGTGATAAACATTGATTTGTGATTCATGTATGCATTTGAGAATGACAAAGTGAAAACGAAACCTTACCAAGTTCTCTCATGAATAATCTTAGTTTACTTTTCATGCAATTTACTTCCTACAATTTAGAATAGTTTAAATTCAAGTTTTTTTATTATTTACAAACAATTAATATTGAGATTCTTTAAGGTATTGATGTAGTCCCTGTGAGATCAACCCGATATATTTATCGGATACTACATACGAACAGTGCACTTGTCGGAAATATAACAAAAAATTTAACAAGTGGTCAATGGTATAAAATCCTTGCTATGTGACTTAAAACAAAGCTTTTCACTACAGGTCATATTGAAGGACACTAAGGGGCAATGTTTTGATTTTTTTTTTTAGGTCAGTGTGGATCCCCCAGCTAGTGAGCTCAAGATAAATTGTGTGACAACGTTTAGAGGTTCCTAGGACAGTATTGCTATTGAATGTGTGGTTCATGATTCTAGAGGCACATTTGTGGTTGTTTATCCAGCAAAATCATTTAGTGTGAAGTGGAAAGGACAGAACTCTTAGTCATCTTTAAACCCCTAGAAATTTCCTATAACATCGACTTTCAAAACATCATTATTGAATGTGAATCCCTCTATATAGTCAATATGTTGCAGGAAGGATGCACTATCGATCATGTGTACTACCTCATATTGGATAAAATTTATAAGCAGAGTGGGAAAATCCAAAAGTATAATTTTTCTTTTGTCCCCCTTAAGTCAAATATAGTAGTCGAAAACTTTGCAAAACTAGACTTAGATATGTCCATGATATCAATGTTTTTAACACTATTTTATTCTTGAATTTGTTCTTGCTATATATGTAAAAGACTTGAATTGTATATCATTTTCTAATAATTAATTTTTCTAGTGACATGTGGCCTTACCATTCCCTAAAAAATTAAGTTTTCTAATACCATATTTAGATTGGAATCCATCTTCCAAATATTCCAAAGCTAGCATAATAGAATTCAAAATAATGGAGCCTTTCACACCTTTTAGTTGAAATAAACATCTCCCTTTAATATATTTATTAAGAGGGCCAAATTGCCAAAATCCATAACTTATTACTCTTTTGCTGTGACTCCCAAATTATTTTACAAGATGTGATTACATTATGGAATCTCATAATTGAAACCCCAAAACACCATGCATGTATTTGTAATTATCCCAATGCACCATATAAATGCCTAAATTATTACTACTTTTTTGGCTTTTCTTATAAATTTAAGGACACTATATCCATTATCTTATACCAAGGGAATTAATTAAGAGATTAATACTTATGCATTAGCACTATAAAAAAATATTTACAGTGATCTTCGATCACAACTTTTTATTTACATGACTTTTAAATTAATAATTGATAAAACTCTTTTACACTGACAATACATGAGTTTTTTTCTCATCAATTAATGGAATCATGCAATATGAGTAAGATGAGTAAACAAACACTCCAACCTATGAAACCTGCATTTTAAACAGGTTGGAAAAGTCTGATCACCAAATAAATGGAGTTTGTATCTGGCCCATAAAGTCATGAACCCACACACATTTAAAAAAAAAAAATTCTTACATCTTTTAAACTAACTAAACTCTATTATATCATATTAAAACTTACATCATCATTTATAATGATCTAAAAATAATAAATATTTTCAATACTAAAAGTTTAAAGTATCACAATTTGAAAAAAAGACACAAAAATTAACACAAAATAAAAGTTTAAATGAAAAACTTGTCCTTTTAAATGGACTATGATTCAAGTCCATGAGCTCATAGACTTAGCCCGAAAAATTTGTAGAAATTACAAACTGAACTCAAATTTTATCTTTAATTATATGCTTCCTTAAAAAACGAAGTAAAAATTCTGCATAGACTTGTAAGGTTCACATGCTCAAATTCATATATCCACCCTTACATTATAGATGATGGATGATACTATAACATTGGCTAAAGTCACTCCTCCTTGGTTGTTAAGAAGAGAACACTTCTAAGTCAACAACTTTGATGTGACAAGGTTCAAAATATAACAAATATCATCTCTCAAAAGTGTTTTATGAAACATGTTGAATTCCAAATGTGTATCCAATCACATGATAAATTGGATGTAAATAATGATAGTTATCGTCTATTTTTTAGATTAGGTGACTCTACTAAAACATAGATTCTTAACTTATCTAAACTTAAATAACATATAGAATTTCTGAATCACTTCTAATATTAACCAAATTTGAGAGTATTTCACTTAGCAAACAAAAACATGTCATATGCAAAGAGTAAGTGAAAATTTGTTAGGCAACATCCAACCATTTGAATAAAAAATCATCTCTTAAAACTAATAACTCAATAAATCATCACTCCTAATTTATCCTTCCAAAGCATATATAAGGACGAAAATAAAACTCTATTCGGTTAAAGAGAAAGAGAAAATGGATAATGAAAAGATACTTATGTAGAAAAATGAATATAAAGTCATTATTTCTCTAATTCCGTATCAGGAGGTAGTAAGAAAGTTAGGGAAAAGTAATTATTTTTTTAATTCTCTACTTTTCACTCAATAAGCTTGAAAAAGGAAGAAAAGTGTAAAGAAAATTAATCTTCCAAACTTATCCTAATTAAATAATATAAAATATAAAAAAACAAAATATTATTATTTATAATTTATTATTTTAAATTTTAGGTATTAGAAAATAACCACTTTATAAAGTTTTTTCTTTATTAAAAAAATATGTAGTAATTCAAGAGTGCGAAATATAAAATTACTATCTAAATTTTGATTGTCTATATATTGTTATACTTAATTATAAGTTTTTTCTTTTTTTAGCCTATAAAAAATTATAAGTTTTTTTTTCTTGAATATTTTTATAATATTTTTGTAGTTTTAATTTTATCTTATTAAAAAATTATAAATATATAGTGAAATTTATCAAACAAAAGTGAATATAGAAAAATATTTTGTTAAAAAAATAAATTAATAAATATGTGAGTAATTTTATATTATAATCATTTTAATTTATAATTTTTTTACATCACTTTCTCACTTAATCGAATAATTTTAATTTTCACACTTTTTTTCTCATCACACTTATTCTCAAATAGGAGCAAACTTTCGGAAAGGAGAAAAATTGAAAGTTTTTTTTTTCATAATAAAAAAATATAAGTGAATCAAAAAAGAAATCATGCATGATGAGAGAGTTAAATACTTGTAAAAAGTTCAATATTCTTGATGTTTGAAACTACTGAATTAATAAAATATTCTATTTATTAGTTATCTCGTTTTGATTAAAATTAATAAAAATAAACAATAATTAAATTATTAAAAAGCCAAAAATCTTCTTCAATATAAAGTTACAATCTATACATTAAAAAAAATGTATCACTATATGAAAATAATACATGTAAAAAATTGTTTGGTTTTAAAAAAATTCAAATTTTAAAAAGGTAAAATGCATTAAATAAATGTAAATACTAATTAAAATAGTTATGAAAATTAAAAATTTCTTTATTAAATATTTTACGTAAAAATTTATTGAAATGAATCTAAATATTATTTAAAATATGTAACTATATAAAAGTAAAAAAAAAATGGAATTGACAAAAATGCATTTTAGCATTTGAATTTTGAAATGAATCTAACACAAAAAGTAAAAATAAAAATAGCATTTTAGGGTTCTAGAAGCAGCAAGGCAAAGAGGCCAACGTTGGTATTGAACGAAAATAAAAGGATGAAAGAAAAACTCGACCACGAGCGAGGTTTTGTGTCATCCTATTATCAAAGCAATAAGAGAATGGAATAACACACTCTCACTCCTTCCCACAACGTTATCCCCTTCTCTCGGCACCCTTTAAGGTTCTTCCATTCTTCTCCTGTCTCTGAATTTTTACATAAACATCTTTTTTATTCATTCCTTCTTTCTAGGTTGGAGTTTCTGTTCTGTTCTTTTTTTTAATTGTTTAACATTATTTTCTATTTGGGCTCATGAAATTTCAAGTCTTGTTTACAAATTATAATATATCTTTTTGTTCATTCCTTTGGGCTCATGAAATTTCAACTCATTATTACCAAGTTCACTTTGCATCGACTAAAGTTCTTTTTGGTGATTTATGTTGTGTTATTTTATAATTTTTTGCAGCTGGGAAAATTTCATCGAGAGATTTTGTATTGGCATATTGTCTTGCTGAAAATATACTAGATGGCTATTGCAGCTTTTGGTAATACATCAGCTACTCAATGGGGAATTCGTCCTCTGATTTTTGTGGGATCGATTGGGATGGGGAAGATTTCACCATCGAGGAACAAGTAAGTCCTATAAATAAACGTGACTAATGTTGTTGGCTTGTTGCTCTTGCATATGGAAAGGAGCTAAATTACTATGATATAGTTTTATCTGTCACAATCTAAGTAGCACGGAGAAGGACACGGATACACTGACACGGCTAATATTCAAAGTACAGGACTCGGGACATGACTTATATACGTAAAATGTTGAGATTTTAATGAAATAAAATACGAGTAACATAACAAATTAACTAAAATATGGTATATTCACTTATTTAAACAAATTTTCTATGATAACAAAGTTAAAAAATAGGTCGACGTTATTTTTTTAATATTAATGTGTGTCCGTCTATGTTGAGGTGTTAGTTTAGGTATCTAAGTAGTATTTAGATGTGAATTCAAGTTTTTAAGCAAAAAATAATAATTTTTTAATTGGACAATTAATTAGAAGTGTTAGAGATATGTCAAATAAATGTCTGAGAGTGTTGGTGTTCAAAATGTGTCCGACCTGACGACACATCAAAAATTGAGGTGTCTGAGCTTCTTAGGTCACAATATAGTTGCTCTAGCATATAAAATGTGAAATATAACCACGGGCTACATATAATGTGTTTTTTTACTGTAATTGTAAGCCATACTAGTTAAATGTTTGGATTTGGATATAGACTCTCATATTCTCAAAATCTCAGGGGTTGTTTTCTATCGTACTTGTTGAATATTAATCTTCAGCTGTGGCTTACTCAACGGATACACAATTCTATGGCATAGTTCATTGTGGTGGAGAGTGTAATTAAATTAAGTTAATTTCCTTGCAGTGTTACAAGCAGGATAAGTTTTATGGCTGCCCCAAGTTCAAGCTTTTTTTCTCAAGATTCCTTGCCTGCACTATTTGACAAAGGTTCATCGCAAACTTTGCATCCTCGCAGGGGATCAAGGTTGATAGTTAGAGCAGATGCAGTAAGTTTTAATTACTCATGCATTTCTAATTACTATGATTTCCTTGGGTTGGTCTAACAATTACATCTTGTGAAAGCTTTCCCCCTTAGATTATGCAACTTCCATTAACATTCAATATACAACTTATTATCTAATGTATATCAATGTGCAGGATTACTATTCTGTCCTCGGCGTGTCAAGAAATTCTAGTAAATCTGAAATTAAGAGTGGTATTTTTTCTGCAGTACTTCCTCTTCTGGCTGATATGATTATGGCTATACTATCATTAATTGATATGTTCAAATATGTTTTTATTTACTTCATGAATGGCCAATTTTTAGTGTAGCATTGACAAGGAAAATCAATTACCACAATGAGATCAGTCCATTAACTAATAAATGACTATCAACTACCATTAAATTACTAACACTCAATGGTTCACCTAAAATGCAGTTGAAGCATACAAGGTAAGTACTCAAAATGAAAATCTAAAACTTAAGTGTCCATTTGGGATGGTCGTGAGTTTTTGGTTTTGATGTGCAAAGTTTCAAAGCCAAATGTTTTTAGCTAAAATAGAGTTAAAATGGTTTTTTAACACATTCAAAATACTTTTACATCAACTGAGAAAAGGTTTTGTAGCTTTTAATTTTAAAAAGCATCTGCTACCATCTATAGTGACTATAATTGCCAAATAGTCCACCTCTGCTGATGACTTTTGCTTACTTGCTACTTCCTTGCTGCCATTTCCCTTGGTGTTGCCAATGGCCTTCACCACCATCAACCTCACTTACTGTGCCACATACTTGTGCGCAATATAGAGAAAAATATTTTAGGGCCTATTAATTTGTAATTCACTAGATATCCAATGCTTGTTATTCATTTAGAATTATAATGACATTGTACATCTAATCTGTCATCAATCTGTATTATGTACCCACCATTGCTTACCCAAACACTTCCCAGTTATATTTCTTTATCATCGTCATTCATTAAGATATGGTTGTGTAGTGCAGAGTCAGTATTATATATTCACTGGTTGTGATTAAGTTATTATTAATTTATGATTTACTTGACTATGCACAATTTGTGTTTATTGTCTGTTATATTATTGCAATGTTTAATTTCTCTCTACTTTGGACATTTCAGCTTATCGGAAACTTGCACGGAGTTATCATCCTGATGTGAACAAGTGAGTTATTTTTCCTTCTTACATACTGAACATCATTTACTTTCTGATAACCTTCCCTTGCCTTGTTCCCCACTCTTCCTTTTTATTAAAATTTTTAATTCTTCTATTTCACTGTTGTTGTAGACCGATGTCTTTGTCTATAAGCCTGTGGCTTGTTCTTTTTATAAAATATGTTTTGTATATTTCCTGAACTGCTATTTGAATAAAATCTTTTGGCCAAGCACCTCTTCACACACCAATTTTGCTTCAACTATTATGGATGTTCACTTTATGCTGCAGAGAACCTGATGCAGAACAGAAATTTAAGGAAATTAGTAATGCATATGAGGTAAAACTATAGCTTGTCAAACGCAGGTGGCCTTTAAGAATGTCTACATGTGATTGATTTATGTAATTCAAATTCTATTTCAGGTTTTGTCAGATGATGAGAAACGATCCATATATGACACATATGGAGAGGCTGGACTTAAGGGTTCAGGAATGGGCATGGGGGTAAGTTACCTGTAAAGATGATGATGAATTTGACTTTGTTATCGTATTTCCTGTTTCATCATGGACGGATCAACTTTGTGATTTCAGGATTTTAGCAATCCTTTTGACTTGTTTGAGACACTGTTTGAGGGCATGGGTGGCATGGGGATGGGGGGCAGCAGAGGTTCTTGGAATGGAGCAGTTGAGGGCGAAGATGAGTATTACAGTCTTGTTTTGAACTTCAAAGAAGCTGTTTTTGGGGTGGAAAAGGAGATAGAGATTCGGCGATTAGAGAGCTGTGGAACTTGCAATGGTTCAGGGGCTAAACCTGGGACTAAATCTTCCAAGTGCAGCACTTGTGGTGGTCAGGGTCGGGTTGTCTCATCGACACGGACTCCATTAGGCATCTTTCAGCAATCTATGACTTGCTCTTCGTGCAATGGAGCTGGAGAAACTTCAACACCTTGCAATACATGTTCTGGGGAAGGTAGAGTGAGAAAGACAAAGCGGATAAGTCTTAAGGTTCCAGCTGGTGTGGATTCTGGTAGCCGATTAAGGGTTCGAAATGAAGGTAATGCCGGAAGGCGTGGTGGTTCTCCTGGTGACCTCTTTGTTGTTCTTGAAGTTATCCCTGATCCCGTGCTTAAGCGTGATGACACAAACATTTTATATACGTGCAAGGTGTCTTACATTGATGCAATCTTGGGAACTACAATTAAGGTTCCTACTGTAGACGGTTTGGTGGACTTAAAGATCCCTGCTGGAACTCAACCAAGCTCAACACTTGTTATGGCTAAGAAAGGTGTTCCCCTGCTGAATAAAAAGAATATGAGAGGTGATCAATTGGTTAGGGTGCAAGTTGAAATCCCCAAAAAACTGAGCAAAGAAGAGAGAAAACTTATTGAGGAACTAGCTGATTTAAGCAAAGGCAAGACTACTGCCACCAGTAGGAGATAACTTATGCTTCATTCTTGTCCTGGAGACTCAACTTGGGGCAGCTATTCATTTTAGAACTGTGGGATTGGTCAGCATATGTTGGTAGATGTAGGTTACTAGTCCTTAATAGAATAGCAGATATGAAGAGAAGATTAAGCTACAGATCTTTCTTTTTTTTTTTTTTTTGGAACTTGTTATATGTCTTATGCAGTTTTTCTTTCAAGGGTAGTGGTATATTTTTCTTGGGAGTGAAGGACTATAGCTCAGGTGCAATGGCATCTTTATTTTCCCAAGTGTTGCTTTTAGACAATTGAAAATATATACTAATTTATTTGAAGTTATTTATAAAGCCAAAAAAAAAAAACTCGTTAATATATTTTGTTGTCTCAAATTTTTTTTTTTTTTAACAATTAGCACTAGCAGTAGTGTTGATACCTAGCATCTGGTGATTTATTTTTCCCTTTTTCTGCTTACATGGTGCATCAGAAGCAATATAATCTTGAAACTAAATGGCAATTGTGTTGACGAAGAAAGGTAGTGTTTAATTTATTGGAAAGAATGAACATAGATGTTATATGATTTACAATAATTTATCCTTATTTTTCAACTAAGTAAATTACACTTCCTCACCATGATATTAATATGTCACCAAGATTTACAATGTAGAACGTATCCAAATTCAGTTTGGCATATTTATTAAATAATCAAGATTTTTTAAAAACTTATTTAACAAAAAGATTGGGTTTTACATTATTCAAAAAGTTTTTTAAGTGAAGCAGATTGGCCAATTTAAATAAATAGTAATAATAATAATAATAATAATAATAATAATAATAATAATAATAATAATAATAATAATTTCAGGGAGAATTTGTCTAATTTTATGAAAGTTTAGAAGTAGTTAGCATAATTTACTCAATTAAAAATAACAAACTTATATTTATTATAGTTGCGTTAAATAAATAAATCTTTTCAAATTTATAGTTTATAGAGTGTTTGCGGGGAAATTTTGAGTGATTTTTATAAAAATCACTCAAACCAACTAAAAAAATTAAATATAGTTTGATTTGATTTGAAAGTATTATAAAATATTATTTAATATAATTTCTAATACCTCTAAGAATATTTAAATAATTTGTTTTACTTGAGAATTATTTAAATATTTATTGGTAATTTATAGAAAATGAATCTCACTTTAAAATTATGTAGAAAATAAAACTTATTTGAGAGAAAAAGATATAGTAATTATGTATATTACCATTTTGTTCTATTTCAGTTAGTTTTCAAATTTTAAACCACAAACCCAATTAGATAGCACAATTTAGAAATTTAATAAACTAAACTAATATAAACCATTTCAATTTTTAATTTCAGTTGGTTTGGATTTAAATACCTACGTGCTAATTTAACTAATTGTATAGAAATATGTTATAATTTAACTACAAAGCTTTAATAAACTTTTAGATTGTAACTCTTTTACTACACAAGTAGAATTGAACTTTTTAAGATAACATGTATCACGTAATTGTAGACTATAGAGAAAACAGATAGCGAAGAAAAAAAAACAAAGCAAAATAAAGCCATTGGGGTGAGAGAGGCTCGAACTCTCGACCTCAGGATCACTCAGGAGCTATGAGACCTACGCGCTAGCCAACTGCGCCACCACCCCTTTGTTATATGTTTCACATTGTAATGTTAATAATATTACGAACACATGGCAGAGCACTAGGGTTATTATCTTTTTAGTGAAGAATTATGGATTATTATTTATATATAAAACTAAAGACTCAAAAATATAAAAAGTAAAATAAAAAATACATCTTAAGAATAACATTTTGAGTATATTTTAAGAACAACAAGACAAACAATCATGCTTAAGATATTCAAAGACAACATTGTTTTTATAATTTAATTAGGATGTATTGACGGTGTAAGAAAATTTTACATTGACATTTAATTGTACCTCTTTATTTATAGAGTTTAACAACTATACAATTAAAGAGTTTTACAATGACGGTTAATCACAACTCTTTGTTTACATGACTTCTAAAGTATTAATGGGTAAAGTAAAAAAACTTACTATATATAAAGGGTTGTGATTAACTTAACTGCCTACGTAAAACACTGATAGTGTATACGTGTTTTTCTCTTATTTATACGACTTTTAAACAAGGATGACAACAGGTCAATGTGTGTTTGGGTTTAGGTATAAAAGGAACGAGTATGAAATTTTAATCTTCATCACATATCCGTCATGTATTTTTGAGTTCAGGTATGCCCTTGGTAACCCGTTATATTAATTTTTAAAATTTAAATTACTTATTTATTATTAAATAAATTATATATTAAGTTATTAATTATATTTTAATTTAAAAAGTATATAAATAATAAAAAATTATAAATTAAAGTTTAAGAATTAAAATTTTTAGTTAAATATATAAATTTGAACTTATTATATAATTATTAAAACTATAATGGGACGGGTAGTCAGTCACATACACATATCTTATTCACTACATCGGTTAATACCCGTACCCGGTCAAAGTGGGTAATACCCGTCAAATTGGGACGGGTTTGAGATGATGCCTACGAGTATGAGTATTTTTACCATATTACTTTTAAAGTATTAATTCGTAAAGTCAAAAAACTTATCATAAATGAAAGGTTGTGATTGAATACTAGTGTAAAACTTTCTACATTAATCTTGCACAATCCTTTTTTTCTCTTGTTTTTATTCCAAATTTAACATATTGTTGTCAAAGTCAAATCTAATCTCACTATAATCTTTCCTCCATAAAGACTAAATATTGATAGTTGATGACCGACGTCAAAGGTACTCTAGTTAGTGTCTGAGGTGGAGGTTGAAGGTGGTGACCGATAGTCAAAGGTGGAGGTCGATGATCAATATGAATTGCAATCATGTCCGCCCCCACGGATACCACCTTGTCCCCGACTCGATTTTGACGAAAAAAACTCACGTTATTGGTCTCCTTTCCAATTCTATATTTAACATATAATTATATATTAAATAAAATCTCGCATGTCTGTGTATAAATCCACACTTCTGTGGAGCATCAAAACTAAAATATAGTTAATAACTTAACATATAACTTATTTATTTAATTAATAAATTAAATATAACTAATAACTTAACATATAATTTATTTAATAAATTATAAGTAAATTTAAATTTAAATTATAAAAAATAATATGATGAGATACTCGCAGGTATACCCGAAAATACCATACAAAATGAGAACGGAGATTAAAATTTTATACCAACCTCCTTTATACTCATCCCTCGCCCTACACTTTCTGGGACAAAGAGGGGCAAACCTACCCCTGCCCCACCCCGTTGTCATCCCTAATGACTAATGATAAAAGATTATAATTAATAATCAAAAGTCAAAGTGACGATTGGTAACTAACAGTCATAGGTGGTGGTTGGTGACTGACAATCAAAGATGATGGTCAATGACTAACAGTCAGAGGTAATAGCAGGTAACCACCAATCGGTGGCATCCAAGGTCCAACATTAGAGGTGGAGTCGATGACTACCAATCAAAGGTAGCAATCAGTTATTGCTAATTAGAGATGGTGACCAATGATCGCTCGTTGAAAGTGGTGACAAGTAACATCAAGTCATGAGCTTAAATAAAACTAGAAATAGAAATTTCAAAAATTTGGTAAAAACTATTTTAAAAATAACTATTTTTTTAAACATGTTTTTATTTTCAAAATCCATTTTAAATAAAAAAATTAAAATCTCAATCACCTTGAACAAAGATCTCGTTTTTTCTTTGTTATGGATAATCTCTTGAATGATTTTAAGTGAGATTATGAGAAATCTTGTGATGGGGTGTCATGAGTGAGACTTATGTTTGTGTGGCGGGATGTTATGGTTGAACAAGCTCTTGTAGGGTGCAAGAGTTTTGGCCTTTTTTATGTGTTGTTTTATGTCTTTGTTGAATTTCTGTACATTATGCTTGTAATCAATTCATGGTGAAAATAGGTTTAGGTTTAGTGAGGTGCTAAATCTACACCGGATGTAGGTCATTTGAGGGTTGAACCAGTATAAACAATTTTAGTTTTTGTATCCTACACTCTTGTTTTTTGTTTATTTTAGTTGAAATTTTACTATATAATTGAGTAATTCACGACTGGATAATTTGATCTTGAATTTAATATTAATTGGTTTGTGTCAAAATTTGAATTGAATATAGTTGTTGAGATAATCTTGAAATTACCTTGGGCATTGCATTTTCTTTCAAAAAACATTTATCCTGTTGCACATTACAAATATTTGTAATCTTTGAAACTACTCTTTGAAAGAATTTTGAAGGTTCATTTAAGGAGTATTTGTGAAAACTCTGATTTTTGAAAAGCACAATTTTTTTTAAGAATCTATTCAACCCCCTTCTAGATTGCCTTTGCGACCAATATTTAGTTGAGATCATAATAAGTTTGTGTGACTTCCAACTATGTCACATTCTTTGTATTCAATAATCACTACATCTTTTTACTTCTTTGTTATGTGATTGCAATTAAGAACTTGATTGTATTGAACTCTCTATAAGACTCTTGATTGTGGACATGATAAGTTGAGTTAACTTTTTTGGGTTACATGAAAATTTATCTTTAAGCCTTTTATGATGCATCTATTTTTAAAATATATTTTTAAAACTATTTTAATAAATTAAACATTTTTTTTTAATTTTATTTATTTTTTTACATAAAAAAAATATTATTTGATAATTTATGATTCCAAACTATCCCACAAAATTAATATAAACATTCATTAACTATATTCATAGACACCAAATACCTAGGGATATTTACATAGAGCAAAACATTGTATCATTTAAATAAAAATTTCCAATTAAACAAAATAATATGTGTGCACAGTCACACTTAAAACATGTTGTCATCATTTGTTGGAAGTGTTCATAACTCTTTAATGACATATATAAAACCTATTGAAGATTAGGGTTCATTTCACTAACCATTTTTCCTACATATGTCACATGAGAAATAATTTCCTACTCTCCTTTACCTCAAATGATAATATTATATGCAAAAAGTGTGGCCTCTCAAGTCTTCAAATGTTGCTCTTCTAGTTTCTCCGACAATGTTCCCTTTGCATATTTCTCTCAAACCTCTAGAGTCAAAAACATGAAACTAAGTACAATACTCTAATGTCTTTGAATTACTCTAGGTTACTAAGCTTTCTAGCAATAGACAACTTAATATTTCTAACTATTTACACTCAAGTTTATTTTATAAAATAAATTATCAATTTATTCTAATAAACACAAATAATAAATTAATTTAAGTTTACTAATGTAAAATTACACATTTTTCTTAATATATTATTTTTCTACAAATGGGATGTTACAAGATATGAAATTCATTAAAAACTTTATAAGATGATAAACTTATTAAAATCTTTATAAGATGTTAAGTTTATCATAAATCTTAACTATAAAATTTAATCTCTCATTAATACATCATGTAGCATTTTCTTACATCATAAGAAAGGGATTAAGAAAGAAATTGATTAATATCAATTTTAGTGTTAGCAAAGTTGACAAATGACTTGTGCTTTCCCGTATGAACCTTCTTAATAAGATATCTAATCACAAAGATTGGATTATCATCATTGTCTATTTTCAAGTGACTCAATTCTCATCTTTTCTGATGTTTCTAATAAAAATTTTCCTTTTTCCATGAGGGTATAAGTTAGATGATCAACTAAATCTATTATTTATTTTACACAAAATATTTACATTTTTTAATCAATCAATCTACTACACATATATCACAAAGGAATATTTTCTTAGGTGAGTTTTTAGCACTAAGCCTCTTAATCAACCATCTCTAAAGTAAAAACTCTAATTCGATAATTATTTATTTGGTTAACCTTTAAGTTTTTATTTTTTTGGTGAATTTTGTCTCATTTAATTTGGATTAAAAATCCAATATCATTGTATTCTCTAATACAATGGAAAATCCACTATGTCTTGGTACTGCAATTTTTAATACCTCTCAAATGTCTCATGATATACAAAACATAATATTTTTAATAGCAAATTATAGGTAATTCACATCTCAAAGAACTAATAGATTTTCTCATAACATATATGAACTAGAATATTCTCAATCTCTTGAGAAATCAACAAGAAAATCCAAACTATAAACACTTGTATTAATTATTTATACTTAGTTCTCAATTTAATTAAACATGATAATTCTCACATCTCCATGAATGCCAAAATAAAAATTAGCATAACCATCACATTAATCAAATTTAAATAATTAAATTTGATTCTCAAAATTGTACTACACATTATATATGATTTCACAATATTTATAAAAATTAGTTTAATCACATATGCTTACCTTTTAAATTTGATGTCCAAGTCATTTCAAGTGAACATTTATCTTTTCTCAAAATCACATGTCTTAAATATCTCAAAGAATTATTACGCATAATTGTAATAGCTTCTTAATCATACATTTACAATACAAAAAAAAAAATGAACAATTCAAAATAAGTTTTCGTAATAAAAATATCACCACATGCATGAAAGGAAATCATGCTTAATAATAGTTATAATTAAAATACTATTTAAGAAACTGGTCAATTCCATTTTATTGTATATCTCATGATAATATATTGGCTTTTCTTTCTAATATATATACAAAAAACATTATAGGCAATTATAATCAAATAATCATGATCAAATATATATCTCATGATAATATATTGGCTTTTCTCTCTAATATATATACAAAACAGCATCATAGGCAATCATAATCAAATAATCATACCTCTTAATAACTTAATCACAATTTCTTACTTTATATTTAAGGTTATTAAAACAACTTATACATAACTTCTTTTTTTTTATTATCTGTTTTAGGCTTATCTCACACCTATGTGGACTATGACAGTTCTGTGGGAGAATCCTAATTCATTTTCTTCTTTAGTACATTTCTTACACCCATGTAGTATTTCCCATAGAACTTTGGTGTGCATCCTGAAGAATTAACTTTTAAATAAATTTTAACCCTTAAATCAATCGCAAATGACTCAAAACTCATTCCAAAAATCAATACATCTAAAACATATATAGAATGAATATGCTTAAGATATAATTCTTTACCTGGAACAAATTCCCTTTCCTCTTTGTAATGTTTTTTACCATGGAGGTTACGAGTTATGGACAAAGACAGACTCCTCTTCTTACAAAA
The DNA here is from genome assembly GCA_037954015.1 of Psophocarpus tetragonolobus. Classification (NCBI taxonomy): domain Eukaryota; kingdom Viridiplantae; phylum Streptophyta; class Magnoliopsida; order Fabales; family Fabaceae; genus Psophocarpus; species Psophocarpus tetragonolobus. The sequence goes on along the minus strand of CM075693.1, from coordinate 29,818,370 downwards.
CTCAATGCTCTATAAAAGGTTGGTAAAGAAGTCACAAACCCTTACATTGCAAAATTGCTTTCTCTAAATAGTTTTTTTTTTTTTAAGAAATTTTCCTACAAAAGAGAAAATATGACTTTATTTGTTACCATCCTAAAATACTTATCCAAAAATTTCATATAGCAAAAAAATCGCTATATATATTATTATGGTTCCATACCCAATCATCCAGAGAATTGTTGATAACCATTAGATAATTAATAGAGAGATATTAATAATTAGATGACTTTTAATAACAATGACTATATATTAAATACGTTTGATTACAATGTTAAAGCCTTATGAAAACAAGTTTAATAGGACCAACACAATAAATAATTTCGGCTTCATGGTATTTTCTTCTCCAAAGTATTATAATGTTGCAAAATTTGTCTCCCAATTTTATTTATTATTATTTGTGTATTTTGTCTCTTAATTTACAAAACACCGCGATTTATGCCTCTTCACAATAAGACATTTTGTGACGAGTTTTTCTTTGAAGTATCACAATTAAGATAATTATGTGATGGTTTTTCATCAACTGTATCAATTTTTACGTGGGAACAAAATTAAAAAAAAAAATGGAGACAAAATTCAAAATATTATAAAATTTTGAGGTTAAAATACAATTAAATCGTAGTTTTTTTATAAAGGAAACCCGTCTCATTTTGTACGAAGGAAAAACTGACAAGCACGTTAAAAAAAATCATATTCCAACACATTTTGTAATTTCAGTTCTTCACCAAATTCATTGGGCTATGATCATGTTGATGGATCTGAGCCCACGTACGATCATGCAGTTGGGCCAGGACAAGACCTCACAATAATGCTGGAGATTTTTATTTCACACCTACTCCTTTCTTATTTAGCACCTACCCACCTAAATAACTTTTGAAAAAATAAAAAATATCCTTGAATTTAATTATCTATCCTAACATCTACCATAATAAATTATCTCTCTCAACACCTACTCTAATAAGTTAACCACACTCACTTACATTTCAAAATGAAATAACTTATTCTATGAAATAAGCTTTTCAAATAAAAAAAATTAATTAAAAAATTTATTTAACTATTTACATTATCTTTATAAAATTTTATATTTTAATAGTATAATTTATTTATAACATAATTTTTTAAAATTTTATTAAAATTTTATATTTTAAAATATAAAATTTATTAGGAAACCTTCTCTTAAATTTTGTGCTTTTTCGACAATACACTGTTGGAGAAATAAAAAATATTTGAAAATTACTCTTGTTACTTTGAATCTAATAAATGACAGTTAATTATTCTAATTACTTTAATTAGATAACGTTAATTACTTTAATTATTTTAAGTCGAATTACCTTAACTACACTAACGTTAATTACTCTAATTATTATTATTATTATTATTATTTTTACACTGATGTTAAATACTCTACTTATTATTATTTTTTTTATAATTAAATTGAGACTAACAATGTTTATGAGTAATTTAATTTAGACTAATAACATTTATGAGTAATAATTTTTTTTTGGTCTTTTGCCTCTCTGGCGGTGCAAAAAAATTTACAAATTTTATAAATATTGTAATATATTATATGAGTAATATTATTGTTATTTGCAAATTTTATAAATATTGTAATATATTATTATTTTTTATTAATTATAATATAAATTTTTAACATTTATGAGTAATTTAATTTTTTATTATAATTAAATTGAGATTAATTATATTTATGAATAAAATTTGCAATTTTTTTTTCTCCGGCAGTGCAATGCCAGAGAGTAAAAAAAATTTTTTTTACTCTCTAGCATTACACTGCTGGAGAGGAAAAAATAAAAGACATAATGGTATTTTTGCCACCGGTAAGTGAGAAATAAAAAATGAGTAAATGTTAAATAAAAGACAAAACCTAATTAAAATCCAAAGCGAAGTTTCAGTAATTTTCCCAGTTTTGTGAGGAGTCATACCAATGGCATGGGTTATCTATAATTTATAACATATATAAGGTTGGAGTTTTTTTTTATTGTTCACATTTAATTTAATTTTATTTTTGTATAATTTTTTCATAACTATTTATTGAAAAATTAAAAATACAAAAAAATTGTTTTCAAAACATATATAACCAACCTGCGTTCTATTATTAAAAAAAAAAATTAACAATGAAACAAAGTGGCTCATTTATTACTAGTTATTTATTAAGAAAATGTTGATGAAATTCCAGGGATTTGCAATTTCAAAGATTATGCCACTGGCTAGTCTGAATTTCATTCGTAATGAGGAGAATGCACGACAGTAAACAAGTTATTGCTATCCTCAAGCATGGCACGTGCGCATAGTTGGTAGATCTATTATTGCTTTTGGTCATGTAATAACCAGGGAGAAAGACACGTTATGTTTTAGTATATCATTGCTTGTGTAGGCTTCAGCACTTATTTTGTTTCTTCTCTCTTATAAATAACATGGCATTATTTATGTTACTTGCTAACATGAGACATCCAAATCCATACTTTATAAGAAGCCACTATCCACTTTCCTAGATGTATACATGCACATTACACTGTAACAAATATTAAAATATATGGATGATTCAATTGAACATATTTTTTAATAGGCAAATGTTAGATATTCCAACTCACTATTTTTTCTTCTAATTTCTCTCCACAGGTAAAGTTTGTCATACTATCTACTTGTTATATGTCACTCTAAAAGTCCGTATATACGTTGAACATGCAAGATTGTTGCTCAAGGTGTTGGCTTCTTGTTATCTCAGTGGAATTGAGGACTGAGGCTATATATCCAAGCTAAAATTACTTCACTTATTTTAGTTAGGAAATGATTTGTTGTCAACTTGTTGATAAAGTTCCAAACGTCTTAATGTACCGAATGATAAAGTTCCAAACGTCTGCATATTTCACATTGAACGAAGTTAGTAATAGATTTGATCGTCTGACTTTTCTCAGCAATTTGCCATGTTAATTTTCTTGGTGGTAACTGCACATGTTCTGATTATGTATATTGAGACTTCTTGATGAGTGATAACGGACGGTTCTTTGGTCGAGTAGTATTAAATTGGATATAGAAAGTTTTGAATTCAAAGTCTTGTGTTGCGTGTGAAAAAAAATATGACCAGAAGGAGAAATTTTACGAAAAATTGCCAGGTAGGTTAGTCATTATGGAACAATCTGGTGTTGAGTTAAACAGATGTATAATAATGTATTAGGAGTACATAATAAGAGAATATGACATAATTTTTAACTCAAAACACATGCATTACGAATATATATATATACAAGAGAATATGACATAATTTTTAACTCAAAACACATTAGGTCAGACATATTTTTAATTTATATATTAAACAACTTTTCAAATTTATAATGAATGTGAAATTTGAACCAACACGCGGCCTCCAACATCTATAAGTGTCAAAAATGGTTCTGGGTAATTTTGGCCTACGTACTATACACGAATGACAATTTTGAAAGCAACTGGTTTCTATATTCTCCTTTTTTATCTAGAAATTGCTAACAGATGTTGCATTATCTGACAGGCCATTTCAAATTAAAACAATGATGATTCGGGAGATTCCTTGTGATGCCCCCAAAAGTATGAAATTATTGCTCATTTTTTGAGAGCACCATTGCTTAACGTACGTAATGAAATGGATGTAGACATCGGATCCAAAAGAAACACACTTTGCTTCTAAGCTAGCATTACAAAAAAAATATTTCACTAGATGCTGCTCTTAGAGGTGTGTTTTCATATAATTCCTTCAATTTTAAACAAAGCAATCGATCGTAAATGCCAAGTGGATTAATTTGTGCATGATAATATGAATTTCTACATAAAGCAGAAAATCACGATATTGAAAAAGACAACCATATAATAATATTATTGAATCTTGGATCTAACAATGTGAAATAACGATTTTTCTTTTTTTTCTCTTCCAGGGTCAGCACAACACACAGATCAACCAAAAATGTGAAAGTGGCAACTTTAACATAATTGCAATGAGTTAACTTATTCTTTCCCCCTTTCTCTTTATGGATGAAAAGTTCAGCAGATCATCCTATATGTCAACATTCTATCATGGTGGTCGCTGTTCAAAAAGACAATTAATAAATATATTTAAAAGAACAAATTTCTTGGTATTGGACAACATTGATTCAATGGACTTAATTAGAAAATTATTAATTAAAAAAGAAAGAAAAAAAAACAGGTGGCTTTGCGACTCATGATCAGCAATATAATGGTAAAGAGGGGAAAAAAGAAGTTTTTTTTCCTGCAAAAATTAACAAGTCATGATTGATATGTTTAGAGGTAGAGTTCAATCTGGTACGTCATGTAACGTTAAAGGAGTCATTTTCATAATGTTTGTAGAAAGCTAAAATAATGTCTTATGGAATGTCGTTTGGCTAATTGTCTAGTTCACATCATACAGTTGCCAAAGACAAAAGTTATAAAACTCACTTGAAATTTTTGTGTGGTATCTGCAACCCCACCTGTTCCTTTAATATGTTTTGGCAGAATGGATCACTGATCGATCGTGTTATCGATTCTATTTTGTGATTTTATCTTTCTAGATTTCCCATGTTTTCCAGTCGGCCATTAAATATTCTTGGTTAGTCAAAATCCTTAGTACTGTCCAAAAGAAGTAAAAGAAAAAATGAAAGAAGGAAAGGGATGTAACCCTTGTTCTTGTCACTTGTTATGGCCATATATATATATCCCGGGTATATAGGCATTATTCTTTGGGAAGAGAGAGTACATAAACACGTGGAAAACGGATCCACTGGTCTAGTTTCTACTCGGTCAAGACTTGAGAGGTTAGGTTTAAACTTTAAACTTCACCAATCATTCATCTGGCCCTAAAGGCATCTCTCAATATTATATTATGAAAATTATTGACCTGTTCCGTAAAAGGTACAAGTACTACTATTATTATAAAAGAAAGATCAAATTATCCAGTTAATCACCTGTTTGTTAAAATTTTAATTTACCTCTTGCTTTTAAAACCTAATTCAAATGTTTCCTTATTCTCTCACCAATTCGGTCTCCCAGGATCAAAACCCTAATAGGGGAAAAGAAGAATGAAAGTCACTTGTGATAATAAGTGATGATATGGAAAGCAAGTAACTTGACTCGAGGAAGTTGGTGTAATAATAATTATTAAAGAGGTCAACATTAATTTAATCTTGATTGTTTCGCTTTAAATTATGAACTAAGAGAGATAACTAATTTCTTAAAACGCACATGTCAAAATGCTAACAGTCTTTATAAGTTATTAATTGTCTAAAAATAATTACGTAAATGAATTAAATTGGGATAATGTCAGTAAAACACTTAAAAAACGTTGAGTATGGAATAAATAATTATAAATAAAAACACACTTTTTTACATTGCTGTTGTACGTTGAATGTTACTAAGATAAAAAAATTGAAATACATTTAATTTGAAATGCTTTCAATTTAAATGATTTCATTATTCAAATATTTTTGTTTGGATAGGATAATTTAAATTTATTGAATTCTAATTTTCTTATTTAGGTAGAGTATTTCAATTTTTATTAAAAATAAAAATTTATTTTAATATTAAATATAATAATTCAAAAATATTGATCAACGATGCTTTTTAGTTAAAGTTTTTTTTATGCTTGTCAAAGTTTTCGGTTAACGTTAATTAATTCTAATGCTAATGATTAATCATAGACGCGTGAACCTAAATATTGTCGCACCTTCCATAATAATACTATTTTGGTACAGGTCATAGTTCTATGTTTGGTACTTTCTAGTTTTGATGTCATAATGGGGTTTCAGAACATTTCTGATAGGTGTGTGTGGAATAGGTCACAGTATTATGGTTGATCACTAGATCTTAGTCTACTTCATACATCACTCCTACAACATGATAAATTCAATCACAGAAATGTGAATCTAAATTTGATCATCACCACACATACCATAGTATTGTATAATGAGACAAAGTGATGTAGCTAATGCTATGGAACTTTGCATGTTAAAAAATAACTTCAACCAACATTGAAAAAAAATTGAGTAACATATCTTAAAAAAATGTTGACAAAAATATATTGAAAAATCAAAAAATAATTTCGACTACTGTTAATTGAAAATTTTTCAGTCAATAAGTAAAATAAAAATAGGTTTAAAGAGTTTCAAATTCTTATTTTTTTTTTTAAGGAAATTGAAATTCTATCATTTTAACTAATCAAAATAGGTTAAAAATGATTAGAACTTCAAATTTTTTTAAAATTCCTTATCCAAATAATATATTTGATGACAAAGCATTTGAAATTTTCAAATGAAATTAATTCACCTCTTCAATTTTCCATTCAAACACACTATTTATTTGTTAAGAAATTATCATATGATTTTGCATAATAATCGAATGACGTATAGTTGATTAGAAACCATAATTGACATGATAATCTAGAACTATATAATTAAATATAAAACATTTATTTAATTATTTTACAATATATGTATGAGAATGACACATTTATTTAAAAATCTAAATTACACATGTTTTCTCCTCTCGTTTTTCCTATGTGAAGGAGGGAATCCTATATTCCAATGGAAATATAAATAACTTCCCACTTTTGTCTTATTTTATTTACTTTTAAATTATTTTAAATTAAAATAATTCTAAGAAGTCAGAAATGTTTATCAAATATATTTTATGGAAATAATATTTAAATTATAAATTTTTGTAATTATATATTTAAATTATAATTTTTTTATAATTAAATATTTAAATTATATTTTTTTCTAATTACATGTTTAAGTTATAATTTTTCATAATTACATGTTTAAATTATAAATTTAAATAATTATTTATTTAAATTATAAATTACTATAATTATATATTTAAATTATAATTTAGTATAATAAAATATTTAAATATTAAATATAATTTTTTTAATTATATATATAAATTATAATGAAGAAGAAAGAAATGAAAGAAAGAGATTGTCACATGTGAGGAGAGAGAATTAGTAGAAAATAATTAATTAATTAATTAATCATAAAGTTGTAAAAGAAAATCAATTAATAAACGAGAACAGAATAAGAGTTTAATTGGTATACACTGTTATTGTAAAGATTTTTACACTGACATTTAATCACTTCGTTAACTTTACTTATTGCTACTTTAAAAGTCACATAAATGAAAAATATTGAATGTCAGTGTAAAAAACTTTTATATTAATAATGTTTACCAATTAAACTCATAAAAAAATCTTTTAAAAAAGTTAACTCAAGTATTTTTTTTTAGAAAAGCCTAATAGTTATCTAAAAATGCTACTAGCTTTTGGCTTACTAAAAAGAGTTAAGATCATTTTAACTAGTTTTTCAGTTATCGGTCAACAACGAAATGATAAGTAAAATACACTCTAATAATGCATTTGATAAAATTAGTTAAAAACTAGTTATAAGTATTCGGTAGAATTAGCTAAAAGTTATAAAATGATAAATAAGAACATTATTATATCAATAATCAGGTATTTCAAATCATTATAATATATTTTAATAACATAAATTTCTTAATATAAATTGATTAGTATTTAAGTTATAAATGATTGAAATTACATATTTAAATTATAAATTTCTATAATTATATATTTAAATTATAAATTATTATAATTATATATTTAAATAATAATATTTTATAATTAAATATTTAAATTATAATAAATAAGAGAAAAATAAAAAAAGAGATTGTGAGATGTAGGGGGTTTATAGTGACAATTTATTAATTAATGAAATGGTAAAATTGGAAGAAAATAATTAATATCTAAAAATAAAATATTTTTTAAAAAGTTAATTCTAATAATATTTTTAAAAAAATAATACTTATCTAAAAAATTACTAACTTTTTAATTAAAAAAATTAAAACAATTTTCAGCTAGTTTCAAACAAAGTCTTAGTCAGATAAAGATTGAGATAATCATAGTTCACATAAGTTCGAGCAGTAGCAGGAGGCAACGTTGGAGACTGTGCGACAACTGACAACAGGTAAGAAGCTATGGGAATTGGGAAGCCTACATGATAGCTCCGCCCTACGGGAAAGTGTTTTTGAACCGTAGAATATGACCGAACTCGGATTTCACAATTTTTTTTGGTTCGTGGAGTAATAAATATTTAGGTTTAAATGTTGTCTTTTTATTTTTTTGTTGAAACTCACAATTTTTATTTTATTTTAAAATAAAAAATATTTTATGCTATATAAAAGCTTAGAAGAGCTGTCTTTTTTTTATAGATGGTTTTTTTAACAGCTTATTAATTAATTAAATAAAATAATAGAGACATTAAAGAATAAATGCGTTTAAAAAATGTGCACACTAATACCATCTATTTCTTTCATATTATTAAACAAAATAATAAGATATTAATAAGAAATGTCTAAAAAATATGCACACTAAAATTATCTACTTTCTTTATATTGTAATAAATTATAAATTAAAGATAACATTACTCAATTCGTTACAACAAATTTATTATTTGCCACTTATTAAAAATTTGTTGGATATTCATTATAAAATATATGAGTTTTTTTAATATGAGTATTTACGAATATCATAAATATTTTTAAAAAGTATTATTTTGGAAAAAGATTAATTTTTATAAGAATTTTTATAAAATAAATCCTTTATTTTTTGAAAAATCTACAAATAAAAGTATACTATTTTCTATAAGATTATGTTAATTAGATCTAAAATAGATAATATATATATATATATAATATTTAACATAAATAGAATATTTATTTTATATTATTGATATTTTTATAATAAATAATTTTATTAATTCTGAAATATTTATTAAAAAAATAAGATTGATATCAATGAAATTTGACAATTAATATTTTAATTTGATATATTTCATAAAATTGTATCTTTTTCAACTTAAATATATATAGTATTTTAGTTTAACAGATAGTAAATGCTTGCAGGTATGAACATTATAATACTCATGCCTGTCAAGGAATGGGTAGAAAAAAATTTGTTCTCGCGGATAACAGATACCCATTTATAATATCCATCAAGATATTTTGACATGTTTATACATAGGTATTGTGAGTGCAAATTTGTTTGTTATCCCTAAGTACAATCGAATAAGTCTAATAAATTCTTAGTGTGTATTTGGTTACACATTTTTTAATTCATTCCAGATAAATTTTGATATATTGTGTTTTACGTTGGAGAATAATTTAAAATTAATTTTGGGTCAAAAATTGATTTAGGTTGAAATAACTTGTGTTTGATGTTTATGTCATTGTACTTGCTAAATAATTGAGTTTTTTTGGAAATGGTTAGAGTAGCGGACTTAACTTTTTATAAGCTTGATTGATTTGATTTTGGTTTTTAGTTTTTTAAAAGACTTTTCAAAAATAGTTTTCAAAAACTGTTTTCTAGAAGAATAGAAAAAAAACTTGTTTGGTAAATGTTATTTGAAAATTGTTTTGAAGATTTAAAAATAAAAAAAAATTGTTTATATTTATGAAAATGTCATTAATAAAAAGCAAAAAATAATATATTTTCATTGTATTTTGAATTTTTAAGACAAAACTAGAAAACTGAAAGTAAACTATTTAAAGTTGTTCCTGTTTTTTAGTTTTTAAAAAGTAAAAAATTATAACTGGTTTTTAAAACTATTTTAAGAAAATAGTAACCAAACGGGTTTTTTAGTCTTTAAATACTAAGGGGCTTGATTGATTTGATTTTGTTTTTTAGTTTTTGAAAATATTTTTCAAGAATAATTTTCAAAAGAAATTTTCAAGAAGAAAATAAAAAAAAAACTTGCTTGGTAAGTCTTATTTGAAAACTATTTTGAAGATGTAAAAATAAAAAAACTTGTTCATATTTATTAAAATTTCATTAATGAAAAGCAAAAAACAACATAATCTGATTGTATTTTGAGTTTTCAAAACAAAAATTGAAAAACAAAACTATTTCAGTTTTTCTTGTTTTTAGTTTTTAAAAATTGAAAAATCAAAATTATTTTCGAAAACTGTTTTTAGAAAACACTAATCAAACAAGTTTTTTTGTTTTTAAATACTAAAATACTAAAGATATTTTTATAAAACTATTGTCAAACAAATATTAAAATATTGAAAACAATTTTATAAAACTGTTGTCAAACAAATATTATATAACTCTATAAAATGAATTTTGTGACCCATTGCTTGTATTGGCAAGGTGTGACCCATTTCTTTACATTGACATGTATTTTGACTTTTGTCTGACTACCTTACTTGTGTAATTTTTGTTAACAGATGAAAACATGTCTTGTACTTTCTCAATGATTAGTAATATTTCCTTGGCTTATAAAAAAAATTTTGTTTCACTAATCATTTTTCAATAGATCTATATTTTTCAAGAAACAAATAAAGAAATAAACAAATTTTAGTGATTTTGAATCGTCAAAACATATTTAATATATTTTAATTACTTTGTATAGACAATTTTTTTAGCAGGACATTAGAATAATATAATTAATAATAGGACTAAATTTTCAATATTATATCCTATTTGATAAGTAATTTGATCATTTTCATTTTTCAATGACTTAACTATCAATGTTTCACTCTTGTTGGCATGTCGGCATGAAAATAATATTTTAACCATTTCCCACCATTTTTAGTGTATGATGCACTTAGTGCGTGTTTGGGAATTTGGTGACTAGATTCTTAATGTAAGAGGATAAGGGTTATTATAAAGGGGTTGTATGTTAGGCCCCTTAACTGTTCCTCTCCTTGATTGAATCTAACAATTGATAACATGTGCTATGCCCTGCAAGCTGGTTCTACAACCTCTTATGATATACCAACCAAAATTCAGAATTAAAAGTAACAAAGGATATGCTTCTTCTAACTTATATCTACGATGTTTCCACTTTAAATCCAAACAAGTTCTTAATGGTAGAATGAATCAAATTCTCGTAATTTTTTTATATTTAGAGACGAAAGTGATAGTTTTCATTTTCTAGGACAAAATTGTAAACAAATTATATATTCAAGGATAAAATGGGTTATTTATCAAATTCTTATTTTGAATGATTTAAATTATCCTTTTTAAAAAGTTAAAGGTCTTTTCTATTTAAACTAATTAATGAATGTATTTATTTGTAGCTTCAAAAAGTCTATATAACCATAATTCCTATGAATATCCTTAATGATTTTGATGATAATAAATTAAGTTAAGTTTGATTATGTAACATCTTATTTAAGAATATGCATATGAGATATGTAAGTAGGTATTCTACAAAGAAAACAAGACATAAAATAAATCATGTAATATATGTTTATGATGAATTCTACATAAATGATAAGAATGTTAATATTGTATATAAGAAGGTACATGCTAATAAGAAGCAACATACCGAAGATTGTCTGATCTATCTTCTATATGGATAGACATAAGAAACATTTGATGTTATGCATAAATAATCTAGTATTACAATAACTTGAAGTTTCTGTATGCGTATTTCATAAGAAGCTTCCACGTGCTAAACAACTTTCGATGGTAATACAAAGGATGTTTATACTTATAAAATAACTTTATCCGAATCTTCTATATGCACTAATAACATTGCATACACTGATATTAGACAATCTAAAAAGGTAACGTCATATCAAATGAAAGCACCTTGCATTCTAAAGACTATCTTGCCATTTGAAATATAGCACAAAAAACCAACGTTCAATTCTATAATTTGTATAAGTGTTAGCATAATTGGTCTTAGACAGTTAGAAAACAAAATTGCTTATACAGTATTTCAGTTTAATGCTTAGTAGGTGTCATGGAAAAGCAATCAACAGGAGGTGATCTCACGAAGACACATCTCAATTATTATCCGCAACTCATGTTTATATAAAAGGATGTAATGCATGATGATAAAAAACAATGAAATATGAATATTATACATACATACATACATACATACATCGTTTTTGTGCTCATCAACCTTTTGATCAACACCTTTTCGTGTTATAGAAAACATTGTTTTAAGTTTGTTTGTAAAACCTTCACTTTTTGTAAAGTTACTTCTTTGAAAAACTTTATTTGTAAATTATTTTTTTAATAGTTATTCATTTGAAAACTTTACTTGATCATTAAACTCACAAAGAATTTAAGGATAAAACCATAAGTGGTATAAAATACTCGTTGTAAGCTAGAAAAGAACTGAGTGTAACTCAGGTTGAAGTGAAAAGGTATAAAATTTGTAAGGACCTGTTTATTTAATAGGTTATAAATTCAAAGAATAAATAGTGAAAATGATTAAATTTAAGTGTTTATTTAAATTACTAATTGATTTGAGATGTGATGAATTTATTAGTTTGATAATACCATATGGTTGTACTAGGCTGATGATAGAAAGATGTGGGAGAAGAGAATAATTATTATTCTCTTTCTTCGGAGGGTTTTAAATTGAGTTTCGGGAAGTTCTCGGAGTTTCCGTTATCGAAAGGGAGGGGTTGCATTTAACAAACTAAATTTATTAAATACAACCCAATGCTATATAAATTCTTTTTCTTTTAATTCTCTTATTTCTCTTCTCGTGCGATTGTCAGTTTTCTCTCTCTCACCACAATCTTTCGTCTCTTGCATGGCAGTCGAAACGTTGACGAAATTCGACGCGGTCTCTTTCATTGCTCCTGATTCTGAGAGGTGATCAGTATATATATGTCTGATTGTAATTTTCTAAAAAATTTTTCGATCGTTTTCGATCCTTTCATTTTCGTCCAAGATGAAATTTCTTTGAAGATCTTGATTTCTAAGGTTCTTGTTTAATTTGGGATTCTTGTCAAGTTCCTGTGTAATTTCTTCGGTTGATTCTTCCTATTATGTTTTAATCGGCTTTTGGATGGAGAAATAGGTAAGGGAAGCTCTTTTGTTGATTTTTGTTCATGGACAAGTGATTTGGTAGTTGAGAGATTTGAGTTATTTAAAATAACGAGTATTTTGACTATATTTTGAACTATTTAAGATAACATTTATTTTAATTGTGTTTTGAGCTATTTAATATAGTGTGTATTTGATTGTGATTTGAACTAATTAAGTTAGCTAATATTAAGATTTCATAGTTGAAGTTGATGATTATTATGTGAATGATGTTTGATCTGGAATTGGATGATTATTGGATAGTTTGGATGTGACAGTTATGGTATGGTAACTTAGTTTCACTTGAATTGACTTTCTGTGATTGGAATTGAATTATTGGAATGACAATATATTATTTGAAATTGTGATGTAATGCATATGATTGGAATGCATGATGAGAATTTATTTATTGATGTTGTTGGTTATAGGCAGTTACAGTTGGGTAACTTAGCCTTGGATGATATGTTTGGTGGGGTACATTGATGTTAGGGACATAGGTGGAGTCAATGTAATCCAAAATACTAGATATGCAAGCAAATATTTTCGTGATTTACATTGTGGTTCTGGTACCAGATATGCAAGGGGGTGCCTAAAAGACATACTCAGACAACAACTGTGTGTCACAGGGTGTCAGGTAGACACTAGACATCAGTTTGTGGTTGTCACATGAGTATTGCTTAGACTTAAATTGGTGGTAACACAGGCAGATTGGACGTTTGTCACCAATTGGAAGGAGTCTTAACTCGCCTCGGTGTCTGAAATCAATGTAGACATTCCGGAATATGTCGTGTCTGAACATGCTGTTGTGTGAAAAGCTTGTATTCAGGGGAATATAAGTGTATTTGATTTGATTGATTATGATATTTAATTAATATTTTATTGATTGGTCGTGAGTGCTTATGTTCAGGTGGGAATATAAGAATGATTGCTTGTTGTTTACTATTAGTGAATGTGTATTGATGGTACTAAATATAAACGTTGTGCAACCTTCATGCTTTACGGTTGATGTAATGGTATGTTGCGTATTATGTAAGCTTACCCTTTCATTGTTTGTGTTTTTTGTCTAACTGTGATGATCGTGCTTTGCATAGGAGCAAATAATAATGATAATGCAGAAAGACAAGATGCTTTGAAATGAAGTATGTTGAATTGTGGCTGGAAGTTTCAAATGATGTTATTTTATTGTTCAATATGTATATAAGAGAATTGTGTAGAAGTAATGTTATTTGAATTTAGAGACATTGTTGTGAGGTTATGTGATTATTATATTCTTATGGAAGCTGTGTGAATATGGTGTAAAAAGATAGATGAATTACGATATACATGCATAAAAATGTAGAATTATATGTCAGCATGTTGGTTGGTTTTGGAGTAGAGATTCTATTATCGCCCAGGTTTTGCTATCTGCAGGGTCTAGCTGGGCGATAGTTGTCGCTGGGTGAGCTACTCTGGGTATCGCCATGCGACGAGGTTCGCTGGCGAGCTGAAATTATGTATACTCTGTTATATTTTAATTTGAACTTTGAAAGTGTTATAATGTATGCTTTAATATTAAGTATAATATAATGAAAATTTTATATCTTGGTATTTGGATTATAGATAAATTTAAATAATTTTTAAGAGAATTTATGGTGTAAATCATAAAAAAAGAATTTTGGGATGTTACAAAAATAATTTTTTTACTATATTTTATTATAACGTGTATTCGTATTTCTATTTTGATATGTTATAATAATTTTAAAATTTTAATTTAATATCTTTTATAAATTTTTATATTTTGAAATATAAATTATAATGTGACATGTTTTGAACTATATTTTATTAGTTTTATATTTTTTATTTATAATAGTCTAATAAAAATATATCATATTATCCATGAATATATTATTAATATGTAATTAGTATGAAAAAAGAAAGATAACTTATTATTGTTGTCCTTAAAGAAAACCTTTTTTGTTTGTTATTTTTGTAAAAGTAAAAAGAAAGACCAGAACCTATTTAATTCTATTTAATTATAGTTCATTTCGAAAACTCTGCACTCTGCTGCTGAGTCCTCAAGTATTTTTCAAACTTACACTTTGGAAATCGAATTTATCACCTTCGATTTAGTATCGAGGTGTCCATGTTCACCTTTTGCACTTTTGGGTACAAATTCTCAAAGCTAGGTGTTTGGGTAAAATTGATTTTAAATAAAAATAATTTTAGTTAAAATTATTTTTAAAATGATATAAGTTATTTTTGAATATTTTATTGAAAAAAGTAAATTAAAGGTAAAGCTTATTGTAAATATTTTTATTTAAAGCAAAAATGATTGTAAATTATTACAATATATAATCAATATGTGGCAAAATAAATTCTAATTTTTTCAACGCAAAAAGAATTTTATGAAATTAATTTTGAGTCTGAAATAAATTCTTTAACACAAAATTAAATACACACTTACATATAGTTATAGAAAAGTTACATAAGCAGTCAAAAATTTCTTATTATTATTAAATAAAGAAAATATTAAGGGTCTGACGAGGTGAATTTCTTTAGAAGAAAAACATTAAATAAAATTCTCTGTAAAACCAAAAATTAGCTTAGGAATAAGTTTATACATAAATTCTTCCATATAGTCTTTTTACAGAGATATACGACTTTTATATATTAATTTATGCGTAAACTATTTTAAATTATGGAAAAACTCATTTCATATTTGTCTTTTCCTAGAAGATAATTCGATGTTCACAGAAACCCATCATAAATTTAAAAACTGAATAAATATGTACACATATTTTTATTTGGTATTTTTTAAATATTATCACATTTATTTTTCATTTGTTCACTTAAAAAAACACAATGATTAAAAAATATAATCAGTATTCTTGTTTGTATTAAAAATTGTTTTTAACTTCCTGCCTTCCTGCTACTTTAATTATTATTTCTCTTATTTGCATAATTGTAAATTTTAATAAAAATAAGTACGTAATTAGCAAAATGTTATATTGAAAATCCTAACAAGTAATATAAGACTGGAACAGAATTGCATTCTGTGCAAGATATTTGTAATAAAAAATAAAAATGCTAACAAATGCTATAAAAATGTGTTAAAAAAAGGTAAGAAATAGTATTTTAATAATTGATTATACGTAGAATTGATAATAATTACAACCAATTTTTGTTGAGTAAGTTTACTAAAATATAATTAAAAATAATTAATCTTATTTAAAAAATAAACTTTTATAGTGTAAAAAAATATAAAAATAGCTAAAGAAAAATAAAGTCTTAAAGAATAATTATACTCACAAATTTTTAGCTTCTTACAAATAATTTTAACAATTTTGTTGTAATTTTAACGACTATGTTTTCAATGAATTAAAATTTTGAGTTCTAAATCTGTATCCCAACCTCAACTATCAATACATATCATATAATTTAATAAGTTATATAAAATATAAAAAAAAATTTATAATATAAGGTTTATTGATTAATGAGATAAAAAATTGAGACACCAATTTAAAACAGATGATTTATTTTATTTTTAAAATAATTTATAATTTAAAAAATATTACTATCCAAATTTTCATCCTCTCAAACAACTCTAAATTGTAATATGATTACAAAGTTATGGTGCATAATATTGTAGTCTCAAATAATGTTGAAGACTCCTTGATAATGGTGAAAGTTGTTTTAAAAATTGAAAATAAGAAAACAATGTATCTGTGTTTTAAATTAAATTATATCACTGGTGTAGGTGTACTACAAAATATATTTTTCTCAGGGGCATTAAGGTGTGTTTTGTGTTTATTGAAAATAGAAAATATTTGTATTGGGTTGGTGCGAGTGTGAGAGAGGTGGGTACTGAATTCCAAAAACACTTGTATTGTGTAATAAGTTTGAAACGCAGTTTGATACGGCCACTTTCTCCACCACAAAGAAAAATAGAAAAAAGGAGAAGAAAAGCGAATCCCTGTGATCGTAATTCCAATTCCTCTGGATCTCGATTCCATCGATCTCGAACATGAGCACTGGAGAGCTTCTCAGCATCGAACCTGTCGAACTCAAGTTCCCCTGTGAGTTTCCCTTTCAACTCCATTTCTTTCCCTTCTCCTAGGGTTTCCATCGCTCCTCTTTCATTCCTCTTTCTTTATTCCTCCTCTTAGTTGAGCTGAAGAAGCAGATCTCCTGTTCTCTTCAATTGTCCAATAAGACCGATTGCTATGTAGCCTTCAAGGTAAATGCTCTTTTTAATTCTTCTCTCTCCTTTCTTTTCGTCCTTTTTCTCCTCCATTTTGTTTCTGAGATCTGCTCTTTTTATTCCATCCTGTCTACTTAAACCTGCTTTTCCCCTAATGCAGGATTTTCATTTTTATGTTTCCATTTTGCTTTTCTTTTTCAGGTCAAGACAACCAATCCCAAGAAGTATTGTGTTCGTCCCAACACTGGAATTGTCACGCCACGATCTACCTGTGATGTTATGGGTACTCATATGATCATTTTGAATGCATATTGCTACTCCTCTCTCTTTTAAAAATTAATTTCCAAATTATGCTTTATCGCCGAGCAATGAATTGGAGACTCTTTTTTATGTATGAATGAATGGAAGTTACCATGCAAGCGCAAAAAGAAGCTCCGGTTGACATGCAATGCAAGGATAAGTTTCTTCTTCAGAGTGTAAAAACTGTTGATGGTGCCAGTCCGAAGGACATCACGGCAGAAATGGTATATGCGTCGTGCTAGTTGCTTTTGCGTTTTTATTTCATTTCTTATTGTTGTCTGCAATTACAAGATTTTTTGTGCCATTTCGATTGTCTAGTTCAACAAGGAGGCAGGGCATGTGGTCGAGGAGTGCAAATTGAGAGTGGTGTATGTTTCTCCACCTCAACCACCGTCTCCAGTTCCTGAAGGTTCGGAGGAAGGATCGTCACCTAGAGGTTCTGTTTCAGAGAATGGAAATGCCAATGGTTCTGACTTCATGCAGGTGGGTTCTTAACTTATTCTGTTTTAGTCAAACCTTCCTCCCCTCCTCCCTCCTTACAATTCCAGTGATATAAATTGAGTTGCCTTTTCTTGTACATTTCAGGTAGCAAGAGGATTTACTGAACGACCCGAGGCTCAAGAAAAATCTGCAGAGGTACAGTAGAAAGTTCTAGACTTTTTTTCCCCTTTAAATATACGTGACTGAGTTATTATGGAACAATCTTATGATCTCACTTGGAGCATATCAATTTGAAGAAAGTTCCAATGCTAAGAGTTGTGTTTGACTTAAAAGTGTTTGCGAAGCCTGGTTTGTCAATTGGAGGTTTTAACAATATTACTCCCTCCTCCCCATATCTTTTGTTGTTTAAGATTATTGTACATGAATTGAGGAATATTAATGGAATAAAAATTGTTATATTTAGATTAAAATATCCTTATTTAATATGTTGATCTTTGATGCTTGAATCACTAGTGGTGAATATTAAGTAAGGGTATATTTGAGAAAAAAAACATTAATTAGACTTTGAAATTCTAACACATCAATTGTTTTAAGGAAAAAGTAAGAAGCTAAAATATGAAAAGATATGTCAAGGAGGGAGTAGTAAACAGAGGCTCTAGAGATTTCTTGCTTTCATACATATACTCATTGCTAGTAAATTAGTTCTTTTCAGAGTTTCAAAAAGCCGTATTTTCTTATTTTTATCTGAAGCTGTTCATATTTTTTATTGATTTTGAACTTTCCAAGCAAGCCATGTTATATGAAGGAACATAGTAGATACTTACTCATGTTGATGCAGATTGCTTGCGTAAAGCAATGGCTTTGGGAAACAAAACTTTCTACTTTTTTTGAACTTAAAATGATGTATGTGTGTTTTTTTATAAAGGCAATCGATATAGCTTTAGAATGTATGGATTATGTATCTTTTTTGCATTGCAGAGCTGTGGTACTATCAACTTCCTTATTTGTCTATAGTTGCAGTTGGTATTACTAATTGTCTATGTACACAAAAGCGTGGGAAAGAGAAATACTTTTCTAGTTTAAAATGTTAGGTATGAATGCTACAAAACTTACCTAACGACTAATGATTTCATTTTTCCCCCATGAGATCAAAGCTGATGGATAAGTATGTTTTCAAGTGTTAACAAGAAAGATTGTTAACTTAATGTATGACTTATCAATATTACATTGACAGAAAAAAGACATAACAAACAAAAGGAAAAGAATCAAGATACTTGTGTTTATTATGTTTCTTGAATTTTAATACAATGGAGTGAGTTGACTGACCGAGTGGTATGTCATTAATGAATAAATAGCATGAAATTAGGGAATAAATGATAAATATTGATTTTTAAGATTCAATTAATAAAAGAATAAAAAACTAAATAAAACCTGTTTTTATCCCTTTTCCTCAAACTGCTCTCTAATCCTTAGGATGTCTCACTTTCCCCCTTGCATTCTGTTGTGGATACGGATACCCATTTCAATTCTTCCACATCTCTCTAAAGCTTCTTTCAAAGAGATCATTGTATGCTATCTTGTGTTGTGTATACATAAAACTGTAATCCTAGAGAATCTTAATGAATGAATATCAGAAAAGGAAGATTATGAACTCCTGTGCAAGTTCAAATTGCACACGAAGAGAAATGTACTGTTGTAGTGGCTCTAGTGCATCATGAGTAATAAATTACAGCAACGATGAAGTGGAGAATTTTGTTGTTTAGTATTTAACCACTTCCATTTGAATTACGAGTAATAAATTTGAATCATGCAATTCTAGCTTCAATTTGAATCTGAAATAATATAGCTACAGATATGGAAGTGATCAGGCTTTCATTAAAGAACAGTGCTTTTCACTAACATGTCACTTTCATTTACTTCTAATCCATGACAAAATGGATCTATTGTATTTGAACACTTCCTTTTGATCCATTGTAACTTCTACACTTGGTATTCGATCTGTTGGTCTAACCTTTTTTTTTAAGAAACATTTTTAATAAAATAAGCACTTTTCTGTTTTTCTGATTATTTGTCTGAAGTTTGAACTGTTCTTTTGAAGAAGCAACTCCTATCTACTTGATCACTTTTTTTTTTTTTTTTTAAAGTTTAAACAAATTGGCCAATTGTTTGGCAACTTTATTTTGATTATAGTTGCTTTTTTGCAGGCTAGAGCTCTTATCTCTAGGCTGACTGAAGAAAAGAATAATGCAATGACACAAAATAGCAAGCTTCGTCAGGAACTGGTGAGGATTACAGTATATGATTGATACATATATTATTTACCCTTTACTCATTGTCTAATATATTTGTTTTTCTTTTGATGATGGAGTATTTTAATCTGGAATATGAGCTCCCTTCTATTGAATGAGAATGATTCTGCTTCTGATTGTGGCCTATGCCTTGGATACTATGTTTTTTATTATCTTGGTCTCTGAAACACTATCGGATATTAATTTGAAACACTGCTTGAACTAAAAAGTATCTGAAAACAAATGATGTTCTGTGTTAGATGTGGGGAAAAAGTGATATTTATTGTCAAGATAACGTGAGGAGAATTACTTAAATAGAATCCATGTTCTACTTTTCTCTGTGAAAACTAATTTTTAGGGTATTCTACAAAAGTCTTGTTCTTTTTTCATGACATTGGGTAGTTTTTGAGTTTTTGATTATTTGGGGTTAGGAAAGCTTATGAATGTAGATTTTCTTAATCAGCATGTGATTTCAGTTTTATGAGCATTTGGGTTGGACATGATTGTTATTTGTGTTTCATGTTTCATCTTTATATTAATTCCATAGCTAAGATACTTGACGGTAAGTTGTCTAACCGAATGAGCTTTTGAGACTGAATTTTAGCCTAAATTGTTTCTGAATGTGTTCATGTTTCATCTTTATATTAATTAATTGAGTATGATTTCATTAGCATTAAAATGCCTTTTTATGTGCTGTTGCTACAGTTTTGGATCTTATTTATATACTATGGTTAGCTTTGGACGTAAGGAAATACATGATGAAATGAATAATTTTACTACTTGTAGGAGCTACTGAAGCGGGAAGGCAACAAAAATCGTGGTGGAGTCTCATTTGTCATTGTCGTATTAATTGGCTTGCTTGGCGTAATTATGGGGTATCTCATGAAGAAGACCTAAGCATTTCCGCAATTCAATCTTTCACCATAGTTTTCGATCTTAGTTTCTTTGTTCCTGACTATTCAAGCAATTATGAGGAAAGTTACAATAGATCAATTCAGCAGATGTTTTTCTTTTTCTTTTTTTTCCCGTTTTTTTCCTTTCCTTTTCTTTTTCTTTTGGGGTGGATAACATTTTGGAAGTAGAAAACATTAGGGGAAGTTGTGGGTCTGTGGTTACTCTTATTGTGAACTGACTCATGCTTTCGATAACGTGCATTCCTTTTTTAACTTAAGAGGGGAAGCTTCTTGTTTCTTATTTTTGTGGTTCATCTAGTGAGACTATATGATAATTGTCAAGTTGTCAATGATGACCGCGAGTAACATCAACCTTCATGGGCTCTCGTCTTTTTCATGTAGAGAATGAGCTTAAGATGATAGACTAACGGCGGCGATCACTGTTAGTCTTTTGGTCTTTTTGACTAGGGTATTGGCGTGAAATTTAGCCTTTAACTTTTATAAATTGGTTCTTCATTGCTGTAGATGTCCAGCAAAATTGTTATAATGGAAAGGCCACGGATCTTTTCATTCGTGCTATCAGATATAGACATTTGTTATAATTTACCACACCTTTGTTTTTTTTTTTTTTTTTATTCCAGTGCAGGGTATTTCGACAATTTACAGTGTGAAGAAAATTAACCATTATATATATAACCAGGATACTATGTTAGTTATCACAAGTAAACTCTCAGCTGCAAGGGAACAGAAGTTAACTCCAAAATCTTCATCCTTTAGAGCAGAATGTAACTTGGTTTGTTAACAGCAGAATAAGCTGAAAATGTTAGTTCATTTATTGTGTTGAAATTGAGTTTTTACATGCCTAACTGGGTGGTTTATGTAAAAAGTTTTTGTATGTAATTAAAAAAAAGAGTAGCTAATTTGAATCTACTTTACCGCGTCTAATTTGACATTAATTTTTTTGGGATCTGGCCCTTCAAAAGTGAACAATTCACTCTAGAAGACAATATAAATAATTTTAGTTAATGGATGTATTAGAATATCAATATAGGAGTTAAATCTGATTTTTTGAATTTGAATTAGAATTACTCCTTGAGAAACAAAATGTTCATTTACGATTATGGTGTCAATTTTATCATGGTTACTACCTCAGTTTTATTATTCTTGATATAACATCTAAAAAATCTATAGGAAAAGAGATCAACTTTAGTGTCAATATATAAATTATATTAGGCTTAATTAAGTTTTTATTTTTTAAAATTTGACTAAATTTTAGTTTTTTTTTAAAAAAATGGAAATATTTATGTTTGTTTAGCATTAGTTTTATTTTTCAGTATTTTAGTATTTAAAAACTAAAAAATTCGTATGATTACTATTTTCTTAGAATAGTTTTCGAAAATAGTTATGATTTTTTAGTTTTTAAGATTTAAAAATCAGGAATGTTAGTAAATAGTTTTTCTTTTTAGTTTTTTATTTTTATTTTGAAAACTTAAAATATAATGAGAATATGTTGGTTTATACTTTTTATCAATTATATTTTAGTAAATATGAACAAGTTTTTTCATTTTTATATTTTCAAAATAGTTTTTAAATAACACTTGCTAAATAAGTTTTTTTTCCTCTTATTTTAGAAATAATTTTGAAAACTATTTTGAAAATTCTTTTTAAAAAAATAAAACAAAACAAAATTAATTAGACTCTTATTTTTTGTTCTTGAATATAGTCAAATTTAGTTTCTAAAAATAGCGTAAACTTAAAAATTCAAGTTAAAAAAATATTTTCAATTTTTAGAAATTAAAGGTGAAATTTAATAAAATTTCTAAGACTGAAAATTTAATTAAGTCATTATATTATAATAAATAAATAGTTTTAAATATCTAAATTATCTTTTAGATTTATAAGTAATAATTAAAAGAATTAGAGCAACACCTCTTAGATTTTTATTGAATTACTACATAATTATATTATTTTATTTTATTATTCTATCATTTTTAAGTTTATAAATATTATACTAAATTATCTATGTATTTAAAAATATTCCACTCAAATATCATAGGAGAGAAAAGTGAATAAAGTCTGATCCGTAATTGGTCTTATTTTTTTGGTCCGTATGTGGGAATCTTGGCCTCTATGTGACAACTAGATGGCTCATAATTTGTTGCATCTTTTACGTTAGACTTGTTTAAAATCTCGATTTAAAAAGAACAGGAGGTTTGTATAATCACACAATATTAAGAAGTACTGCTGGAATTAACTTTAAATAATTTATATTATGATATCTATTATTTTTAATCATGAATTGATTTCAAAATATAATGAAATTCAATTTAAAAATAAAAATGAAAAGGACAGATAAAAAGATAAAGAAATTTTAAGAAAAATATTTAGAAATACACCCAATGAAAAAAACCTCAAATAATTTTTATACTCTGATTCAAAATAACTATTGTAATTTATATACAGGAATTAGGGCATTTTCTTCCACTACACAAAAGGGACTAAACCAGTGAATAAAACAAATGAATTAGTCTAGTATCAATCAAGTAGTATAAATTTGAATACTTGGGTGTGGTATGAGTTAGCTTTGTAATTTAAACTTGGCAACTATGATATGCCTTTTGTTTGATTAATGTTTATCAGAGTGAGTTAAACATGCAGACAGGGACTTGGGTTGATCAATGGCACTCTGCAGCTTGTTACTTCTAAAGGTTTTATCTTTGAAATTGCAACGTGCTTTGAAATATCCCTTAATAGTTACTTCTTTCTTGCACACATCCACTGTGTACTCAGTCAACCCTGCATCTTATAATTTTGCAACATCATCACAGTTCACTTAGTAAGATTAAAGAGAAAATAAGTAAATCACCTATTATGTAAAACATTTTATCTTATTATTCAATCACAATTAATGTTTTATAGTAAATTTATTGACTATATAATAAATGTCTTAAAAATCATACAAATGTCAACTTGTGATTAAGTATGACAGTATAAAATTAATTTACGTTATATGACCTTAAAACTCAAAATTAAATGAACTTAATGGGTCAAAAAGACTATAAAAACTCTGTTGTTGTGGCATCTTCGATTTTTTATTGACTTTTTCTTTAGGAAAAGTTCAGACGTACGTAATTTTAAAATAGCTCTTGGAAATAAAATAATAAATTGCGTTTAATACTAAAATTAATGCTAGCAATTTAGAGAAAAGAAAAATTGAAGTTTGCAATTAGATATAAGACAATAAGTTGGTGAAAATTGAAATGGTATTACTTATTGCTTTACGATACCAAGCAACCAACAACTAAAATGTAAAAATGAGAAGTTTGTAGGTGATTGTCATGACAATTAAATTAAACTGAAAGTAAAATATACAGATTATGCATCAATTGCTTATGTAGCAAGTAATAGAGATTGAATCAGTTTGAGAGGAAATCAATAAAATTAAATCCAAACCGAACCGAAAAGAAAAATATAATTTTAGGTTAATAATAAAAGGGAACATAAGGTTTTTGACAATGGAGATTTTCATAGGGAATTATCTATATGAAAATCTCTCTAAAGACAATTCATCTATAATATATACGATATATAAAAGGAATTTTCTCTTTTATGTCTACATTTAATTTTTAATTTTATTTTTATTTTTTTAATAAATATCTATTTAAAAATTAAAAAATAAAACAAAAAACTTACTGTCAAAACATATATATTAACATACATATTTGTTTCACTACCTCAAAAAAATTATTTTGCTAACAAAGAAAAAAAAACCTCATTTGTCCGGTATAAAAGAAGTTTGAATCTCTTAGAATATTTTTACCTGAGACCTCAGTTTCTTAATTAAAAGTAAGAGAATTTAAATAATAATAAAAACGAAAACATGATACTTTGATGATGGATTTTATCACGACATTTATATCCAGTAAAATCTCAGTCCATAGTTGAAGTTTATGGTGTTGAAGTGCAAGTGTGAGTTGAAGTCTCATATTGGTAAGAAATTGAAAAAATGAGTAATATATAAGCGAGAAAGATCCATAACCTAATGCCTTACGGTTTTGGGTTGAAGGTGGTATTATGTTCTCTTATATATGGACTTGTGTCTCTTGGTTATACATCACATGACATAAATATTTTATCACAATAACATTCTAATGTAATATTATAAATTGATATAAGTTAAGCTAAGCATTTGGTCTTTTGACTTTTAAGACTCGTTTAGGAATTAGTTTTTTTAATATTTCTAATTTTTTCTTACTAATATACTCCTACTCATTTGATAAAGAAAATATAAGATAACATTTGTTTTATGTTTTATTTTTAGAAAAAATAGAAAATAATAGTGAAAACATATTTGGTTACAATTTAGAAAATATTTTTACTGAAAACATTTTCAAACACATATGAAAACAAAAAACAGAAAAAAAATTGTTTTCAAAAGTTAACACTATATCAAAACTTAGTAATAAAATTGTAATTATATAAAAAATAATATATAAATATATTTTAAATTTTATATATAAATAATTTATAATATTTTTTATAAAATTAATTAAGTTTACCAATATTATTTTTTGAAAATAAAAAATATCAAAATGAAAACAAACCTATTTTCAAAATATTGAAAACGTGAAAATAAAAACAGTTTTTAAAAAATAAAAATAAAAAAATAAAAAATATTTTCTCAAAAGCAAATGCCACCTAAAATTTTGTAAGTTTATAAGATAGTAAATATATTTACTTATTCTTCAATATTTTCTTCATAAAGTGTGCAAAGTATTTGCAGTAAAAATTATAAGATATACAAGAAATGATTAGTGTAACCATAGAGATATATATCCATTAAATATATGGTTTGAATTTCCATGAGTTGGTTATTGATTTAGATGGCAATTTTACATTTCTGGACAAAAGACAAAGCAAAGTTGGGGGAACCTACCACTCATTTTTGAGACAACTCTGGAAACCCTCCTTCTGCACCCATTGCACCCCATATTTGCCGCTATCACTACAACCTGAAACTGTTCATCAACCGGAACATAATAAAGCACTCAACTTGGTCTGTGTACAATCACTAATTTCTCATATTACAATATCTCATTCGGAGCAATTTCGACAATTGTTTGTTGTATGATTTCTCGTGAACTTTATGGATTTGTATTAACAAGCATTAGGAATAAATATCTTAGGACAAGAGACAGATATTAAGATTTAGATTGAAACTCTAGAGATTGGATTGCATAGAGTAATAGTAAAATTACCAAAGGGAGCGTCAAGTTCTCCATGCATAAAAGGGAACGGTTATCATTTGTAGTAGATTTCATGCAAATCTCTGTTTTGCTAGCGGCCATATTAGAATACCTAATCAAATAACTGTTTTCTTCTTAAGCTTCTCCTATTTAAACTGTACCCATTAGGATTTGGAAGCTCAAAACTCCATATTCTATTATTATGTCTTGTTTGGATAAAGAATTATAGTTTGAATAGTTCAATGGTTTCCGTACGCAAAGGCTGCCCAAACCCTTTACCAAGCATTTGATTTTGACACAAGAGATTGGCTTTGGCTGGCACGTTCCAACAACCAAATTTTAACTGGCAGACTTTTTGGCTTGATGTTACTCAGTCTTTTTTAACAGATAAACTTCTTTTGTGATTTTAAATGGAGATATTTCAAACTGGAGATTACCAATGGAAGTCTTAAAGTAGTTATTTATCTGAGAGAAACCAATGAATAGGCATAGAGAAAGTGATATTTTATACCAATAGGATTCTAAGTCAATTATATATACGTTTACCCTTAGATATAAAAAACAACCGGTTACAGCTTTCTAAATGCTAATGAGAGGTGACCATTAAATGCTAATCGACTGAATTAAACTATTGAACAAATCAAACGTGTATGCACGTATTGTAGGCTAGAACTGCAAGTTAACGAAATAAGTTACTTGAAAAGGTAAGGAAAAAAAAAGGATAAAATATTTCTATTACAAATTTTAAAAATATGGTTGTTTCTTTTAAAAAGCTCAAGCCTCTAATAAATACGAATTTCGAAAAGAGAATGACATCTTGCGAGGTTGTCTTAAAACAACTTAGATTTGATTGATGCTAGTCCTTAAACATTAAACATGTAACGGAGGAAGTTTATTTTTTCCATTCTTAATATTAATTTCTCTTCATTAGATTAGTGGAGAAGTTTCTACAAATGTCAACGACACCGTGAATGCAGAGTATACATAAGAGGCATATGAAAATTGACCACTAGCATTAACGTCACAGTTGCTGGTGACATGTTTGAAGATTCTTGCATTATTCTGATAAGTATAGTTTCTTCATGTACAAGGAAAAGGTCAAAACTTAGCTAAGCATTTTATTCATCTGGTACATGCTTAATCTCCAAATAAATAAATAGTTTCTTTTTTTTGGTAATTGGTTTAACAGAAGGACTTTAAACAATTAGAGATACAAGCTTGAGCAGATTTGTCCAGCACTCAAAACTCCAAATTTCACAAGATCATCATTATATTCTTAAAGAGGGGGAAGGCGTGATGGGTTGGGAGAAACTCTACTTGCATATTTATTTCCATAAATCCAGAGTGAAATAATACATGCAAAACAATACGATATACTATTTCATTGATCAAAGTACTGAGAAACCTTCCAGTTGTTAATCCAAAAAATCAGCCACAGCAAATGGTTTTTAAGTATCATAAATCTAAAGCAGCATCTTACAATTTCATCAAACCTTTAATGAGGCCTTACTTAGAAAATGGAGATGGTTCTTATTACAAGATCACGATCAGTTGTGGAAACCAGTCCTAAATTCTAAATACAATGGTTGGAGGGGTCTCTTAGAGGAAGTGGATAACTCCAAAATGTCAATATGGTGGAGGGATCTCAAGAAAATATGTGGTGCTAAAAATAATGACATGTGGTTTGACCAAACCAAATGCTAGACTGTAAACTTGGGAATGAAGACTTATTGTTGTTTTGGAAAGATATGAGGTTGGGAGAGGAAAGTTTGCAGAAAAAATACAATAGATTGTTCTTAAATTCTTTACAAAAAGATGCCAAAATTAGTGAAGTGGGTAATTGGGTGGACAATTAGTGTGTTTGGGTTGAGTGGAGGCATGAGATGTTTGCTTGAGAAGAGGGTGTGTAGAGGCAACTTGAGGGAGAATTGGAGTGTTAATCTACATATTGAAGTGTTAGATTCTTGGAGATGGGTGCCAAATCAATTAGGATCTTATTCTGTCTCATCTACTTTTGTAGCTTTACAGGTCTAAAGATAAAATTCTAATCCATCCGAATTATTCACTCGATTTTGGAAGTTCAAGGCTTTCCCAAAGGCTATGTTTTTCAGCTGAAGATTGCTTAGGGGTTGTCTACCAACAAAAACAAATCTACAGGATAAAGGAATCCTACACGAGGAAGATGCAACATACCTATTATGCCACTCACATTGTCTACCAACAAAAACAAATCTACAGGATAAAGGAATCCTACACGAGGAAGATACAACATACCTATTATGCCACTCACATTTGGAGTTTGCAAATCACATCTTGCTGACCTGTGCACTTTCATCTCAAGTTTGGTTAGCTTGGTATAAACAATGCAGAATATCTACTGCACTTCCAGACAACATTACTTTACTCTTCTGGCAACATCTACCTTAACATGACCCTCACAGTTCAATGCAATTTTGAGAGGTGAGTTGGTTAGTCATTGCTTGGAATATTTGGAATATGAGAAACAATTGCATATTTTGGAATCAAGCCTTTGATCTCTCGTTGATTTATCAACAAATATTTGCCTATGCTTGGAATTGGTATAGAAGTTGCTACCCAAATTGGAGTTACTCCTTTCACGAATGGATGAGTAATCTGGCAGTCTCCATTAGTCTTCAACAAGAGTAACTTAAAGGTATCTCATTTATCTTTTGCTGGATTAGTAGCATTGGTTTAGTCTTCAACAGAGTTTCAACTTCATAAACAAATTCTTTCTTAATTTGAGTTCTGTTGTAAATGTTATTGACTGAGATATTATCACTGGAAAAACAAAGTGACTTAGTTCTAATTTTCTCTCTCGTTGGGATTTTTTGAGTTTTCTTGCTGTCTGTAACTAGTTACTGTTGGGCATAGGAACCAAGTATACATATTGGTATAATACCTAGGTTTTTGTGTATAGAGAATGACATAGGTTGTGTTATGCTAACGTTGTGCAACATCTTTTCCTTTTTGCTTTTTGGCTCTTCTAGGAGTTACTTGTTATTGAGATACCTTGTGAGAATTTCAATAGCTATTAACCTTGTCTTGTGTTACTTTTCTTGTGTTACTTGTAATTTCATTCTGCATCTCTGGTGCCTTAATATATCCATTACTTACAAAAAAATAAATAAATTCATCGACCTTCATAATCTTATGAGTGCAAGTGGAACCAGCTTTGCATTGATCCAAATTAGTTTATGCATAATTTCTTAGCCATCAATAGTTCTTTTAGTAATCTTCACAAATAATTCAGGCTGGTAGGTCTTAGGTATCTGAAATAATTCTAATTGTCATTATGTGGTAAAACTAGAATATCGCAGCTGAGAACTTTGAACACATAAAAGCTACACAAATAATTATAAACAACATTCCCAATTCCGCACTATGATACTTCAACACTCATCAGTCATCAGAATTTTCCTTTCTGCTACATTCCACTAGCTGGCAATATCTGATTATACACATTAGCAAGGAAGAGTAATAAATATTAAGCTCAAAATGTATTACATAGGAATATGAACATGAATTCTAAAGCTCACGTTCTAAGTTCAACTATGGAGGAGCAGTGCCAATAAATCAATCTTAGAAATCACAGCATTGAAATTGTGTCCAGTAAGGCTGAAGATAACTAAAACAAATTTCATAGCAGCTATTTGTGGAGGCATATTCTGAACTATTTTCTGAAAGAAGAAAATCAATTATATGAGACGAGACAGGCAGGTTTTGAAACCTTGTATATAGTGATAATCCACCAAGATCCTTTGAAATGGAACTAGATGATCTATTCCTAGTGTAATCTAGATTAGTTAAAAAATATGAATTAGTAAATACATAAATAATAAATCATTATAGAAAAGAACGAGACAAACTTTTATGAATTTAAGTGTTGAACTCGAATATAAAGGGGAAGATTTTAGAGGAAGTTAGAATGGAA
Source organism: Psophocarpus tetragonolobus (assembly GCA_037954015.1). Taxonomy (NCBI): domain Eukaryota; kingdom Viridiplantae; phylum Streptophyta; class Magnoliopsida; order Fabales; family Fabaceae; genus Psophocarpus; species Psophocarpus tetragonolobus. The sequence goes on along the minus strand of CM075693.1, from coordinate 29,788,163 downwards.
TATTTAGAAAATGGGAATGCATTATTATTTAAGAAAATGTAGTACATAGGTTCTGCATATTAGATTCTTGATAGAAACTAATTCCTTCATAGACTAATATTAATTAACATTAATTGAGTGCAAAGACACTAATACCCATCATGGGTATTGAATTCATTTTATCATGTGAAACAAGAACAATCTATAAAGCAATATATGCTAGTATCGAATGCTTGTGCATTTTCCAACATTAAGGATGAGAATATTTGTGTCTGATGTTCTCAAGTATATAACAAAATTGTTTGTAAATGATTAAACACCTAGTGTTTTAAATCCCGGTTAGCAGTGCGTAGTGGTCAACCCCAAAAACACCCATAGCAGGATAGTTGCTATTCAAAATGTTTGTATAGTTTATCCTATGATGTATACTATGTACATGTAAATTCTCAAAAAAGATAAAAAAACTCAAATTTCAAGAAATTTTTAATTAACAATAAAAAGTCAAAATAACATACAAGTAAATATGAACAAAAATCAAATACAAGTTTCCCAGATAGGAATTATCAATCATAGATTGTCAATTGTCATCATCTGATAATATAAATATCAAAGTCCGCTTTATTGCATTCACTACTATAGATCTCTTTTTGGAATTTGAAATCCCAAAAATACCCCCCCAAAAAAAAGTCCTAACATTTTTATTAAGAGAACCTTTTCGGAATCTGCACATAGTGCCACTATCCCATCCGCTACAGCTGCTATTCATCCCACAATTTGATCCACGCTGTGGCTGGCTATTGCAGCCCTTATAGCGGCCAGTGGCCATTTTGCTACATTGCAGTAGTAGACTATAGTATGCTATTTGAAACCCTATACATCCATATTGTATTTTATAGTTGTATCAGTTAATATGCAGAAAAGAACACTGTTGTACTTTTTTTTTTTTTTTAATTTATCCATCAAAGCAATAGAAAAGCCCTTTTGAATTCTAGAAACATGAGAATTTGATGAAGAAATATATCACTCATAAGCAGAAAGACCACATCTCTTTTTTGTCGAGCATGTTATGTTGCCCATTATAATACTTACTAGGTATCATCAGCAAAGACAGAAACTGGTAAAGCTCTAAGTTGGTTGTGGGGGGATTGCTAAAACATTATGGTTTAGAACAGAATATTTAGGAGTTAGAATGGCTATAACTTCTAGAGAAATGTAAAAGTTCAATTTTAGAATCCATACCATGCAGACATCATCATATGTCTATGAAAGCAAGCAAATGATATAAACAGTCACTGCAAAAAGAAAAACTTTGTAAAGTATAATTTTGAAATGATTGTTCACATCACATAACTTACCTCATTGCATACATATCTGTCCTAGCTTCCACATATAAGACAAATGGGTTCCTAAGAGACAGGAAAACACTCCTCATTTCTGTTTTCTTTATTCCCAGCTTGTTTGCTTCTCTATGTTGTTGAATCTTACACTCGTCTAAACTGTAGGATACACATTACTAAATTGGATGTGGTTTTATCTTCATATGTGCATTCCTGACATGTGTTAAATCATAAAAAGAAATGAGAATGGGAAAAACAAAATTCAAAAAAGGTGTAAGAGGAGAAGTTTAAACTTGCATAACAAGAGAGAGACTGTAAAGTTGTGCTCTTACACTCTGAAGGATTATCTTCATCATCTCCATATTTATAATTGAAAATCATAAAAGTATAGATAGAGTGTCACCTAGTAACAATTTTTTCATCAAAATCTTAGAAAAAGGAAGCATTGGTGTTATGTATCAGCTCATGAAATAGGTACATTAAAGTAAACCAAACAACTTTGATTGTAACTGCATTAGCCTATCTTCCAAACACTCAATTACATGAAAATCAACACACAAAAGAAATGTTTATCTAGAGAACTTCCTCCTACTGCCAGAAGCATCTCTGTGACTCGGCATCTTGTCGTGTCTCAAAGCCCTCTCCCTGTCCTTCTCCTTTCTCTCCCTTTTCAACCTCTCTTCCCTCAATTCCTCCATGGTCTTCCTCTTCTTCTCACCCGTATTCTCTCTCCTATCCCCGTCACCGCTTTCATCCTTAACATCAACACCATCACAATCAGGTTTTCGAACATACCAGGGCAACTGAACCCCCTTCCCGGCAAGCCCATATCCAAGCCTATATTTCTCATCCTCCGGGCCCACAACAGGGGCGAGCTGGGGCTTGGGCTTGGGGCCTCCCTCTTTCCTCTTCTTGGTCCCGTCATCTCTTTCGGCAGCAGCGGTTTTCAGAATTGGGTCAAAAATGTTGATCCCGTCGAAGAGGTTGATGTGGGCAGGGTCGGAGGAAGTCTTAGGTTCGGATTCAGGAGTGGGAATGGACGGCGCCAAACCTCTGGCGGAGCGAAGGCGGTGGAGGCGGAACTCAGCGTCGCGTTTGCGGGCCTGTTCGCGCTTGAGCTGTTCCTCCTTAGCGGCTTGTTCCTCATCGCGACGAACCTTCTCTCTGTTGTCGTAATTGTAAACGTTCCAACGCTTCTGAGGGAGAATGTTGAGACCTCCGTGCCCTCCCATTTTCGATTCACACCACTGCACGGGATTGCAAAGGATTCCCTTTTCGGAATGTTTTGCACTGCCAACCCTAACTGTACCACCAACAAACAACCCACAACCCATAAAGCTTTGTTTCCTACAAACAAATATATCATGAAAAATACAATCAAATATTATTATATAATTATATCCATAAAATACTCACATACAAATCTTTATTATTATCTAGTTAATATTATATATTATTTATGTATTACGTTAAATATTTATTTATCTATAATCTATTATTAGAATATTATTAATAATATATAACAAAAACTTAATCTTTATCTAACTATTCATTTTCGATCAGGATTATTTATTTATTATAACAATTAGTTATTCATTACTACTAAGAATAAGTGGTTGTTTGATAACAATTTTACAAGATTGTTTTTAGTTCTTTGGTATTTAAAAATAAGAAACTTGTTTGATTAGTGTTTTCTTAAAATAATTTTAAAAAATAGTCCTAGTTTTTTAGTTTTTAAAAATTAAAGAACAGGAACACCTGAAAGTAGTTTTGTTTTTCAGTTTTCTATTTTTGTTTTAAAAACACAATAAAAATATGTTGTCTTTTGCTTTTAATTAATGAAATTTTAATAAATATAAACAATTTTTTTCATTTTTATATATTCATATAAGTTTTCAAATAACACTTACCAAACAAGTTTTTTTTCTTCTTCTTTTTTCCAAAACAGTTTTTGAAAACTATTTTTTAAAACTCTTTTCAAAAATTAAAAAACTAAACTAAATCAATGAAACCTTAAACTTAAAGTAAGTGGATCCCTTCTTTTATAGGTTTTATAGGAGAAAATCCAGTTACTCCAAAAGTAACCTTAAGAGACTTTCCTCTTCCTTCTAACCTTTCAGTTTTTACAACTAATGTAAAGTTCCTTAATCTTACTCTCTTGCAGTAAGTGAATTTCTCCTCTCTATATATGTTATATAAGAAAAACATTTATACATTGTGAGTGTAATAAATTCTAAATTGACAAGTAATCACAACTATTTATATATGATAAGTTTGTTGACTTTATTAATTAATATTTTAAAAGTCTTATAAACGATAACTATTAATTAAATTATATATATGTATAAAGTTCAAATTTGTCACTTGTTCTTTCAAAAATTACTTTTTCAATTTTTTATTTTAAATTTTCTCTCTCTCTTAATGCCTTTGTTACTTTTTCCACTTTTATATTTATACTTATAAACAAAAATATTTATCATTTTCTTAGTAAAAAAATACATTATTATTAAATATTTATACTTACTTTTTATCTTATTGTTTATCTTCTTAAAATCTAATGGTCGTAATAAACAAGTAATTTTAACAATTGGATTTCAAGAGTAAGTATGAGAAAATTATTCTTTGTTTTTATCATTTGTTTTCAAATTTAATGATTAAAATTATTTGTTCATTACAACATTAAAATCTTTACTAGAATAAAAAATGAGAAGAAAGAATAAGTCGTTTATATTTATTGGAGGTAAATGATAGATCTCTACTCATGTTATATAATATATATTATATGTTATGTATTATATATTATTTTTTTTAAGAAATATATTATATATTATATACGTATCATTATATATAAAAAGAAGTTTCATATGAGCAAATGACATTTTTAGTTAAAATTTTCTCTCTCTCTCTTTTTTTAATTTCAGTTTTTTATTTTTTTATTTTATTGTCATATATACTTATTTAAATTTATAAGATATTATTTTTAAAATTAAGAAGACAAAAAATTATTATTATTATTTTAATATTATATATTATGTTAAATATCTATATATTATCCATTATTACTACTAGCAGAACACAACGTCTGTGTATTCACATTTCTATTTTGATATGTTATAATAACTTTAGAGTTTTAATTTAATATTTTTTTAATAAATAACATAATAGAATATAAATAATTCACTGTGTCATTTTGTGTATAATAATTTTAGTCTAGTATTTTTTTTGTTTATGTTAACATGATAAAAACATGTCAGATCATCAATAAATATATAAGATTTGAGTGAATTTGAGAAAATGGAGAGAAAACCGAGTTTGAATAAAATTAAACATATTATCACGCATTTGTATTCACATTTATGATCGAAGATATACATGTATTAATGATGTTTAAGGAATGTTAATTTGTGGTAAGGTAGAATTTGTGAAGATATGTATTTATTAATGTAACTGAAGTTGTAAAATGTTTAGAAAGGTAAAACAATTATAAGATGTGCACAGCAAAACCTCATATTTTCATTATATAATGAGAATAAGATTTTTTTAGTTCCACATTTTATAACTATTTTAAGGATAAATTGTTGCACCTGTCTATTCAAAATTATATTTTGATATGTTATAAAATTTTAACGTTTTAATTTAATATGTTTTTTAATAATATGATAGAATATACATATCTATATATTATCTATTATTACTATAATAAAAGAATCTCATCACATGTTACTCTTTCTAAAAAACAAAAGCCTCCATTTTTTTTTAACTTTTTCTTCTCTTCCTTTCTTTAATTTATCTTTTTTCATATTTATATTTATAAGCAATCTTTTTCTCATTCTATAGTATAATACATATTATTATTAAATATTTAATTATATATTTTTAATTAAAATATAAAGTGATAATATCATAGTAATTCTATGCGACTTGAATAGGATTACTTGAGTTGGAGGTTACCTATGGGCTAGAAAAAATAATAATTTAATTCCTAATAATTATAAAAGATCTTATTTCTTTATTTTTTTTTTATTATCATCAAATTTGAATAGGATTACTTGAGTTGGAGGTTACCTATGTGTACTCTCAATATAAAAAACTCTTCATTTATAGTAAATTTATTGACTTTATCCATTATATACATGAAGGTTTATATACTGTACAAACAAATGAAGAATTGTGTACTTGTTTTAAATGTTTTTATACTTTCAGTATATTCTAATTAAACTCAAAAAATAATTAAAGCAAATTTAATCAATAAAAATAAGATTAATGTCACAGTACTTACTAATTAAACTCAAAAAATAATTAAACTAAATTTAATAAATAAAAGTAAGATTAATATTATGTGGTACGGATTATTTATCCACGGAAGAACACGAAAACCACGTGTTAAAAAATGAATAGGTCGATGTTAAATTTAAAAGAAAAAAAAAGGACAAAAATAAATGACGATTACTATGCAAAATTCGTGTCATAAGAATTCGTATTGTATAATGCATATCATATTTCTAAAAAAAAAACTTGAAAAAAAGATAAATTTGATTAATTTGATCGTAACTAGATGTGTGTGTTTTATTTTTCTTGCAAATACAATTAACACCAACCAATTGTCCAAAAAATGCTAAATAAATAATTTTTATCAATAAAATAATTTATTAACTTTCTTTGGGAAACACATTGCCTTCTAATTTTTATATTGCTTAATTACACTGCTTAATTACACTTATTAATTTTTATTCTACTAATTTTTAATATTTTATCTCCTTATATTTAAATATAACATTGTGTCATTCAATTTTTAAAACTATTAATTTTGTCTCACTATTAGTAAATTGATATTGACTATTAAGTAATAAATATTAATTAACTTGTGATGTTAATTTAATGACATAATAAATTCTATTTATGTAATTTAAAAATAATTTGAGATACAATATTATGTCAAAAATTAAAATAAATAAGAAAGAATGTAAGTAACACTTTTACATGCCGAGAACAGAACAAAAGGTATGTCTTTTTAAACTTTTGTATCAAATAAATTGTAAAAGGTTAATTGCGCTTCATTCTATTATTTAAAATCTTCACTGCCAAGGAAGAATGAAGAATTGAGCAAGATATTCATCACATTATCCATTTATTATCATCACACATGAAGAGCAACTTCAAAATGTATTCAAAACTCTGGATTAATGTGTGACGAACTAGCGAACTTTGAAGAATTTGGAACTGGGAAATTGTACAAATATTGAATAAACTGACTGTATTGTAACCAACATACATTGCTTGAAGGCTAACAATCTGCACAGACTAACTAAAGTTAAAAACACTTCCGGTGTATCCGGGTAAACTTTTTTACAAGTACTCTTGATAGAAGAAAATATAAAAAAAAGTCCAAAAATCTTTTCTATAAGCCATTTTAAAAGGTTCGAGACTTTTTTCAAATTAATTTTAGTTAATATGTAAAATCTATCTCATAATTTTTTAAAAAAATGAGACTTTTTAAATTAGCTTGAATTTTGTCTCATGTCATTTAGAAAAAGATGGAGAGAAGTTGCTTTGATTCTCTTCTTCTAAAAGTGTTTCTAGAGAAAATCACCCAATCAAAACCCAATAACCAACAAATTGATCAACTTCTAAGCTGTTACTAGCAACAAACTTCCAAACGGAACTGTTAGTTGTAATGTGAAGTGTTCTCAACCGTCAAAAAATGAAGTCACTGAGTTGCGTACGTTTGCCTTTGTAGCCATTGCTTTTTAAAATGTATCCACTTTCTTCCACATTTGTATTCAAACAATTCATCCTGTGCCTGGCCAAGGATATAAAAAAAGTTAGTGAGGGGAGAAACACTGAGAAATGAAAGAAATAATTCATATATCTTCATCTAGGCCTCAAACATGTCCAGGGTATGTATATCTGTTTGATGTTTGACAAAGATGTTCGTGTTTACTGTTTAGTAAAAGGGGATGAAATTATAGTACACAAGTTAGATTCCCTATTCAGCCAAGATGCCCATATCACGTCTTTACAAAAATATGGTGTAAAGGGCACAGACTTTACCATTTTCTCATGAATTTTACTATCTCATTAAATTAAACCTTTTTATCAATGTTTTCTAAAATTTCATGAATTTTAAATAGCAATTCTGAAACAAGAAATGTTCTTAAAAACTTTAAATGACACATTAATAAATTAAAGATGAAATGATTGTCCTTTATTTGTTTTTTTTGGCTTCTCTAAAATTGTATTTAATAAACTGATAAAATTTGTTATGTTATTAAAACTGTCAAGATTTTAAGTGTAACACATCTTGATATTGTTTATTTACGAGGAAGGGTCAAGATACTTAAACATGAAATTATAAGATTAATCTAATGAAAAAATTCATATAAGGAAAGAAAAAGTCACAGGTTTAATTCGTTCGCTAACAAATATATTTAAGCCAATTAAGGAATAGTACAATAAGGGTAACCAAATAATAATATAAGCATCTTGTGACCAGATCAAACACACATACTGAGTCGATACTTACCAGGTGAAATGGTCTTCACAGCATATAGAACCCCATATAATTGCAAGTCCGGCTCCTTTCCTTCACATGACAAGCAACGATAAATTTTGTATTCTGCTGAAGAAAGGCGGATAAAAGTTGACAATACATAAACTCTTTTCAAAATACACATCTATACATAAGCTGATAAAATTTGTATACATGACATTATATAAAGAGGGCATCGATATGACAAATGAAAGATACCTACCATGTTGCAGTATACATATCGTAGAACTTTTCAAAGGCTTTATCAAAGCAATAATGGCAAACCAAGAGATGCTTGATGTCAGTGACCTTGCATGTCGACTTGCAGCATTTAACCTGGATTAACACAGATTGAATAAGCTGATAAGCATATAGGATGAATCTAAATTGATATATTGAATTCTTGATTATATCCTTGGGTCACACGATTAAACTTTGTTTACTTACTAATCCATCCATCCCTCAACTACTACTTTGGTTCTTCACAAGTTTTTGCAATTTAAACAACTCATTAATCAAAGACTTGCTAAAAAATCAAATGGAAAATGAAGAAAACAAGAAACTGGATAAAAGGTGACAGGGAACTGTATAAATCAAATTATCACATCTTCCATTAAATTTCACTGTTATATTGGTAGATGAAATATTTCATGGTCTAGACTAATACAAGGTTTAGCTCCAAAAGATGTTCGACACTCGTATTAAAATGCATTCATATCACAGAGAGACTTTAATCTTTATTCACTCAAAGCATGGTAAAGTAAAGAAAGAAACTCGCCAGACGTTTAAGCTTGTGTGAATAATATTTTTCATGGGAAGGGTGTGTTCTTATATGCTCATCCAAATGACCTGCCCTGCAAAATAGGTATTGTAGAATTAGTAGGAATGCAACAATAAACAGCAAAAATGTCACTGGTGGGGAGGTCAGAAAGACAATGGAGAAGAATGTATAGGAATTACAGTAATTTAAGCTTTCTATCTAAATTGCATCTTGTCTCCACTTAATTACTCTCCACCCAATCAATTTACGTGTGCAAGTCATTTTCTCCAATCCTCAAGAGAGAATGAATTTATCTAGTACATTAGAAGTTATAACATTTATTATAAAGTATTTAAGGATATATTATTAATACAAAAGACAATTTGAAAAGCGTGTGTGCAAGTCATTTTCTCCAATCCTCAAGAGAGAATGAATTTATCTATTACATTAGAAGTTATAACATTTATTATAAAGTATTTAAGGATATATTATTAATACAAAAGACAATTTGAAAAGCGTCTTATAAAAAGGGACAAATTTTTTTTAAAGAGTCTTATATTTAAAATAGTAGGAAGTATAAGAGTAGCATCAACTACAATTATTTCAGCATACGTTTATTTGATAGAAAAAGAGTACAAATCACAGTAAAACTCAACACTAAGACACCCTCCCCAAAAAAAAAAAAAAAAAAAAAAAAAAAACAAAAAAACCAAGAGATCTAGTGACCTACCATAAGTGCATAAACCATGAAAGCAAAAGCTACTCACTATATCTCTCAACACAACAGAGCAACATTGTTCCAAAATGAGAACATCAAAAACATCTTCCATAATGTGTTGTTGCACAGCATCAACTACCAGCATTCTTATAAATATGGTAACATCTGCTTCATTATCTTGTTTGCAAGTCAATGTACTGGATTTGGGGGGATGGGGGAGACAATTTCTTAGAAACAGCTACATATGGTCATTTGTAATAACTAAAGACAAGATACATGGCCAGAGTAAAATTTTCAGCTTACTCATCACAAAGGACAATACTACAATCAAGGCATGTTGCCAAATTTGATGATCTGCGACACACATTACAGTTTGCAGCCAACAAATCTTTACCAATCTTTTGGCATCTGCAAACAAACATTAACAAAAATCAGCGAAGTTTGTTTAATTTACAAGGCAATCTCCATGGCATATCAAGCAAATGTACAATCATTTGACAACACATTTTCTACAGAGAATATTACAGATGAAATTCAAAACATAAAAATACTCATAAATAATAATCTAAAAACCTCCATTTATTTTCTACAACTTAATGGTCACCATAGAAAATAAAATTCAATTATCACCCTCATCTCTCTGGGAAATTTCCTTAAAATCATGCAAAAAAATTCAACATTAAGCACAAAGCATATGGGCTCTCAAACTTATATTTACTATTCCCATTTGCACCAACCCGACAAGGCAATATGTCATGAATAACAAACAGGTAAACTATATAGTAGAAAGAAACTTGATAGTAAACTAAGATTACTAATTACTTTAGTAATTTTCATACCAGCATACCAATCTGATTAAATAAAATATAACAACATAAACATCATTACCAAAACAAGAAGTAAACAGAAATTTCCAAACCTTCTATAAAGTTCAAGAAGATCCTTAGGAATGGAACTAGATTTATTACTTCCCACAGTGACCTATATTATAAAAAACAGTAAAATAAATCTCTATGATAAAAAGGTGAACTTATATGGATGAAGAGCATTGATGACAAATCAGACTGCAATTATTTACCATACAATCCTCAGCTAGGTGGCCAGGCCTTTGACATTTCCAACTACAATAAAAAAAAAATCCCATAAACTTAGACCAAAGAAGAAAAGGGTGAGATACTATATATATTCATGCAAATGAATAGCTGTGAAATATGTACATGCATTCACCATAAATAGGGATGGGATATTCATATTTGAAGTTGCTCATGCCTGTAGCTACAATTGTCTGTACAAAATTATAGGTATCCATATTGAATTTTATACCTGTGTCAGCTTATATGCAGAAAGTAACATATTACATCATTTTCTTCATTTCTGTCATGCCAATAGAAAACCTAGAGAAGCCTATGTAAATAAGTATGGTTATTTGACAGAAGTTTACCATTCGTAAGTAGAAAGACTACATGTCGTTTTAGACCAGCAATGTTGATTATAATCCCAGGTATCATCACCAAAAACTGGAACTGGTACGGCATTACTAATTCCAGATGAGGAGGAATCTGTAACTTGGTTGTGGGAGGATCCCTAAAAATATTATGAATGAACAATGAAGAGAATATTTAGGATTTAGAATGGCTAGAACTTTCACAAAAGAAGATTACATTAAACAGAAAAGTACCTCATTGAGTTTAAGAATATTCAAGAGTTCACTTTTGCACTCCATGCTACAGACATCATCATCTGTCTATGAATGCAAACAAATATTAGAGTCATTCTGAAAAGTGAAACTTGAAAGTACAAGTTGAACAGAATGTTTATATCACATAAATTACCTCATTGCATATATATTCGCCATATCTTCCACATATAAGACAAACAGGTTCCCCAGAGACGGGGAATCGCTGCTCATTTCTGTGTTTTTTAACTCCATCAAATTCTTCTTTTTGACCTTAAGAAAGCAGCAAAACTCAATAATACAAATTAACATTGCTTAATGAATGGTTAAATGGAATCAAGAAAAATTTTCAAATGCAAATGCAGAAATGTAAATTTCCAGGTTGAGAAACAAACCAGAATTCAGAAGGGTATCTGTTTCTTCTTCACATCCTGAAGGAGTTTCTTCATCACCTAAGTGTCCAAAATATAATTGAAATTATTAGAAGCATAGATGGACTGACCGTTAATAATATTTTCATAGTAATGGAAGCACGGGTGTGTCAACTCATGTAAATACTCAATAACCCCAAAAAATTTAAAAGGCACACTTATTTTCCATAAACTATAAGGAGAGATCCACTCACTCCAAGGGTAACTTTAAGAGACTTACTCTTCATCCTAACCATTCATTCTCTTAAAATCTAATGGTTAAGATTAGTTACTAATTACAACCATTAGATTTTAAGAAAATAGATGGTGAGAATGAAGAGTAACTCTCTTAAACTTCCTCATTACAACCATTAGATTTTAAGAAAATAGATAGTGAAAATGAAGAGTAGCTCCATTAAACTTACTCTTGGAGTAAGTGGATCCCTCCTCAACTATAAATATAAAAAAAGTATCAGAGGCTCAAAGAGAAGGTGAAATAAAATCAGTAGGAAACATAAAATTACCAAAAGAATCAATAATATCAGTTCCAAGCTCATATGCTTTTCTTTTGGAGAATCCAAGCTTCATATACATATCTACATGACTTGACACACTTACTCCATTTAATTACTACATGTTGATACTTTTCAAACCAATAGTTGGATTAAAAGTTCTTATAAGATCATGCTTGTTAAATATAAGTTGTAATAAGTGTTAGTAGTTAGTTGAGCTACATTTTCTTTTTCATTTATGTTGTATGTCAGAGGTAGGTGGCTGTTGAGCCCCCTTTCTGACTTCTTATGTCCTCTTGTGTAGTATCTATGAATAGAATGTTCTGAGCTGAATGAAAATAACACTCAAGCCTTTTTTCTCATATTCAAGTTGGTATCAGAGTGGAAACGATTCTGCTCTTAAAATCTGAGGTCACAGTAGGTTGTCCGCTGTTGTTCACCTCCGGTCCGTCGCCGTCATAGTGACATTTTTGTCTGGCAAGTTTAGGGTTTTGTGCGCCTCGATGTGCGTAGTCCAACCCAAGTAGTCGCGCCTCCAACGACCTCTCCACGTGCTCTCCATGTGCCGGCCAAACACTGTCTGTTCGCCGCCATTCCATCGTCGTCTGGGTCATCAGAGCTTGCGGGTCCCATTCCTGGTCTTCACTTTCCGGTTCAAGTGAGTTTCGTGAGTTTTAACTTAAATATCTCTCGGGCATCTCCCTTTCCCTATGTCAGATCTCCAATGTCTTCTTCTACCTTCTCTGGTGTCAGCTCAAGTCCTGTTCTTCCTATTTCTGGGATTGTCATTATCACAACAGAGAAACTTAATGATAAAAATCATTTATCATGTGCTGACTCTGTGGAACTCTAGTTCCTTGGACAGAGACACCATGAACATTTAGAAAAAGGAAAAAAATATTGAGAGATCAGCTGAACAATAAGCTCAGTGGAAGAAGTTAGACTTTCAACTCTGTGCTCTTTTATAGCAGTTTGTAGAACCTAAAATATTAAGGAACCTCAGAGCATTTAAATTTTGTTATTTATTTTGGAAGAAAGCTTAAGATATCTATTCGAATGACATTTAACGCTTATTTGATTGTGTTAAGAAACTAACCTCCTTGAAGCAAAATGATTCAGATATGATGTCGTATGTTTCCGATACTCAAACAAATGTAGAAGAGTTGAAACTTATCCTAGAGGCTGATTGAATGGAAGAAATAAGGAAACAGCTTGATGACCTTTACATGGTTATGGTTCTTCATGGTATGAACCCTGCATTCAATCACATCCCTGATCAGGTTCTAACAGGACATGATATTCCCACCATGGAGAGCTTAATTACAGGTCTCCTTCATGTTCTTACCTTAAATAATGAGGGTACCTCCCTTGAAAGTAATACAGAATCTTTTGTTATAATGTCTTCTAGAGGGAGAAGAGGACGTGGAAATAGAGGACATAGTGAAAGAGGTAATTGTCCTCACTGTACTTATTACAAATGGATGGGTCACACTCATGAAATTTGCTACTCACTGCATGGTTTTTCAAAAAAAACTATTCATGTATCAAGGTTTGAGAAACCTAAAGAAAGGAAGTTATCTTAAGAAGAGTACTAAGGATACCTAGAGTACTTGAGGTTGAAATCTAACAATCTTGCTGAACCCTCTTTTGGACCTAATGCCTCAACAACCTGCATTTCTCAACAGTCGTGGAGAGTCAAAATCCGTAGATTGTTGGCTCTAGTGCTTCAGACCATATATCTAGTAATAATTCTTTGTTTTCATCTCGTAAATCTCCTCACCTTCTCACATTAGCCAATGGTTCAAAGGTTTCAGCTCAAGGAGTAAGTTCAGTATTCATTTCTCCTTCCTTAAATTTAACTTTTGTTTTTTATATTTCTTCTTGTCCCAATTTACTTTCTTTGAGTCAATTAATTAAATCTATAAATTGTTCAGTTATTCATTTGTCATATAGGAACGAGGTATGGGACGATAGATTGGCGTAAGACAGAAATCAAGGGGTCTTTACTTCCTGGAATTTAGTTCTTCGGTGAGCCTTGCATCCACCTCTCCTAAATTGTTGCATGATCATTTTGGACACCCAAGTTTAACCAAATTAAAGATAATGACTCCTAATATTAAGAGTATCCAAAAATTAGATTGTAAAGGTTGTCAACTAGGCAAACATGTTAGATTTTTCTTTTCCTAGTCAAGATAAACCGAGATGTAATTCAACCTTCTTTACTATTCATTTGGATATTTGGGAATCGAGTCATGTTACCTCTTTTGGATTTAAATATTTTGTAATTTTCATCGATGAATATTCCTGTTGTACTTGACTTTATTGAATGAAAGAAAGATCTGAACTTTTGTTCATATTTGTGTCCTTCTTCCATGAAATAAAAAATCAGTTTGGAAAATACATTAAAATTTTTAGAAATGATAATGCAAAAGAATATTTTTCCTCTGAACTCTTTTTTTGTCATCTCAAAAAATCTTACACCAGTCAACTTGTCCTCACACTCCTCAACTGTAGAAAGGAAGAATCAGCATCTTGTTGAAACGGCTTGCTCTTTAATGCTTAATGCAAAGGTCATTGCATTATTAAAGATATGCGATTTTTTCTGCCTATTATCTTATCAACAGGATGCCGTCTTCCTCTCTTAATAATCAAATTCCTCATTCAATCCATTTTCCCAATGAATATTTGTATCATGTATCACCATGCGTATTTAGGTGTACATGTTTTGTTCATGATCTCTCTCCAGGTATAGATAAGTTGTTAGCTAAATCTATCAAGTGTGTCTTTTTAGGGTACTCTTATCTTCAAAAAGGTTACAAATGTTATTCTCCTAATACCAAGCGGTATTACATGTTGGTTAATGTTACCTTCTTTGAGGATACTCCTTTCTTCTCATCCTCCATATTAGACACCATTTCCAACAAGAGGTATTGCCCATTTCCACCTCTAGTCTTGAAATTGTCATCTCTCCTAGCATCTCTTCTCAATCTGACCATGCAGCTATTCCTACAACTCCTACCTTCACTGAAACTGATCCATCACCCTCTGTTACTAATCAAGGCAAGACAACCAAAGTTAGCTCCATCATACCTGATGACTTTCTTGGCTTATGTCCCTCTCCATCTGTTTCTTGTACAATGGTTCCTAATTCTTCTTCTCTGCTTGATGAGAACTCTAGTTAGCCTATTACTTTCTGGAAAGGTATTTGCTCCTCTCAAAGTCCACATCCTATTTACAATTTGTTGAGTTATCATTGTTTATCTCCGTCCTATTGTTCCTTTGTTCAATATCTTGCATTACCTTTTTAAATATTTCATTTTGCTTCTGCTTCTTTTCCTCCATAGTTGCTCTTATCTCAACTTTTCCAGCTTCAGGAGTCATCAAACAAGTTGTAACACTTCCTGCTTTTCCAATCAAATGTTGTTTCCTCCTTGTTACACCTCCTTCCATAACCTTCCAACAATAGTTACAACAAATTTCATTCGTATTATTCTCTCTCACTGGTGTACAGTGCTTCCACCCAACATCAGTCCTCTTAGAGTTAATTGAATTTGAGGATGTATTTGTTACATTTGGAGTGTTTGTTTCTGCCCCTGTCATTGTTGTTAAATTGAAAAATATGGCTTTCATAAGAAGGAATTCAAAAAGAGAAATGAGACAGAGAATAAGAATGAACAGAGAACAGAAAACTACATGTCTAAAACGAACGAAGAATAAGAATATCTCTTTAAAAAAAAAGGAGATGAGACAGAGAAACCCTATTGAAGAACGAAGAGGAAAAGCCTCATGAAGAGGAACAAGTGTCGCGTGAAGAAGAAAGGCAGAAACACGCGAGGGAGAAGAAGCTCTCGTGCGAAGGAGAAGAAGCGCCCAAGGAGAAGAAGATCTCGTTCACGGGGTTCGTCGTCGCCGACGTTGGAGAACCTGTCGCAAGTTCGTTGTTGTCAGAGGCGCACGGCTGGGTCTTCGCAGAGGCTCGTCGAAGGTGAGAGAAGTTGAACCTAGGGCAATAGATGCACAAACTCTGTTTGGCATCCAATCGAGTCGGGTTGACTTGGGTCCAAAAGTAGCAAACAAAAAAAAAAGTCCAATTGGGTGCCACGCCATGGCGGTCGCCACGCACCGAAAGGCGGAAACACACCATAACTAGGCCAAACAACCATTGCGGATTGCGGCCTCTGCCGCCACACCGTTATGGTGCTGCTATAATCATTGCTTGATAACACTAGAAACAAAAAATTGTTTCTCAATCTAGTACAGAAGCTGAATATAGATCTATTGCCTTAGCTACGTGTGAGTTGGTGTCATACAAAAATTAAAGTTTTGTGAAAATTCTCCAATGCAACTTTATTGCGATAATCAAGCAGCTTTCCATATTGTCTCTAATCTAGTGTTTCATGAGAGGACTAAACACATTGAAATAGGTTATCACTTTGTGAGAGAAAAGGTGTTGTCCAAGGAAATTAGGACCGATTTTGTTATCTCATATGATTAGCTTGCAGATCTGTTAACCAAATCCTTGAAGAGTCCTTAAATTCAATACTTGAGTTCCAAGCTTAGAACATATAATTTATATGCTTCAGCTTGAGGGAGAGTGTTAAATATAACTTGTAATAAGTGTTAGTAGTTAGTTGAGCTACACTTTCCTTTTCATTTATGTTGTATGTCAAAGGTAGGTGATTGTTGAACCTCCTTTCTGATTTCTTATGTACTCTTGTGTAGTATCTCTATGAATAGAATGTTTTGAGCTGAGTGAAAATAACACTCAAGCCTTTTTTCTCATATTCAAGTATGCCCATAAATTTTCTTAAAGCCTAACTGCCCAAACATTAATATGATGACGACTACAGTATCACAAAACCTATGACTTAATTCTCGATAGGCAATTTTTGCATTCTAAAATTAAAAATTAAACCACAAAAACTATCAAGCCCATATACTAAAAAAATGGTAAAGTATATGTAACTCATACACATATCCAATAATTACATGCATACAATTGCCTAATATGTATACAACAAACATCTTCCAATTTCTTTAATTTTTAATTTTATAAAATGATACGCAATACACCAATATTTTGAATAGGACTAAAATTACATACTTGTATGGTGTTATAGGATTGACTTATGGTTGAAGCCCAACTTGAAAGGTGAAGGGAGAGGAAGAGTTCACAAGTTTGATCTCTCCTAGACTCCTACTAACAAACTAACAACTAACATTTGTTGCTAAAAAAAAAAAAAACAATTTGCACATGACTCTGTTTTTGTTTTTGTATATATTCCTAATGCTATAGTAAATATTGGCAATCAGATAGAGGAAAACTTCTTTCAACAGTACTAAAGATGCATTTTAACATTCTAACACAGTAAGACGGGTTGAGTAAAAATACATATTTTTGTGACATTTTCATAAGTAAAAGAACATATTTTAATATGAGTTAAGGGTAAGATATGTAACTACAATTTTTTGTTATGATTAAAATGTTTTTCTTCTAAATTGTAATTGTCATTTTTCATTTATCACCGACTGATATGTACTTAAGAGAGTGACCGTAAAGTAATAAAAAGTTTGATAAAACTCACTTGCATCGTAATCCACCAACGCAAGAGCAGAATTAGATTTTCCCTGTCACAGAGAAAGCAAAACGTGAAAAAGAATGACAAAAGAGCAACGTTCAAAGATAAGCAAAAGATCAGTCCAATTTGCAGTAACCTAAGAAAATTACCAAAACTTCTTCAGTCAGTTCAACGCGATCGCGATTCCTAGACGAAGCGACTTCTTCCCTGGCGAGGAACAACTTATCACGATTCATGAAGTCAAAAGGAAAAGAGAGTAAGAAGCACAAAAAATATTCGAGTAAGAATAAAGAGAAGTGAATGCACTTTCTGTTTCGGATGTAATCGTGGTGCGAGATAGAGGAAGGGACATTGTCGCAGTCATCGTGCGGGGATTCCAGTGGCTCGGGATTCCGACGGCGTTTGATTCCGGCGATGGGAATGGGAGGCGGAGGATCGACGGGAGGAACATTACCGGTGGCGATGTTGTAAGCTGAAATTTGAAAAATGAAGAAATTAGAGCATTGAAAGAGTTAGAGAGAGGGGGGAAGAAGAAAGAGAATGAACCATGAAGGTTCTGAAGAACGGAGGAGAGGCCCAAGTGTTTCTTGTAGGAGCTTGATGGATTCTTGTAGAAATTTGTTCGAGTTCCCATTTTGCAAACCAATTCCCGGTTCCTCTCTATTTATACGCTTCTGTCTTTTTTCTTTTTCTTTCTCATCACATTATTATTTCTACATTTTATAATTTTATTTTTACTTATTCTGCATTTCTCTTCACCTCGAGATTGGATAAACCTTTAGATTTTAAATATCAACGTATTCCTTTTTTTTTTTTTTTTAATTTTAGTTCTCATGTTTTTTTTAAGGCTTTGGTATGTTTTTGGTTTCGAAAAATCAGTTTAGTTTTTTATAAGCCTTAAATAAGTTTAGTTAGTTTTATAAAAAGTTATAAAAAATTATTTAAAGAGCATTTTAAGAAGAAAACAAAATAAAAAATTTATTATTGGTATAAAAAATATAGAAGTTGAAGAAAGTGTATTCACGTACCATGCTTAATCAAGAGAGACCCCTTAACCCACAAATACCATTTATAAATAGGTGTTTGCCACAAATACGCATCTATTTAATTAGTTTTAATTTTTTTAATGATAAACACAATAAATATCATTTGCAAAAAAACTATCATATTTAACACCACAAACATATAGAAAAAATATTATGTATATAATTTTTTTTTATGATAGGAACTATAAATATTATTCATGCGCCATGCTCGGCATTGTTTTGGTTAAATGTTATGGTTGACAAAACTTTTTATTTTGCAGGTATTTAACATAACTGCTTATTATATTTTTATTCTTTTATCTTTTATATTTTTATATTTCTTATTTTTTTATATTTTTTATTTTTATTTGTTTATAATTTTTATTTTTATTTTTATCTTATTTTATTTTTGTGTCTTTTATTTATTTTCATATTTTTGCTTTCTTAGTTTTTATTTTATTTATTTTTATAATTTTTGCTATTCTTTTTTATATTTTCATATTTCAATATTTTATATGTTAATATTTCTATATTTTTATATTTAATATGTTAAAAATTAATTATTAAATATATTTTAATAATTTTCAACCACTATTAGCAAGAAAAGTCATATTCAATTTATTTTGTGTGCAATTTTTTTTTACCAACTGACCAATGTATTAGGGACACTCAACCATCGTGATGTATAATCAGAAACACAAAAATAGTCTTCCACTACTTATTCAATAATATCATAAATTAAATTAATTTTAATTTTTTATTAAAAATAGAAATATAATTCATATAAGACAATCTTAATTAACGCCATTATAAATGAAAACGTTTTTCCTTCGAGTATTTAACACTCAAAGATTCTACCGTATATAATTTATTATTACAAAATTATGTATCTACTTTATAACAAAATAACATATTTATTATTTTTCTTTATTCTTTTATTCTTTTTATTTTTTTATTAATTTTAATTATTATTTCATATTTTTACTATTTCTATATGTAACATTGTAAAATTAAGTTATTAAATATATTTTAATACTTATTTGTTAATATTTATGAAATACTGATAATGGGAAAAATCATATTCGATTTTATTTGTGTGCAAAATTTTCTTACACCATAAATAATCATTCTAACCCAATTAGGCTTGACAACAAGGTCAATTGAGATAGGTTTAATTGTTTGGCTCTTATTATCTTCGTTTCTAAAATGTGGGGTGGTTTGGGTACATATATAAAATAAGTGAATTTAAAAGTTTAATATTTATCTTTATCTTTTTCAGATATGGTTAGGTTTAGGTACACTCGTAGAATAACTCATTATATTATTTTTAATTTTAATTCATTTATGTATCATTAAATAAATTATATTTTAAGTAATTAATTATATTTTAATTTAAATAATATATAATAATAATAATAATAAATAATTATAAAATAAAATTTAAGAATTAATTTTTTAGCAAAATATATAATTTTACATTTATATGTAATTACTATATTTGTAATGAGACAAGTATGAGTATATGATATGGATGAGTAATTACATCCTTATATACCTATACCCTTTTTGTACTTGTTAAGGAAGGTTCAAGAAAGTATCCATGGATAGGAGGATTATTGCCATCCCTAGACCTAATAAATTAAGGAAACTCATATATGTTGTATATAATTCAAGAAAAAAAATAAATATAAAAAATTTTATTAAACATATTTATATGACAAAATAGCTTTAAATTACATGTTAATAATATTATAAAAACCATGATGAATGATAAAGTTTATTTTAGAGTATTTAACGTAAGTGCATTTCAAACATTCATCAATGTATAATTTATTATCACAATATATTGACTTTATGTTTAATAAATTCATATATACAAATTTTATTTATTAGTATTTATATAATAATATTAATTATTCTTTTCATAAATATAGATACATTTATAAAAATAATTTCATAAAATATTCTATGTCAAAATATTTTTAAAATAATATGATAAATATTTAGTTAGTTTTAATTTATTATTAAAAGTACTATAAATATCATTTATGGAATACAATCTTACTTGATGCAATTATACTAGAAATTACAAGTGTCATTTGTGGGGCACAAATTTTGCTCAAAACCATCATGGACAATGAAGTAGAAACATTGAAGGGAGAGTTAAATAATGTGTTAGAATAAATTTAAACTTTTTGCAAATAAATATCTTTTTTACAATAAGTTAGACATATCCAATGAATGCTCAAAAGATAAATGACAACTCGGTGTCTTCTTGAAAATAAATTTTATAAAAACAACTTAAAGTAATGCTTGAAAGACAAGAAAAGAGTAAAAGAGTGTTGGTAGGTAGACAAATCAGATTTTATACTAATTTACCCCAAATGTTACATCATGTCCCCAATTCTTCTTTACAATTATACAATATTTCAATTATCATAACGAATTATAACATAAGTACTTCTTTCTACCACTTCTGATTACAAATATTCTATGTTATTTTTTACACTACTACTTAAACTCCTCTGAATTTTAGATTTCTAAGTATTATTTTTTAATAAATTACTTCTGTCTTGTAAACAGTAAAGTTTAAATGATTACACTAGAGACTGTGTATTACAATATAGAAATTTTCTAAGAGCTTTGCTTTTGCAAAAGCTAGAGAAAAGGCTACAAGTTTGAGATCAAATAATGTTTAGATAAGATAACTAAAATGTGTTTTTTATAAAAATATACAAAGGTTTTCTTATTTGACTTTAGGTTTGTCTCCTTTATATATTTGTTATCACAGATATCTCGAATCAGTTATAGGTGAAATGTGAGGTATGAGTTATGACCTTCTGAGTAAAAAATATTGTGAAGGTATAAGCCGGGATTTGTAATGCTTGCTGTTAAAGAATGTTTCATTTTCTATGTAAATGTTTTTCCTAAACAAATAGAAAACAAGAACAGTTATACCAGTGAGGATAAAATGTTGAACCTTTTTTTTTTTTCTATCAAGAGCTTGACATAAATGACTGTTTTGTACCTGTTGTCTATTGGACGATTGGTTTCTTAGATATTGAGCGTTCATCATATATGGTTATCTTGTCTTTTTGTCCAAGAGTTTGTTTCAGAAATTTTAATCCTGTAAACGTTGCAACTATTGTTAATATATCATAATGTTTTAATCCGATAAACATTGCAACAATTGTCCAAGGGTTTTAGTTTGTTGTTCAATATTAAATCGTCCAAGTATAACACACAAAACATTATAAATAATAAATATTTTTCTTCAACTATGAAAATATATACTTGCATATTAAATACTCGATAAAATTTATTTATATATTTTTTTATTTTATATAAACTATATTAATGTGTGTTTGTGCATAAAGGAAATCGACAAAAGAAAAAAAAAAGATATCATATTAATGATGAGAAACGTTGTTACATTTAACACGATTACATGTTAATGACCAACAATATATAATTTATTGTTATAAAATAATATTTTGAGTTTATGTTGAAGAACCTTATATATGTATATCAAAATTAATTTTTTCTTAAATATATGATACATATATTAAAATTAATTTATTTATGATAAAATAATTTTAAATTAATTACTAAATAATATAAGTTAAGATATGAGGTGTGTGTTGAGTTTATTGACTAAAGATCTGTGTCAAATGTTAATACTCGGGAGTGCTAATATGTGTAGAAACCCAACAAATAGCACTTTGTTGAGAACATTTGCATTTAAAAGAGATTGTTGAATTTAAATGCAATGAAAAGTTTCGTATTGGGTAGAAGTGAACAAGTTGAGGACTATCCCATCTATAAACAAGATATTAAGGTTTAGAGTTAAAGATGTTAAAACTCAAAGGCAAACTACTTATAATAAAAAAAATCCATTTAATGTTGTTAGCTTTATCTGACCACCAAACACACCATTTACCAACTTAAATAGTTAATAAGAACAATAATGTAAACTATAAGTTTGAATATACTTTTTTTATTAACAAAAGTATGAATATACTAATTAAATGATAAGCTAATGCGCTACAAATCGAAGCTTACCTGGGGTAGATCTTGGAAGGGAGGTCTCCAAATTTTTTTTATAATTATATATATTGAGGTATTAAATAATAAAATATTATATTTAAGGAGTTTATTAACTTATATTTACTTATTTTTTAAAATAAATAAGTTATCAACTTATGTCTTGAGTGTATTTAAATAAATTTATAAATATAATTTACTAATTTATTGTTTTTTAAATATAAGTAGATGTAAGTTTGCAAACCCTATAATTATAAGAATTTGCTAAGTTACACATATTGAATGTATTTTTAAAACTTTATAGTTATAACTTATTAATTTATTTCCTCTAAAAAATAAATTGGTGAAAACTAATAAATCTTTACATTTTAATATTTAAAATTTTAGTACTTATTTGTACCACAATATCCGAAACTTTACCAGTCTTGAGTTTTTTTAAAGTTTATTTTTTTGGTGAATAACAAAAAAAAGAAAGAAAAAACCAAAAGTTTTTTTATAAGACAAATGTTAAATTACAAAAAGTTTTAAAAATAACATGTCATATAGATTTTTCAAATATGATATTAGAATTTTTTATGTTCTTTATACGGTATTAGTGTTATTTTTGCAACTTAAAATTTAGATTAGTTAAAAAAAAAAAAAGTAGGCTAGCTTAAATGTAATTTTTATATCTTAATATTTCAAAATTTTATCGTGTTTTATCTCTTATTATCAAAATTTACATATTTTTTAATTTTGTAAATTTCATTATTTTTATCATAATGATTATTAACAAATTGATATTGATTATGAAATAAAAAAACAAAGAAACTCATGCCAAATTGGTGTGCTACTGAATTTGATACACATTGTGTTAGTTAATTTTTAGATGTTTGATACTTTTAATTTTTAAAAAAAAATCAATAATAAATTTTAAAATAATAGAACCAAAATTATATTTAAAAAAAAAGAATTAAATTTTATTTTAAATAAAAAATAAAAATTATATTTAAATTAAAATTTTATATAATAGATATATAAATTAAATTAGATTTATTTTTTCACCCCAAAATTTTGTGGTAAGCTCCGGCACTGCTTAGTCCTTGCGTAGTTGTTATAATATGCAGCAGTGCAAACATCTTCTACTCATATAGTTTTCGACTTTTTTCTTAGACCCTGAACTTTGTATAGATTGCCGCTCAATGAATCCAGAGGTTAACATTACTTAACCATCAACTTAAGCGATGTAAATGCCTAAAATGTAAAAGTAAATGTTATTGTTAATGCATAAAACTAAATTACCAAACTAAATCACAGAATAAACATGTTGTACTTACAGACATCATAACTATAATACTGATATATTTAGCCTAATGCATTCTACTAGCTCAGATACATCTTTTACAAACTTAAGTTACTTTTATAAACATAGTTTATAAACTCAAATTTAATTTAAATTAACTTAGTTTTATACACTTTTATCCAAACATACTACAAAAAGTATTTTAATAAATAATAAAATTGATTCTTATTTTAGGGACTAAAAAAAAGTGTGGAAAGATACTTTGCGTGCCTATTTAGCGCTTGTTTAATGGACAGAATAAGGTAGAGTAACTATCCTATGATGTTGCAATCTTTTTGTTTGTTGAAACAATAGGATATGATTTTATTTTAGGCAAATAATTTTTATAAATAAAACGAGGAAAGTACAAGAAGTAGCTCTAGTATATTTTACTGATTTTATCCTATGAAAAAGCGGGGTTAGACTCAATAGAATATTATAAGCTTTCTCTTTCTTTTGATAATATAAAATTTATATATAATAATATATTAATTTATAATATAATTAGTATATTATATACCAATTTTATATTTCAGAATAATATTTATACATATATTTTATGTAATAGATTAAATATTATAATAATTATTATTTACAATTTTGAAACATGGGTAAAATATATTTCAAAAAATTCTCGATATATTAAATACACCTTGCAAAAAAAATTGTATTCTTTTTATTTCTTTATTTTTGAAAATATCACTTTTGATCTTCAAAGACTCTCTAAATTAGTTTTGTCTCTCTAGAAAATATTATCTAAAACACTTAAAGGATAAAAAATAATGTATTTTAAAATTAGAAGAACCAAATAAATACAAAAAAAATTTAGATAATATATTTAATATTTCAAGAAGTTTTTAGAGATCTAAAAATATATTTTACCCTTTGGTACACACATTTAAATTATAGTATTATTTAAAATATTAAAAAATTAAATTATTATTATTCAGATATTCTTTTAAATAAAAGTATTTGAATCATAATTTTAAAAGTTTTATTAACTTATTATAATTCTGAGAAAAAGTAACATATAAATAAAATAAAATTTTGTATAATTTAGTTAAAACTATATTGTTAATATTAATATATATACCAATTTTTATTTAACATATTATTTTATGTATAATAATAGTAACATATAAATTTTAATTAAAAAATTATTAAAATATTAAATTAAATATTATTAGTCGAATATTTCAAAATATTAATTTAACTATTAAATCTTATATATCTCTTTATAATATAAAAATTTCTTAGATAAATAAAATATATTTTTATATAATTTAGTATTAATTATAAGATTTTTGTAATTTTATAATTTTTAAAAGGGTAAACTATATTTTATATTCCTATAAAATATGCAAAATATTAATTTATTCCTTTAAAACTTTACATATTCTCACTTACAACTCTAATAAACGGTCATATATTACTATAAATCAGTTTAATAATCTAAAATTATTGTTTTTACTGAAGTTGAAATCTAGAAAACAACTTTAACTTTTCCATATGAAGGTTAACAGGATGAAACACGACTATCAGGATTGAGTATCTAAATTTGTTGTGAGGACTGACGTATCTAGATTTGTTGTGACTCAATAGTTAGATTCTATTGGCCCAAACTAAAAGTTTTGTAATTCAAACTAAACCATCTTAGCTTGCTATCCTTTAACAGATCCATAAACAAGGACTTGCAATAATATACTCACATTTTATAAGGAACAAATTAATACAAAATAGTTTGAGGTATGAAATTAACATTTCACATATTTTATAAGAACTAAAAATATAATTTACTTTTAGTAAAATTATAAATCAAAATTAAATTTTTTGAAAATTATATATAATTTTTAAATTTAAATATATTTTTAGTGCTTGTAAAATTGTCAATTTTGATTTTAGTACTTAAATTTTTAACTTTTTTTTTTTATCTTAGTACTTAATATTTTTTAATGTTTCAAAATGGATGACGTTGCTAATAGGAGTGCAACATGTCATTTAAATGTGTCGAGTCAGCATCCACGTCATTTTCATGGTAAGTATCTTTTTAAAAAATAAAAAAAATTTCAAATACCAAAAACAAAATATTAATAAAGATTAGGTACTAAAACCAAAATAATTTTATTTATTAGTATAAAATAGTTATTTAACACTAGAAAAAAGTTCATTATTATTACATCACAGTTAAAAGTTTTAAAGTTTAATACAACATCAACAATAAGTCATTAGAAAAACTTTGTTAGAACCTTGAAATGACTCTATATAAATCATTGTTTTTTAAATAATTAATGGACTAAATGGTGTCCCTTTGTTTTTTAAATGTACTAATATAAACTATATTAAAAAAAATGCTTAAATATATATGTTTCAAATAATTTTTTTTGCTTTACGTTAAGTTTCGAATAATTTTTTATTTTATTTTATATTCTTAAATTATTTTATATAACACATTAAATTATTTTAAAATATTTTAAAAAGTGTTTTAGATAGCACTTTAGGAGCTCAAAACAAAATAAAAAATTATTAGAAACTAACTATTAAACAACAATTTTATAAGAAACTAACTAATATATTAGGAACCTAAAATATATTTAAATCTTAAAATAATATGTTAATTAACTTTTTTAGGCTAAATAATTTTTTGGTACCTATAAAATAAAATTAATTTGATTTTAATACCTAAAATTTATTTATTTATTGCATTTTTCGTTTGGTACCTAAAAAATTTTTATTTTTTAAAAAAATTACCTACCATAAAAATGATGTGGATGCTAACTCAACAATTTTAAATGACGTGATCTTGACAATGTGACACTTTCGTTAATCACATCATCCATCAACAAAAAAATTTAAGAATAAGTATGAAAATGAAACATTAAAAAATATTAAATAATAAAATAAAAAATTAAAATTTTAGGTACTAAAATCAAAATCACAATTTTTAAGTAATAAAAAGGTATTTAAACCTAATTTTAATGAAAAATTTATCAGATTAGATAGAATTTTATGGTGGTCTCTTACTATCTAATTGTTTGATAACATCATCATACACGCAAGTCTCAAGGTTAGTTGTCTTGTGAATTAAAGTTTTAGCAGACATGTTGGAAAGGGGACCAAGGTAGAAAACAAACCTCAAGATGAAATGCCGCCACCAATCAACACCCCAGAATAATTCTCAATTGCCGTGTCAATCTATTAGACGACTTTTAGCTACCTAACTTGTTTGCAGTCATTGTACCTCTGACTTCATGGACAGTACTGTATCCATTAAATTTTGAAGTGGTAAAAATAGAAACATAAACACAAATTAGCAAGTTACATTAGAATAATTCTGATAGAATTGTCAAATTTGGACTCCTTTTGGTAATCCAGATTGTGTGGAGGTGGTAAAACAAGAAACAACCTGAGATGCTTGTGCTTGACATATAGCATACCTCAGCAGTAGTTTGTAGGAGTATGAGCTAACTCACAACAGAAGGATCCGATCATCTGACTCCTAAAAGATATATGGCTATCATCGGTTGCACCAGTAATGGATACATGGATGACACCAAGTTCAGCAAACCCATGCCTTGGATTGGTATATACATAGCAGCAGCATCTCTTGCCTGTCTCATAGCAATGGCCGCTGATCTCATACATGGAATTCGAGGGCGCAAACTTTGGTTCCCTTGCAAATTCTTCGGCTTAAACGCCACTTCCTTGGCCATAATAGCTGTTTCAGTGAAGTTATCAGTGGATCTCAACACCCCCATGCCTCACCGCCACGATCAACTCTCAAAACTCAGCAGCAGCGCCATGATCTGCACAATAATGGCCAATTCCATGCCCACTCTTGGGATCACCGATAACAAAGACACCATGATGAACCTCATGGCCATGGCCATCCTCGTGATCACCATGATTGTCAACATCTGCATCCAGTTTGTCACTGGTGTTATCTATGTGTTCTGGGTGGAACATGCTGCCATCATGCTCCTTATGCTCATTTTGTTGATGTCCATGACCTCCTTGGCCATATCTATTCCCAAGATGAAGCACTATTTTGAGCTGAAATACAAGATGAACGAAGAGGCACTGAAGGAAAGCCCAGATCAATTTGGGGAGGAAGGGAATCAAATCGTCAATAAACTCAGAGATCAACTGATGAAAATTTGGATGATGACATACACAAGCAGTCCCCAATTTGTTCTTGGAAGGTCAGTGACTTGTACTGCTTCTGGTGCCTTTTGTCTTCTCAGTACCATCACATTAGTAGAGGCCATGCTTCGATCTTACTTCATGCCATGGTTGTTTAACTTTTGCACTGGTGACTGTGACTACAAGTGGTCCACCATCTTAATTCTCATTATTCAGGTTGCTGCAGTGGTTGTGGGTACTGTTGGTCCAGTGTTTAGATGGTTTATTGCCATAAATTATAGGTGCCCAAACGCGAGGAATAAGCCCTGCAAGAAAGCTTTTTACGTAGAAGGGTACTGGACTACCAAGCTAGTGTTAATTCAAGAAAGCCCTCTTGGTTTTCGAATTCATAATAGGCAGTACAGAAAATTGGCCCATGATGTAAAACTTCTTCTATTGTGTTTCTGTATTAAACTGCAGGTGGGGATTGTGCTGATGAGTAAAGCCACCCAATACATTTCAATATACCTCATGTTTTACATCTTGACATGTTGTGAGCATTGCAAGAAGTTAAAATCCAAAATTGTTTCTAGTGTCTCAAGCATTAGCTCAGGAACAGAGTCAAGGCCTGGCCCAAAGCTAGACCTGAGACGTTTTGTTTTGCATCTTGAAGGTGAGGAAGAGTTAGTCGAGGTGATGATGAAGCAGAATCGTGATGCCACTATTCATTGGGTTCAGGTAGGAGAAAAAAAGGAGCCAAAACTTCTCATAGAGTTATTGGAGGAGAAATGTTCTTTCTTGCAAGGATTCAAGGGAGTGAGAACATTTGACAGTGACCAAGTTCTTTCTTTACATTCTGTAAAAGCTCCATATAGTTGGTCACTTCCTCTTGTAACACTAGCTAGCATTATAGTGGCACTGCCAAACATCAGCAGGGATTCGGTCAAAAAATTGGTAAGTACTCTAAATGAAGGACTCCACTATGTAAAGTACATAGAAAATAACCTGGACAAGGAAGGACAATTGTTTAAACTCAGGAAGGCGGCGGAAATTGTGTGGCTTGGAGTTGATCTATATGATAAGTGGTTAGATGTGGATCTCAATGAGCTTTCAGTTCAAGTCGAAAGCCCCAAAGAGACACTTGAGAAACTAGCTGATGCTGCAAAAATCAGATATGAGAAATTTAAAGTCAAATATAATCACATATGCATGAAGGAAAGCCCTTCATCATGGCCCATCAAAGTATCAGCATCTCACACTATGTACAGAATATGCAAAACTGCTCTCTTAAATCCCGAACTCTCAAGAGACTATACGAATGTGAGGTTGTTCGAAGCACTTACAGTGATGATTTCTGATATATTGGGTGCATGTCTCACCAACTTACCCGTTGTTATATCCAACAAGTGTTTGAATAGCACTATTGAAGAGAGAGAGAATACTGTCAGAAATGCAGTTTACGTTTTTGGTAAGACCAAGAGGATTATAGAAATGCTAGAAAAGAGAGCATTTCCCCGCGTGAATTTCTGCCGAGGGACCTACATTGAAGATTGGCGTTTAATGCATAAGCAGAAAAGTTTGTTGCACTTTGCTCCATCTTCACTGGAGAATGACACCCATACTGATACTGCTCCTCCCAAATCAAGTGATCTTTACCTAAATATTGACTAAAAGCCGTAGGTACTGGTGATTTTCAATTTTGTACATTATTTTATTGCTAAAAGAGCTTTCAGATTTAGTTTATGTAAACTAGGAAATTTTAGGTGTAATAGAAACATCAGAAAAATTGCTCACTAGTTTTTGCTGGAGTACCATTTTTAAGTTGAGCATATCTTCCATCAAGTATGACATAACTTGTAATATATACAAACCCTGAAAGCACCTCATTCTATTTTTCTTGTGTTAATTTAGTTCAATATGGCAAAACTCCTTGGAATCGAACATGATAACATGATTAATTAACCACAATATCAACATATCATCTTGCAAACAGTGGTTGCAATTTATTTCCAAGAATCGATGGTTGTTTTCCATTCATGTCCATGTTGAATGTGAATCCAGCAAAGCCTTGCATAATCAATGTTTGCTTTCATGTTTAACTGTTATGGGAAGTATATGGTATCCCCAACCATGCGGATGGGTACAAGTATGTTGCAAAGTGTTACGTGGTGGCTGTTCTGAAGGGATCAAGTAGTACTCTCTGAATCCCAAGTGTGAGTACCCACAGAAAGACAGGTTCGGTTAAAAATAGGTTTCAACTCTAAATAATTATGATTAATTATCCCCTTATCTATGACATAGATGTGTACCTGCATAAGTTAGGCTTTCTTAATTAAGGAATTATTAATTTTTAATTACTCCAATTAATTAAGGAATTATTAATTTTCAATTACTCCAAATTAACTAAGATTAAGTAGTAATTACCTATGTTTTTAATATTGAACTCATGAGACACTTATTTACAGTTTATTGGTTTAATCATTATTGAATTGGTGATTGAACAGATCTTAATAAAATTATTTTTTTATTATTAATATACTATAATAATTAAGATGATAAAAGAAAAATGTATTAAAGTTGTAATTATAAAATGATAGAAGTAATTTTACTCAGTATATCTTTATATTGTTAAGTTAAACTCTATTTTTATTGATTTTTTAATTAAAAATTAGTTGATTTAGAAAAATAAGAGATGTATTTAGTAAAATAAAAAAAAATTCTCAAGAGTTAACTTAACTGATCTCCTTGATAAAGCTCTATTCACATTGTTTAGATTTTGAGTTTTCAAATTTATATAAACGAAACTAGTTTTTGTTTTTAATTTTAAAACATTGTTGTTAGATTTTAATCCTACGAGAAACTCTCCTCAACGGTTGTGGTCGATAATAATGATTAAGAGCCACAATAACTATTGGAGGCCATGTCAAGTTACCAAAGACAACAATGAGCCAATTATTGGATGGTGATTAAAGATGATAGGGAACACAGTTTTAAAACTATTTTTTATTAGAGTTTAATTAATATGCATTTATACTAGTTTTACATGTGTTTAATAACAACTCTTTATGACTCTTTTAAATGATTAATGAATAAAGTAAACAAATTTATGTTGTGATTAAATATTAATGTAAAACTAAAAACTTTTTACAAGACCATGGATGATTGTTTTTTCTCTTTTTATTGTTTTTTAGATGAGATAGGAAGTGAATTGGTATTCACTGTTAGTGTAAAGATTTTTACATTGACATTTAATCACAACTTAGATTTGTTGACTTTACTCATTATTACTTTAAAAAGTCATGATTAAATGTTAGTGTAAAAATGCTTTACTGTGAGAGTGTATACCAATTAAACTCATAAAAAAATATCCCAAGCAATAACTTTTTGTTTCCAATTTAAAATAAAAAAAAATAAAGTTAGGAGCGTTTCATCTTCTTATATTTTCAGTACAAAAATATCAAATCAATTTTTATTATTTTTAAAATAAATAAATTATTTTTAACTGCAAAATAACTAAAAAAGAAAAAATTTTTTTGTTTTCAAGGAGTCGTTCTTTTCACAATTCTCATGCTGTTCCAAAAAAAAGAATTCACACAATAACTTCTATTCCCCAAATTTTAGAATTAAAAATTAGATTTAATTTTTTTAAATGAATAATAGTAAATTAGGAGCGTTTTTATAATAACTCAGTTAATTGAGTAGACTTGAGTTGTTATAAATCCTTTATATTGTCCTATATCAATAAAAAAAATCTTTATATTTTCAGAAATATAAACGTAAAAAGATTTATTTTCATTTGGTAAAAGATTTCAGATATTTTTATTTTAAGGAAAGTTACATTTAAAAATTTTTGTGTCTAAATTGAAGGTTAAGAGTGATATTCTGATAACAATATATAAAGTTATTTTCGACGATTTGTAACTTTTCTTTTTATTTAAAATATTTTTAAATTTTTAAAAACATTTTAAGAACATTCAAGTGTAACAAAAGTTATTTTTAAAACATATTCATAAATAAATATTTCTAGTTATATATTAATTAAAATATTATTTTCAAATTGGCTAAAATACACTTTTTTTATATTTAGTTTAGGTCTCATTTATGATGGTTTTTTATTTGAAGTTTTAAAATGGTAAAATATATTTTAAGTTCCTAGAAAAATTTCAATATATTAAATACGTCCTAAAAAAAATTTATAATATTTTTATCCCAAATTTTTGAAATACATTATTTTTATCTTCAAAGGTTATCAAAATAATTTTTTATCTTTATAAAGCGTTTTCTAAAACATTTGAAGATGAATAAATAATATATTTTAAAATTAGAGAATCAACTAAATATGGAATTTTTTTAAGAAGTATTTAATATTTAAAAAAATTTTCAGTGATCTAAAAACATATTTTACCTTTTTAAAATTTATAAAAACAACATATTTTGTTTCCAATTTTAAAATAATAATTTAATTTTTCTTTCATCCCTTCCATATATTTTTGTATTGTAAAGTGATTTTCTTTTGAGAATACCTAAACACTCAATTTACAATCATTTTTGGTAAACACAATTATTTTTTTTTTCAAAAATGTAATTCAAAACTAAAACAAAAACCGTCCACTATATCGATTGAGGTCTTAGTCAATTTAAAAATATTTTTATCTTTTCTTAGTAAGTTCAATTTAATTTTCTATGTTTTTAAGGTGAGTCAAAATGGTCTTTCGAAAATAATTATTATTTTCAATTTTAGGATATAATTTTGAATAGCTTTTTTATTTTTTTGAGTCTTGAAACTTGTTTTGTTAGATTTAGGCATATGAAAATTGTAGAATCCAACGTTCAAAGTTCAAACAAATAAGGGTTATAAATATAGTAAAAATTGTGTGAAAAGTAAATCAAACAAAAAAAAAACATTAATATCAAATATTTTTTACTTGTTCCTTAGGCCAAATTTTTATATGATTTTCATTATATTTATGACTTTTTTTAGTTTCAACCTGAATTGTGTTTTACAATGTTAATGTAAGTTATTTAATGAACTAATTTCATGTCTTGAATTAGTAAAATAACTATTCAAAGTTCTATCCAAAAATTGAAAACAATCATTATGTTAGAATGAATATTTTGACTTACTCTCTAAAAGTTAAAATAAAAAAAGACTAAATTCAACTATTTAAAAGATAAAGAACCATATGATAAAATATAAAAATTAAAGATATATTTGAACAAAAATGTAATATGATAATTTTTTAAATCAGTATAATATCCATTAAAAACATTTTTATATTTCTTAAAAATATTTTTACACTACATTTAATTACAAATAATTGTTTATATAACTTTTTAAATAATTATTTTAAAAAGTAACAAAGTTACATGATAGTTTTTATTTTTATCGTCAACAACTAGATTACTTGTTTTACCGTATAAAACCAATTGTCTGCTTTAAATGAGTTGTTAAATAAAGATAAATCGCAATTCAAAACCCATTTACATTACAGAGAGAGAGAGAGAATATTCCTATATTCTGCAGCACGCTTTCGCTGTGAATTTGTGACGATATCTGCAGATACGGTTGCCTAACTACTGAACCAAATGTCGTGGATATTGGATAACGATAATATTTATGATTTTTTTTTACAGATCATTTCTTACGTGAATTAAAAAATACATGCACTTTTAGGGTAAAATATTTTATATCATTCTTCAATAAAAGTAGAGTAATTATAGAACACATTATAGTAATTAATTAATAATTTTTTTGAAATTATATTAAATTATATAAAAAATTTACACTAACAATTTAAAATTTTAAAGAATATTATACTAATAATAATGTATACTTTTATAAAAATATTTTTCTACAACTTAGACTAATTTCTTTAGATATGATTACACTAACCTTAAAAGATGTCGTAATTCACTCTAGATTATTTTAATACTTTTTGAGATTTTGTTAAATTATATCGACATATTATGTACTTTTTATTATTACTTTGATTCCTCAGAAAAATAATAATATTTTTAAATCTGGAGAGATACTGTGTAATATAAAAAAATGTCAAAGAATATTTTTTAAAAAATAAAGAAATTTATATAGAGATTAATTAGACAGAATCTCAATAGATGTTAATTAATATAAATTTCTCTAAAAAATAACAGTTAAAACTAGTAAAAAAATTATTGTAAAACTTAACAATTTTACTATAATAATTTATTATTCAATAATTATATAAAACTATTTCCAGACAATTTCACTCTTCTTATATTATAAATTAAAATATATAAAATAAAATGTTTAACCTATCTCACTATCTAAATAAATATTAGCAACACTATTTTTATTTTTTAGAAGTACATTTCTCAAACTATTTTTATATTGATTAAAAATCCCTCTCAAAACACCATATTTTAAATTTATCTCGTTTTCTATTCTTCGAAATTGTTTACAAAACATCAAACCCACATTTTATTAAAATTATAATTCGAAAAAATATTTCTCTACAAAGGACATTGGTTGAAATTTTAAAAAAAGAAAAATTTTGTGTAATTTTATAATAAAATCAAAATGACAATTAAAGCATATATGTATAGAAATGACAATTTAAAGTGGTATATTTCAAATGGTGACGTTAACAATGTTTCTAGCAGCAACGAAAGGCACATGTCACTCTTTCACACCCCTCCCCCTTAACTTGTCTTTGAGCTTTTCCTTATAGGGGTTTTTTCTTAGACATTGCTTTTATATATAGATAACACCACAATTGTTTCATTTATGTCCAATGATAGAAGAACATCTGACTTTCACTTGCCATGTCACTATTTTGTTGTTCAGGGATTAATTTATGCTAGTAAAGGTGTTATCATCTTTTCATCTCTCAAATTAACTTAGGGTTTGGTTAGAATTTCTCATTCTCTCTGTCTACCTCTTTGAAATATGTTTTTGTGAAATCTTAAAGTGTTTAATTAGAAAATCATAGTTGATGCCTTTTGAAATTTGAAATCTATTTTTGTCAAATCATAAATTGTTTAATTAGTGGTGCACATAGTAGGAATTGACATCCCACGTGGCATTAAAATGTGTTTGTTTGAAATGTTGATTTTTATTGTCTGAAATGTTAATGTTAGAAATATCTCGATTGGCATTGGTATATAATTTTAATGTTAGCATGAGTTGTCAACTTATATAATTATAATCTCAATTCTGGTTAGCGATATATGTATATAGCCGAATGTTTTCGTGAACTCAAATGGAAAATCTATATGTGCACATCTTTATTCATGTAGTATCTCTCTGCTCTGGTATATAATGTTAGCATTAGCAGTGGAATATGTTGTTATCTTGTCATTGTGTCATTTTAAAATGTTATTATGAGTTGTGAACTTATGAAGTAATCCCAACTCTATTTAAACACAAACAGATTTGTGATTATCAGTATATTTCAAATTTTTGGTAAAGTAAAATGGAAATATAATTTAAAAGTTTTATTCATATATCTGCTTGCTGGTCTATAATTATACAATGTTAGCATAAGTATTGTGTTACAACTTGTTAACGTATAATTTTTATGTTGAGACAAAAACAAATTTTGGTTTATTATGCAGTTGTATTGAAAATTTATGTTAAGTGAAAAATGTCTATTTTCACTTTTCTATTGATTTACTATTTGTTTGCACTGATGTTAGAGTGAGTTTAATTGCAGAATCATGTGTTTGTTGTAGTCAATGTTTACATTTGGAATTATGATTTACAATTAAAAGCTCCTGCTTACGAGGTTGTATCTTATTTGCTTGAAACACACCTTGATTGTTTGAATGTAATAGTTGTAGGTACTATTTGTCTAATATAATTTTTAAATTGGTTTTTACTTATATCAGGGATGGAAAATTCTTTTACTAGGTCTATGAATATAACTAACTCAAATGACAGCTGAATTGATAAATGTTACTATTGTGGTGTTCGACAAAAGCTTAAAACATCACACACTGAGAAGAATCGTGATAGAAATTTTTATGGGTGTGAAAGATTTAATGGAACTAGAGGTTTTTGTGAATATTTTGAATGGTATGATAACATCAAGTCATCAACCATGAAGAGGACCAACAAGATAAACTGATTGTGTTTGTTGCAACTCACGTGTCATACATTTCAAATTTGGATGATAAATTTGAAAAGCTTAAAGAATGAATTGAATTAGTTGACTTTAGATATTGCATATTTAGGTGAAAAAAATGTCAAAAATCACAAGTAGGGTTGATTTGTAATACTAGTACCACCAACTTTATGTCTTACGTAATCTGTTGCATAGTTGTACCTGTATTTATAAGATGGATATGGTTTTAAATATGTATTTCATTTTTTAAGATGTTATGATCTTCATATGTATAGGATGGTGTTACATTTTTCACTTTACTTTGTAAAACTACTATGTAATATTAATACATTAGAAAATACTTTTGTGAATTATTTTTTATTTCAATAATGTAATTTGAATTTGTTATAAATTTATAAGTTTATGTTATACAAATTTGAGTGTATTAATAAAAAAATTAATAGTATTTGCATTTTGTTGTTTGATATCTCCTAAAGAAAAATTTGTACTGAAGAAGTGGCAGTTGCTTTCCAAAAGTTTGAACGCTATATGTAATCTAATTATTAAGGATTATGTTGAATGATATTTGATTTTTGAAAATTTATCGAATGAATATAATATGATTAAGACAAATTATAAGATTTTGGGCAAACTATGTTATGATGGAATATATAATAGTAATAGGATGGAGCATATTTGCAGTCTGTATATTGCCAAATTTCACTTGACATAATTACATTTTTAGATTTACAGAAACTTTAAAATCATTACTATTTATATCAAATGTTGTAAAATTTAATTTTAAAATACAAGATATTAATTATTTGAAAATTGCCTTAGAAGAAAATATAAAATATATGACTAACAAGAAAATTCTTAAAACCTGAATTTAGATAAAAGAAATGAAAGTTGCAGTTATTACAATTTGAAGAGTACCAAACAACCTTGTTTACAAACAACATAGTAACAAACTACACTTGAAATCACCAATGTTTTATCAATATGAAATTGAAAACATTCTAACTATTGCTTGTTCATACAACTCCAAAACCCACGAAATCAACAACCATTTTCAATTATTAAGCAAGAGTTAAACATTTCTTGTTCATAAAATTGCTTCAATTAGTAGATGCTAATTTAACAATTTTCTCCTCTGTGTTATGTGCACTTAACACCAAGTCCAAAGCAAGTTTCATCCTGTTGCTGTTGTTTACCTGCCAATTTGGGGAATATATATATATATATATATATATATATATATATTATCTTCAAATTAACAACCATTTTCAATTATTATTGCCATTCTTTTTTAACTTTGCATCACATTTGCCTATAATTATGGAAGATTAATCCGAAAGGAGGAATGATATTATTATTTACTATATAATAGCAATGGTGTACTTAGTACAACCCTATCTCATCTGCTGGTATATGTTTAAGCAATGATGCTTTACCTCTAAAGTTGCAAAAGAACATAGAGTTGAATCCCCTTTTTCAGAAATGGATAAAAATTTTAACCATATCCTATACACCATCAAAACATTAGTTAATGTTACATCCACAAATAATCCCTCGTCTGCATGATATATATACTATGTGCATCATCTTTAATTCAGGTTGAATTTCCATGTGATCATAACTCATAATCAACCTCTGCATTGTCGCTTTGTTTGGGTAAAAACAAAATGCACTTAATACCTTGATGTTGTAGTTGATTGTTGCCCCACTTTCTGACATCCAATTAGCCACCCATACCCCATAATCATTTATGAAAAAATAGAAAAAAACATTAATGACATTTTTCTAAACAACTTCTTATTCAACAAGTAAATAATAATAAAATAATAAATTGTAATGTCTTACAAATTATCTTGTTGTTGTCGTCCAATGTTGTTAAGAATTTCTAACTCAAAATTAGATATTTGTGGGACTTTTGTAAAACTATGCTCACGAAAGCATTCATCCAACATCATTTCTTCAATAAACAAAGCCTAAATATTTATGTATATTCTCAATATTAGTCACATATGGTTTAAATTTTGATACTTAAGGCTATATTTTAATTACTATTTTTCTTACATATCTTCTTCTAAAAGCGTGTTTTGGGGGTTGAGGTTTGGAATTCAAGACAATGAGTTTTTTCTTATCCACATCAATAATCATTAGATACCAATGTTTCTGAAGGTTGTTGATTGGAACAAATATCTACAATATAATAAAAAATATCGTTATGTTTTATACATTAGTGAATATATATAATATTATATATGTATATATATATATATATATTTATATTATTAACTACCTTTGCTAAACACTCTATCTTGCCTATGAAATCAGTCATGTAGAATCCTTTAGTTGAACGATACCAATAGAATACATTAATACAATGGTAAATAATATTGCTTTATATCAGAATAATGGTAAATAATGTTAACTTTAGTTGAATGATACCAATAGAATACATTAATACAATCACATGGATTAACACAATATGACTATAATGTTTAACATAACAGACAATAGAAGAGAAAAAAGAATTAAGAGAGTAGTATATAGGAACAGAGAACAAATAAGCTATAGCATAAACAAACAACAATATGCAGGAAGTAATTGGAATAATCAACAACAAGCTTATAATGAATTCATGATGGAAATGTGATTATATACATAAAGGATGAAACAGTTAAAGTCAAAAACTGAATAACTGAAAAACAATTATGACACTTATTAACCTTGGCAGTCATTTCACTAATGGGAAATAAGCTATCAACCTAAATAGTAATAACAACAATCAGCAAACAAGAATAAAAACTAGCATAGCAGAAATAGAATAAATCAAATGATTAAGCTTGACCAAGCTTCTTGGAATCAGGAATAGCAGGTAGCATAGTAGAAAAATCATTTAGACTTACCACCACCATAGTTGGAAGATACCAATAGCATGGACTATCAAAATAAGATCTTTCCTCAACAATCAACATCCACGCTTGCAGGTGGTGGTAGTAGTAATAGTAGTAGTAGCAATTTATGTAGATAAACTTTAAAGCTAAACATGCAAACCTAGATGAAATCTCTACCATTTTGTTCATATTTGTGTGGTTTTTTTCTTCCTTAGGAATCTCATGTAGTTTGCATTTCCTCTTATTTCCTTTTTCTTTAGGTGAAAAATTTTGGTCTTTTTAGAAACCATGGTTTTTTGGTTTTGTTCTATCTCTAACCTTTATATGGTTTTTCAACTTAAACCAATGTCTGAGTGAAATGGGTGGCTTAAATAACATTGTTGCTACTATATGATTACAGAATGCCGATGATCTGGGGGTGACTATTGAATGTGTGTATCCTGATGATTGTGGTTCATTTACTGGATATTGCATGCTTGTTTTGGGATTTTAATTCAGCTTGCCATTTCTTTATCAATTCAAGGGTTAATGATATTAATTATTACACTGCAAAAATAACTTACTCAAATTAAACTGTAATTTACAAATTATAAGGTAACAAAATAAAACCAAAATGTTAGGCTTAAGGTTAAGGTTAAGGTAAAGGTATACAATGGTTGGTTAATTAAGGAGGTTGGGGTTAATGTGAGGGTTAGTGTTTAACTTATCATTTTAATTATTTTTAGATAAGGTAACAAAATAAAGCCAAAATGTATTGTTATGGTTAAGGTTAAAAGTTTTAGTGGTTATGGTTAGGGTTAGGGTAAATTTGGGTTAACGTGAGTAGTAGGGTTAGGGTTAGGGTTAATGTTTAACTCGTCATTTTGATTATTTTTAAATAAGGTAACAAAATAAAACCAAAAAGTATTGCTATGGTTAATGTAAAAGGTTCTAGGGTTATGGCTAGTTTTATGGTTAAGTAGGGTTAATAATGTGAGGGTTTAGGGTTTAACTTATCATTTTGATTATTTTTAAATAAGGTAACAACATAAAACCAAAATGTATTTCTTCGGTTAATGTTAAAGGTTTAGTGCTTAGGGTTAATTAGGGTTAACGTGAGGGTTAGGGTTTAACTTATCATTTTGATTATTTTTAAATAAGGTAACAAAATAAAAGCAAAGTGTATTACTATGGTTAAGGTTAAATGTTTAAGGGTTAGGGTTAGGGTTAATCATGGTTAATGTAAGGGTTAGTATTAATGCTATGGTGAGGGTTAGAGTTAGGGATTAACTTATCATTTTGATTATTTATACATAAGGCAACAAAATAAAACCAAAATGTATTGCTAGGGTTAAGGTTAAAGGTTTTTAGTGTTATGGTTAATTAGGGTTAATGTGAAGGTTTCAGGTTTCAGGTTTAACTTATCATTTTGATTATTTTTAAATAAGGTAACAAAATCAAATGAAAATGTATTGTTATGGTTAAGGTTAAAGGTTTTAGTGGTTAGGGTTAATTTTAATTAGGGTTAATGTGATGGTGATGGCTAAGGTCAAGGTTTACCTTATCATTATCATTATTTTTAAGTAAGGCAACAAAATAAAACCAAAATGTATTGCTATGGTTAAGGTTAAAGGTTTTAGTGGTTATGGTTAGGGTTAATGTGTTGGTGAGGGTTAGAGTTAGGGTTTAACATATCATTTTGGTTATTTTAAAATAAGGTAACAAAATAAAACCAAAATGTATTGCTATAGTTAAGGTTAAAGGTTTTAGTGTTAATGTGTTAGTGTTATGGTTAATTATTAGGGTTAATGTGAGGGTTTAGGGTTTAACTTATCATTTTGATTATTACTAAATAGGTAACAAAATAAAAACAAAATGTATTATTATGGTTAAGGTTAAAGGTTTACTGGTTAGGGTTAATTAGGGCTAACATGAGGGTTAGGGTGTAATTTATCATTTTGATTATATTTTTAAATAAGGTAACAAAATAAACCAAAATGTATTGCTATGGTTAAGGTTAAAATATTTAGTGTTAGTGTTAATGTGAGGGTTAGGGTTAATGTGAGGGTTTATGGTTTAGGGTCTAACCTATTATTTCGATTATTTTTAAATAAGGTAACAAAATAAAACCAAAATGTATTTATTGCTACAGTTAATGTTAAATCTTTTAGGCTTAGGGTTAGGGTTAGGGTTATGGTTAATCAGGGTTAATGTGAAGGTTAAAGTTAATTTAAGGATTTAAGGTTTAGGGTTTAACTTATCATTTTGATTATTTTTAAATAAGGTCACAAAATAAAACCAAAATATATTGTTACGGTTAACATTAAAGGTTTTAATGGTAAAGGTTAGGGTTAATTTGATGGTGAGGATTAGGGTTAAGGTTCAACTTATCATTTTGATTATTTTTAAATAAGGTAACAAAAATAACCAAAATGTATTATATGGTTAATGTTAAATGTTTGAGGGTTAGGGTTAGGATTATTGTTAATTAGGTTTAATATGAGGGTTAGGGTTAATGTTATGAATATGATTATGGTTAGGGTTGGGGTTTAACTTATCCTTCTGATTATTTTTCAATAAGATAACAAAATAAAACCAAAATTTATTGCTATGGTTAAGGTTAAAGGTTTTAGTGGTAGGGTTTGTGTTATGGTTAATTAGGGTTATTGTGAGGGTTAGGGTTAATGTGAGGGTTTAGGGTTTAACTTATCATTTTGATTATTTTTAAATAAGATAAAAAAAAAACAAAATGTATTACTATGGTTAAGGTTAAAGGTTTTAGTGGTTAGGGATATGGTTAATTAGGGTTAATGTGATGGTGAGTGTTAGAGTTAGGATTAGGGTTTAACATATCATTTTTATTATTTTTAAATAAGGTAACAAATTAAAACCAAAATGTATTACAATGGTTAATGCTAAAAGTTTTAGGGTTATGGTTTAACTCATCATTTTGATTATTTTAAACAAGGTAACAAAATAAAACCAAAATGTATTGCTATGGTTAAGGTTAAAATATTTAGTGTTAGTGTTAATGTCAGGGTTAGGGTTAATGTTAGGGTTTATGGTTTAGGGTCTAACCTATTATTTTGATTATTTTTAAATAAGGTAACAAAATAAAACCAAAATGTATTTATTGCTATGGTTAATGTTAAAGCTTTTAGGGTCAGGGTTTAACTTATCATTTTTATTATTTTTGAACAAGGTAACAAAATAAAACCAAAATGTATTGCTATAGTTAAGGTTAAAGGTTTTAGTTTTAGGGTTAGTGCTATGGTTAATTAGGGTTAGTGTGAGGGTTAGGGTTAATGTGAATGTTTATTGTTCAGGGTTTAACTTATCGTTTCAATTATTTTTAATTAAGGTAACAAAATAAAACCAAAATGTATTGCTATGGTTAAGGTTAAAGGTTGTAGTGGTTAGGGTTAGTGTTAATG
This sequence comes from Psophocarpus tetragonolobus, assembly GCA_037954015.1. Taxonomy (NCBI): domain Eukaryota; kingdom Viridiplantae; phylum Streptophyta; class Magnoliopsida; order Fabales; family Fabaceae; genus Psophocarpus; species Psophocarpus tetragonolobus. Next base: position 29,745,755 of record CM075693.1, on the reverse strand, counting down.
TGATGATGAGGTTTAGGGTTAGGGTTTGACTTATCATTTTGATTATTTTAAATAAGGTAACAAAATAAAACCAAAATGTATTGCTCTAGTTAAGGTTAAAGGTTTTAGGGGTAAGGTTATGTTTTAACTTATCATTTTGATTATTTTTAAAAAAGGTAGCAAAGTGTATTGCTATAGTTAAGGTTAAAGGTTTTAGTGGTTAGGGTTAGGGTTAATTAGGGTTAATGTGATTGTTAGGGTTAGGGTTTAACTTATCATTTTGATTATTTTTAAATAAGGCAACAATATAAAACTAAAATGTATTGCTATGGTTAAGGTTAAAGGTTTTAGTGTTAGGGTGAATCTCTTGGTTAATTATCTTTAATGTGAAGGTTAGGGCTAATGCGAGGGTTTAGGGTTTAACTTATCATTTTGATTATTATCAAATAAGGTAACAAAATAAAACCAAAATGTGTTGCTATCATTAAGGTCAAAGGTTTAATGGTTAAGGTTGGGGTTAATTAGGGTTAACGTGAGGTTAGAGTTTAAGTTTTAACTTATCATTTTGATTATTTTTAAATAAGGTAACAAAATAAAATCAAAATGTATTTGATGGAGGACAGGAGCATCCTTAGGGCATCGAATAAGACCCATCGCAAGGTCCATGGCAAGAAGAATAGAAGAAGAGGAAGGTCATACCAAACCAAGAGCATTGATGATCACATGTGCAGACTTTGGTGCATCTACCTTGTCTTTTGCTTGTTTTCCTTATTTTTCCCTTGTATTTTGGGAAACCTTAATCACTTAGGATTTCATTGTGTATTTTTATTTAGCCCTTGTATTATGGGGCAAATTAGTTTAGGATTTATTTTGGGACTTAAACCTTGACTTGTGAGGTCAAAAGTCCATTTCTTTCATTTTCTAGACACAAGGATATTTTAGTCATTTAGGGGGAAGGGACCTACATTTCATTTGAGGTCCATTTAGGATTCAATTGAGAGGCATTTAGCTCTTTTGCAAATGGCCTAGAGGCATTTAGCTCTTTTCCTCATCATTCCTCTTCCTTAGTCATTTAGGGATCTCTTGGCCCTCTTCTTCTCCTCTCTACCTTAGAAGGAGCTTGGGTCTCCCTAGGATTGGCCTTCACCCTCTCCAAGTGAAGTGAGCTAGCCAAAGAGACACTATCAAACCACCATCACCCAAAACACAATTCTTTTGTCTCCATTTTTCATGAACCACTTCACCCTTCATAAGCCCCTATTTCACACCTATTTCAGCCCTTGAAGAAGATCCATTTCAACATCTCATCTTGGAGAAGAGTTGGTGACACCATGGAGAAGATGGAGTCATCACCTTTGTAAATGTACCCCTCACTGATGAAGAACCCATCAAGGGTCTTAGATGCAGATGCATAGGAAGCAAAAATAAGGCCAAAATCCTTGTCAGAGGGATACATGGCTTGTATGTTATCAAATCCCAAAATGTTAGCACTAAGGGTGGTGTAAAGAGAGTGATGTTTGGATAAAGCATCGACCACCACATTTTGTTTACCTTTTGTATTTGATGACATAGGGAAATGATTCAAGGTATTTCACCTATTTTGCATGCCTTTTGTTTAATTTTCCTTGTACCCTCAGATATTTAAGTGACTCATAGTCACTATGTGATGCAACCCTGCCTAGCAAAGAAATAAGCTAGGACCAATAAAGGAGGAACATGACTTGGATGAAGCTTGAAAGAGCTTAGTTTAGGCCATGGTCCATTAATTTGTAAACAATTAGACATTTTTAGGCTCATTGTTTGCACCCTTATGTCCTTAGGATTTTAGGGATGTTGTTAGTTTTATTTTCGACCTTGTATTTTGGCCTATAGGTTCTATTTTCTCTAGGAGGTCTAAATAGTCTCTTTTTGGAGTGTGTTAATTAGTTGGACTTGGTCCATGAGGGTTTGGACGTGTGGAATGTAGTTTCTACACCCCTAATTCCTCTTCACACCCTTCTCACCAACACATGAAGCATGTAGAAGATATGTAGGCCCCTTTGTCCCCTTATTTCACTCCACATGTGTTTTCTCTCTCCTACATGGCTAATTCTAGTCGCTTCTTATTTAAATTTGAATTTTGGAGTTTCATGTCATTTCCTTCCAAAATTCAAATTCAAATAAGAGGAAACATAAATCCTTAGATCTAAGGCCATGTTTGGATCTTAGTTGAATTAACTTAGTGTTAATTGAGCACATGCTAAATTAACACTAAATTAAGTCAACTAACCCCCTTAATTAGCACTTGGAGTTCACCATTAGCATTTTAGGCCCATGATTGATGCTTGCTCTATAAATAGAGCTCTACACCTCATGTGATCTTTCAACAAATGAAATTACCTTCTCTAAAATTGAGAGCTCTTCTTCTTCTAGGAGTGTTAATCTCCTTAGTGAGAGTCTTTCATGCTATTATCAAGGTTCCTTCCCTTGTGGCTAGCTTCTGTTCTACATTGGCTTATCTCTTTCATTAAGAGAGTGACTCCAACTCCATCAATACTTCTTGTCTCTCATCACCTCCATTTCTTAACCTTGGAAGCTCAATGAGTAGATCTACATCGTCATTCTTTACATTATGCTTGGGGGAGGTTGCATCACCATGAATGAAAAACTCCTTAGAAGCAAGATAAGTCTCCTAAGTCTGAAGGGCTCTTATTAAGGCATAAAACTTTTTATCATAAGTTGTGTAGTTGAGAGGGGCACCATTAAGTGTTTCACTGAAATAGGCAATAAGATGCCCACCCTACAACAAGACAGCTCCCACACCTACATAGAGGCATCACATTCAAGTTCAAAAGTTTTTGTGAAGTCAGGTAATGCCATAACTTGTGCATTAGTGAGTTTTTGCTTGATAAGAGAAAAAGACTTTCTCTTGTTTTTCACCCCAAAGGAAAGAGACTTCCTTCTTCACCACAACGCAAAGTTGATTATTTACTATAAGTTCTTATTTAATGCTTTTGTGAAGTTCAATTATTATATGAATTTATAATTGATGAAGTTGAATTATGATTAATAATGTTGTGATTTGTTATGAGCATTATATCATCTGTGATTGTTAAACTATTGTTGATTGAGAAAGTGGTGAGATGTATTAAGGAGAACTTAGTGAAAAGTCTAGGTTCCCTGGTAGCGGTATTGTGCAATATGCACGAGTATGATGTTTGGGAAGTCATAGCTTGGTACACTGTGAGATGAAGGGTGAGATTGGATATTCATGGATTATCTTAAGTAAATGAATATTTTGATAATTATTGAGTATACTTGGACTGAAAATGTTTCATCAGGTGGATGACATTCCGAAGAATCCGTGAAGGTGCTGATTAGGATATTCATTTATTTAAAAATATCAATAATGCTGGTCATCTCATGATTTGTAGAGTATATCTTGTTGGCTTTGTGCCGTTTATGAGGGACAATAGTCTGGTTGGCAGTATACCGTGGTTGGCTTTAAGCTGTAATTGGCAATATGTCGTGGTTCGCTATAAACTGATGGGAAAATAGCCTGAGGAAGATTGCCCAAACTCTCGAGAGTATTATTGTACCAACTATGTGAGATATATGACTACTAATCACTTCCTAAATGAGATCCTTGATGGTTAGGATGAATCATCATGGATGGTTATGGATCCATGTGTAATGTTAAATGGGATTGAGTCTAGTGATAAGATGAGTGAGATTGATTTACATGTTGGGATTATGAGGAACCGAGTCTAAGGACCAGTTTAATTAAGAGGTTATACGTGAAAGAAAAATAAATATTATGGAGAATTACATATTTAGTTATATTTAATTTAATATAGTGAAGGGAATTAAATTTAAGTTTTTACTTAAATTATTAATTGAATTAAGGTGTGGTGGGTTTATTTTCTTTTGGAAGGTTTTAGCTAATTTCTGAAGGATTTCATGCAAATAGCAAGTGAAATTTACTAAATACACATCAACTTCCTTTTTCGCTCTTCCTCTTTTTTTCTTTCTAAATTTCTTCTTCTTCATCTAATTGATTCCCTCTCTCATTGTCTCTCTTGGGAGACTTGTATGGTGGCCTTCGATAGGAAGAAGTTCATGTTGTTGAGTGATCTCTATTATAGGTAGTCTAATCTTGAATCAAAGAACATTTTTCTTATCGTTTTCGATCTTGTCGTTCTTGTTAAAAGAGAATTTCTTTGAAAATCTTAATTTCTAAGGTTTCTGTTTAATTTGGGATTTCTTGTCAGGTTCCTGCGTAATTTCTTCGGATTGATTTTTCCCCTTCTATTTTAATTAGCTTTTGGACGAAGAAATAGATAAGGGGAGCTTTTTTGTTGATTTTTGTTAACAGATCAGTGATTTGGTACTTGAGAGGTTTTAACTATTTGAGATAACGAGTATTTTGACTATATTTTGAGTTATTTAATATAATGTGTATTTGATTTTGATTTGAACTAATTAATTGTGATGTGAGCTAATTGAGTTAGCATATTTATTGATTATGATGTGTTGAGCTAATACTTGTTTTGAGAATTGACACATGATTGAAATGAATTATGGTTCTTGGAAATTAATTATAATGGATTGAAATATATGATGTGTTGTGTAGTTTATGATTATTATGGGAGTGATGTTTGATGTTGAATTGGACGATTTATTGGATAGTTTGGATGTGGCGGTTTAGTTTTGGTTGAATTGATTTTCTATGACTGGAATTGAATTATTAGAATGACAATGTATTATTTGGAATTGTGATGTAATGCATATGATTGGAATGCATGATGAAGATATATTCATTGGTATTGTTAGTTGTGAGCAGTGACAATTGGGTAACTTAGCTTTGGATAATATGTTTGGTGGGGTATATTGATGTTAGGGACACAGCTGAGGTCAATGTAATCCAGAATATCAGATATGTAAGGGGATATTTCTGTGATTTACATTGTGGTTCTGGTACCAGATATGTAAGAGGATGCCTAAAAGATGTACTCAGACTACGACTATGTGTCACAAGGTGTCAATTAGACACTGCACATCAGCTTATGATTGTTAGATGAATATTACTTAGACTTAAATTGGGGGTAACATAGGCAACTTGAACGCTTGTCACCAATTAGAAAGGGTCTTAAGCCGCCTCGGTGTCCGAATTCAATGTAGATATTCTAGAATATGTTGTATTTAAACATGTTCTGTGAAAAGGTTGTATTCAGTGGAATATAAGTGTGTTTGATTTGATTGATTGGTTATGAGTGCTTATGTTCAGGTGGAGCATAAGAGTGATTGATTGGTTGTTTACTATCAGTGAATGTGTTTATTGTACTGAATATAAATGTTGTGTAACTTTCATGCTTTATGACTGATGTAATGGTATATTGCGTATTATGTAAGCTTACCTTGCAATATCTATGTTTTCTGTATGACTGTGATGATTGTGCTTTGCACGAAGTAGATAGTAGTGATAATGCAGAGAGGCAGGATGCTTAGGGGTAAAGTATGTCGGATTGTGCTAGAAGTCTCAAAGGATGTTATTTTATTGTTGAATATATATATATATATATATATATATATATATATATATATATATATATATATATATACTGTTATTTGAATTTAGAGGCATTGTTGTTAAGTTTATGTGATCATTATGTTTTATATAGAAATTGTGTGAACATGGTATAAAGAGATAGGTGAATTAGGACATGCATGTTACAAGAATGTAGAGCTACATATCAGGAGGTTGGTTGGTTTTGGCAATAAAAGTTTTGCTATCTATAGGGTCTCGCTTGATGAACTTTAGCTTCTGTCAACCTCTTTTTGCAGTTTTGCCTCCACCAAGAGGTCTCACCCAAAGAAAATTACACACTATTTGGATATAAACAAGTTTTCACCTAGCGACGTGTCTCGTTGAGTGAAGTCCCTATTACTGGGACTATCTGATATATGGTCCTCGTTGGGCAACAACTGTCACTGGGTGACCGACCTTGAGTTTTGCCAGCGACAAAGTTTGTTGAGCGAGCTGAGATTGTGTGTACTATTGTTATATTTTGAGTACATGAAAAGGTTTATAATGTTAGATTGATTGTGTTATGATGAAAATTTTATATCTCAGTATTTGGGAATATGGATAATAGTAATTTAAATAATTATTAAGAAAATTTATGGTGTAAATAGTATATATAAATTTTAGATGTTACACCCAGTCCTAGGATGAATCTAGGTCCCCATTGATTGTATAGTTTATTAAGATTAACATTTATGGATTATATGTATCTCACTCCTCTGTGTGTTTGCTTTGTATGTTTTTTTTTCATATGTGTTCGAGATGTGATTAGAAGAGCAGCTTGATCGGTTAACGAAGATGGAAATTGTTGAAGATTTCTTATATGCTTGAGATTTTGTTTAATGATGTTATGTGTTAAGTTACTTTAATGTTTAGTTATTTTGTTTTCTGTCAAAGGTACATTGTTCCGAATTAGGTCAATTTGGGGTAGTGGTTATAATGTATCAAGATATTTTGTGTGAACAAGAGTTTTGTAATGAATATTTCTTTGAAATTTATATTAAAAATATTATGGTTCTCTATATCATTTCAAGTTTTGAAATTTTCTCATAATTGTGTTAATACCTTTGACAATTTTTGCATAAAATACATAATTGAATTGGGTAGGAATTTGGGGTGTTACAAGTGTTATGCTCTAACTATAATGTGATTATGTAATAAGATGGCAGCTAGACTACCTAGACCTCCTCCTTAGCAGTCATTAGAGATAGCTCAGGTAGCACATGCCCTTGAGGTCATGGCTTCTGCAATTCAGCAGTTGAACATGACAATGGCGCATTAATTCCAAGCAACGGAGGTTGCACGTAATGCTACGCCCCTGGAGTATCTAAGACTAACAAAGTTCATGAAGAGTAATCCCCCTAAGTTTATAGGAAACTCAGATCCTGATCTAGCTGACCATCGGATAAGAGAAGCGGAGAAAATCTTTAGAGTCATAGAGTGTCCTGAAGAGAAAAAGATAACTTATGCAACTTTCCTGTTAACAGAAGAAGCTAAATTCTGGTGGCAGGGAACTCAACAAATGATGATAGCCAAGGGAGAATTGATGACTTGGAATAATTTCATAGAGAAGTACCTAGAGAAGTATTTTCCAAAAAGTGTTAGATATGTTAAAGAAGTGGTATTCTTGAAGTTGGAGCAGAAAGAGCTATCTATTCATGAGTATGCTAGTAGGTTCGAACACCTTGCCTGATTTTATTCCCAAGCTATTACAGAAGCCTAAAAGTGTAGAAAATTTGAAAAAGGTCTTAAATATGAAGTGAAGCGAATGATTGTACCTATGACCATTTGGGAGTTTGTAGTGTTGGTAGAAAAAGTGTAACACTCCTATTTGCATAGCCAAGTTAGTATATAATTTACTTACATTTTAATTTAAGGTGTTAAAGTTAGAAACTTAGTTATCGTAAGACACCCAATTCCATCCAGATAAGGCTTTTAACCCAAAAAGGATGAATAAGAAAAGAATTAAATGAACCAAAGGTGGACATTGATTTATGTGAATTGTAGGAAAACGACTCAAGCTTCAACCAAAGGTACCATAAGACCAAGAGAGGATGTTGATTCATGTAAATTGCAAAGTCCTAGGTCAAACCTCAACCTACAATGTCATAAACCAAAAAGAGTTATTGGTTCAAGCTTAATTTCACTAAGCCATGAGGAAATCATGCCCCAAAGTTCACTTAGTGAATGAATTTTTGCTAAGTGAAGTCCCAAGAGATAATGAGAAATTTAGAAATACAATTAGCGGATTTCAACCCGCTCAGTAGATTTTCCTGTGCAACGTCTATAAATATGGGTGCTTGGGTGAGTTTTGGGAGAAGAAAATCAGAGAGAAAGGAGGAGAAAGAGAGAGAAAGCATTTTTTGAGAGAAAGGGAGAAAGAGCTTCAAAAGGAGGAAAAGAAAGAGTTCTAAAGAGGGAGGAAAAGAGATAGAGGAAGCTCTTGAGAGAAAGATTAAGGCTTCAAAGGTTCTTCATCACTCTTCACCAAAATCTTACTAAGGTAAGAGGGAATAGGATTTATAAACCACATGAGGTGTTAGTCTTAAACTATATGTGTTTATTGCTTTTATTTTGTTATTACTTTATTGATCTGTTGATATTTATGGCAAGTAGATTGTTAAAACTATAACATTGGTTTTCCATGATAAGGGTTTTATGGAACAAGATTGTGAAAGTTATGATTTATGAAACTATTTTTGAAATGATCATATTAAAACTTCCATATGTCTTCAAGAAGACATTGAGTTAACTGGAAAAGTGTATTTTGAAAGAATGTTTACGAGTAAATTTTGTGTTTTCAAAAATAGTAGGAATGCAAGTTGAGTATGCTGTGTGGTTGTTGTTTAATATGATCTTCCACATAAAAAAGGATGTCTTTAATAATGTACTATTCTTTTGAACATTAACATGAATTTTGAAGAAGTTAAATTACTAATTATGAATTTCGATTAGATGATAATATGAAGTACGATAATATAAATATTTTGTGTTGGTGATTTACGAATAATATTGTGAGGAAAGTATAAATGTTATTTGTTCGGTGGTTATTGAGGTTATATTCATTGGGAATGTGTTGAAAGGATGTAAGGTGAACTTAGCAAAGAGTCCTAGGTTCCCTAGTGCAGGCATCCCATAGTTGAATGAGTAATATAGTTTAGGAAGTTATGGGTTGGTGCTTTACAAGGTAAAGTTGGATTATTAGAGTATATCCTTTTTCGAGCTAAAAGAATGCCCAGTAGTGACTAGTCAAAGACTAGTGACTGGTCGGGGATCAATATATTATATTTGGTTGGGGGCCAAGACTATTTGGGTTGTTTCAAGTGCAATGGACCGCATTATGCTAGTTACTAGGATTCTCCATTTGTATGTTTTAAATGTCAGAAGCTAGACCACATGGCTAGAGACTGTGGAGTCAAAACTAGAAATATAACAATAGGGGGTGGTTGGCAGGCTTAGAGAAATAATAACAAACCTAGGTTGGCTGGTTGAGTTTTTGCCATGAGTGAAGCAAAAACATCAAAGTCAGATAGGCTAATCCAAGGTAAGGGCAAAGTAGTTGATAATATTGTAAAGGTATTGTTTGATTCTGGAGCAACACACTCTTTTGTGTTACTTGATTTTGTAGATAAGTTGCATTTACCTGTGTGAATTATCATGTGAAGTATTGGTGTCTACTGCTACTGATGGGTCAGTATTTACAACAGCAATTTGTGTGAGATGTTAATTGAAATTAGGGGGCATGTCTTCAAGGTAGATTTGATTTGTCTTCCTCTGCAAGATATGAATACAATCTTAGGAATGTATTGGTTATCTACCAATCATACTCTTATTGATTGTGTCCATAAAGAAATAGTCTTTCCTATAGAAGAAAATGTATGGATATCCTTCAAGGAAATGAAGAAGTTGTTGATAGAAGGAGCTCAATGTTTCATCACTTAATCTAGTTTGACAGTAGAGGAAAAAAGGGAAGTGGGGAGTTTGGAAGTGGTTAAAGAATTTCCTAATGTATTTCCAGATGAGATTCATGGTTTACCCCCAAAAAGAAAAGTTGAATTTTTCCATAGAATTAATTCCAAGGGCGAGACCAGTGTTAATAGCCCTTACTGTATGGCATTGACAAAATTAATTGGATTGAAGAAGCAAGTATAGGATTTGTGAGAAAATCAATTTATCAGGCCAAGTGTGTCACGTTAGGGTACACCTGTTTATTACAACCTAACCAACCATTGAAAAGATAGAAGACCCTAACATGAGTATCATTACAACATATTTTCTATCTTCTATACGACCCATCATAGTATATGGCCCACCCACCTCTTCCTCTTTACCTTGCTTGTTGTAATGTATTATGTTGTTGTCATGTTGGCTTCCTTTGATGAAGAAAGATGGCAGTGCAAGAATGTGTATAGACTTCCAATAGTTAAACAATTTGATTATTAAGAATAAATATTCATTAACAAGAAATTGATGATTTGATAGATCAGTTGTATGGGACAAAAGTATTTTCTAAGATTGATTTGAGAGTTGATATGCCTTTTGATAAAATTGAGTTGAACGTGAAGTAGCACTAATAAAAGAAGTTTTGAAAAGACTATGATTCCGGTAAGTGAATTCATTGTAGAAGATGAAGTTGCAGAAGAACCTTAAGTGATTAAAGAAATTTGGGTCATAGATGTCAAACCAGTTGAAATAGATGGAGAGGAAGAAATAATGCAAAAGGTCAAAATTAATGGGTGAAGTTAACTTCAAATAATTTGTTGTGGCATGATTGCAGTGGTTAGTAAGTAGAGATTTCCTTGGGATGATCAAGGAAAAATAATTCAAGATTGTAGCTTAATTAGATTGCCAAGTTACTAAGTTCAATCAAGGCAAAAGATTTTAACATGAGATGTTGATTTTTTAGTGTATTGGAATTTGTAATTAATGATAGAGAAAACTTGGGTAAAGTTTAAGTAAATAGCCAAAAAAATCCTTAGATTCTTCATACTAGATGAGCACATAAGGGTAGAATTGGAATTGGAAGCCAATATCTTTAACTTGCTGCTAAACCTTACGTTTAGATAGCATACCATACCCAAACTGATGAGTGTTAGTTATCAAAGTTGAAACAATTCAGTTAAAGTTAAAACCATGCATTTTGGGTACCTTAGTAATGACCTAAGTAAGAAAAAGGACCAACTTTGACACTGCATAACTTTTTGTATAGGATGATTTTTGGAGCACAACTTTTTCCACATTTTGTAATACCTTAAAGGACCACTAAGTTCATTTTGAGGAAAAAATGGTTCATCTAGCGACTTGAAAAGACTAACTTTTTATCTAAAAGAAATTTTAACATGAAATCAGTTTCTACATCCTTGGTTTGTGGTTTAGAAAATTTGTTTTGAGAATTTTTTAGAGTTCTTCATATAGATTTCAAATTCACCTTTGAAAACCACTAATTTTCTAAGTTATGAATTTACCCAAAAGTTGAAATGAGCATATTCAAATTGTTTGAGCTTTTCAAGTGAAACCAAAACCTACAAATTTTTTTAATAACCTCTAAATTTGTTTTGAGGTCTTTCAAGATTTTGAGCCTTTTTATAGAAAATTTGGTGGCAAACTAGTTTTCTAGAAAACCAGATTTTTTGCAAATTTGTGAAGGACGTTATTTTCCTAACTAAAGGAGATTTAATCACAGATAGGTAGTGTTCCCTTCCAAAATTGCCTTTTGGACAACCTAATTTAAAGGAGATTCTTAGGTGGAAGTCTATTTGGTTGACCTATAACTTATCTTAGAGATAGTTACTAGCATGTATGATATAATAAGTGTATTACCAAAAAGGATGTCTTTTCATTGGAATTGAGGACATTAGATACAGTAATGAAAGTATGATAGAAGCAAGATAGAAAATAATGAATTAACTAAAGTATGAATCAATGAGTTTGTAGTTTCAATTCACTTTACACTTAACATATTTTTGAGGATGAAAATTCTTTTTGTTGGGAGTGATGGGTTATAAATTAGTAGAATAAATAGTAAAAGGATTAAATTTAAGTTTTTACATAGATTACTAATCAATTTGAGACATGATGGATTTATTAGTTTGTTAATACTATATAGTTGTGTTCGGTTGATGGTAGAAGGATCAAGGAGAAGAGAACAATTATTATTCTTTGTTTTGAAAGGTTTTAGTTAGGTTTCAGAAAGTCAGAAAGTTCTTTTCTTTTTTTTCTCTCGATTTTTATTTTCTTCCATTGTGTCATTTCTTTGCATCGTCTCCCTTTTTCGTTTCTTTGCATGTGACCTTAGAGTTGATGTATTTCAACAGTCTCATCCATAAACTCCTATTGCTAAGTGATCGTTATTATAGGTAAGTATGATCATTAATGTAACATAATTAGTATACCAAAAATCAAGAACATAGGTTTTGATTTCATCCAAATCAGAGCTACTTTTTAAAAATTATGCACACTAGAAGTTTGCAGTTTTAGAGAATTCTTCAAAATAGTTTTCTGCACCAATTTAGATACAAAACTCAAACTCATTTAGAACTCAATTTTTTTTTTGCATCAAATGTGATCTAATACCTTTTGTTAGACTCAATTTCACCAAACAATTAGCAAATAATGCCATTCATAAATTTGCAAAAAGTCAAGTTTTCTAGAAAATTGGTTTGCTACCAAATTTTCTGTAAAAATGCTTAAACTCCTAAAAGACCCCAAAATAGATTTAGAGGGTTTTAAAACAAATATATGGGTTTTCGTTTTGCTTGAAAAACTTAAACGGTTTGAAAGTTATGCCCTTTTCAATTTTCAGGTAAATGTAAAGTTTAAAAATGAGTTATTTTCAAAGATGAATTATTTATGAGGATAAACCCTACAAAACCACAAAACATATTTATAAACCACAAATCAAGGTTGTAGAAACTAATGTCACATTAAAATTCCTCCTGAATAAAAAATTAGTCATTTTAGGTCACTATATGAACCAGTTTTGCTTCAAAATGAACTTAGGGGTCCAAAATGAGTTACGTAAGTCCACTAACTACGACATTTGGTGAGCAACTATATTTTGGTAATATAAAACTGTGGGAAAATTTCTTTTTTCTAAAAATCATCCTACACAAAAAGTTATGCAGTGCCAAAATTGACATTTTTTCCTCACTTGGTAACTTTTGAGGTACCTACAATGCATAATTTTAGCTCTAACTGAATTGTTTCAATTTTGACAGCTAACACTCATAAATTTGGGTATGGTATGATATTGAAACATCTGCTCTAGCAACAAATTAGAGATATTAGTCTCTACTTTCAATTCTACCCTCACGTATCTAGTATGGCAAATCTAAGGATTTTTAGCTATACAGTTAAACTTTACCCATGCCTTCTGTACTACGGAATTACAAATTCCAATATACTAACAAATCAACATCTCATATGACTCAATGCCTTGGAAGACTCCAAATCACAAATCAACACAAACATTTCACAGTCAAAGTTGTACACAATTATTTTCAAAAGTCACACAACATAATCGAAGCACCAAATATTTCAATTGCTCACATGCAAACCCATGCATTTGCCTAAATCAAGACCTTTCTTAAATTAAGAACAAGTTTAAGTCTACCTTACAATGAAAGGTATTCCATTCATGACTTAAGTCATCAAATTTTCAATTTCACCTCTTTATCATAACATACCTTTTTAAAACCTTAACAAAAACCTACCTTTTTAAAACCTTGACAAAAACCTAATTTCTTGCAATATCCCAAAAATACCATCACCCCTCATGTTAAACTGATTAAACTATGATTTCCAATTATTTTTCCTTGATCATCCCAGGGAAATCTTTACCTGCTAGTCACTGTGGTCATACCACAACAATTAGATTTGAAGTGAACTCCACATATTAATTCCAGTCTTTGTTTTATTTCATTCTTTTACAGCTCTTTCATCCGATTTGACATCTACGACCCAATTTTCTTTGATCCACATGACCAAAAGACATATTAAATCTTAAGTCTTTGATTTCATTGAAACATAAGCTCCAACTACATCAAACTCTGCTCCTAATCATTGATCTAAATCAAAAGGTAGATCTTTAATGATAAGTTAACCTGAGGTTGCTACTACCTTATGGAATTATTCTTTGAATCTCCAATAGTATAGACTGAGTATAAATCTCTTGCTTTTGAATACAGTCTTCAGACTTTCTCATTCAACATTGCCCCTCATTATAGTTAGATTGGTCATCTTCTTCTCAACTGACATAACTTGACCCAAGAACTTCACTCCATCAAGATTTCAAATATTATACTTAACTGCTTTTGACATAGCTGAATCATCCATCACTCCAAATAACATCACCATGTACTCAGTGTTCATTCTGAACTTAAAAATTGCCTTACACATTCTCATGATATGACACCATCTAAACCTCGTACTAACCTTAGGAAACATCTTGGCTTTATGTCATTAATCAATCACACTAACCATCCTAAACAATGAACATTTGTCATAGATGATTACTTGATCTAGTTGTTTTTAATACACATACGTCCATCATCTTCTATTACTAGTAGTATCATTCCTCTTCCTAGTGATTTTATTGGATTCCATCATTTGCTTTATCTCAGGGGAGTCTCCAACTGACTTCTTCAACTAAGTAATAAGGAATTATATACCATTGCCCCACATTCAAAATCAAATCTTCAACAAACTCAACTTTCAACTTTAAATCCAATTCTAGTATTTCTTCTAGACTCGTTTCTAAAAATCTTCCATCATACATATACTATAGAATTCCCCCTCAACCTTGAGCTCCTCCGCTTCCTTATAATCCAAATGTGTTGATTGAGCAAACACCATCTCTACTAATCTAATATTGAGGAAAACTAAAACATGTTGAACACAATCTATCAGAATTTGATTGGTAGATAACCAATCCATTCCTAGGGTTATGTCCATGTTCATCCAAACTAACCGATCAAGCTAGACCTTGATCTTACATCTACTCGACCTAATTTTTACCATCTATGTTCTTATATCTTTCTCATTTCCTATCTCATGAAAATAATATCGTAGCATTACAATTTGGAAAATAATAACAAACAATCTCACAAGAAGTTTATGTTTTGAAGAAATTCATTAAAATAGAATTCTTAGGGCACCTCTCACAATTCTATTACAAATCATTTCTTCGAAACAACTTCATCTTGCTTGAATATGAAGAGAATAAAAGCACTTCCCCCATACTAGCAATCATTATAATATACATACCTAAAACACTATAATACCTATTTCATAATCATTTTAACCAAGTAATAAGATATAAAAATGAAAGTTTAAAAATCTTCAACGTGAAAAAACTAATGTTTTAAAAATGTAATGTGAAAAAATAATGTGAAATAAATAATTTTAAAAGTTTAGATAATAAAAACATGTAAGCTATAAAAATTTTTCAATGCAAAAAAACATGTTTCAAGAGTATAAAATATGATAATGTTTATAAAAAAGATCTTAAAAAATAATATTAAAAAGTTAAGTTCATAAAAAATGTAAGGATTTAAAAAAATAAAAAAATTTAAATGTTAAAAAATAATATTTCAAAATAAGTTTAAAAAAACAAAATATAAGTAAAATAAATTTAAATGAGTAATGAAAATATAAAATGAAGGTAAATATTCAATGTGAAAAAAATTATGTTTTAAAAAATGTAATGTAAAAGAAATAATTTTAAAAGTTTAGATGAAAAAATGTAAAGTATAAAAAATTATCAATATGAAAAAACATGTTTTAAGAGTATAAAAAAGATAATGTTTCAAAAAAAAAACTTGTAAAAAAATAGTATTGCAAAATAAGTTCATAAAAAAAGTATGGATAAAAGATGAAAAAGTTAAATGATGGTTCAAAATAAGTTTAAATAAACAAAATATAAGTCAAACAAACTTAATATGAAAGATAAATTTAAATGAACTTATAAAAATGAAGGTTTTAAAATTTTCAATGTAAAAAAAAGATGTTGATCAAACTATAATGTGAAAAAATAATGTTAAAGAAATAATTTTAAAAGTTTAGATAATGAAAAAAAATTTAAGGTATAAAAAATTTTCAATGTGAAAAACATGTTTTAGGAGTATAAAAAAGATAATGTGTCTAAAAAAATCTTGTACCAAAATAGTATTGGAAAATAAGTTCTAAAAGAGTACAAGGATTTAAAAGATGAAAAAGTTAAATGTTCCAAAAATGATGTTTCAAAATAAATTTAAATGATCAAAATATAATTTTAAAAGTTTTGATTATGAAAAAAATATAAGGTATAAAAATTTTTTCAATGCAAAAAAAAATTCAAAATCATGCTTAAAAGTATAAAAAGAGGTAAGGTTTATAAAAAAAAAAAAATCACAAAAAACAATATTTCCAAATATGTTCATAAAAAAAGCAAGGATTTAAAAAATAAAAAAGTTTAAAATGTTCGAGAACGATGTTTTAAAATAAATGTAAATGAATAAAAAATAAATAAAAGGAATTTCTTGTAAAAAATAAATTTAAAAGAGTACTAACTATATAAAAATGAAGCTTTTAAAAATCTTCAATTGAAAAAAAAAGTGATGAATTAAATTAAAAATTGTAATGTCAAAAATAATGTTAATAAAAATAATTTTAAAAGTTTAGATAATGAAAGAATGTAAGGTATAAAAATTTCCAAAGTGAAAAAATAATTCAAAACCATGTTAAAAAGTATAAAAAAGGGTAATATTTATAAAAAAAATCATAAAAAAATAATATTAAAAAATAAGTTCATAAAAAAAGTAAGAATTAATTAATTGTTCAAGAATGATGTTTGAAAATAAGTGTAAATAAATAAAATATAAGTAAAAAAATTTCATGTGAAAATATAAAAATGAAGCTTTTAAAAATCTTCAATGTGAAAAAATAATGTCAAAGAAATAATTTTAAGAGTTTTGATTATGAAAAATATGTAAGTTATAAAAAATTTTAATGCGAAAAAATAATTAAAAACCATGTTTAAAACTATAAAAAAGGGTAAGGTTAATAAAAAAAGCTTGTAAAATATAATACTGTCAAATACGTTCATAAAAAAAGAAAGGATTTAAAAAATTTAAAT
The DNA here is from genome assembly GCA_037954015.1 of Psophocarpus tetragonolobus. Taxonomy (NCBI): domain Eukaryota; kingdom Viridiplantae; phylum Streptophyta; class Magnoliopsida; order Fabales; family Fabaceae; genus Psophocarpus; species Psophocarpus tetragonolobus. The sequence continues at coordinate 29,729,100 of CM075693.1, read as the reverse complement.
GGTTTGAGAATGATATTTTCAAATAAGTTTAAATGAATAAAATATAAGTAAAATTAATTTACTATGAAGAATAAACTTAAATTAGTAAAAATATAAAAATGAATGTTTAAAAATCTTTAGTGTGAAAAAAATGATGTTTTAAATATTTGTAATATGAAAAAATAATGTTAATATAATAGTTTTAAATTTTAGATAATGAAAAAATGTAATGTATAAAAATTTTTAATCAAAAAAATAATTCAAAATCATACTTAAAAAGGGTAATGCTTATTAAAAAAAGCTTGCAAAAGATAATATTGCAAAATAGGTGCACAAAAAAAGTTAGGATTTAAAAAATAAAAATGTTACATGTTCAAAAATGATGTTTGAGAATAAGCTTAAATGAACAAAATATAATGAAAACAAATTAATATAAAAAAACTCTAAATTAGTAGTAAAAATATAAAAATGAATGTTAAAAAAACTTTCATTTAAAAAAATGACGTCTAAAAAATTTTTATATAAAAAAATAATGTGAGACATAATTTTAAAAGTTTTGATTATAAAAAAAATGTAAGCTTTAATTTTCAATGCGAAAAAATATCCCTAACCATGTTTTAAAACTATAAAAAAAGGTAATGTTTAAGAAAAAAAAGCTAGTGAAAAAATAACATTGCAAAATAAGTTCATAAAAGAAGTAGGGATTTAAAAAATAAAAAAGTTAAATATTTATAAATGATGTTTTAAAATAAGTTTAAATGAACAAAATATAAGTAAAAAAAATTTAATGTGAAAAATAAATTTAAATGAGTAATAAAAATATAAAAATGAAAGTTTAAAAATCTTTAATGTGAAAAAAGGTGATGTTTGAAATTAAAAATTTTAATGTGAAAAAAAAAGTTCTTGAAATAATTTAAAAAGTTAGATAATGAAAAAAATCTAAGGCATAGAAATTTTTAATACAAAAAAATAATTTAAAACCATATTTAAAAAGTATAAAGAAGAGTAAGATTTATAAAAAATTTAATGTGAAAAATAAATTTAAATGAGTAGTAAAAATATTAAAATGAATGTTTAAAAATCTTCCTTGGGAAAAAATAATGTTAATATAATAGTTTTAAAAGTTTAGATAATGAAAAAAAGTAAGGTATAAAAATTTTCAATGCAAAAAAAAATTCAAAATCATGTTTAAAATGTACAAAAAAGGGTAATGTTTATTAAAAAAACTCGTAAAAAAATATTATTGCAAAAGAAGTTTATAAAAAGATAAGGATTTAAAAAATAAAAGAGTTAGATGTTCATAAATGATGTTTTAAAATAAATTTAAATGAACAAAATATAGGTAAAAAATTTAATGGAAAACAGTAAAAACATAAAAATGAATGTTTAAAAATCTTTCTTCTGAAAAAAAATTGTTTTAAATTAAAAAATTAATGTTAAAAAATAATGTTAAAACTTCAATGTGAAAAGAATAATTTTAAAAAATATATTGAAAAATGTATAAAAAAACTTTAGAAAATATTAGATGTTAGAAAATGAAGTAACTTTTAAAAATTTTAAAAAGATGTTTGGAAAATTTTATAATTTTCAACGTAAAAAAAGAATTTATAAGAAGAGGTTTATATGGATAGACAAATAATTGAAAAGCATATACGATGAAAAATATAAATTTTTATGTGTGACATATGAATAAAAAAAGTTTAGATAATGCAAGAAAACTTATTTTTAAAATATGCGGAAGTTCATTATGTAAAAATCACGGTGACCAAGTTTAATATGAAAAAATGTTGAAGTTCAATGCAAAACATGAGTGTGGAAAAAAAAGTTTAAACAAGTAAAAAAATAATTTAAAAATTTTGGTTGATGCAAAAATGTGTTAAATGTGTGTTAAGTCATTGCAAAGTGTTGGGGGTAAGAACCTAAAGTCCACACTCATCACTCCTCAATAAGAAAAAAAAAAAAAGGCAAGTGTAAGGGACTAAACCGTGCTCCTTCAATGTGGTGGATGGTGTGCTCCTTCAATATGGTGGATGGTGTACCACTTTCTTCTTCCACACAAAAAAGGAGAAACTGAAAATTATCTAACACCTAAAAAAAGGTCTTTGAATTACAAGAAATTTAAAAAGAAAAATTAAAACTAGTTGGTGAAGTCTCCTCTCTAATTATTTCCCTCTCCAAGACTTCTTTCTTTCTCCTCCTGAAATTAACTCTTCCTTAGCCTTTTCAATCAACTTATGGTTCATCTTGCATAAGGGTAATTTAAATTTTTAAAAAAGTTCAATAAAAAAAAAACTAATGTGAAAAAAGAAGGTTAAAATAGTAATATTATAAAATTTTACATTTTTCAACGTGAAAAAATAATTTAGAATAGAAAGTTTATACAGAAAAAAATAATATAAAAGATTAGATGATAAAAAATATGAGAAAAAAAAAGTTGAATGTAAAAAAATAATGTTGCAAAATATAAAAGAAAAGTTTAGATAATTCAAATATGGTAGTTTTAAAAGATGCAAAAGTTCAGTATGAAAATAATATTGAAGAACCAGTTTAAATGTGAAAAAATAATATTCGAAAACTAATTTTATAAAATTGAGAAAACTTCAATGTGAAAAAAAAAAAATGCAAAATATATTGAAATGTGGAAAAAATAATTTAGAAAACTTCACATATTGCAATATATTAACATTTAAAAATTAAAAAAGTTCAATGCAAAAATACTCATACGAAAACGGTAGTTTAAACGAGTAAAAAGGTAATTTAAAAATTTTAGATAATGCAAAAAGTAATGTTTCAAAATTTTACAAATTTTCAACGTAAAAAAATTATATAAAAAAATAAGTTTCTATAACTAGAAAATAAATGAAAGTATTGTATAAAAAAAGGAAGAACTAAGAAAGGAAAATAACGAAAATATTTTAAAATATTATCACAATTTAATTTTAGGTAAATAGCAAGGTCTCTTTCAATTCAATGATAGTGTCTCCTTCTAGATTTTGTGCGACAATGCAACTCCAAAGAAATACCAGAAAAATAACAAGAACCATTAATAGAATAATCACTCACTACAAACGTAAACCATGAAGTTTCCAATTATATACCTAGCCCTATTTAACAAGGAAAAGTAAATTTCACTGCCCATTTATGTTGAAGCAGATTGCTTATGTGAAATGTTAAAAATAGAATAGTTGCAACATAAATTCAAGTACTAATGAATGTAGATCTATAAATAATTCAATCTCATATAGGTGATGAGTTTCAAATAGATCAAGATCAATGAGAAAGTAAGAGACAACATACCAAAAGTCAATCAAAATGGAAAATATGGAGATTAAGAAATATATTATGCAATTCACAATCCAAACAACTTCAAATGGAGACTTAACTATCCATTTTCAGAAGTTAGAACACGAAGCCTTTATAATTACTAAGATCCACAGTCCATTCTTTTGTCTTGGCAAAATATCAAAGATATATGCAAAGTGCTAAAGCAATCATAGAAACAAGCAAATTATCAACATTTTCATAAGATCAAAGAATAGTGGATTGAAAAACTAAGGTTCGAGATAAATAAATATTTATCTTGTCAAATTATTTGGACAAATTTAAATACAGTTTTATAAGTGATTTTAGTACTGTTCTCCAATCAGAATTGAAGTTTCACCTTACTAATCTATGCTAACAGTTAATGAAAGTCTTCGTTATGCATTATATTAAACCAATTTCAATAAGAAAACAATATTAAAAACACCTACGTAAATGCGTCTAAAAGATTACAAATGAAAGTATTGATAAACCAAATTCATCATAAAGAATTTAAAATTCACCAAGTTAGTAGTTCGATTTTGACAGATATTATTGATTTAAGAGACCTGTAAGTACTAAATATTGCAAATTACAAATTCATTAGTTACCTTCTTTAGAGTTTATCATCTTTTCTCAATGATGAAATTTGGTTGTCACTACTACATGCTTTATCTTCTGCATCCCATGAGCATGACTCTCACACGTTCATGTAACATTCCCATCATCATCATAAACTCTAAATTCAATCACTTCTACGGGCATTCTTTTCTCAACATGCTTTGACCTACATAATCCAACAAATTTATGAAATCAATGATTACCATTACATTTCAGGCATAACCTAAAGTCCAAGTTCAATAATAAATTTTGAGTACCCAACAAAAGGTCAAACATGGCTTGCATTGCTATAGCCTACTCACATCACAAAAACTATAATTATTTCACTAACAGTTATCAAAGGATTTCAGTTTAGTACCAAATACCAGTTTAATATCAAAATTGAAAAAAAATAAAATAGTGACGCTTAAAAATAATTCTACAACTTTCTATATCAAATATTAGTGGACATCTAAAACAGATAAATGCAAATTAACAGAAGACAGGATTCAAGTAGAAAATATGAAGGAAAAGTCCCATTTGATAAAAAACATAAGAGAAAAGATATTATCTCATATGAAGTAATATAACATCTCAACTATTCAAAATTAATCATGTGAAGGATAATATGCATTCACCCTGTCTTATCTTATACATAGGGGGAACCACATGCAAGTATTTTGAAAAGACTGAGCAAAGAAGGTATCCTTTTTATAAAAGGAACTATGGAATATGCCTGTCCAAATTTTGAATGTGGCCAGGTGTGGAGCTGTATTGCCACCACATCCACAGGCAACTTCCTTTTTATGCCTATCATGTGGAGCACTATCAGTTCCAAGGAAAAACCGTTTACTTCCACTAGTGACAGCTGAAACAATAGCCTGTCCTAAAAAGGAAACAAACAAACTAAGCTCAAGGTAAGATAAAAAAGTATGTAATAAACGTATTACTGATTCAGAGATAAAAAAGTATGTAATAAACTTTTTTAAGTTTTACATATTAAATAAAGAGAAACATAAAGAAAACATGCCAATAGGTAGTAGTTGACTGCCATGAGCACCATTCAACTCATAGTTAAGAATTGCAGTGTTAGTGGAGGTTTTCACATTGGACATGCACATGCTCCCAAATTGGTGCCCAACATAGTAAGTACATTCTATTAAACGGCGTAAAATAATTCATGAAAAATGCAACTTATGACAACTGATTTGAATAAAGGAGGCAAACACCGCAACATAAAGAATGTAATACTTTCTTATGCATCAGTATAAGTACATTAAACACAGTCATACACACACAATTGGCATGGGGAGAGCGAATGCAAAGAAATAAGCAAAACAAAAACAACAAAAAAAAACAAAAAAAACTTAAATGACCAGTCATGGTAAGTTTTGCTCAGCCATTTCCTGGAGAACTGAAAAATAATTTCTGAAAAGATCTGTACTCTTGGGAGCTTGTAGTAGCACCAGCAGGATACAACTTCACACCATAACCAAGTCCACTTTTTTCTGTCATTGCAAAGAGCATAATCAGTTGTACTATGACAAATTAGAGTTACTTAAAACCTTTTTTTCTTTATATTCATAGGGAATATTTTTAAAATTTTGCTAATTAGACTCACTTGCAAGTTTAATCTCATAAGGAGTAGTAGTCGCATTTGTGAGGTAAAGTGTCGTGAGAGGAGTGAAGTTGCTATCTTTGGGTATTGCTTCCATGATGGGTAAGTTTGTATATACTGAAAAAAAAAAAGTGACTTTTTTATAAGTGATTTTTAAAAAAAAACAAAAACTTTTATGTTTGGGTACAATTACACAAAATATTTTTTTAATTAAAAGTGATTATTAACTTGTTCCGCCGTGACAATTACACCAAATATATACTTTATTGGAGATATGTTATACCTTTAAACTATTTGTATTAATATTCATTGGAATATTAACATTATTAACAAAAGTACTACTTATCATATCAATAGTAATTGAAAACTTAATCGAAAATAAAGTTCTAAATTTGTAATTGTCATTTTAACAAGTACCACAGAGATGTGAGAGACACACAAGAAAAAACATACATCAAGATTTGTCCACAATAGTGTGGGAGACTCACTAAAAGAGAAAGTGGATCAATACGTCTTCGACACCTCTATGAGAAATTCTATACCACTATCAACGAACCTTCTATGATTTCTCCTTCAGTGTGCCTCCCACAACTCTGTGGGAACAGCCACACAGTTGTGACTTGTGTTAGAAAGTAGAAATTTCGTGACATATTTATTTGGGTTAGCTGACATATCATCTAAAATATTGAATATTGAACTGCTGAAAGATTGTGGAAAAATAAAGGACAAAAGGACCATTTATTTGGATTAATGAATCTTTTAAAAATCTTTTAAAAATTAATGAATAGTGTGGGAGACTCACTAAAAGAGAAAGTGGATCAATACGTCTTCGACACCTCTATGAGAAATTCTATACCACTATCAACGAACCTTCTATGATTTTTCCTTCAGTGTGCCTCCCACAACTCTGTGGGAACAGCCACACAGTTGTGACTTGTGTTAGAAAGTAGAAATTTCGTGACATATTTATTTGGGTTAGCTGACATATCATCTAAAATATTGAATATTGAACTGCTGAAAGATTGTGGAAAAATAAAGGACAAAAGGACCATTTCAATAAAAAATTAATGAATCTTTTAAAAATCTTTAATGTGGATCAATAGAATAGTGTGGGAGACTCACTAAAAGAGAAAGTGGATCAATACGTCTTCGACACCTCTATGAGAAATTCTATACCACTATCAACGAACCTTCTATGATTTCTCCTTCAGTGTGCCTCCCACAACTCTGTGGGAACAGCCACACAGTTGTGACTTGTGTTAGAAAGTAGAAATTTCGTGACATATTTATTTGGGTTAGCTGACATATCATCTAAAATATTGAATATTGAACTGCTGAAAGATTGTGGAAAAATAAAGGACAAAAGGACCATTTATTTGGATTAATGAATCTTTTAAAAATCTTTTAAAAATTAATGAATAGTGTGGGAGACTCACTAAAAGAGAAAGTGGATCAATACGTCTTCGACACCTCTATGAGAAATTCTATACCACTATCAACGAACCTTCTATGATTTCTCCTTCAGTGTGCCTCCCACAACTCTGTGGGAACAGCCACACAGTTGTGACTTGTGTTAGAAAGTAGAAATTTCGTGACATATTTATTTGGGTTAGCTGACATATCATCTAAAATATTGAATATTGAACTGCTGAAAGATTGTGGAAAAATAAAGGACAAAAGGACCATTTCAATAAAAAATTAATGAATCTTTTAAAAATCTTTAATGTGGATCAATAGAATAGTGTGGGAGACTCACTAAAAGAGAAAGTGGATCAATACGTCTTCGACACCTCTATGAGAAATTCTATACCACTATCAACGAACCTTCTATGATTTCTCCTTCAGTGTGCCTCCCACAACTCTGTGGGAACAGCCACACAGTTGTGACTTGTGTTAGAAAGTAGAAATTTCGTGACATATTTATTTGGGTTAGCTGACATATCATCTAAAATATTGAATATTGAACTGCTGAAAGATTGTGGAAAAATAAAGGACAAAAGGACCATTTATTTGGATTAATGAATCTTTTAAAAATCTTTTAAAAATTAATGAATAGTGTGGGAGACTCACTAAAAGAGAAAGTGGATCAATACGTCTTCGACACCTCTATGAGAAATTCTATACCACTATCAACGAACCTTCTATGATTTCTCCTTCAGTGTGCCTCCCACAACTCTGTGGGAACAGCCACACAGTTGTGACTTGTGTTAGAAAGTAGAAATTTCGTGACATATTTATTTGGGTTAGCTGACATATCATCTAAAATATTGAATATTGAACTGCTGAAAGATTGTGGAAAAATAAAGGACAAAAGGACCATTTCAATAAAAAATTAATGAATCTTTTAAAAATCTTTAATGTGGATCAATAGAATAGTGTGGGAGACTCACTAAAAGAGAAAGTGGATCAATACGTCTTCGACACCTCTATGAGAAATTCTATACCACTATCAACGAACCTTCTATGATTTCTCCTTCAGTGTGCCTCCCACAACTCTGTGGGAACAGCCACACAGTTGTGACTTGTGTTAGAAAGTAGAAATTTCGTGACATATTTATTTGGGTTAGCTGACATATCATCTAAAATATTGAATATTGAACTGCTGAAAGATTGTGGAAAAATAAAGGACAAAAGGACCATTTATTTGGATTAATGAATCTTTTAAAAATCTTTTAAAAATTAATGAATAGTGTGGGAGACTCACTAAAAGAGAAAGTGGATCAATACGTCTTCGACACCTCTATGAGAAATTCTATACCACTATCAACGAACCTTCTATGATTTCTCCTTCAGTGTGCCTCCCACAACTCTGTGGGAACAACCACACAGTTGTGACTTGTGTTAGAAAGTAGAAATTTCGTGACATATTTATTTGGGTTAGCTGACATATCATCTAAAATATTGAATATTGAACTGCTGAAAGATTGTGGAAAAATAAAGGACAAAAGGACCATTTCAATAAAAAATTAATGAATCTTTTAAAAATCTTTAATGTGAAAAAAAGTGATGTTTTAAATTAAAAATTATAATGTAAAAAAATAATGTTAATGAAACAAAGAGAAGTAAATATGCAAAGTGAAAATATAAGAAACAATGAATGTCCATGTTTTCGTGAAAGAATGAAAAAGTCACATAATAGATTCTACCAAAGCACTTGTAAAGAAGAATCTGCAAAATAAAAAATAATGCATGGCAAGAATTTGAACAGTGTGGGAAAATGGGGAGCAATTTTATTCCTTGTTAGTCAATCAATTGGTCTACTTGGAAGACAGACTATGATAAATTCAACATATTTGTGTTTATTTTCATTAATTTGTGGGTATTAGTCAATGAGTCACGACTTATTGAATTTACCTTTACAATGAGAAAATTATAAAACTTGAATTTACTATTTATAGGTCCGACAGTTCAAAAAAATATTTTAAGATTAGAACAAATCTTGCAACTAAATGATATCCTACAGGGTGCTAATAGTATTTTTCATTGATGAAAATTTATTAAAAATATAAAATTACAAGTGAAATTTATTAAATTAAATAAATTGTAAGACTCTTATAGTAATAGTATTATGATTTTTAATAAACTTTGATCAGATAATATATCACTATATTTCATTGCTAAAAAGTATTTGCTGACATGTGATGCAATGATGGGGATTTCTTTTTCATTAATCATATAAAACAGATTTAAGTATAAACTACTATCTTAAAAATTCAAGAATGATAAACAATTGTCATTTGGATAGGAGATACGATGACAAGGATAAAGGTTGAGTCAAATGAAGAAAGAAAGGTTGAGTCCAAATTTAACCCAAATTAACAAAGCAAGAAAGAAAAAAGAAAAAACATTTGTTGGTACCTATACCAACAAAGAACCAAACCTCCCACAAGCTTGTGCTCCTTCCACAAGTGATTGGTGGAGTCACAGAAAGCCTTCATTTGTGCTATCATCTACCTAGTTGGAAACCCAAACAAGCATTAATGAATGTCTTCTTAATCACTTAGATTTATGGCAGGAATTAAGGTCCAAATTTTATTCAGATTGACATAGCAAGAAAGAAAAAAGAAAAAGATTTTTGGTGGAAAGGCTTTGGAAAACAGAGGTTGGAAAACAGAGGGTGAGTGTGATTGGCTTTGGCTTCTCTACACGGGGTGGCACTCGCAGAGACGGAGCGCTTTTTCTTCTCGATTTTTCTTCAATTTGTTTTGCTCTTCCGCAACAGTTTGATTGCTCCTATATATTAGTTCGTTATTTGTTGCCGCCTTTTCTTTTCATAATTTTATTTTAAAGATTTATTAATAATTTTTTTAATATTCAATTATTAAAATACACTAGATATTAAAAGTAGATTTTATTTTTTTTTAAATTATCTTTCAAATGTAATTTTAAATAAATATTTAAACTTTAATTAGAAGTAAAAGTTGAATACAAAATATTTAAAAATTAACATAAAAATATAAGTTTAAAAATGTAAAAAAACATAGTATAATAAAAAAAAAACATAGGCAAGAAGCTACTCTTTAGCCAGATAAATATTGGAAAAGAGACTTGAATATATTTTCTAATGGAGTGATTTTCCTTAGTAAAAAGTCGTTCTTATTAAAGAAAAGAGTCCTTAATTTCAAAGTAAAAATGATATCGAGATAAGAAATGAAATATGTGAAGAGTAGTTAGTAATGAAATTGATGCTCAATAGCTATTTGAGTAAAATTACACTTTTCTCTCGCCACATATATTAATGAAATTATTTATTACAATTTAAAAAGAGTTTGTGCACGGACATTACCAATAATGACAAATTCTCTCAAAGTAACAAACTAAATGAAAAGTATAGTTTTTTTTAGGTTATAAAAATGATTCATCATAATATAAGGCAAGAGCAATTACGGTTGAGATTCAAATTATTGACTCAAATCATATTTATTTTCCTTTTTGTTCCAAATTGAAATAGAAAATGAATGAAGGACAGGGGAACCTGATTTTGTAATAAAGAACGGGATGAAATTTGGATTGATTTGCAAGAATAAGTGAATGCCATGAAATATTATAACGGTTATGTTCCTATAGTTAAATCTCCAACATTCATGACACCGTTTTTATATTGGGAACATGGATAGACCTCCATAGTTTACGAACCTAACTCAAATTTTGCAAACCCAATTATTTTGTCAAAGTCAAATACTTTTAATACCTAGAAAATTCTTCTTACACTTAGTGCATTTAATAACTTCTAAAAAATTCAAAAAATACCCTCACATACCTTTTATCCCAAACTCATTTCACTATTCTAAAAAACTTAATTCAAAATAGATTAGTTATATATTTTGATACAATTGATCAAGGATGTAAATTTTTAAGTGTTTGTTGGAGAAATTCATCTTCATAAGTCTAATGTTAATTGTTATTAGTAGTTAGCTTTCTATAACAGCAGCTAATACTTTATATTTTAAAACAAAATTAACTAACAATTTGGGTTAAACCTAACCCAGAGCTAGCTACACTTATACACCCAACAATGTGGAAAATTATTTGCTATTGCTTAATAAAAAAAGAAGGGTAAAAATCGTTCCAGAGAATAATTGGGAATATGATCATCAGAAAATATTCTGCTTAAATTTTTTAATGAAGTCACAGAATTAGAAATCAAACAACTTACTTTTGATTTATCAACTACTTCTATAGATAAATGTACAATGTAGTTGCTAACAAGGAATGTACTATAACCCCACAAACACAAAGTGATTATAGAATGACTACTATCAATGTACATTCTCATTCAAACTCTGACATTCTCATCCGAACTCCACGCAATCATCTGGTCATTGCAGAGATTCTACCAACTTCTCCATTTTTTCACTTAAATAGAACAGTTCAGTTCTTTCAAGATAAAATATATGATCCTATGGTGTAGTTGAGATACTAATTTTCAATCATTTGATGTAAGATTCGTGAGTCTTTGTTGCAGTTTTTCCTGCAATAAAAAAAATACAAGTTTATAGCATTGTTAGTCTTTTTTGAGGCAGGAGCAACAAAACAAAAACAACGAACTCAAAATATGGGACATAATACCAATATTGATCTACAAATAGACCTTCATCTTTTCCCATTTACCTTTTGTTGTGCCATAGAAGTCGAATACGTGTACTAGAAAAATCTGCATCTGAGCAGAGTTGCTTCTCGATATAGCACCAGTAAGTTTTAGGGAGAAGTTTTGCATAATTGACGAAGAACACAAATGTAGGTGGCCTTATAGCAGCAGCAAGTGGATATCCAATTAGAATACAAAGTAGTTAAATTTATTTTTAATTATGAATGCATATATTTTATTTATAAAGTAAATAAATATATTTTTATTTTACGAGTACATAAAGTATAACCAAAGGAGCTCTCATGAGTCATGAGTAATCATCCTGCAGCACTAACCATTTCAATAATTTTCTCAGACAAATTTTCACCAATAGAATATCATTGGATACAACATCCTAATAAATGCTACCAAATAGACTCTAACATGAATAAAAAAAAATGACATAACAAGAATGTACCTAAACATTCACAATAAACTACTAAGGTAAACCATAACAACTACTTCCTTCAAACCTAAATATAAGCAACCAAAAAAAATTGACTCAAATATAAACAAATGTTAACTACTCTTCCCGCCTTATTTAATGATCCTATTTAAAAAATATTACTTAATTAATTGAGGTACTATTTTCAATAAATCTTTTTTAGTTTTGTTTTCAAGTTCAATTATATTAGTTGTCTCACAAACCACCAAGGAGATCCATTTATGGACCTCGCAAAACCACAAATGGTACACCAAACACTAAGTCTCACAATCCACCTCAGGCACCCATTACTGGGACTCATAAGTCATAGGAGAATCCAGAACACATTGGATCTTACAATCCATCACAGGTACCCATTAATGGGCCTCACAAGTCATAGATGATGCAATCTTACCTACCAAGGGCCCCTTTCATTAGGGTCATGGCGAGGATGATAGAGAAAGACTTGGTCCGGAAAGACTTATCAAGACCTCAGCTTATGATGGAGATAGACATATTAGGACATAGTCCACATACTCCCCTTTGTAAATATTAATTAACTCTTAATTTCCTTTTGAGCCATATATTTCAGCCATTTACTTTTTTAATTAGGAAGAAGAGGTTTTATTAGTTAGTGAGAGGAGGTAAGCTTAGTTAGGGGCCTTTTGTCCAAGACGTGTTGGGCTTCCTTCTCACACCTTTGGATTAGCTTGTGTACCCCTCCTAGGTTTACAGTGGGTGCTGTTAGAGTCTATAATCCTAATTAGGCCCAAAGTTCCCCATTGCCTAATTTTGAGTGTCTAGCTCTCTCATTGGGCTATATATACACATAGTCTCTCTTGTAATCATTACACGTGAATGAATGAACATTATTTTCTTTGAACTATTTGTTCATAGTTGAGTGTCATTTGAGAATCCTCTCTTTTGAGGAATCTCTTCCTAAAAGCTTTTATCAAGGGACTTCTCCCTTGTGGCAAACCTCATAAAATTTTTTACTCATCTTTCTCCTTGGAGAAAGTGGCGTCACCATCTCCCATTTCCTAAGCCTTTCCATCCTCCATCTTCTTAGAGGAAGGAACCTTGGTTGAAAAGATCAAGGGAGTGCATCATTTGGTATCTAGAGTCATCTTCATGAAGGTTCATTCTTCCTCCTTCTTCTCTTAGTTTAGACGTCTTCTTCTTATTTTCTATAGTTTTTTTTCCATTTTATTACTTTCCTTTATTGTCTTGTAGTTTAGCCTTAGTTTCTTGCCATTTAATTTCCTTGAAATTTTTTTCTTTATGTTTCAATTATCTTGTTCTTTTCATTGAATCCCTTGTCATGCTTTAGGTTTCCTTTCTTGTTTTTTTTTTTTTTACTTTTTCTTCCTCTTGTGATTTCCTAAGAAAGCTTATGTTAATGATTTCATAATCTTTGTGAAAGAAGCCACCCAAGTGTGGTCTAAGTTTTTGGGATCACATCTTTGCTTTTCCTTATCCTTCCATTTTGCTTTGAGCGTTTTATTTCCATTAGTTGGGCGCGAGTTTTATTTTTTTTCCTGCACTTTTTTCAGCATTTTTATTCTTCCAAGTTATGTCATTAGATGTTTTGTGTAGTTCCTTAATTTTTCATTTAAATTTCGAGTTATGCCTTCTTTTTATTCTTACCATAAAGAGAGTGTGTGCTTCTTGAAATTTAGCATCAAAGAGGTTCATTCTCTTGAGTAAGTCTTATAAGAAGTCTACATGCTATTAGTTCTAGAATGGTCTAAAAATTTGCTTAAAAAAAATTGTGCTCAATTTCCTCTTATATCTTCTTGTTCATTTTTAGTAGCCTATTATTGAACTAGTCTCTTGGTAGTTTGATTTACTTTTTGTTGAATATTGAGGCTAATTGGGCATGTTGTTTGGGCTTAAAATTAAGCAATCGCGCCTACCTTCACACCCCTTAAACTCTCTTCTGTGCCTAAAAGTAATACCCAGACTACTAGTTCATTTTATGCTACTTGTTTTCTTTGGTTTGTATTGCTTTGACAATTTGTGCAGTTGCTCTTTTCTCCCTTTAAGCAAGAGTTTACTATCTTTATACTCCTTGAAAATTTTGCTTTCATAAATATTCGAGAGATGTAGCAAAATTGTTTTAATATATATATATATATATATATATATATATATATATATATATATATATATATAGCAATAAAAAAAGAACTAAAGTAAGTAAAAAAAAAGTGGTTTAGTAAAAAAGTAAAGTAAAAGAAACAAAAGAGCAAAGAAAATTTATAGTGCACCTTATTTTGATTCAAAACATAGGAGTATTAAATTTTGTAAGAAACTTGCTTGATTTGGGACCCATCCTTTTCGGCCAATTTGGTTAAAAAAATGCAAATCTTAGACACTTTGTGAGTCTTTTTTTTAGTCCATACACATACTTTACTCTAGTGCCAATCTTGTGCTAGCTTTATTTCCACCCTTTAATTGTTTTTTTGTCTTGTTCTTTATTCTTTGTGTTTGTCCATATATCATTTATCCATTTGGATGTGAGCCTTCATTTGGTTTGAGTTTTTCTTGTTTTATTACTTTGCACTCTCTTGCTCTTTGGTGCGCTACTTTTGAGAAAGGAAAAGAGAGGTCAAACCAACCTTTCCACAAGGGAAGAATCTTGAGGTGTGTTGAAGCAAGCTAAGGAAAATGCTTGTTCAAGAGAGTAGCACCACTTATTGAGGGAAACAAACACTTGGAGTGGAAAGCGACATCAAACCTCAAGTCTTTTATTTTTCTTGCTTTTATTGGGTGTAATTTTATCAAAGGCCATTTTAATTGAGGTATTGTATGCCCATAAGAGTTACTTCTTTGATTGTAATAAGTTTGTAGTTTCTCACTTAGGTGAAGGAAGGAATTGGTACCCCATCCTTCCACCTTAGGTGAACATGCTTAGATCCTTATCTTGCTTCACTTTCCTTTTACTTGATTTTACGTCTTAGTGTGAAGAGCTTTTGAGTTTCAAAGACTCTTAAGTAATTCACTTAGGGAGAAAACAAAAAAAGAGTAAGGAGTGTTGCCTTTAGGATCTTCCCATAAACACTTTCAACATGAGCTCACATACATCTAATAAAAGTTTCAATCAAGAAGGTTCACCCAAGTTAACCAACTTAGAAAATTTGTGAGTGAGTTTAGAGAATGGAGGGTGGAAGAGAGACAAGAGAAAAGAGAAAGGCAAATAAAGGAAGAAAGAAGGCATAAGGAAAAGAAAAAAGAGAGAAAGGAAAGAGAGGAAATAGAAGAAAGGAGAAGAGAGGAAAAAGAAAAAGAAAGAAAAGAAAGAGAAGAGAATAAAAAGAGAGAGAAAGAAAAGAAAGAGAAGAAAAGGAAGAAAAGAGAAGATAAGAAAAGGAGAGAGAAAGAAAAGAAAGAGAGAAGAAAGGGAGAGAAGGAGAAGGTATAGATCTAGCTCATCAAGTGCAAGTGAGTTAAGTGAAAGTGAAGTTTATGAAAGACCTAGCATGAGGAGAATGCATCAACATCATAATTAACCCCAAAACCCTCTCAGGGAACAAAAAGTAGATCTCCCTTATTCTCATGGAAAAAAGGTTGTGGAGGCGAAATAAAGGTAGAGCAACTCTTTGCTTGTTATAACATTAGCGAAGAAAGAAAAGTTTTGCGGACAACCCTTAGCTTCCAAGGGCATGCCATGTATTGATAGACCTCTTTGATCAATGAGAGGTGCCGCCTTCGTAACTCTCCTGGGGATTATTGGAATGATCTCAAGGGGGCTATGAGGCGAAGACACGTTCCCTCTTATTGTGAAAGAGAGCTCTTGGATAAACTCCAAAGATTAAAATAGTACAACTCAAGTGTTGAGGAGTACAGACAAATCATAGAGCTTTTCATGATGAGCATCATGAGCATGACATTGTTGAAAACCCTTATGATGGAGACTTCTTAATAGTTAGGCGCCTTTTTGGAAGCCAACCACTTGAGCTTGACCACTCACAAAGAGAGAACATATTTCAAACAAGATGTAAAGTGTTGGACAAAATGTGTTCTCTCATTGTGGATAGTGGATCCTATTGCAATTGTTGTAGCTCAAGGTTGGTAGAGAAGCTAACCTTGCAACCAATTCCTCATCCTAAACCTTACAAGCTACAATGGCTCAATGAGGAAGGGGAAATGATTGTAAACCAATAAGTGAAAGTGTCATTCTCTATTGGAAAGTATCAAGATGAGATATTATGTGATATAGTTCCAATGGAGGCTAGCCATATCTTGTTAGGACGGCCGTGATAGTTTGACAAACAAGTCATTCACCATGGTTACTCTAATGAGATAATCCTCATTCATAGGGGCAAGAAAATAAAGTTAACTCCTTTGACACCTTCTCAAGTGGTTGAGGATGAACTTATCATGAAACATAAAAGAGATGAGGAAAAAAAACTCGAAATAAAAAAAATGAGCTTCCACCCCTAAAGCTTAAAAGGGGTAAAGAGGGAGAGTTGGAAGGAGACACCCCTTCCAAGGAGGTTGTTAGGAAAAAGAGCCATTTTGCAACAAAATGGACATTAAAGGAGGTACCCCTTTCTATCTCCTTCTTTGTAAAGAGGTACCTTCTGGCACTATCACAAGTCATGAAATTGACTCTCTTCCAAAAGGGGTTCAAAACCTTTTAAAATACTTGGATGATCTCTTCCCTTAAGAGGTTCCAAGAGGATTACCACCTCTAAGGAGAATTGAACACCAAATTGACCTAGTGCGAGTCTACCCAATAGGCCTGCTTATAGGACAAACCCCGTTGAGACCAAAGAGATTAAGTCTTAAGTTCAAGACTTGTTGGAGAAGGGTTGAGTTCAAGAGAGTCTTAGCCCTTGTGCGGTTCCTATTTTATTGGTGCCTAAAAAGGATGGTAAATGGCGGATGTGTATGGACTATCGTGCCATCAACAACATCACCATTAAGTATAGGTACCCAATCCTTAGGCTAGATGATATGCTTGATGAATTGCATGAGCTCAAATATTTTCAAAAATTGATCTTAGAAGTGGTTATCATCAAATTAGAATCAAAGAGGGAGATGAATGGAAAACCACTTTTAAGACCAAATTCAGTCTTTATGAATGGTTGGTGATGCCTTTTGGGCTTACCAATGCTCCAAGCACTTTCATGCACTTCATGAATCATGTACTTAAGGATTGCATTGGTATGTTTGTAGTCGTTTATTTTGATGACATTTTAATTTATAGTAGGTCCTTAAATGAACATATAGGACATCTTAGGGAAGTTTTATTTGTCCTTAGAATTAATAAACTTTTTACAAACTTAGAAAAATGCAGTTTTTGTATTCTTAGCATAGTTTTCTTAGCTTTTTCATTAGTGCCCAAGGGGTACAAGTGGACCCCCAAAAAATCAAGGTCATCCAAGAGTGGCCCACCCCTATTAATGTGATTGAGATCAAGAATTTTCATGGTCTTGCGGGATTTTATAGGTGTTTTGTGCCTAATTTTTCCACACTAGCTTTACCACTCAATGACTTGGTGAAAAAGGAAGTCCTTTTTTTGTGGGGTGAAAAACAAGAATAAGCTTTTTCAACTGCTCAAGGATAAACTATCTAATACACCTGTTCTAGCTCTCCCTAACTTTTCAAAAACTTTCGAGCTAGAATGTGATGTATCAGGAGTGGGCGTGGTTGCTATGCTGTTGCAAGGGGGGCACCCAATTGCCTATTTTAGTGAAAAACTCAATGGTGCCCACCTCAACTACCCCACCTATGACAAAAAGTTTATGCCTTGATCCGTGCCCTCCAAACTTGGGAACATTATTTTGTTTCCAAGGAGTTCATCATTCATAATGACCATGAGTTACTTAAGTATTTAAAAGGGCAAGGAAAGTTGAACAAGAGGCATGCTAAATGGGTTGAATTTCTAGAAACTTTTCCTTATGTCATCAAATATAAAAAGGGAAAAACAAATGTGGTGGCCGATGCTCTTTCAATGAGACATTTTCTCCTTGCCACCCTTAGTGGTCAAATTTTGGGATTTGATGACATAAAGGAAATGTACCCTTTTGACCAAGACTTTGGAACCATTTATGCTACCTCATCTCCCAAAGCCAAAGATGGTTTCTATCTATGTGAGGGGTACTTGTACAAAGAGGGCAAACTTTGTGTACTCCAATGATCAATTAGGAAACTACTGACAAAAGAGAGCCATGAAGGTAAGCTCATGGGGCATTTTGGAATTGATAAAACCTTAATGCTTTTGAAAGAAAAATTCTTTTGGCCCTATATGAAAAAATGATGTCCAAAGACGTTGCTTGAGATGCCTAACTTGTTTACAAGCTAAGTCTCGAGTAATGCCTCATGGACTTTACACACCTTTACCCACTCCCTCTACACCTTGGGTAGATATTAGTATGGACTTTGTGCTTAGGCTTCCAAGAACCCAACGAGGTGTAAACTCCATCTTTGTAGTAGTGGACCGCTTTAGCAAAATGACCCATTTCATTATTTCTCACAAAGTAGATGACATGAATCACATCACAAGACTTTTCTTTTGTGAGGTTGTTCGCTTGCACGAAATACCCTCGACTATAGTCTCTAATAGGGATGCTAAGTTCCTTAGCCATTTTTGGAAAACTCTTTGGGCAAGGCTAGGAACTAAGCTACTCTTTTTTACCACTTGTCATCCTCAAACAGATGCCAAACCGAGGTGGTGAATAAATCCCTATCCATAATGTTGAGGGCACTCTTCAAAGGCAACCACAAGTTTTGGGATGAATATCTCCCCCACATTGAATTTGCATATAATAGAGTAGTCCATCGAACCAGTAAGCACTCCCCTTTTGAGGTTGTATATGGTTTTAATCCTATCACTCCTTTTGATTTATTGCCACTTCCTGACACCTGACTTTTTCATAAAGAAGGGGAAGCTAGGGCTGAATTTGTTAAAAAATTACATGAGAAGGTCAAAACCAATATTGAAAACCAATCTAAGGGGTATGCTTCATCTAGCAACAAGGGGAGGAAGGAAATCATCTTCGAAAAAGGAGATTGAGTTTGGCTTCACCTAAGAAAGAATCTTTTTTCTTCTAAGAAGAAGTCCAAACTTAGCCCTTGAGGAGATGGTCCTTTCCAAATCCTTGAGAAGGTAAATAATAATACATATAAGTCAGACTTTCCCAAGGATTATGGAGTTAGCACCCCTTTTAATGTTTGTGACTTTACACTTTTTTTAGGTGCTGACGTGGAAGAGGACGACCCTTCAGATTTGAGGAAAAATCCTCCCGATGAGGGAGGAGATGATGCAATCCTACCTACCAAGGACCCTCTTACTAGGGCCATGACTAGGAGGATAGAGGAAGACTTAGTCCGGAAAGACTCATCAAGACCTCAGATCATGATGAAGATAGACATATAGGCCATAGTCTATAGATTCCCCTTTATAAATATTACTTAGCTCTTAATTTCCTTTTAGATAATGTATTTCGGCCATTTACTTTTTTAATTAGGAAGAAGAGGTGTTATTAGTTAGTGAGAGGAGGTAAGCTTAGTTAGGGGCCTCTTGTCTAAGACGTGTTGGGCTTCCTTCCCACACTTTTGGGTTAGCTTTTGCACCCCTCATGAGTTTAGAGTAGGTGCTAGATTAGTGGGCTTAAGTGAGGGTTAGAGTCTCTAATCCTACTTAGGCCCAAAGCCCTACATTGCTTAGTTTTGAGTACCTAGCTCTCTTATTAGGCTATATATATACCTAGCCTCTCTTGTAATCATTACACTTGAATGAATGAACATTATTCTTTTTGAACTATTTGTTCTTGGTTGAGTGTCATTTGACAATCCTCTCTTTTGAGGAATATTTTCCTAAAAGCTTTTATCAAGGGACCTCTCCCTTGTGGCAAGCCTCATAAAATTTTTGACTCATCTTTCTCCTTGGAGAAAGTAGCGTCACCATCCCCCATTTCCTAAGCCTTTCCATCTTCCATCTTCTTAGAGGAAGGAACCTTCGTTGAAGAGATCAAGGGAGTGCATCAATAGAGGAACCTAAAACACATATTGGATCTTACAATCCACCACAAGTACCCATTATTGGGCCTCATAAGTCATAGAGGAACCTAAAACACATATTGGGCCTCGCAATCCATCATAGGCAGCCATTACTGGGTCTCACAAGTCATAAGGAAACGTAACACAAATACCGAGTCTCATAATCCACCACATGCACCAATTACTAAGCCTTACAAGTCATAAGAGAACCAAAAACACATAAATGCATGTATGAATTGATGCATCCATCCTTAGATAGGGCCCAATCGTGATCATGGTTAGAAGGATAGAAGAGGACTTAGCAAGTGGAGAATGAGGAAGACC
The DNA here is from genome assembly GCA_037954015.1 of Psophocarpus tetragonolobus. Classification (NCBI taxonomy): domain Eukaryota; kingdom Viridiplantae; phylum Streptophyta; class Magnoliopsida; order Fabales; family Fabaceae; genus Psophocarpus; species Psophocarpus tetragonolobus. The sequence continues at coordinate 29,708,718 of CM075693.1, read as the reverse complement.
TCACCTTCTATTGGGCATAGAGATCAAGCATCCTTAGTCCTCATTTTGTAGTATTTTAGCCTTATATTTTATCCTAAGTGGAGTGGTCTTTCTTACCTCTCTTGGCCATGTATTTTGGCCCTTATTTTCATTAGTTTTATGGCTTAGGGGTGTGCCTAGTGGAAATGTGAAGTCTATTAGATAATTGGGTCCTATGGGAGTGTTGGTGGGTAGTTTTGTTAACCACACCTCCTTCTTTCTAATTAAACTCAATTAGTTAGCACATGAAGCATGGAGGAGACAAGATGAGGCCTTTGTTCCCCCCTTGGGTGCAGATTTTGAATAATTGCCACATGGCATCCTACATGACAATTAGTTAGATCTAAGATCCATGATTTTAGGAGCATATGCTAATTATTTGAATTTGGAATTCCCTCCAAATGTCACGGCCAAACCCCCTTCTTTACCTATAAATAAGTCACTTCACTCTCTTGTAAAGTTTACACTTGATTTTTTAGTATTAAAGAGCCTTTCCTCATTTCTTGAGTATCTCCTTCTTATTTCTTTTTTAGAGAATTCTTTGAGCTTTTATCATGGGATCCCTCCTTTATGGGAAGCTCCTCCACCTTTAGGCTTATCTTCTCTAAGTGGCATCTTACCTTCACTCTCTTGTCTTTCCACCATCTATTTCACAATTTGGAGAACCTTTGGGAGTAAATCAAGGGGTAAGCATTAAATGGATACATCATTAAAGGAGGGATCCCATGATAAAAGCTCGAAGAATTCTCTCAAAAAGAAAGAAGAAGGAGACACTCAAGAAATGAGGAAATGTTTCTATTACTCAAAAATCAAGTGTATCCTTTACACGAGAGTGAAGTGACTTGTTTATAGGTAGAGAGAGGGGTTTTGGTTGTGAGATTTGGAGGGAATTCCAAATTCAAATAATTAGCACATGCTCCTAAAATAATGGATCTTAAATCTTAATTTCCATGTAGGATGCCATGTGACAATTATTTAAAATTGGCACCCAAGGGAGGGGGAGAGCAATGGCCCTATCTTGTCTCCTACATGCTTCATGTGCTAACTAATTGGGTTTAATTAGAAAGAAGGAGGTGTGGTTAACAAAACTACCAACCAACACTCCCATAGGGCCCAATTAGCTAATACATTACACATTTCCACTAGGCATACCCCTAAGCCCATAAAACTAACAAAAATAAGGGCCAAAATAAATGGCCAAGAAAGGTAAGAAAAACTACTCTACTTAGGATAAAATACAAGGCTATAAATACTACAAAATGAGGACTAAGGATGCTTGATCTCTATGCTCAGTAAGAGGTGAGGTCTTCCTCCTTCTTCACTTGCCAAGTCCTCTTCTATCCGCCTAACCATGACCCTTGTGATTGGGCCTTTGTTAGGGGTGGATGCATCATTAACTCTCACAAAACACATCACACATATATACACATGACCATGGAATAATAAGACTTAAATGTTGTTAGACAAGATTCACATTTCACAAATGACCAAACAAAAGCTAAGAATTTATGCATCGCTAAGCAACAACTTAAGTTTAACTCAAAGCACATATAAGCTCATAGCATAACATCTCATTCATAACATTGAAGACATTGATTTTCACACATATACACATGGAATTATTACTTTTGGAGCTCACCAAAACATTTCCTAAGTTTTGAGGATTTCCTTACTCATTTTTTATTAAGCATCTATATAACCTTTCTATGTGACATCTAGAGTCTTATTTATCCTATCATGTTGGTCCTTGTATAGTTTGAAAGGTGGTATATTTATCTACAACTCTTATTTTGAACTCAAGTTCTAATATGATAGATTGAGCTTTTAGTCATTAATCTAATCATAACTTAGTTCTAACCATCTTTTTAGAGTTAAAACCAATGCATTAGTTAGCTAACAACTAGGATTACAACTTTCAAGAATATCACATCATCAAATTTTGTCGTTTTAACACTCATTTTTGCATCTGAAAATTGGAAACTTTGTCATGAAGATATGTACTAGATTTTTCCATTGTTTTTCTCTCCTAAGGTTTCTTAATTGTCCAAAATCCACTCTAAATAATAAAATTGAAATCAAACTCATTCATAATCAATGTTTTAACATAAAACACATATAACATAAAACAATGATAAATCAAGGATAATCTCACTCCAACTAATTCAATTGCTAGAACTAATCACAAGAACACTAACTAAAAAAGAAACATCCCTAGCTCTCCAATAAATTAATATCGATACCCATTACTAATAATGGAGACCAAACACACATGAATTTTAATTTAGCAAATCATTTCATCATATGAATACAAAATCAATTAAATAAAGTAATATATCACCACAATCATGCACAAAACATGTTATCAACACTTGTTTCGGGTGTTCATAACCATTCAATAACATCATAAAATATGCAAAAGCTTGGGGATCACTTCACTCATGCCATGTGAGAGATAATTTTTCATTCCCCCCGAATGACGATCTTGGATGCGATGAGTGTGATCTCAAGTCTATAAATGCTACTCATCAAGCTCCTTAGATAAGTTCCTTCTGCAACTTTCTCGCAAACCTCTAAATTCATAAACACGAAACTGAAGGGTAATTCCCTAATCTCTCTTATTTACTCTAAGTTAACCATTGAGTTAGACTTTTTAACATTAGACTCGAACTTAATCTTCCCATATCTTACTATCAACTACGACATTTATTTTGTAAAACCAATTCTTAATTTATTTTAATAAACACAATAATAAATTAATTTAATTCTATTAATATAAATTACATATTTTATTAATATATTTTTTTAAAAAAATAGGATGTTACAATATTCGGGGGCTAAAAACTTCAAACTAATGCCTCAAGGTATTGATTTAAGAGATTGAATGAACTTTCTCCCATCAGGTATAATTAGAGATCCCTAAACAAAGATATCTACTAACTATGTTACAACACATATAATATTTATAATGACGATATTAATGAATTTAAATATTTATATTTAAATTTAAAATTTTTACAAATAAATACTTTAATAATCAATAATTTTTATAAATACAAATATTATTTTATTAACTAATTTTTAATAATAAATTATTTAAAATTCAGACATGTGAAATTAAGAACACTTTACTTTACTGGTTATTTATATGATGACTAAATTAATAATTTGATTTGTCTATTTATGTAATTATTTTGATTTAATTTTTTATTATTAAAATTTTAATTTTTTAATTTTTAAATTTATATAATATTATCATTATCATTTTTTCAATACTATTATATTTCTAATGATAATTATGATACTTTAATTGTATCACCTATATGTTGTTGAAAAAAAATTATACCACGTATATAAAAAATTAATAAAATAATTCGTATTTTAGGAGTTTAAAATTTTAAATAATTTATTAGTAAAAATGAGTTGCTAAAATTAATAATTTAAAAATAAAAATAATAACTAAGATACAGAAGGATGACAGGTTAAACCTATCATATTTACAGCAGATAATCATAAAAGACAGTTTTAAATATTAAATGGACTAAATTCAACTCCCTAGGCTTAGACGAAGATATGATTAGCTGAGAAAGACTACAAAGCAAAGCAGCAATATATTTATTTTGTTAAAGCAAACACGGCCTTGTTGGAGTTGCGAGCAAGAAACCGGAGCGTTGATTTTCTTCTATTTTTCGATCATCATCTTCACGAGGTTTAGTTTTCTCAATTATATACAATCAAATTCGTAAACCTTGAGGTTTTGAGTTTCCAAAATTACTAATCGGCCAATAAATTTCCTTCGCCGATAACAAGAAAATTTTCGAAACTGCTTTCTATCTCTTTCCCTGCTTTATAAGGAAAGATTGTTTGCAATTAGAGGTTTTTCATTTTCTCCTAATTCCGGTGCTTGTATGAGTTGATCGGAATTTCCACAAAAAAATTATCTAAAATTTAGGGTACTTTTTAAATTTATATTATACAACGAAGGTTAATGTTCTGTTGGATTCTCTTTTGTTAAATACGAACTTTAGGTGTTGGTCCATCTTCAATCTTCATCTTGTTTTTTTGTGATTATTTCTGGATACGTGTTTATTAATTTTTTTGTTGTCTCTCAATTATTCCCCTTTTTATTTATTTATTTCTAAAACTGTTTTTTTTTTCCTAAGTGATTAAACATTCTTGTCCTCTTTTGGAAGAATGGACGTTGCATCATCTTACTTTTAATTGACTTTTGTTTGATGCTAATTCCAGGAAGAATGGCCAAGAGTTACTTCAAACAAGAGCATGATCTTGGTACATGCTGTATTTTTATTTTTATTGTTATTTGTTGGTGAAATATAATCATGTACAAAGCTGAATATTATACAAATAAATTGTTCATTTTATTTGCAGAGAAGAGAAGAGCTGAGGCTGCTAGGATTAGGGAGAAATACCCAGACCGTATCCCGGTGAGAAGTGGTTCTCATTTTATCTGTGGAACTATCTGTTACCGATGCTTTCTATGTGAATCATATATTTGTCGCAAAACAAGTCTTGTTCTTTTATCTGTTTTTCCTGTTGAGGATCAATGCTTTTCAATTTATTTGACTATTTTTCCATGGCTTAAATGTGTTCTGGTGTTTAAACTTTGTCTCTTATCTATTGTCTCTTTCATGTCATACTTTGGCAGCATTGGCTAGCACCTACTGTTGTATACGAATTTACTGGATGTGGGATCTAAATGTTTCATTTTTAACCTTCCATGTTAATAATGATGAAGGCATGCCACTGTGTTGCGTATATTATATTCAGAATTTATTGTTGTGCCGTTGTTCATTTTGATGGTGATATATTATTGGAAGACTCAAAATGTTATAAAAACAACTATTTGAGATCCTCAAGTCATGGTTTGATTGATTTGGTCAGTTAAATTCATGGTTGAATTGGATAATATTCAGATAAGAGACATAGTAGGTTCATGGTTGTTTGACCACTTCTACCAGACTGCCTAGCCTAGTTTAGTTTTAAAACATTTTGGAAACATATCGTATGTTAAATTATGGTTATCATTTTTTCTAATTTTAATTATCTCTATTTTATTGGAGGTTAAATTACCAATTTCAGAGTCCACTGAATTATAGAATGAGTTCAACTCAAGGAAGAATGTTCAATTGATTTTTATTTATGAAACTGCATTGCCAAAGGTTGTATAAAGTAATGCATGTATGGAGCACTTATGCACTGAAGCCATTTTATTTGCTGCTTTGAACTAGTTCTTCGTTATATCTGTCATTTAAAGGAAATTAATGTTCACTTATGCTTCTACTTGCTTCCTGCTGTATCTATGATACTTGAAAATCCACATCAATGATATTTTTCTAGTTATTGTGCTAAATTGCCTCTCAATGTGTCCATAGGTGATTGTGGAGAAGGCAGAAAGAAGTGATATTCCAAGTATTGATAAGAAGAAGTAAGATTATGTAAATACTTTTCATATAATCTTGAAATGTCACATTTGTTTCTACTCACATGTTCATATCTCCAAAAGGAAATGAATTTTTGGTATTGTATGTAAACTAGAACATAATCAACGATAACATGTTTTGAAAACAGAGGTCATTAGGCAAAGTAACTGGAAGGTGGAAAAGCATGGTTCTTTTTTTCCTTTCTAATAGCAAAAAACTTTGGATTTTCAGGAATTTTTCTATATTCGTTATAAATGGCTGCAACCATTACAAGTAAAGTTTGTAGGTTTGGAAGCTTACTCCAATAAAAATGTTCCAACAGATTAAATCATAACAAAATCCACATTGGATTGAAAGTGTGTATAATGAAAGTCATGTTTACAAAGTTTTGCATAAAATTAGAACTTTTAGCCTCCATCCATAGTGTTAAAATTACATACAAATACAACATACAAGATACTTTTCAAAGAAAAGATAATTTGAGCATTTGAAAATATTCCTGTTTTTGTTTAAATTTTCTAAAATTTAATAGGGAATTTACATGCTAAGTACTTATAATTCAATAGATGGATGGATCAAAATTACTTTTCTGCAAGTACTTGTTGATGTACTAAATTGATCAAATCATTTTTGTGACTTTGGCTCGGTAGACTATTAGCTATGGTTGAGAAATTTGTTGATATTGGTAACTGGTAAGTGATGAGTTGTATGAATAACTATCAATTCATTATAATGTGGATAGGTAAAGCCATAATTGTTCCTTCTATTTTATTTACATTTCTCATTTTGTGAGTATCGGAATTATGATTCAGATAAGCAGACTTTGAATTGGTCGTCTATTTGTAGAAGAAATTGATGTTATACAAGTGTTGGTTCTGGTATACCCTGGCACATGGACATGATGGATTTGTATTTTATTTTTTGTCTGATCACAAAGTGATAGAGGGGCCTAGATATAATTTGTTGTAATATTTCAACTGTCAAATGACTTTTTTCCAGTTGATATTTAAATTTTCTAAGGTATATAATTGGCAGTAGCAGTCATCCTTTCTTTTAACTATTAAACTGAATGAATTAATTTTAGGTACCTTGTTCCTGCTGATCTGACAGTTGGACAGTTTGTCTATGTTATCCGCAAAAGGATTAAATTAAGCGCAGAAAAGGCAATCTTTATCTTTGTGGACAACGTCCTTCCACCTACAGGTAAAACTTCAGAAAATAATATTAGCCTTTTAATGGAGATAGCAACAGTAGCATACAACTTCTCTGTGTTTTCTCAATTTTTTTTTTCAGGAGCAATTATGTCTGCCATTTATGATGAGAAGAAGGATGAAGATGGGTTTCTTTATGTTACTTACAGTGGAGAAAACACCTTTGGGGATCTGACTTCCCACTAGCATTTTAAAGATCGGGACTATAATCTATCTAATGGCTATTGTCATAAATTTGTATCGGTACTCGATATGAAAGAACATTGCTCTCAATATTATGTACAGTTGTATATAAATTCTAAGAAGAACGTGTTTATTGTTATAAAATAGTTGCCTCCTTTTCAGTCTTGCAACTTTTTTACTAGTTATTCATTATGCACATATCTTGGATGTTATTGCTAATTGTGAATTGATAGTTTCAAGTAAATATGTGTTTGATAGAGTGGAATAGAATGAAAATATTTTAATTAAATTTGAGTGATAAGGATGTGGAACACACTAATTTTCCTTCCTATTCTGCGATACAGTATTTTACCAAACAAGCAATTAGTGTTTCAATCACGGAAAGTTGGGAAAGAAGATATGGTGTTCCGTAATCCACTTTTCCCCTTTATCTGGATAGGATTACTGGGAAGAAGCAAGCCCGCATGGGATTGAGTCAGTAATCATTATATGGCAGAATTTTTTGTCCAAATTTTGTAGTAGATTGTAAAATTTATATTTCAGTGAGCAAAGGAAATTTGAAAGAGCTTGCAGTGGGGAACTAGAGTTTTAAAGAAATGTTAATCTCATTTGGTGACCTGTCACATTGTCAATCTTGAAGGGAATTGATTTTCTGGCAAGTCTATTAACCAATTCACAATGACACAGAAATTGAATGGGGTGCTTCTTTGACGTCTGTGGAAGATGCTTGTAGCTTAATGGTAATTATCTGCGGTGTATATAAAGATCCCCTCACCACTTGTTGTATATAGAGAGCCTTTTGTAGAGAGAACATTTCTAAGGGTCTATCTCTTGTAAAAAACATTATTATGTTTATTTAAAAATTCAAAAACTCCAAAGTAAAATAATATTGTCATAAAATAAATTTAAATGAGTCCAAATTAATTAATAAAACTTTAGAAATAATGAAAAAAGTGTGTTAAAAAATAAAAATAAATATTCAATGTGAAAAAAAAATGTTGCAAAACAACTTTAAATGTGTACATACTTTTAACGTTTAAATGTTACGAAAATAAAGAAAAAAGCTTTTTAATGCAAAAAACTAAAATGTTGAATGTGAAAAATAATGTTGCAAAATACCTTTAAATGTTTAAAAGATTAATTAAAAAATGTTTAAAGAATGAAAATAGAATTGAAAAATTCAATGTAAAAAAATAATGTGAAAATAAATAAAAAGTTTAGATAATGAAAAAAAATAATGTATAAAAATTTTAAAAACTTAGTAAAAACTTAATGTTTCAAAATAACTTTTAATGTATAAAAATAAGTAAAAGGGTTTTCATAATGCAAAAAGGTACTTTCCTGAAAAGATATTAATATTATGTTTAGAATACTTTAAAAATATTCAAAAATAATTTTAAATGTTTAAAAAATCATATGAAAACAATTGCATAATAAGAAAGTGTTGTAAAATAATTTTAAATGTAAGAAAAATAATGACAATGCAAAAGAGGTATATCTTTAAAATAAATTAAAATGTTCAACCCTTAGAACATACTACAATCCCAAGTGATGAAGATCCGACATTAAGGTGCCAAACCTTCCAGAAAGATCGGCATGTTATCTCTAGAGTACTTTTATCTGTTGAGTGACAATCCTTCCACTCAATAGGTGGGTCTTGCAGTCCATGTGAAAAAAGTAAAAAGTAAATAAGTAGAAAAAGAATTTTAAAAACTCCAGATAATGAAAAAAAAAGTATTGTTTGAAACAACCTAATGTAAAAAATATTAAAAGATAAGTACAAATAATTTTGGAAAATTTAGATAATGCAAATAGATAATGTTTAACAACTAAAAAGTTTAATGTAAAAAATAATGTTTTAAAAAATAAAAAAATAATAAATAATGATAATAAAAAATGAGAGTACTTTAATGTGAAAAAATAATTTTGAAAACTTTAAATAATATTGTAAAATAAATTTTAATTTGTAAAGAAACTAATGAAACAAAATTTTTATAATGGAGCAAGCTAATGCTTTAAAAAATATAAAATATTTATTTGAAATCATAATGATGCAAAATAACTTTAAATGAAAAGAAAAATTACAAAAATAGATAATACAAAAAGTAATATTTTTATGCAAAAAAAAATAATGTAGAAAAAATTTAAAGGATATAAAAATAATTTTAAATTTTAAATAATGCCAAAAATATGATGTATAAAAATAAAAAACAATTAAATGTGTAAATGAAAAACTTTTTTAATGCAAAAAGATAAAGTTTTAAAAAATATAAAAATTTCAATATGAAAAACTAAATTTTTAAAATAACTTTAAATATTTTTAAAATTACAAAAATTCAGTGTAAAAAATAATGTAGAAAACAACGTTTAAATTATGAAATTAATTAAAAGTTTATACAAAGAATAACAAGTATATAAATTTTAAGAACTCGAATGTAAAAAGTTTATATAATTGCATAATAACTGACTATGTAAACAAGGTTTCGATAATGAAAAATGTAATCTTTAAAAAAGATGTAAAAATTAATGTGAAAAAATTATGTATAAAATATCTTTAAAATCACTGTTGAAAAAAATTTGAAACATTCATAAAACAATTTGAAAACATTTAAATAATAAAAGATGAAAAAATTCAATGTAAAAAAAATAGTGGTGCAAACTAATTTTAATTGCATAAAAATAATTAAGATAATGCAAAAGAGGAACTATTTTAATAAAAGTAGAATGTTCAATGTGAGAAAATTAATTTTAAAAAATAAATATAAATGTGTAGAAAAAGAATTGAACAACATTTGGATGTAAACGTAAATGTTCAATGTAAGCCAATACTGTTTAAAAAATAAAAAAACTTAAAGCAAAAAATAATGTTAAAAAATAAAAAAAATTAGATAATGTAAATACGTAATGCTGAAAAGATGAAAAAAATTAATATTTAAAAATATTAAAAAACAAGTTTAAATTATAGAAAATATAAAAATAAAACTTTAAAAAACCTTCCTTGTGAAAAAAGGTAATATATTAAAAATTTAAATACTTCAATGTTAAAAACTAATCTTAAAGTAAAAAATAATTTTAAAACTTTAGATAGTAAAAAAAATAATGTATAAAAAATAGAAAAAATTGTTGTATATAATAAAAAGTTTTGGATAATTCAAAAAGATAATGTTTAAATGTATAACAAGTGTACCTTAAAAAATTGACAAAGCAAGTTTAAATGCATAAAAAGTAATGTTGAAAGACAATGCATTAAAATTAAAAGATAACGTTGAAAAATAAATTTAAATATGTATAACATAGTTTTTTAAAAATTTAGAAAATATAAAATAATATTAAAAAATAAAAACTGTCCAATTTGTAAAATATATTGTTGCAAAATAAATTTAAATTTCTAAGTAGTTATTAAAAGAGTTTAGATAATGTAAAATGGGTAATGTTCTAAGAAAATAAATATTTCAATGCAACCAAATAATGTTAAAAATACTTTAAAATAGTAGATAATATTTTTAAAATGAAAAAGTCAAATATGAAAATAATGTTACAAAATATTTTTAAGTTTATACAGAATAATTAGAAAAAATTTAGATAATGTAAAAAGGTAGTGATTTAAAAAATAAAAAATATAATGCGTAAAAATAATAAAAAACATTTGTACAGTGAAAAAGGCTAATGATTTAAAAGAAAATATAGAGACAGGACCAGTGTTTAGTCCATTGTTTTCAGGAACCGAACATGCTAGTAACCAATAAAGAACCAGTCAAAACTTGAATAAACTGACCAAAATTGATTGATTCAAGGATTGGCCTATTTTATTTTATCTTTTTTTTTAAAAAAATATAAAAATTCATAAAAACTGAATTTGTGATTTTTAAAATTTTAGATACATAACTGAAAGATATTCTCATAAGGTATTGCAAAATAAAAAATATTTTAAAAAAAATTACAAATCACAAAATGTTGATTACAATTTAAAATATAAATATTTCTTAAGGTCATTATAGGCAACGTAAAACTTTACCTCTTTATAAATAATATTACAAAGGCAACAATACTTAAACTTAATAAAATCTATTATATTTGTGCATTATAAATCATATATATACATTTTTTTTAGTATGTTGCTATTAGTAAAAATAAATATAAAAAACAATACTTTAGTGAATCAAGTTCAATCCCGGTTCAACTTTGATTAAACCTTTGAATCATGAACCATGCATTCACCGATTCAATAACCGTTCTAATTTTGAAAACTTTGCTTCTCGATAAGAAAAACAAATGTTTAGACCATGCCAAAATGTAATGGATAAAAAAAGGAATTATGTTGAATGTAAGAAAGATAATGTACCAAAAATATAAAAAGGAAATACTTTAAAATGTATAAAATATTGAATGTTACAAAATCACTTTAGATGTGTAATTAATAATTAAAAAGAATATATTTTAGAATTAACAAGATTAAATATAAAAAAATAATATTAACGACAAACTTTTAAATATAAAATAGTTAAAATACTTAAATAATTAAAAAATAATAATTTGTAAATATTAATGTTGTAAAACGACTTTTAATGTGTAAAAAATAATTAAACAAAGTTTAGATAACGCAAAAGTAACTTTTTTTTAAAAAGATGTCAAAATTCAATGTGAAAAAAATAATTTTTAGAATAACTTTAAAAGTAATGTTAAAAAAAAATTTAAATGTGTATAAAATAATTTGAAAATATTTAGATAATAAAAAATAATGTTTAAAATAAAAACAATTATTGATGTGAAAAATAATGTTTCAAATAAATTTTAAATGTACAAAAACAATTACAAAAATTATATAGATAATGTAAAAGAGACAGTGTTTTAACAAATGAAAAATGTCTAATGTAAAAAATAATGTTAAATGTGTGTAAAATATATCATAAACAAGATTTAAAAAATATTTCATATGTAGAAAGATAATGTTTTAAAATTTTAATAATTGTAATATAAAAAGAAATAATAACGAAGTCTAAAGGAGTAGAAAAATAATTTTAAATTTTAGATAATAAAAAAATGTAGCATATAAAAAGTAGGAAAAAAGTATTTTTTGGAAAATATATGTAAAAATAAATTTAGATGTATAAAAAATATATGTAAAAAGTAACTGTTTGAAAAATGATAAGTATGAATGCAAAAAATTAAAAAAAACAATGTTGCAAGTTTTAAATTTGTAAGCGGGAATTAATAAAAGTTTAGGAAATACATAAAAGATAATGTTTTGAGAAAATTAAAAACCTTCTATGTGAAAAAAATAATGTTAGAAAATAAGTTTAGATGTTTTAAAAACTTAATAAAAATTAGTTAATGTAAAGAAAAAAGTAATGTTTTAAAATTTGAAAATTTTCAATAAAATAAATTGTAGAAAATAAAGTTTAAATAAATAGAAAAATAATTTGAAAGTTTAGATAATGCAAAAAAAAAGTAACGGATAAAACCAGGAAAAAAAATTGAAAGTTTAGATAATGCAAAAACGTTTAGATAATGTTGCAAAATATCTCTAAATGTAATATCTCTAAATGTGTAAAAAAAAATTTGACAAGAAATATGTAAAAATAATTAAAAATGCAAAACGTTAATGTTTTTAAAATTGAAAAAACTCAATATAAAAAATTTTGTTGAAAGTAAAATTTTAATTATAAAATAATTAAAAAGTTTAAAGAATGAAAAAAAAATGTATAAAAATTTTAAAAACCTGAATGAAAAAATAAGTAAAAAAAGTTTGGATATATAACTTTTAATGTGTAAAAAATACGTAAAAAAGTTTTTTTAGAAAGATGTAAAAGTTAAATGTGAAGATTGAAAGAGAGATTAAAAGGCACTCCTCACACTCTTTTTTGGTGTTTTCCCCCTAAAATGCCTTAGAGACCTTTGGAACCTCAAAGACACAAAACTGACGTACAAACACGTAAAAAGATAATCTATGGGTCCAAACCTAATGTGTGAAGTTTGGGTGATTCTTTGGAGGCTTTCAGTACCCTCCCTTCTACTCTACACGAAAAAATAAGGTACAAACAAAGAGAAATGATCTTTATAGACATTCAACACCTCTTAGAAAAGACCAAATACACAATAGGTTCAAAAAGGTTCAGATATTCATTTAATGAAGTTATGTGTATTGATATCTAATCTTTGTTAAGAGTGTCGAATGGATTGATGAGTACTAAAATGTGCCAATGATGTGTCATATCTTTTGTTTTGATGATTATCCTTACCAAAAGGTTCAAAAAGTCATACCTGATACTTGAAAAACTCTTCTTGAAACCTTAACCATACCTAAAAAGTTTTTTAGATAAAGGCAACCTAAAGTAGAGTTTTTTTTTTTATCTTTCCACATCTTCCCTCTAATATACATGTATCCATCATACACCTCCAACTCAATCATCATGGCAAGCTATCAAATCAACAAAATAAAATCTTACCATAAAAACATTAAATTTCATGTAACCATAATTTTTTAACCATTGACATAGAATAATCACAATTGGAATGGCATTGTTAATTCATATTTTACAATACTACCATTACAAAACTAAGCTTGTTGCAAATAACTTGAACTTAAATAAAAAACACAAACATAAAATCATACAAAATAATGGTTGCATCACATGTTTGACTAACCATAATTTGGGGGGGGGGGGGGGGGGGGAAATAAACATTTAAAGGGAATACATAGCAGGATGCATGTGTGAACCTAAAAGAAAACAACAGGGTGGACAATGGGTCGAGTCAAGTTTAGGTAAATTTTGGATCAACCTGATTTAACCTGCCCTTTTAAATTATCCAATTGTTTTTTACTGTTTATTTTTTCGGTTGGCAGATTAGGCAAATCACATGTCGGATTGAGTAGGTTCATACAATTTGACTTTGATTTATCACTTCTTTTTTTTTTTTTGCAAGAATTCACTTTTTAAACCAAAATTGGTACATAAAAATTAAAAATGATGTCATAATCTTAAAAAAAGATTTTAGACTAAAAATATTTATTTTGATTAAAGAAGATGAGTATTAAACAATGTTCCCACAATTGGTTAAAAAATTACAAAGAAATATATTGGATACATGTTTTTCAACAAGTATAATTAGTATAAACTATATAATTTAAGAATATAAAAGTAAAAAAAATTACTATTAATTTTAAGGCTAAATTACCACTGGTACCCCCCTATTTTGGGGCCCCCAAAATTTTTTTGGCACCTTTTGCCCTTCAAATTTTTCAAAAGTTTAATTTTTTCCCTTCCGTCCAATATTAGTTTTCTTGTGAGATTCAAATTTAATTAAACTAATTATGTGACACAAAAAATTAAACTTTTAAAAAAGTTGGAGGGCAAAAGGTACCCAAAAAAAACTTAGGGGGTACAAAGTGAGTTACCTTCTAAATAGAGGGGCACCGATGATAATTTAGCCTAATTTTAAAATTATAAAAATATACATATAGCCAATTTAGATCGGGTATTGCCAGATTATAAAAATCAAACTCACATCCACCTGATGTAATGCATTTGAAACCGCTTTTTAATCTATTTTAACCCACTAATACACTTGAAGCCTACCGAATATCAAATTTTTATCATGAGTTTGTCAAGTTAAAACCTATTTTGGTGGGTTCATATCTAGTATATAATTCAAAGAGAGCATGTTCTCACATTTGTGCTCATTCCCGCTTTTTCACATATGAAGTCCCAAAGTTAAATCCCCTTGGACTTAACATATTAATGGTGAAAATTTTAACATTGATGTTCTTCCTATCATGTCTTTTTTAGTGGAAATTTCATCAGTTTTCTGGCTGCATTGTACTTCGCTAGTTTACTTTCATAAAATATATATAATTTCAAGCATGCGCGGTTGAAAGTTGAAACCTTGAGAGTTTGTCTTTTCGAGATTCTTTTTCTTTGTCCTTATATTTTTTTCCTATTCTGGGAAAAAGAATAACTGTAAATATGTTGAAGAGCAAATTAAAAGCCAACATTGAGACTGTCAAGAATCAAAGGTATATTTGCTTACATAGATTTATCTGTTTGAAATCACACACTAATGAAGCATGCAAGATGGTCCGGTGTTTGCTTGGATGATGTTCAATTTGAGTTGTATATCAATCTAAAATTTGCATTAAGTATTGCTGATTTTGTCCAATCTAGTTTTCTATTGTATATTATAAGTTGTTTGATGCTTATCCATTCATGCCTGCCCCGGTCTTAAACAAGGGCATTGTCCCCTATGTTAAACTTGTGCAAAAGTCGTTAGGATCACTATAATATATAACTCTTTTAGTGACATTCTTTTAGTTACATTTATTAAAAATGTCATTAAAGATAAATTTTATATCTTATAGTAACATTTTTAAAAATAAATGTCACTATCAACATGATATTGTAACACTTTTTAAATAAATGTTACTATATTAGTCGTTAAACTCATTTTATAGTACGTTTTTTAAAAATATTACTAAAAATTAACATTTAAAAAAATACATCATTATTAATTTTTTATTAATCACAATATAACTCTATTGCTTATCACTCTCACTACGACAAATTTAAAAAGAAACTCTATTTCTTATTCTCCTCATTCTCACTCACCGTGCTCGCTCTCATTCTTGCTCATCCTCACCGCACTCATCATGATCCTCGTCGTGCTTGCCATGGTCCTTGCTACACTCGTCGTGGTCCTTGCCACACTCATCTTGGTCCTTGTGCGGTCTTACTCACACGGTCTTTACTCATGCACTCTTGCTCTCGTCGCACTGCTCTCACTCTCACTCTTGCCACACCACTCCCACTCTCGCCGCACCATGTCATCGCTCTTGCCTCTCGTCGCACCTCTCTCACTCTCATTCTCGTGGTTGTTCTTGTTCTCGCCTCTCGTCGTGTCACTCTCTTACTTGTGGACAAAGTAATGAGTATTACTTGGCGTGTGATTGATTTTCTTACACTTAGGCTCATCTTGTGTTTTGTATGAGTTGTATTTTAGTAAAAATTCTTTAATGAAATGAGCTTTGTTTGGACTTTGAATGAATTTGTTGACCATGCATTCACCTCAAGTTTTGAACTAAAATCTTTTTTGATTTCTAACTTTTGGGAAAGAATGTTTTCTTAGCTTGCAACCATGGTTAATTTGCCTTAAAATTATTTTAAGTAATGAATATTGTAAGAGACTTGAAGGGTATAGAAAATTTGGTATAAGTTAAAATTGAAGCCGTCAAAGAATTTCCTTGGTGGGTAGCGCCACGTATTCTTGATTGGAATTTCTCAAAGCTAACTTAATGACATAATTCATAGAAAAAAGAAAAAGGGAAAATAGGTGAAGTTAAACTTGTTTTCTTGGTTAATGATTAAGGTAGAGATAACAAGAAACTTAATTCATAGGTTTCCGCCTTACTGAATATAAAGGAATGCATGAATTTAATTGTTATAGATATGGTAGTAATATATGGACATTTTAACTGTTATGTATTTCTGTTATAGTTCCAGGTTATTGAGGTGTGTAATTTGCCCAATTTGTTGGTGTAATATTTTTATATATACATCGCAAACAATATAATAAAAATTAAAAACATTATTATCACATCTGAAATAATTATGTTAATGATGCATAAATTTAGAAGAAATATTTACCTTTAATTTTCATAGAGTAGTATCATTCTCAATAAGATTTGTCAACAAGAAATCTTCATAACTTTGTATTGTAAAAACTATGTAGTCTGTCATCAGATGGCTTTCCGAATCAAACTTACCTCTTCATAGCCTACCAAACGTTCCTATTTCCTACAATTCCTGGAAGAGTGGTTGAAGAATGCTAATGTTCCTTGTGTTGATATTGATGGCAAATGCATCTATGACTCGGATTTTGACTAGCTTATTCTGGAGGTAAAACTTAGAACATGAATTAAATTATTACAACTTCCTGCTTATTATTTACCAGAAGTCCAGAAATATATATCTTTCGCTACATTGTTTCCTATAGGCTAAAAACACACATTAGGTCCATGAAAGTATCTCTGTTATAAGTATCACTTTAGTCCCTAAAGTGTCTCTGTTAAACCAAATTTATCATTCTATCAATTTAAAAAACATTCTATAAACTTGATGCCACATGACAAACTATAAAAAATGTCACATTATATGGGTATTTGTCACATTGGCCAAAATAACAGTTGAAGGTAAAAAATCTAACAGGTACTGTTTATGAAGGCATTCAACAACCATACCCACATTTCTTAGTCTGTTCAGTTCTACACATTTGTTAATATGTATTATTTATATTTTCTCTAAAGTCCTAAGTCGTCTAGTTCTTTTCTCTATCTCTTCTCAAATTCCCCAACAAATGCTGCTGTTCAAAGTTGATTAATTTAAATTTGAATATTCAATTTCAAATTTTAAATAACTCAGAATATACTATTATATTTCTTATGCCTTTTTGTTTCTTTCTGTTGTTGGTTGGACAATGACTGTAGTTGATTGGTTAATGAAGTCTTCTGAACATTTATGGTTGAGAAATTTAAGTATATGTCATGTTTGATAAGTGTATGCTTCTGAATATAGTTAGCCTGCAGGGGTTGAAACAGATATGGGAACTTGTTTGTGATCTGCCTACTTTAAACAGGTGCTGCCTGAATGTACCTAGTAACTTGTAAGGGCATTTGCAATGCATCTATAATTTTTTTTATGAATATATTTTTGTAGGATGAGAACTATTTCTGAGGCATTAACCTTGTGGAGAAAACATAACGGATGAATTTCAAATCTTCCAAAGGAACTTTGGTAGTTAGATTTTCTGCTCTGATATGTCAGACGCTAGATAAAACTCAGTCTAGGAAATCCAAGAAATATAAAGATAAGAGGGGAGGATTATAGAAGCTTCATGTCCTGACTCTTTATTTTTACCAAGTATATTTCTAGAAGGTTTTTTACTTAAAGTTACCTTCGTTAGCGTGCTGACCAATGACAAGAGTCAATATTATCACTTGTTTTAGAGTCTAGGGGAGCACCTACAAGAATTAACAGACCAATGATAAGGATTATGTGCAATTTGTTTATTTGCTTCCTTGTTATTTGACTCTGAACCAAACTTTGCCAATTCTGATTTGGGAAAAGTGTTGTTGGTTGCTTCCTTTTTGTTGTTATGAAATCATGGTTTGCTCTGTTAATTCACTGCCTTGTTAATTAGGATTTAAAAACCATCTCAGTCAACAAATTTCACTCAATAAACCCACCTGTTTTGAGCTTCACAGAAAAGGCATTTCACTCACCACTTGGTTCACTCTTCTCAGCTGGGTTTCACTCTCCCTCATCTGTGAGCATTCTGCAGGTCTGTGCTAGAATATTTATGTTATATACGCACTTAGATACATTGAATAAATTAGGCATTAGATGTGTAATTTTTATGTTAACATTTGTAATTTGTAGTTAATTGGAATTGTTGTTCTTGTCATTGACTTTTGTACTCATACTTGTATTCCCGTTGTTAATGCTTGTATTCTCTTTGTTGTTAATGCAGAGTACAGTTGCGTTTACTGAATTGTTTCATTTTTAATATGTTGTTAGTGTTATTTTTTAGTAGTATGTAATGAGAGATTGACTGTCTTAAAAATTATGTAATAATTAAGTGACAATATAAACTTTGCAATTACTTAGTTTTGGATATCTTGATTACGATGTAAAGAATTTTGATGTATCCTATAATATTTCAATTACAAGTTTATGCTTTTTATTTCCTTGAATCTTTTTTTCAGTCTCCATATTTTTTATTACAAAATTTATTTCTTTCTATATTAATTTATGTTATAGTGTA
Source organism: Psophocarpus tetragonolobus (assembly GCA_037954015.1). Lineage (NCBI taxonomy): Eukaryota > Viridiplantae > Streptophyta > Magnoliopsida > Fabales > Fabaceae > Psophocarpus > Psophocarpus tetragonolobus. The sequence continues at coordinate 29,690,054 of CM075693.1, read as the reverse complement.
AAAATTTATCTAATATTTATTAAAAATTATATTATATTTTATTTTAAAATAAACAATTTAGTAACATTTGTTAAATGTTAAAAAACATTTACAATAGTAACATTTTTATAATGTTGTCTTTTTTTAATTTTTTTTTACAATGTTGCCTCTATTAAAAAAATATTACTAAATACTTTTAGTGACGTTTTAATAATGTGACTTTTTATGAAAAAAATATTGCTAAAATATTTTAGTAACATTTTTAGAATGTTGCATTTTTATTAAAAAAATTTACTAAAAGTCTTTTAATAACATTTTTATAATGTTACTTTTCTATTTAAAAAATGTTACTAAATATTTGTAGTGACATTTTTATAATGTTGGCTCTATTAAAAAAATATTACTAAAAACTTGTAGTAACATTTTAATAATGTTACTCTTTATGAAAAAAAATATTACTAAAAGCTTTTAGTAACATTTTTAGAATGTTGTCTTTTTATTAAAAAAAGTTACTAAAAGTTTTTAGTAACATTTTTATAATGTTCTTTTTTCTATTTAAAAAATATTACTAAAAAATTTTAGTAACTTTATAAAATGTTGTATTTCTATTTAAAAAAAAATGTTACTAAAAACTTTTAAGTAATATTTTTTGTAAATGTTACCTTTAATATGTAAAATATAACATAGGGTATACATGACATTTGTCAAAATGTTACTAAATTAATAGTAACATTTGTTCATGTTTTAGTAATATCTTTTGAATGTCACTAAATGTCATATATGTAGTAGTGGATTTTCATTTTCAAGGCCCATACCATCACATTTCTCATGATATGAAATGATTCAATCATAATAAAAAAGACATACTTATTGTCTCTTTCTGATGTTCTTACTGATTTTCAACAAACAGAAAAAAGGAACCCATGATGATGATTGTATTCAAATTTCAAATCGTTGTAAAACATAATGATAATGGCTTAAGTAAACAACAAAACTTACCTATAAAAAACAGAAAAATGGAAAGCTGAAAATGGCAACTTTCCAGGTAAACACTCACTTTTCATGACCACATTCTGCTCAACAAAATCAATTACTGCTACAGTTGACAATGAATGGGTTGATAAATTTGATTAATTGAGATGGTCGGATCCCTAGCTTCAGATCAACCTCACCACCACCCAACCAAAAGAAATCTGGAGTCAGTTTTACTATTGCTTCATCCAAAATAACCTGAAATGGACCCAAAATATCTAATCAATAAAGGAAGAAATCGAAGGCTAATACACAAGCCATCATACTGTCAGACTGTCCATTCCAATCTAGTAATGTTCACGTATACCCCTAAGGCCAAGTTTATATGTTGAACATACTATTACTAACTTATTTTATATTATTTTATTTACTAATATATGAGGCATTTCATTTCTTATGATACTTTATTAAATGAACATTGTTAAAAACAATGTTTTCAAAACCAGACTCGTAATCAAATTAGTGAAAATATTAGTTTATGATTCCCTAGTTCAACCGTTGTTGAACCATCTTAATAAAATATTTATTTTTATTGTACTATAGTAATTACACTAAGCAATATTAAACAGAAAATAATATGATATTAAAATTTAAAAGTGTCAAATCATACATATTTCATAATTTATAAGTCAGACCAATGTGCATTTGTGTAAACTGGTCAAGCCGGTTCTGTCGGATTAAGGCCGGTTTTATACCGGTTCAATGCATAGTTGGTTTTATAGTTGATTTAGACTAGACAAGGGATCAATTCTTGGTTAAACCAATTGGTCTGGTTTTTAAAACACTAGTTAAAAGAGGGGAAAATGAGAGAAGACTTGGGTAAATTTCATGCATCAGAGTAAACAATAGATGTATGTTACAGAGGTTAGTTAAATTAATTATATTTATACATAAACAGAAAATATTTTATATTTTGAATCAGGATATTATAATCTGATTTACAACAAACATAATAAGGTCTATAGAATAACAAGTTCAATGACAAGATATCAAGTGTATGACTATTAAATTAAATAATGACATTGTTTTCATATGGCCTTAGTCAAGCACAATTGTGAATTTGGACAACAATAATGCATAAAGACTTAATATGTCATGGAATATTAAGTTATATGTAAGTATGTATATATATATATATATATATGATTAATTTCCATTTCTATCAATTATATCTATACATAACCCTAAATCCTAGCAGTAAATAAAGACATGTTCAAAGATTTATCGAGAGCATCGTGTCTCCATAAAAGTGACAAAAGAGAATGGAAGGCATTGACAACTACATCTTTTATTAACTGTTTCGTTAAAAGGATAGAGTATTGTGTCTCCATAAGATTGAGAAAAAAATAACAGAAGGTCATTGACAACAATTTTTTACTGACTGTTTCATTTAAAGGAGGAAAATGAAAGAAAGGAAAATCAATCATACAAGAAAGGTTCTTAACTATTCATTTTCCCTTCTTCCCTCCAAAAACACAATATTGAGTGCTTAACCATCATTGGCAAAAGCTCACATCAATGCTTAACCACCATGGACAGAAGCTTCAATGATAAAACACCTTAAGCAATAACACGATCTAACAAAGTGATAAAGCATGACTAACACATGAACGTTTTTTTAAAAAAAATTTAACACTTTGAAACAATTTTGGTGAATGGAAAGGACAACAATGATAAAATGCATGCATTTGTAAAGGGGATGAACAATATCCCTAATGACCAGTGCTAGATAATGATGACAGATGGCAGCTGACAACGCCAGAAAAAAAATTAACAAGAAGTACAGCAGGATTGACCCATCAGCTTTGAGCACAATAATAGGGTTGGATCATCTAGTTTGGGCTTATTCCTAATCCTTCTACCATATACATTCGTAATTGGGGGTCTAACACAATAGACAATGACAGGCAGGGTAGGATCGACCCACTCTGATGCCATGTTAAATGTAAGAAACTATATTGTTGCTAAAGTGCATAAGTCATACTCAGCTGAAACATATATTTATACATATAAAATTGATTACAAAGAGAGAAAAAGAAGATTGGAGAGAGACCTAAGTCTACTTGTTCAAAATAGGAACAACTAAGACAGCTTTATTGCTGCCACTAAGCTATAATTCAAAAGTAAATCTAACATAATCTAACAGGAGGCAATAAATTGCAATTTACTTAAAAAAAATCATATAAACTTTTATGTTATTTTACCAACAGATCCATGTTTATATCAATCATCAATCCATGTGATAATATGCATGAAAAAAAATGTTCAATAACAGCCTTAACAGTGTGAATAAGAACTTATTTTGGGTTTGCTTACAAGATTCAAGATGCAATATTCTATTCTCTATATATCATAAGAATCCTATACTAATTAAAATGCCGAGTCTTACTGGAATGTCTGTTTTCATGCCAATACAAGTCACTGCATTGTGCCCATATCCAGTTAACTCCATTGATGTCTCCTCAGGAGCTAGCCTCACTGCATAATTAATAACAAATTAACAACCATTATTACCTTGGAAGCAATAGTAAGTAACAGATATATGGCCCTTTGTTGCAACTCCTTTAGCAAAAGAAATACCTCTTTTAGTTTTTCAAGTATTTGTTTCATCTTTTAAAAATAATCAGAAGCTAAGAGTATGCTAGGGAAAAATTAATTATATAGATTTCAGTTGTTTTTTAAAATAAAAAGTTGTTTCCAATTTCAATTGGATGTTTTGAGACCATAACTTAAATTTATAAAAACTCTTTTTAAAGATTAAAAAATGTCTTTTAGAATCTAAAAATTAGTGTTGTTAAATAAGTACCATGGTGCCATGGCATGCTGGCATGACGATTTCTTTGACAACCACCATAGACAAGTAGGGAAGGTATGCTTAAATGGTGTGTTTTTATGATTGAATTTTGGTCTTCCACTATGATTCACATTGATAACATTTCTAAAAATTTGTACCTTATGATTATTTTCCATTAACTTTTGTCCCTTTTAGATGTTTTCATACTTTTTTTCCTATGTAAAAGCTATTTCTTTATAGCATCCAAACAAAAATAATTATCTTAAAATTACTTTTCAGCAAACTTACCCAAATAAAACTAATTTTGATTATAATTTATCATAAAACAATCAATTACTGAAATAATTTAATTTTTTCAGCTATTCAAACACACCCTAAAAAGAATCTAAAATCTGATTAAAATCAAAAGTTGTTTTGAATAGATTCTCATAAAATCAATTGTTTCTTTTATAAATGTTAAAGATTATATATTATTTCTTTTATTTAAGCTTACATAGTAATTGGAGATTTACTCCGTATTATCTATTATTAGATTGATCTTTTAGTCATTATTAAAGAGATTTTATGTAAGCAACATTGATCCTATTTGATCATTATAAGTAATAAAATTGTGTAGTCATCCAACACACATTTGACATACTTTTACATGGTATTAGAGCCTAAACTAGTCCTAGAAGCCCGAATGTCTTGAGTGCCTAAATTGTTTATGACCATCGATGGACTCATCGTCTAGTGACCCACTCATTGGCATCGCTGTCCTTCCGCACTCGTCTAACACCTTCGGATCTACACCTAGATCCAAAAGCAATTTCACCATGTTGGGCCTCATGTACCCTACCGCCAGTACGCCGCTACGGTTGCGGCAGTCCAATTTTGCCCCAGCATTTGCCAACAGTCTCCGATGAGACCTTCCTCAGTTCGCCATTGGTGCCACTTACGTACCGTCGCCACACATGCCACTCCTCTCTATGGCACGTGACCTCCATGCGCCTCACTGTTCCAACACGTGATGCGGTTTTCCAATGACCCACTCACCAGCGAGTCTCCCAACCTACTCATCTCACTCCAGCGCTCCACCGTGGGGGTAGTGTTTGCCCCTTTTTAGCTATGTTCTCAATTTGTTTGGCTCATCGTCTCTGCCTTAGACTACACCTTTCTTTGGCAACATGTCGAGCTCCACTACCCTGTGCACCCTTATTTGGGGACTGTTTGGGGTTGTTGATGTTCATGTTCGTGTTGGGCCTCTGATACATGTTTGATAGTACCAACGTTAGGCTGATTGTGGGTTTCGCGTGAAGCCAAGAACACTGGTCATCGTGCCTGCACGCTCCGATCTTGAAGTAGAATGGACAATCCGAACACACCCTTGTTTGGGGATTGTTTGGCTCTGTTTTGTTTTGTTTTTTTATTTTTTATATTTTCTCCATTTGTAACAAGCTTAGTTCATATCACACATATGCTCCATCTTGAGGGACAGTGTTAAAGATTATATATTATTTTCTTTATTTGTGTTTACATAGTAATTGGAGATTTACTCCATATTATCTATTATTAGGTTGATCTTTAGTCACTATTAGTGAGATTGTATGTAATCAATATTGATCTTATTTGATCATTATAAAAATAACATTGTATGGTCATCCAATAAAAGATTATTTTTTATGATTGTTAACAAACATAAATTAGATTATGCTTTTACAATTCGGGCCAACTTCTCCATCCCAGATTGTTAACATAATCATCAAGGTGTAGGATCAACATAAGATCACAATCATATCCATGAAATTGTGGGATCTACAATCCTTTGAAGCTTCTTGGGCAAGAAAAAAAAAATTAGGCCAGATCCCCACCCACCATGCAGGTTATAAAAGCCCTAATTACTTCCTCCCTCTTTCAATTCGTCAGAATGTTCTTCCTCACAGCCTTGCATCCCGATCAAACTTTGATGCATCCTTTACAACCACTAGACGTCAACTTCATTGTGGCTCTCATTTATGAACAAGAGAATTTTGTCCAGCTTCTTTTCATTGAAAACTATTAGTGTTGTATATAGTTGAAAACTGTATTAATAATCAGTTGTTAGTGTTCTTTAACAAAATTCAATTAGGATTCTGTTTGGTAAATAGCTCTATAAATACCTCTCTTGTAACTATCTTCTTTTTCTCAAGTGAATAATATTCAAGTTCAATTCTACTCAAACTTTTCTCTCTCTGTTCTGTTTTCTTTTATGGTACTAGAGCCTCATTTTTTCGAAGCTCCTCTTCCTTCGAAAATTCTAGAGTTCCTCTTGTTCCTTTCATGGCTTTCGCTTCTCAATCCTCCATTTCTCAAGCTTCAGCGATTTGTGGTCAATCAATAGTTCCGCCACGATATTTCATTGATGAGGATTGCGAACTCGATCGCGTCAATCCTGAGTACAAAGCTTGAGAAGTTCAAGATCAAACGCTTCTTGTTTGGCTTCAATCTACACTCTCTAAATCAGTTCTCTCTCATGTGCTTGGTTTAAGCCATCTATCAAGTTTGGAAGAAGATTCATGAGTACTTTGGCCTTCAAACGAAGTCATGTGCTTGTCAATTGCATTATGCTATGTGCACGGTTCGTCTCAAGAATAAATCCATGAAGGAATATCTCTGCAAGATCAAAAGCTTTGTTGACAAGCTTGCCAGAGTCGAAGTTCTTGTTTGCCATGAAGAATATGTAGATGTGATTCTTGAAGGTCTTCCTTCTGATTATGCGCCGATGGTCTCAGTTATTGAAGGCAAGAAGCGCACTCCCTCCATTGTTGAAATTGAAGCACTTCTCTTCGGTCATAAAACTTGCCTTGTTTGATATGTTAAAGAGAGACAAGGCTTAGTGTCACCTTCGTCGAATTACACCTTCAGTTGTGGCGGTAATAGTCACGGTGGATTTACTAATCGTGGTGGTTCTAGTGGCGGCTCGGGTCATCGTGGCAGTAGCTCCGGTAGAGGTCGTGGAAGTGGTAGATTTGCCAATTTCCAATGCCAAATTTGTCTAAAGTTTGGTCACACTGCAAATGTTTGCCACTTTAGATATGACTTATCCTATCAACCTCACGAGTCTCTATACTTTGTTGATCCAGCCACTCAGCAGTCCATTCCTTACTCCATTAGATCTCTCAAGTCCTCTAACACATGGATTAATCCCAATATTAAGTCTGGAAGCACCACCCAACCTAGTGCAATGCTGACAAATTCGAACTCTCAAGGAAACGGTAACACCTCTTGGGTTCCTGATTCAGGGGCCAACTTTCATGTAACTGTTGAACCACAACATATAAAGCAACTCAGCCATTTTGATGGTCCTGATCAAATCTTCATAGGGAATGGTGAAGGTTTAAGTATTTCTAGTAATGGTTGCTCTTCTTTTGTGTCACCTAATGATTCACACATTACCTTTAAACTGAATAATTTGTTACACATTCCTTCTATCACTAAAAATTTGTTAAGTGTCAGCAAATTTGCTAAAGACAATTAAGTTTTCTTTGAGTTTCATCTTCACTTGTGTCTTATGAAATCTCAAGGGACGAATAAAGTTTTTCTTCAAGGAGTTGTTGGTGTCGATAGCCTTTATTCTTTCTACAATCTCAAGCTTCAAGATCATGGTGAATCAGCAATTGTTAGCTCTTTGTTTAGTGCTATTAGAGCTTGTAATAATAACATTGTTGCTGTAAATTCTAAGTATGTAGCTTAACCATCCGCCAATGTTAGTTTGTGGCATGCTAGGTTGGGTCACCCTAATAGTCATGTTATGAAGCTTGTCTTGAACCATTGTCAAATTTCTCCATCCAATAAAATTGACTCCCATTTTTACTCTTCTTGTTGTGTTGGCAAGTCTCATCAATTGCCCTCTCATGCTTCTGGTTCAACTTACTCTCCTCTTGAATTAATTTTAACTGATTTGTGGGATCCGTCTCACATTACCTCCTATGTCGATTATATGTACTATGTGTTTTTCATTGATGCCTTTTCAAGGTTCACTTGATTTTCCCTATTAAGTCTAAGGCTGAAACCTTATCTGTTTTTCAGAATTTCAAGTCTCTGGTTGAATTGCAACTTAATACCAAAATTAAAAATATTCAGTCTGATTGGTGTGGTGAGTACCGACCTTTTACTGCATTCTTAGCCAGTCATGGTATCACTCATAGACTTATTTGTCCACACACATCATTAAAATGGTGTTGTTGAGAGAAAACATAGACATATAGTTGACTTGGGTCTTACCCTGTTGCATCATGCTTCTCTCCCTTTACACTTTTGGGATGATGCATTTAGTACAGCTATTTATCTCATCAAGCAGATTGCCTACAACTTCTCTTAAATTTGCTGTCCTTTATACCATTTTTGGTTGTGTTTGTTTCTCGTTGTTGCATCCTTATCATTTGCACAAACTTGACTTTTGATCTCATCAACAGATTGCGTACAACTTCTCTTAAATTTGTTGTCCCTTATACCACTCTTTTCCATAAAGACCCTGATTTTCTCTTCCTCAAAACTTTTGGTTGTACTTGTTTCGCTTTGTTGCATCCTTATCATTCACACAAACTTGACTTTCGATCTGAGGAATGTTTGTTTTTAGGGTACTCTCTCTCACAGGAGAAAATGTCTTTCTTCTACTGGCAAAATATACATTTTCAAAGATGTCATATTCCATGAAATTCGGTTTCCTTATGCTGACCTCTTTCCTAAGGCTCCTAATATTGTAAAGGATCTTAATTTTTATTTTAATTTAAACCCCAATCTTACCCCACCAATTGTCATGCCTCTTCCTTCCACCACCCAAAGTAGCACAACACTCAACATTCCTTCTGATCATTCACCTCTAATTCAATCCACTCCATTGCAATCCCTGTTCCAGCCACTGTCACTAATACTCACCCTATGCAAACTCGGTCTAAATTTGGGATTTACAAGAACAGGGTTCATCCTTCTTTACTTCTCACTCATTATGAACCAAAAACTGTTAAACAAGCTCTTGGTGATGATAATTGGCTGGCTGCAATGCAGCAAGAATACAATGCACTCATGAAAAATAAGACATGGGACCTAGTCTCTTTATCAGCAAATAGACAAGTTATCGGGGGCAAATGGATTTTTCTAGTCAAGGAAAATGATGATGGCTCTATTAATAAGTATAAAGCACGGTCAGTGGCCAAGGGATTTCATCAAGTGCAGGGTTTTGACTTTCATGAGACCTTTTCTCTAGTAGTCAAACCTATTACAATCAGGTTTATTCTTACTCTTGCTCTCTCACATTGTTGGAAACTGTATCAGCTTGATAAATAATGTCTTTTTGAATGGTATACTTGAAGAAACAGTATATATGACACAACCTCCTAGTTTTGAAGTTGGAGACAAAACACTAGTGTGCAAGTTGCACAAAGCTCTCTATAGGTTAAAACAAGCACCTTGGCAGTGGTTTGACAAGTTAAAATTCAGTTTGGCTTCTTGAGTAGTAAGTGTGACTCATCATTATTCATACATAAAAATCAGAGTCATGTGATTTACCTTATAATTTATGTTAATGATATTATTCTTACTGGAAGCTCCATGGCTTTGGTTCAGCAACTTATAGTCAATCTTAAATGCTTCATTCTCTCTTAAACAACTTGGTCATCTTGACTCTTTTCTTGGGTTGGAAATAAAATACCCCCCTGATCACTCTATAATAATGACACAAAGCAAATATATTTGTGACTTACTCCATACGACACACATGACAAAAGCTCATTCAATCTCCTCTCCTATGGTCTCTAATTGCAAACTGTCTAAATTTGGAGCTGGTCTCTTCAAGATCCTACTTTATATCGTTCAATAGTGGGTGTTTTGCAGTATGTTACTATAACTAGACCTGAAATCAGCTTTGCCGTTAACAAAGTCTGTCAGTATGTAGCTGCACCATTTGACTCTCATTGGGTTGTAGTCAAACGTATTCTCAGGTACCTTAAAGGTACTCTGTTTCATGGGCTCCACTTTCAGCCAGCCTCTTTGGCTAGACCTTTATCAATCAGAGCCTTTTGTGATGCTGACTGGACATTTGATGTTGATGATAGAAGATCCACTTCAGGAGCTGCCATCTACCTTGGTCCAAATCTAATTTCTTGGTGGTCCAGAAAGCAAAAAGTAATTGCTCGTTCCAGTACTGAAGCCGAGTACAGGAGTTTGGCTCAAACCTCTATAGAACTGACTTGCATTACTACATTGCTTGCTGAATAACAGATTCCTTTCATCACTCCAGCTTTTTTCTATGACAACCAAAGTGCTGTCTCCATTGCTCATAATCCGGTGTTTCATAGTCGCACAAAACATATGGAGATTGATGTTTTCTTTGTGAGAGAAAAAGTGTTGGCTAAACAACTCTGTATTCATCACATTCCAGCATTGGATCAATGGCAGATGTGCTGACCAAGCCCCTCTCTTCATCTCGCTTTGAGTTTCTTCGCAACAAACTCAATGTGCAGAATTTTTCTTCTGAAAAATCTTCCCATTGAGTTTGAGGGGGGATATTAGTGTTGTATATAGTTGAAAACTGTATTAATAGTCAGTTATTAGTGTTCTTTAACAGCTAGTTAGTTAGAGATGTCAGAATTTGGTTAGGATTCTGTTTTGTAAATAGCTCTATAAATATCTCTCTTGTAACTATCTTCTTTTTCTCAAGTGAATAATATTCAAGTTCAATTATGGTCTAAACTTCTCTCTCTCTGTTCTGTTCTCTTTTACAAACTAGTGAATGCCATTGCAGTATGTGCTCCCTCATTCAGGCCTCGTTTTCTGTTTCTTCTTTCCTCATCTCAGAATTCAGATTTCTTTATTTAGGTATGAATGTTTACCACTGCAATTTAACTTTTGGAAGTGGTCGTATGCCTGTGTCACTGTGGTACCTTTTCTTTTTAATAAATTTTGTTAGTTGATTTGAAGGTTTGTCCCCTCCTTTTGTGTATATGGTATATACTGATATACAATATAGCACTTTCAGCTTTTATACATAATCACTGACTTGATTTGAAGTTTTAAACATGATTAAGTTAGTAATAAAATTATCAAACTCATAAAATGTACTCTTTTCTTCAGTCCTGCAACCAAAGTTGTGGTTGAACTTGTAAAACTAATGAATGGGCTATAGTTCTTTTTCTATTTTTGGTATTTATAAATGATTGAATTATTGTTTGTTTTAATTTTATCCTTTAACACATTATTACTGATTGTATATTCATATGGATCATATTGTTTTTCATTAAATTTACTTAGCTTGTTTGTTTTTTATGCATATAAATTATATGTTAGTATGTTAGGTGGAAATGTAGGACCTTAGGACTCGAGTAAAAGGCTGTTCAACTCGAGAGTTTTAGGCAAACTAGTGGAGAGTCTATAAACTCGACTCATTAACTCAAATGCTAAACTCGTAAGAGTTTATCTCATTAAAAGTATTAAAAAACTAACTTTGTTCATGTTACAAGGTAAAAACTATCATCATGATTATAACCTAAAACTATCTATAAGTATCAAAGAAATAAAAAACTTCATATTATTCATAAATAAATATTATTTGTAATCATCACAATAACAATCATTTTCTTCATCATTTATAAAGATCAAAGTAGCAAAATACTACCACAAAATAACAAAGTGTCAATGTAATAGAAGTATAGTAATATATATTACACAATCTCAAAATGACTAATAATTTTTATGTTTTACCGAGTTTATGAGTTTATCACCGAGTTTACCCCAAGTTCAAAATAAAACCCTCTGTAAAATCGTATACGAGTTAACATGAGTGATGATCCCAAATCATACAAGCTTTTAACCCCCCTTCCGATGCTAGGTAAATTTCAATTTTAACAACTTGATTACAACTCATTGAGACCATCCAACACCTTTAAAAAATGCTTTAAATAACTTATTATGCAAAAAAAAAAAAAAAAAAAAAAAGAAAACCACACACTACCTTCAATAACATTTTTCTTTCTAAGTATTTTATTATTTTACAACTATACTCAGCTTTGGTCCTTGTTGTCTCTCACGTCCCACTCTTTCAAGGCTTTCCTCTATTCTAAGTTCTTGACCCAGCTCCAATATACTAGTTTAATAAATTTTAACAACTGAATTAAGAATTGGGCTGCAGCAAAAGTGGAGAGTGAATCTGATACAGCACGAGAAGAAGCCTATCTCCTTGAGGAGTTCAAGTAGGAAACAAAGATAGCAATTAGGTGTTATTTTAAAATTTTAATGAGTTGACAAAATTTACACTATAAACTGTTAAGATACTAGTCTATCCCACCCAACTCAAGTACGACATTGGTTAGGAAGCAAAGTAGCTATTCGACCACTATTCCTACAATCTACCATTAAAGAGCTATAAAGAAGAGAAAAATGTAACCTTTGATATCCATTTCATCTCCAATACAACGTTATATATAGAACTAACAACAAAATGCTAACAAACTTATTCTAGAATATAGCTAAGTCACCACACTAGTCCATATTAAAATGGTTTGGGCTTCCATGATCCTATCATTTAAATGATAGAGAGTAAAAACTAGGTTACTCTAATTTAGCTAAAATGTAATAGAAAGGAAATAAAGACTAAAAATATTTCATTCATTCATTGTTTGATTTCTTAAAAGAGGAATACAAATATATAGTCTTAATGATATCAATCAATGGGTAATAATTATACATGTGTCAACATCATATTATTTATACTATGAATAGAATAAAATAAATATTTAACTCAATCCTATGTAGTCTTTTTGCCATTTCAATTTTATAATATATTTGGGTCTTCCTAAGACCATCCTAACAACAGTTCTCTTTCACGCCTTCAAAGAAACATACCCATCTAGTAGGAAATCCTCCTTAATCAATGAAATTAATTACAACAGAGTTGCCCACACAGACATAAATTTCAAACACACCAACCAATTAGATAGCGTCTGATACTGATGTTTCCAAGACATTCAGTTTAGTCGCTACTCACAACCATTCGTACGCAAACAAACAGAATTCTCAAAGCCACAATGTTCAACAGTAATTCACTCAACGGTGTACTAATCAATCAATAGGCAATCGCTGCAAGAAACACGGGCAAAACAAAAAAACTTACAGTTGAATTTTTTCTTCGCTATAGCTCCATTGTTGAGGGAATACAGGAAATTCTTCACAGCCTCAGCATTGAAGCGAGCAGTGTACTGGAAAACAAAGGAATCTGTATAAGCAAGCAGTGAGGGAGTTAAGTTAAGGAGATGGCGAGACCGAGAGGAAGAGAGAGCGAACCTGAACGACAACGACATAATACTTGGAATTATTGCGGTTGCTGCAATCGACGACGTTAGCGGGGGCTTGCGTGTTAACGAGAACGATGCTTTTGCAGAGGTGGTGGATGGAGGCGGCGGAGAGGGCGTCGCGACGGGCTTCGAGGGGCCAATCGTAGTAATCGGAAGGGACTCTCTTGAAGGAGAAATCGGGAACGCCGTTGATGCGCAAAATGGAGGAGAGGCGAGCCACGGTATCGGTCTCAGCGTCGTCAACGGTGTCGTTTTGGGAAGGCAGTGGTGGAAGAAGAGAATGCTCCAGTTTCGAAATGCGTTGCAGGAGCTGGGTTTGGACTCGCTCTAACTCCGCCAGAGCTTCCCCCATTCTCGTTCGCACCCAGTTTAGTCATTGCTCTACTCTTTGGTGCCTTTTCTTATGCAGATGTCTCTTGTTTCTGTTGGTTAAAAACCAAATTTCTCAAATTATAACAAATTACTTAGACTTTATAAAAAAATATTTATACTTAAATATATTTTTGTTGATAATTTTTTCATTATTTTAATTTTTAAAAATTTATTATTTTTAGTCTTTCTGAAACCTTTTATTTTTCATTTTGTCTTCATTGTTAAATTAACTCATGTAAATTTGACATGTCATTATATATTGAACATATTGATAGTTGCAAACAATTATAAATGAAATTGGATAATCTATTATCTATCATTTCTACCTATTATTTCTTATGAAATTCTTATTTCTTAATTCTTATTTCTTGTCATTCTCATAAAGTTACAAGTGATACATTACTATCTTATCTATTTGTTTTTTTATTAAATCTAGAGTGCTTATAAAGTATGTTAAAAGACACTGGTCGTAATTTTTTTACATGTTAGTTTTTGAATTTTTTTTTAAATTAAACATATTAGTTCTTAAAACACTTTAAATAGTGTTTTTAAAGTGTTATCTAAAATATTTTAAGAACCAATTAATATAACATAATTTTTTTTAAGGAAAACATCATAATTATTAAGGATTAACTTGTCTAAAAATTTGATTTAAGAATATTATTAGTATCTCTAAATTTCAAAGACAAATTAACTCTTTTTTTTTTTAAGAAATTGGCTATTTTCATTTTGAAAATGTTGGAAAACAAGTTGTACCAAGCCTTTTAGTTTCTCATTTTTTTTAAATGAACTATCTATTCTCATTCTAGAAAAGGTCAAACTACTCAACAAAGGGCTTAGAGCATCTCCTTGTGAAGTTTATTCAAGTCAAACAATCGTTACTATTGGAGTGCATCTACTTGATACAATCGTTTGCTTGTTGAAGTTGGGTTGCTTGATGAAGCAACCATTGCTTTCTATTAAAATAATATATTATTGAACCTGAGTGAAAATAAAAATAAAAATTATGAAAAGTGAATTTTTTGGAGTTTCTTAGAGTTTCTACCATTAGAGTAAATTTGTGCTTGAGTTGCTTAATGCTAACATGACACTATGAGATTATCTAACACATTTTTCAATGCATGAAACAAACAGAAAAGGTTGTTTCCATTAGATATGCTAACTTATTTAAAGTTCAATTTGATCCGCATGTTTAATTAAAAGGCTAGTATTAGGTTTTCAAAAAAGTCTACTTAATTAAGTAGGGACATTTTCTTTAACACCCCATAACTCCTATTCGCACATGATGGGGTTAATATATTTTTAAAAATCTCAAAATACCCTTATTACCTTTTAACTTAAGATTCCAAAACTTTTAACCATATCTCATTCGCACCTCCTTCTCTTCTTCCCTCTTCCATAGTGTTTCCCCAACTTGCTCATTCCTACCTACAACCTTTGTAAAACTCCCACTTGTGATGGCACAATCTCTTAGCAATGTCCAACCACAATTTGTAATCTTCATTCTACATAACACTAAGCAATGTCCAACCACAATTTATAATCTTCATTCTACATAACACAATAGATACACATTAAATCCATATTTTTTTTTTCACTTCATTTGTTATTCTAGATGAGTTGATCCATATTTTATGTATGGGACTTCCGAATCATTTGATCTGAAATTAATTTTGTAATTTTCAACTTTATATTATATGGATCGAATGATCCATAAATTATTTTGACATATTTCATTTTATCAATTGATTCATAACTAGATATTTATTATGTTTTCCAGATTAATTGACCTGGAACATATAAAAAGATAAACTTAGAATCAACTAATTTGTAAAACAATGAATACTCAATTACAAATAAATTAATCCATAATTCAGCATTTTATTTTTTCTGAATCAATTGATAAAAAATAAAGGTATTTTGGATGTCTTATGTGTTGGGTGGGTGCAAATAGAAATTGTGTGCTGTTAAAGATTTTACCTTAAATAGGTTAGGTTTTAATTTACCAAAAATCCTTATTAAATCTAATAGTAATATATCAACTATATTTATTTATTTAAGTATAATAAAAATTATACACTTACATTTATAGATATTATAAATAAATTAAGAAATACTTTTAAACTTTTATTTACTATATTTAAAACTAGGTCTAATTTTTTTAACTTGTTGAACTAATTAAAAATTAGTTTGCTATCTCATTTACATTTGTTAATATCAAATAAGTTGTTAAATAAACTAACAAAGTGTTTTAAAAAAAAAAACTAAGTACGACCTCTTAAAAAAGTCAAATAAATAATAGATTAGATTTGTACCTTAATTTATTTATTTTAAAATGGAAAAGACCAAGTGTCATCCCTAACTATAGCTAGAATGTTTATTTAGGAAAAATCAACCCTTCACTAGGTAGGTTAATTGGGAAATCATTACTTAACCAAAGTTTAGAAGAGAGTTAGGCATTCATATAGAGACCAATATTGTGTTGCTAGGCAAGCATATTTGGTCTTAGTTTTTCCTTTGGTATATTTTGTCATGAAAATGTTTTAGAACAGTTCCTGATTTAGCAAGTTTAGATTGGCATGCGTGTCACACTTAACCACATAAAAAATGTAGGTAGCTTTTTTTTTGCGATATTGTTTGTGGAGAGGGTCATTTGCAATTTTTAAATATTAATTTATTTTTTCTTTTACTATATTTTTTATAGTGAACGCAACTATATGTTTATGGAGGGGGACATCCTTCCTTTTTCTCTATCTTTCTGCATATTCTAACTACTTTACTCCATTAACAAAGTGTGATGTTGAGGATGAAACTTTGCAATTCGTAACGAGATTTTCCGTTATTGTCGTTTGTGTGACCATCATTCTTTCTTCCCTTCAAGTTTTTGTTTGATTGTGTTAACCAAACAAGGGTTGTTTAAAGATTGTAGTTGTTTAAAGAAGATTTATTAGCTTTCAATTTGCAATGTAAACTTAAAGTGTAAGAGGACAATAATGTAATTGATTTGGAACAAACTCATGTGGGTTAGATCCAGCATCACCTTTAATGCATTGCACAACTTTTCTTTTCTTTAAACAATGTATATTTTTTAAGTAATGTAGAAATTATAAGGTCTAATTAATTAGTTTTGAATCTTATTGGACATATATGAAAATTTTGGCTCATAATTAAGTATGTGGTTGATTTAATTGTTGATTTAAATGAGTTGTAAGGTTTTTTTTAAAATGAGTTGTTGATTTAATTGTTTTAACCATTTATTACAGTTTTCAACATGGATTATTTTTCATCTTCTCAATTGAGTAGCATGCTAATTTTTCCAAAGAAACAATCATGTTTGCTTTGTGGTTCTACCTGCAAGATCCATACATAAAAAAAAATTTTGAAAAATTTAGGGAGGAGATTTTTTACTTGGGGAAGAAGTGATGGTTACAAGTATTGTCATTATTTTTTCTACTATAAACACGTGAATGGATACAATGAATTGGAGGATATTATTGTGATAATAGCACTCCAATCAATAAAGATAATGAAAGTATTGTTGGAAATAATAGTGGATTGATGTTAATCATTTATATTTTATTATTATCTGGCAATTTAAGATATGGTAATAATCATATCTTATAATATCTTTATGATTATTTGAATGGGATTATAGTAAGATTGACTCTATGATAGGTTGATTCAATCATAAAAAGTCCATTTGAGGGGGGTCCTTGCCTACGTGGGGGATTATAAATTTGTCATCCCATTAAACAAATTACAATACATATTCTCTGAAATAATCCCCTAGAAAGTAGGTAGTAAAACCCTCAAGAGTTCTTATTGAACTCATATTTCTACAGTCATCATTGATAGAGTTTTTGTTGATGAAGATCAAGAACTCCAATTCAATATATATGAGGTACACAAATTCTCTTTCCTCTATCTTTTATATTTATTCTCTATACATACTATATTCTTGTATCTATTGATTTAAGGGGTTTCTTTTTATTTCCATCATCTACATGAAAAAAATTGTGAATTTTGAAGACATATTTGAACCATGCTTGTTCTAAGGTTGAAATGGTGACCAAAATAAGTGTTGGTGGTACTATTTGTGTGGATGGAATTGCATTTAAGTGCAAGAAAATGAAATATTGTTTAATAATAATGTTTTTATTTTTGTTTGTCAATTTATTTAACTACTTTCATTCATCAAAGTATGTTACCTTATACATTTTCATTTAGAGTAAATAATAAACATTGGTGTTATTTTATGTTTTTGGTGTGCAAAAGAGGAGGAAGAGCATGAAGGAGAGGTAGCACGGTAAATTTCAAGGTTTAAAATCATTAAGATCATGATGAGTGTTTTATGTTTTGGGGATGTTAACAAAAAAATTGGAGAATGAAAAATGCTTAGAGGAGTTGGCATCTTTTAAAATTAATTTCAATATTGTTGCAAATTGAAATACACAAATAAAAAATATTAAAATGTTCATACTAACATAGAAAATTTATGCTTTATAAATGTGAAATGCAAAGATAAAATTATAACCAGATAGTTAAAGTCTAAGTGTGTGTTTGGTTATATGTTTTGAAATTGATTGTGGACCTATATTTGATTTTAGGTAAATTTTTATATTTTGTTTTTTATGGGAGAATAATTTAGAATTGATTATGAGTTGAAGCAACTTGGAATAACTTTTTGCGTAGATTAAGAATTTTACACTATATTACTACTAACTTGCTTTTATAATCAAAACATTTAAACATAAATCATATAATTCCAAAATTAATTTTAATCATAATCAATTTTCTAAAATCAATTTTATTCAAAATCAATTTTATCATTGTCCATCCAAACACCACTAAGATTTAAATATAAAACCATATGACATCCTAAATAAAATTGTGGATAAGTTGATTTTGATGGACGATAAAAAACAATTAAAAAATATAGGAGTTGTCACCAATGTTTACTAAGAAAGAACACCCGATAAACCTTTAAAACAAAAGTAACATGTGAAACCAAATTTTGAGTTTGGAAGTAGATAACTTTTTATAATATATATTTCATCCGTTAAGATGTAAAAACTATTTTTTTATTTTATTAATTGATTTTAACATTTTAACGAGAATAATTTTATTATTCATATTTTTCATAAAAATTATTATTATTATATTTTATTTGTTAATTAAATTCTATATAATTCAAGTTTATATAATTCGAGTATTAGAGATTTTTTATTCTTTTGAATTTTAATATTCTTATGTTTATTTTAGGAGATATTTTTATGATGACTAAAGTTACCACTAACAACTTTATACGATTTATTGTATTTTTCAAATCAAAAGTATGTTCAAGGTGACATTTTATATAACTAAAATAGAAGTACATTCGAAGTAGTCATAATTAAAGCTTCATTATATTCTTTATTTTAAATCTTAATTTAAAAAGGATTCATAAAGTGATTATCATAAATTTTTTTTATAAGGTTTACAATAGTCATATTAGAAATCTATCCATACTAACTATTATTACATTTTATATTTTGAACTTAAATAATTTGAATTACATAATAATAATTGTAATGACTAAGTTTTTAATGAAAATAAAAATAGAAGTGCATTCAAAGTGATTATTAGTAAACTTTTATATTTGTTATGATAGTCAAATTAGAAGTACATTTAAAATTATTATTCGAAATGGTTATCAGTAACAATGAACTTCAACAACCCACTAAGTAACTAACTTTTATAACATTCTTTTATACCTTAATCTGAATCTGCCCCACACTTTTCAGGTTGAGAATAGGGAGAGCTAAACTCATATCCACCCTGCTCTGTTATCATCCCTAACCCTACACATTGAGAATTTATTCACTCTTTTATGTGTAAGTTAGAGTCAAAACTATTCTTTTATATTTTCACTTGTTACATGCTTCCTCTCCATCTATTTTCACTTTCTTGTTAAATTATTGTTATTATTTATTCACCTAACTTTTAAATCCCACATTTTTTTTATCTTTTATAAATTATTTTGCTTATACATTTATTTTCTTCTTCATCTATTTTATTATCTTTTATGAGAAATTATTATATCTTGTAATATTATCATAATCTATTGTTACCCTTCTTATGTTTTACTTTGTCTAATCAATTTTTCAAGTCATCTTCCTCACTTCCTACTTTTTCTTTTTTTATTTGTTGCTTTCCTTTTTCTTAGTTACTAATTACCTATATTATTAATGATTAACTATTTTACTATCAAATTCTTAGTTTATTCTATTTCTTAATTTCAATTTGAAATCCGGAATCACTATTTTAATTTGAAATTAACTTTTTTTCACATAAATTAATATTTGATGTTTTTTTTCTTTCTTTGTTTTGCATATTTTTTTATAAATTATTTTTCTTTTGCATATTCTTTTTCCACATCTATTTTTTTAATATTTTTTATGATCTATTTGTAATATTTTATTATTTCATATATTTAATAATCTATCAAAAATATATTTCAAATAGTAAAAATTTGTTATTATTTTTTATAGTTTAATTAAATTTTTTTATAAATCAACTAATATTATTATTATAAACAAGAGAGAGAGAGTTTATTTTTCCTTTAAATACCATTTATGAATAATTGATAATTTAATATACTATTATTTGATAGCATAAATATACACAATTTTAATTATTACACACAAATTTTAAAATGGGTTTGATAATTATGTAAACATACATAAAAGTAAAAAACAACATATTATAATATTTATATTTAATAATGGTATATTTTGGAAAAATATTAAGTTTCCTAATCAAAATAATTAATTAGCCTATAAGAAATGGTGTATAAATTTAGTTGTTACACATATTTTGATGTTTTGTAAAACTAATTAATTAACAATGACACAATTCTCTAAAAAAAATGTAAAATAATTTAATAGATACCATATGTAGTTTTCTTTCTTTTCTTTTTATATAATTATATGATTAAATTTAAGGATACACATAAGATACAAAGTTAAAAGTTTAAAATAAAAAAGATAGATACAATTGAACTTCAATTTATTATACAAATCTTAATCTCCTTAGTACCTTTTTTTTTTCAAAAACATAAAGAAATTTTAAAAAATCAACACTTTTAATTAAAATTGATTTTTTTTTACATTATTAAAATGAAAAAAAATGGTAATTAACAAGTTGATATTTGGTGATAAAGACTTTTCTAGCATCTTGCATGGTAATTCTCCACAGTGTTGCAATTATGTTGTGGCAATGGTATCTCTTGCTTAAGGGGACAATCTTGCTGGAAAGTGTGTCAATCATCTTTCTTATGATCCTTACAATTCTTGGTATGAAAGCTACAAACCGGCTCACGTTGAAAACTTGATTGTAGTGCAACAATCTCTGTCTTTTTTAAGTTTTACAAAACATGAACATTATACAAATTAATCAGTAAAAATTGTATCTTTTAAAAAAATGTTATACGAAATACTTTTTACATATTAACTTATAATAAGTTAATTTTGAGATTTTTTTTAGTATTTTATTTTTTGTTATTTTATAAGTGCTTATAGAGAAATTTCATAACATTTATGGAGAAGGGAACAACTTGAATTATGCTAAAAAATAAAAGTAGTTTTATATATTTTATTCATATCAATTATATTCTCAACTCACGATTTTGTAATGATTGAGCTCACACAAAAAAGAAAATTAATATTAAATACAAGTAATGAAAATATAATATAAAATAAAATCACCTTAAGATATTTTCTCCTAATATCTAAAGATTATTTCCAACATTACCCCTCAAGTTCATAAATAAATATCCATAATTTCTAACTTGCCTACAAGATCAAGGATCATGAAATCTACCAATTGGAAGACCCTTACTGAAGTGATTGAAATCTTATGTCCCAAATTGGTGTTTGGGTTCATGTCCTAACCAATCAATAACCATGGTGTCTTTAATATTTTATATAACTCGTTAAATGACATGTCATTTATTGATTGGTTGAGATAAGAATTGAGATACCAATTTGGGACACATGATTTTCATCCTTAGTGAAGACGTATACTAATTTGTAACCACAAGACCTTTGCTTATATTATCTTTGATGAAATGTCTATCATTTCAATATGTTTGGTTTTTTCATGTTGTACTAGATTGTGGGCAATGCTAATTATTGACTTGTTACATAACATCTCCATAGTGATATCTATCTTGATTTTGAGATAATTAAGGATTGTTTTAATCTACAATCCTTCACATATACCTTGAGCGAGAATTCAATACTCAGCTTCTGCACTAGAGCAAGATATTCTATCTTTTTTTTGGTTTTCCAAGTGTAACATTCTTTTTTTTTTTAAAAAAATGAAATATTAATAAAAGGTGTAATTAACTTATAATAAGTTGGAAAATACGTTTACAAGGCAAGTGTACCTTACACAGTAGTAACAGTAGACCTTAAATTCGGATATCGTACTCAAAGAACTAGAATATAGAATATCAAGAATTAAAGATTTTGTGTTTTCTTAGGGAGTAAATTAGATAAAGTTTGAATTAAATAAATAAAAATTAATATAAAGAAAAGAAAATAATGGGTTGGAACATGATTTTGAATTTGGAATGTTAGGGTCATGTCTCTCAATGTAATTACTACCCTTATGCTTAATTCCAATTAATTAATAGATTACCAACTACTTCTCTAAATAATCAGTCCTCCTTGATCAAGCAAAACTAGTTAACCTTTGCAATGGAGATCACTATTTATTGTGTAAAAATCTAACACTAGTTAGGGTTAAGAGCAAGGAGGTTGAGGATTTGGTTATACACTCACATTGGAAGCTAAGAAACATAGTTTGGTCATACAATGAATGTTAACCCTATTGTTTTGTAATGTGCCTATTAACGGATTAGGGGTAAGTCATGCCCTAATCGATATGCACTAGTTCACGAATAAAACTTTAATCATACATCTAATGCACTATTAAAATAGTAAAACAATATAATCTTGAAAGAAACATCATGCAATAATTAATTAAAAATCAAGCAAAGAGGTTTCATAATCATAATCCAAAACAATTACAAGAAAAAATAAGGAATAGTAAAAAGGCCTCATAGACAAGTTCCCTTATGACTAACCTTTACCTAATCTTGCTCTTTATCCTTAAGCATGTTCCTAAGTCGAGGGTTAAACCCCTAAAGACTAACAAGACAAACCTAAAACTAATTAAACATCATGCAATAATAAAAAGAAACATCATGCAATAATTAATTAAAAATCAAGCAAAGAGGTTTCATAATCATAATCCAAAACAATTACAAGAAAAAATAAGGAATAGTAAAAAGGCCTCATAGACAAGTTCCCTTATGACTAACCTTTACCTAATCTTGCTCTTTATCCTTAAGCATGTTCCTAAGTCGAGGGTTAAACCCCTAAAGACTAACAAGACAAACCTAAAACTAATTAAACATCATGCAATAATAAAAAGAAACATCATGCAATAATTAATTAAAAATCAAGCAAAGAGGTTTCATAATCATAATCCAAAACAATTACAAGAAAAAATAAGGAATAGTAAAAAGGCCTCATAGACAAGTTCCCTTATGACTAACCTTTACCTAATCTTGCTCTTTATCCTTAAGCATGTTCCTAAGTCGAGGGTTAAACCCCTAAAGACTAACAAGACAAACCTAAAACTAAAAAGAAACAAATCTTAATCTTCAAAAGTGTTCTAAAAAATCTAATTTTTACACTCTTCTTCAGGTCCATGGGTCTTGCAATATGGGCTAAGCATGACCATGCTAAAATAAAAATGTCCATTCTCACTTTTCAAAAGCATACAAATTTTGCTCCTTTTGCTAATTTTTCACACTATTTAAATATAAAGCCCTTCACCTACAATAAAACACACAATTAGATAATTTTAAATTAAAACATAACAAAAGACATAAAACTCAACCTAATATATCCTAAGACAACAACTAATTTATGATTTATCAATTTCACTAAACTGTCGTTGAAGTGCATATATGAACTCAAAATCGTTGTTTACTACTCATGTTTCCATCACCCATAAAAATACCAACCTCAACTCCTTATAAGTAGAGAAGCTATTTGAGATTTAGATTATAAATTCCTTACATAACCTAAAGTCAAATAACTTGCATTAAGAAAATGATTTTAAGATGACTAATGAGTTTTACTTTATTATTAGCAATAAACCCCATTGAGAGCTCTTCTCATTTTAGAAGTCAATCATCTTTTGAACTCATTCAACAATAAAATCCTAGAAAGATAAATAAATAAGTATAAGGCAAAGAAGAGACACAACATTTGAATAGTAAACTTTGATTGAAAGAACAAAATATACACAAGTTTCAAGTTTAGTTACATCAAACCCCAACTAATGAAAAACCTAGTCAACCATGAGGATGGAAAGCATGATCAATGGATGAGAAATACAACAATGGAAGGTGAAGATGGAGAATGGAGGAAGAATGACTCTAGAATTAGGTTAGCCATATATGTAATCTTTTTCCAGATAAAAAGTTCCTTTATATAGATAGCCAGCTCGAAAGACCACCACTTAGCGATGAAAAATGACCATTGGGTGTTGAAGGATCTTGGGCTCCAATTAACATCATCGATGGGCGTTCACTCCTTGAGTGTTGGGTGGTGGAACAACAAAAATAAGAGCTCTCTGGCAGCCAACTCTAGGCGCTTCAAATCTGATTGTTGGGTGTTGGGATGTTGCTATAACACCAAAAATTCAAATTCATGTGACATTTCTTCAGTCTTTCTCAAAACTTGTCTTTGTATAAACAAAAACACACAATAAAGGTAACATTTGCATAAAAATAAATCTAAGAGTAATTTCTTAACTAAATCTATTTTTATATAAAAAAGAGGAAAATAAGACCTTAAATAAGAAATAATTAGGATAATTGTTTTATTTTACCTACGTCAAAATAAGTAAATTAGAAAATTATCACTTATATCAAATCAAAATATTTTTGAATTGGGGTAATTTAATTATGGGCTAGAAATTTGTTGTTTCAATTTACTCCTTTTGAATTGTGAACCAAATGTACTTTTTAAACTTTGAATTATTGAACTTTAATTTGTATTAATCAAAATGACAAAAATAAACTTTTATTTTCTTTTTTTTTACATTAAAATCAAATTCAAAATTTTTCAATTTTGGTCTGTAAAGTTTTATAGATAGCATTTTTAAATATTTTAAAAAATAGTTTAGCTAGCACTTTAAAGAATAAAAGAAAAATATCGAATTATAAGAATTATAAATGAAAAAACTTACAAGGGCTAAAATTGGAAATGCGTCAATTTATGTATACTAAATATGCAATTAAACTTGTTATATATGAGAGGAATGCATTTATACCTCTAAAAGCACCTTTAAATATTTATTATTAATTTTCTTAAAATCTAATAGTTATAATGAATAAGTAATTTTAATAATTATACTTCAACAAAATAAATGATGAGGAATAATTCTATTAGAGTTACTCTTAGAATAAGGAGATCTTATATAATTTTAACAATTAGTAATTTTTTTTATTATAAAAATGCAACTACACGAGTAAATGCTTGTATGCCTTTTTTAGTATTCGTATGATGATTAATGAAGAGATAATTCTCTTTAGCCCTTATGACAAGGTTCAATTACTAATATATTAATTAAAAAAATGGTTAATTTAGTTTAGAATATTAAATTTATCCTATATTAATTGGTTTTTTTAAAAACTATCCATGTGAAAAAAACTTATAAACATTAAAATGTTATATTTTCATGGGATGAGAAAGAAAAAAATTAATCATAAAAATAATTTTCTTTTGTTAATTAAATGTATCTTCTAGACACAATCTTGTTCGAGTCTTGTAGTATTATTATAGACTATAAATTCTCTCCCTAAGTATTTAACCTAACTACGTATGTAGGACTTGAACTTGAGATTTCCGGTTAAGCTAGAACAACCCCTTACTAGTTGATCCACACACTAGGTGGTATAGAATAACAAATACTAAAGATTTATTAGATTGATCTAGTGAGAAAGTCTGTGTGGGGGGAAGAGAAGGAAAGATGGTGAGTTCAAATCTCTTCACTAATAAAAACTAACACTCTAACAACTAGCATTTATCTATAAAAAGAAAAAGAATAACAAATTGATGTGGACCTCAAAACTCAAGCCTATATGAAGAGAAGCATCAAGACTATGACTCAATTCAAAACCTAGGTAGACCCATGAATAGAGGAAAACTTAGAAAGGTCGGGAGGCATTGCAATACAAGGTAGCCCTTGTGCTAGAGGTTTAGACCCAATTAGGAGATTTTAGTCCTGTTTATGTTAGTATTGTAGCATAGAATAATTTTAACAATTGTGAAAGCAACTTATACTTAGATTATTTGTGGCCCATATGCTAGAGGTTCAGGCCTAATGAGAAGACTTTATCGTGTTTCTATTTTGTTTAAGTTCTAAAATTTGTTTTGATTTTGTCTTCCGTTGTAAAATACTTAATAATCTAGTTGGAGATTGGAGTTGAATCCAAGACCAAAGGCTTAAAATGCCCTCTTGTAATCACTAGGCTAATTAGCCTTACATGTGATTTAGATATTTAAATTTTAATTTATTTACTTTCAAATGAGGCAAATGACAAATCCATAAACTAGGTGTTTGTTTGACGACACTTTTATAAAACTGTTTTTAGTATTTAAAAACTAAAAAACTCGTTTATTTACTGTTTTCTTAAAACAATTCTGATTTTTTAGTTTTTAAAAAGCAAAAAGCAAGAACATTTATAGTAGTTTTGTTTTTTAGTTTTGGTTTGAAAACTCAAAATTTATTGCTTTTTATTAATGAAATTTCAGTAAATATAAACACTTTTTTTCGTTTACATATATTCTAGATAGTTTTCAAATAACACTTATCAAACAAGTTTTTTTTTTCTTTCCAAAAACAGTTTTTGAAAACATTCTTGAAAACTGTTTTTTAAAAATTAAAAAAAAAATTAAATCAATCAAACACTAAGTTTCTAACAATACTCTTGGAATTCAAAATAGTAGCAATATTTTTTCATTTTTTAAATTGTGAGTTTTAGCTTTGCTAAAATTATTCCTTGCGTCAGTTTGATTTTATCAATAATATCCAATTGTCCTGACGATCTTTAGACTAATCTAACAACATCATTTGCGATGCTTTCCTTCCTTTTTTAATTTCTTTATTTTTTAAAATTCTCAATTTCAATCGATTTCAAACCCTAACCCTGAATTTTCAGTTTTTATGTTTTTTATGCTTGCAGTCATATCACAATTACTATGAGTGATATCAGGACACTAATTAAAGAAGTGAAAATAATTTTTTTATTGTAATGCATTAAATATACTCTTCAATAGTTTTTAATTGTAGTTTCATATAATTTTAAATAAAAACTTTCTTTTTTTATTTTTTTTTACCAATATTCTAAGATTACGTATTAGCAAGATCCTAATATAACTTTCCAAATTCTCTAGATATATAAATACAAAATTATATTATTTGTCATCCTCATACTAAAATTATTGCATTTTATCAACTAATTAATGAAAAAAACTAATATTTTTATAGAAAATAATTAGTAAATGGGAGGGTGGGTTCATTGGGGTGTACGGTAAGAGGGTAAGAAAACATTTGTTAGCCAGTAGAACAAACATGTCGTTATACCTATTCATATTTAAATTTCAAGTCTCACTGCATTCGTTACTATAATTACAAATGGCAATGATATTCAGGAAACATCCGAGATCACAAACAAGAAGAATGATTGAAGACATATCCAACACTTCCTTAGCAAGTGAGACTGCGTAATTGATCATTCTCCTTGGTTTGAATGACATCATTTACCTCATTTCTTGGAACTTCCTGTACCTGTGGCCGTGGGGTACATACTAACTTCTGTGCCTTGGTAGCTTCTTCCACCCAATTTATTCTCACAATAAATATTAACAACAAAATGAAGCAAGTAGCAACACCAATTAAGAGTCCTATAAGGAGTCCAGCAAGTCCTAAGTGAAGCTTGAAGGCAAAAACCACACCCAACGGCAAGGTCAGGAAATAGAACCCACCAAGATTGGCATACATTCCAAGCCAGGGTCGTGCAGTTCCTCGTAGAATTCCACCACAAACAGTCACAGGAAAATTAAACAATTCCACAAGAGCCATCAACAACATTGCCTTCTTCACTCCCTTTATAACTCCTTTATCATGGCTGAACAGTTTTCCCCAAATCCCCCTAGAAGCCACCATTATCAAACCTCCAATACAACCCGAGATGATACCCAATGCCAAAGACACTCGTGTTGATTTACGAGCACCACCAGCTCGGTTAGCACCAAGCTCATTGGACACACGTGTGGAAACACAAGTGGCTAGAGAAAGCATCACTGCGAAAAGCAAATAGTCAAAGTTCAAGACAATGGCTAGAGCCCCCACTGCTTCCTTAGTATTTGCCAAGTGGCCAGTGAGCAAGAGTAGAATCTCATAGCACCACCATTCAAGGCACGTGTTGAGGCAACACGACCCAGAAAGCTTGATTAGCCTAATCCAATCTTTCAAGCTCTGATCCCACCACCCTCCCTGCTTCCACAAAATGCTGCCGTTTCTTCTCTCATGAATCACGACATAAATGGCCAGCAAAACCATAACCATGAGATCGGTTATCCAAACCGCTACAGAAACTCCTCGGAGTCCCATGGCTTTGGAGAGTAGTATGTTAACCGGTATGTGAAATGCTAGTGCCACTGCAGAACTAAACATGGTAGGAAGAGTCATGCACTGAGAGCTAAGGTAGGCTTTTAAGGGACAGAGAAGTGACTTGATGAACAAGTCAGGTATGAGATAGGAAACATAGGTTTTGGCCACTATTGAGATCTCTTGTTGTTGGCCAAAACAAATCAAAATCTTGTCAACGTTAAGCCACAAGAAAGATAAGGGGAGGGTTACCAAAAGCAACAACAAGGTTGTCATGAGAAGGGTCTTGTGAAGGAGCCTCACGTTGTTGGCTCCATGTGCTTGTCCACATATGGGTTCCATGCCACCACTTAGACCGTTCAATAAAGAGAAGCCAGTGACATTAGCGAAACTGAATCCCAGTGCACCACCAGCTAAGTTCAGCTCCCCAAGGTGGCCAAGAAATGCTGTTGTTATGGCTAACTTGCCAAACCAAGCCACATTCATGGCCACAAGTGGAAGGGCTAGCCCTTGTTGAATTCTTAGCTCTTCTACCACCATCTTCACGAAATTGCCATTGAAATAGCATTTTTTAGTATGTGATGAAGCAGATGAGGGGTGTCTGTTGGCTTTATTGTTTGTGCTTAAGTTCTCTCCTTGTTTAGAGATTGCAGACATTATTGCTGAGATGAATCAGATAATGTTTTGATTTGGATGTTGCTAACTTCCACTGGCGTGTTTTTCTTTTATAGAGTATAATATTTGATAAGGTTTAGTGCTTTATTTGCTGCCACTTGGAATGATCAAAAGGAAATAACGTAAGATACTAATACATTCGTTGGGGCTTGTCAATTAATCAATGTCAGATATGGTTGTCTCCCAGGGCTTGATTTAATGTACCATAAATCTAATTTATGGAAAGAGGTCTAAAGTATCATCAGCTAATGGGTAATGACTATGACACAGGTGTAAAACGTAGATGACTAGAATTAGTCGCAAAAAGTGTTGTAAACAGGGCTTCGTATTTCAGTCAAAATTTGTAAATTTTTTCCTACATTTTACAGATATTATTAAAATAATAAAATTTTGAGTAAATTACAACCATATCCCTTCAAATTTAGTGCAATTATACATAGACTTTTGCATCTTTAATCATTACTAATTTTGTACTTCTTAAAAGATGTTAGTGTAAGTTTTAAGAGAGATATTAGTTTTCAAACATCTATTGAGAATGTTAGTATAATATTTTTAAATTTAAAGAAAAATTAGTATAGAAAAATAAAAAAAAGTAAAATTAAGTGTAATTTGATAAAAGTTAAAGATTAGTTATGTTATCTTCTTTAAAGTTTATAAAAAATAAATTAATATAAAGGGAAGAATGGATTATTATATTGTTAATAGTGAATATTTCAGATGAATTGAAAAGATAATAATACCTTTGTCATTTTTATTAATGCCCGTCAAATTCACTAAATTTAGTATAACAATTGATTAAGGTTATTAGAGCAGCTGTATTATAGTAATATTTTCTTATAAGCAAATGTTAATGGTTAATCTATTAATTTTGTTAGTGAAAATATTTAAATTCATGATATTTTTCTCCTCTTTTCTTTTATGTGAACCAACTTCATAACTTCAAAAATCCTATGTTGAACAAAATTAACACATTTATAGTTTTTTTTTTAAAAAATAAACATTAGTTCTTATATAAGCATTGATTCTAAGATTGTAAAGACTAATATTTTTTAATTTCTTTGTTATTAATATTTATTAATAATAATTAAATTAAATTTTTAAGTTGTCAATATAAGTTAATTGGAATAAAAAAATATAAAAGTTGGGTTGCATATAAGAACCTATTGAAGTAAAATTTGTAAAAAAAAGAACAAATTATATGAGATATTCATGAATGATAAAGAACCGGTGAAATTTATTGTAAGTAATTTTGGTTTGGGTGGAATTCAAGTGGATTAAAAACCGATAAATTTATTGTAAGTAAATAAAATTGGAGTTGCTATTATAATCTTATAATTTAATTTATGTAAATTAAGCCACTAGTTATCAGTAAATATTTTCACAGACACTTGATTTATTTAATAGTTCACAATATGTATAATCATAAAATATTTCACTCCTTTTAAAAATTTATTAAAGTATACTTTAAATTTTAATGATTTGTAAAGATGAAAAGAACTTTATTTAGCCAGTATGGTACTTTTATGATATCTTGCGTGTACCACATAAATTTGTCTATACCTCTCATAAAGAAACATGTGTGGAAAAACCAATCCTCATTTTGAAGGCTGTGTTAATTTAGTTGACTCGGAAAATCCCCTTGCAAGAGGAAATGTACTAATCGTAAACCAGTTTCTAGCTTATTTTTGCACTCATCGGGGCTGGTTAATTTTACATAGTGAGCTAGGCTGAAAGAAATATTCATGTTATGATGTTAATTAATGACGTAATTAATTAATTCCCAACCATGGAACAGCGAATAAAGGGCATGCTACTAAGAAATCGAGTTTAATGAAAGGAATTTGGCGCAGTATATTTGATTATATATTCCACCCCGTAGGATATGTTATTTTAAATGCAATATTCTAAAGACTCGTGGGTGGGAATCTCCTCGAGTGCGCCATTAACAGAGAAATTGCAACCTACCAGCGGCAAGTGAGCAAACAGCGTAATGGAGTTAGAATAACTTTCAGTTTGATATATGCGATCCTCAACAATCTGATTTACCAAATAAAAAGAATCAATCACAAATTCATACATAAGCTCAAGTGATTCTCCATCAGAAGGCTGCTCCATATACCGCTTTCGCCCTCACTCAACTTTGCTGCAAGCTAGTAACAAGAAATATCGTGATAACAATTATCTTATCCTATTCATCCATATAGATAATGATGCCAAAAAAAATTTATAACACTAGATAAATTTTAGATGAGTGATCAACTATTAAATGTGAAATTTTAAACCTAAAAGTAAGAAGGAAATTCAATGCATATATACTTTTTAACATTTTGATTATTGAACATGTGTTTAAACTTTTAAGTAGTGCTAGAACAAAATTCAGTAATTGTAATAAGATGGGCACTAAATACACGAGTGTAGTGAGTAATGATAATGAGACAACAAAGTTGCAATTAGAGTCAATTGTTGGATGAACGTTATCATAACCATTACAACAACTACCAATGTTTGCAACAGTTACCACCACACATTGGCCTCAAACACCATCGCAACTCCAAGTCCCACAAGTCAAAGTTCCATCATCTTCCTCAAGATGGATCAGTGGAAGTTCCAACGCAATTGAACAATGAACATTTCCTTCTCATGAAATGGGTTTGGATTTGGGTTTGGGTTTTGTGAAATGGGTTTGGGTTTTGTAAAATGGACTTTTGCTTCCATTTGGTTAGTACAAATCATAATGCAGAGTACAGTCTTATATTGTGCTATCGTTTCCCGATAATCTATTATTCAGAAAAAAACGGCATTGAATTTGGGATAGAATAATTTGCTACTAAGAATGCCTTATTCATGTTGCTTTTTCTCTTTGTTAGAGAATGGAGGATGCTTTTCTAAATCTATTGCCATTCACCTCACGTTGAAGTGGAATTAGTTTACATTTAATCACCAAATTAAGCTGTTAGAAATTGTATTTTCAATTTAAATTAAAATTAAAAATTTTTCAATCTTAAACCTTCACAAAGTGAACGACATTTTCCATGTCATCGTTTTTTTAATTAGAGTTGAGAGAAAAGAATTAAAAAAAGTTTTTCTGGGCATTGGAAGACTCAAACAAACATAAATTTATTTGAGCACTAAGAAAATAGAGGTTTGAAATTGAGAAACAAAAAATATTTTTAAAGT
The DNA here is from genome assembly GCA_037954015.1 of Psophocarpus tetragonolobus. Lineage (NCBI taxonomy): Eukaryota > Viridiplantae > Streptophyta > Magnoliopsida > Fabales > Fabaceae > Psophocarpus > Psophocarpus tetragonolobus. Next base: position 29,657,984 of record CM075693.1, on the reverse strand, counting down.
AATAAAAATATGGGATGAAAAAATAATGGCCGATCTAATTCATAGGTTTATTATTTCTTTTAAAATTTGGCTATTGCTATTTACCACCTTCAGTTTGTTAAGTATATCTTCTCTCTTTTTTAATACTAATTATGTCCTTTTTAAGTCCTATATTTTACACCCCTTATTTACTTATATTCCTTGTTCTTTAAGCCATGTTTACCTAATATTGCATTCTCTCCATCAAATTTATTCATGATAAAAACAACCAGTTTTTATTCGTCACACGTCTAAATTTATTTCTTACTTTGATCTTGAATGAGTAATCCATCTCTCTTATTATATTGACTAGTGTTGACATTTTTTATTTGTTATGATCTATGAAGAAGACACATTTTGTGTTTTTTACTAGTTACAAATAATTTTTTTTGATTTATAAAACGAAAAAATTATTCTTGATAATGTCTGTTATTTTCTGCCTGGCGTTCATTGTAATTAACTTTACCTATTTTTTGTAGTGTATATGACACTTGGTTGTTGTATTTTTCACTCAATAATCATAAACCAAAGTTACTAATGTGTCATTAGGTATTTCCCCACACTGTTTCATCCATTAGTAATTTTGGATGCAGGTTATCGGTCTCTCGATATCCAATGTCAAAATAAGACTGCGCCCAACAGTATTACAAGGTACATTATATGTGGTTTTAATTTATTTATGTCTACAAAAAATTCTGAACAATTTATAATGAAAGTAGTTTTCAAAACTGTAAAATAGTTTTGAAGATCAAAATTACTCTTTCAATAAATAAATAAATATATATATATATATATATATTTATTTAAGTTGATGAAAATAATATATTTTTATAGTTCATATTATTTAAAGTATGTTGAAGAAAGTTTCACATCACCTAGATGAATAAGAGATTTTGAATCCATGGTATCAAAACATTTAAAAATACTTTAAGTTTGTATTTAATTTTTTTTATAATGTTATTTTAGAATGTTGTGATATTTAGTTGAATTATTTGTTTTGAAAAGTGTGAATGTATTGAGAATAGGAAAAATAGTATATATGTTATTAATACATTCTAAAACTTGTAATTGTTAAACAGAATAAAGGGTTCCACCGGCAAACTTGAGAGTGTAAATAAAAACATTCTAAAACCTGTAATTGTTAAAGTTGAGTTTTTATGAAAAAGGTAGTTTAAAATAGTTTCATATAATAAATTATTAATTTTTATAATAGTTATTTTAAAGGTTATATACACATATTTTTATTAGTTTTATTCAATATCCAAATTAAAAAAAATTCTAATAGGATATATATAATTAAACAAGTTATAATAATAACTTTTTTGATTCAGTATAATAACTAAGTGTTTTTATCCAGACTTAAAAATAAATGTTGGGTCACAGGTTACATTAACAACATATAATATTAAAATAAAGTCTCGACAGAATGGCCTGACGCATTTGCAAGCTAACTCTTGTTGAGTTGGCTAAAGTTCAGATAGGGTTAGTCTTTGATTAAAAATCAATTTGGGATAGAATTTTTAAAACGGAATTGATATTTTAGCGTGTTGGAGGGAATTTCTCTCCGTAACCTCCATATTAAACTTTTCCAAAGTGTAATATGAAGTAAAAAATCAGAATGGAGTAGAGGAGGAATTTCGGAGAAATTATTTGTATTGAATTCTTACAAGTTGTAGCTTTTAACTGACTTTTCTTCATGCACCTCCCTAAATCTCAACATCCCATTTTTATATTCTAAAAAGGCTTTTTGAAGATATAAAAGTAAGGTGAAAGGAGGAATTAAGTTGTAGCTTGTACTTTAACTTTCGAAGATGAGTGAAACAAAAAGTTAACTCAAGAAAGAGGCTTGAATAGAAATATAAAAAGTTATTTAAAAAAATGTTTGAAAACATTTTTTTAACAATTTTTTGTAAAAAAACCTCTTATAAAAAAGTGATCTTCTCATAGGTATATGCAAAATATAAGATGATAAAAAGTATTTTTAAAAACACAAATGTAAATTAAATTAGCTTTATAAAAGATCTTGCTCTACACTTTTAGACCTAAGTTATAAACAAGTTTTATATAACAACCTTTTTATAAACTATTTAAAATAGAATAAGTTTTAGCAAGTATAAACATTATAATAGAAGGTAAATAAGGAATTCAAGTTTTATACATATTTATTCAAGCTAAGCTACATGTAGTTTGGTAATCTCTTCCAAGTACCTCTTGGAAGGTTTCACTATTTCAAATTGAAATAATACAAGTATTCTTACTCAGATTGTCAAAAACATACCAAACCAACTGATTCAATTGGTTGAACTGAGAATCGACCATGTGTCCAAGCTATAGTTTCTAAATAATCGAGAAGACATTGAACTGGCTAAAAAAATCGGAAAAACTAGTCAAAATGGGTTGTTGAAAAAATAGCTTTTTTTATCAAAGATGAAAAAAAAATCTTGGTTAACAAAAGAGTGATTTCAAAAAAGTTTAAAGGGGAATTTTTTTTTTAAGAAAAGTAATATGTTATTTTAGATTCATATGTTATCATATATGACTTATTTTTTACTTAGTATAATGCTATATTAGTAAAAATATAAAGACAACAACATTTTATTGAACCCGATTAAACCCAATTGAGCCTTTAAATTCTAAACTCATATCTTCATCGGTTCAATAATTAGGCCAACTTTTAAAACATTGATTCTTACTGTCACTTCTGTCTCACAACGAGTATTCTAAGCATTGCTAGTTTTACACTTGAACTTTCCTTAAGAACAAGAACAAGTACACCAAGTCATTTCTAGCTACATGATTATTCTTTGCTACAAAGTCACTCCTGACTCTACCCAAGTATTCGTTAAACAAAAGATTACTCCTAGCTTTATAAAGTTTAAGAAGGAAGGTTTGATGCAATCTCACCTAACATGCAACATGGCTAGGAGGATTCAAGGAAGGCATGGTATGGATGAGAGCTCATTGAAGATTTGAAGTCCTTGTCTTCATTGTTTTTAGCTTGTAAATAATTTCTATTAAGTGTATTATTGGGGGAGTGAGGTTTCCTAGTTATAAGACCTTGTATTTTGTTTATTTTCCCTTGTAAAAACATGTGATACCTTAAGTAAATTATATGGAGCGTGTGTAGAAAAAAAGGTGCAACCCATATTTGGGAGTGAGGTCATTTCCACACCTCTTAGCTTATTTTCTCCCCTTCCATGATTTTAGGCATCATTTTAGGAGCTTGTCTCCTAGGTTAATTAGTTAATTTTACTTAGGAGTTGGGCCTTGTTGGAAGGTTCATGATTAAGCCGCTAATCCTAACCTCCCACTCCTTATAAATAGCCCCCTCATTTCATTTATTTCTCACCTTTGAATTGAATGAAAAATTGTCTCTCTTTGAGCATATTCATTAGTAAAGGTCTTGAGGATCCTCTCTCTTAAGGAACTTCTTCCTAGTTGGCTTTTATCAAGTGTTCCTTCTTTTGTGATAAGCTTCATAATTTTTGGCTTATCTCTTTCCCAAGAGTGACACCACCCCTCTCCATTTCTTCTTCCTTTCATCATCCATTTTATGGTACTTGGAACCTTAAGGAGAAAGATCAAGGGAGTGCAAACTTGGTTTGCATCAAGGTTACAAAGGTTACTCTCACATAGAGGATACAAACTTTAACTCATAATGAATAGCTTCACTAAGTGAAGGAGTAAACAAATTATAGCTTACTAGAACGTTTGCTATAACAGATTCTTATCACTCAAGGTGAGTGTATAATATCTTTGAGCGCTTTGCAATTCGAGAGAGCTTTTGAACACTTAAGAATGTTTACAATGTCATTCTCCTTTTCTTCAATCATGTGTCTTCATTATTCCTTTGAACTTCTACTCATAGTATTCGAGTTATAGCTTTTGCTCCTATTTAATGTTAAACTTTATCTTGAGCATGTGGTTATTGATCTTGCATTAAATGCGAGTCGAAAAGGTTATCACCATTCACCACTAGTAATATTTTCTCTTATATTTGACATCGCTTATCACCTTTTAATGACAACTTTTTCTTATTGGTGACTTTGCACATTGTGATAGTGTCAGAGACACTATGTTTGAGGTGGATCTTTATCTTTTGCAGCACCATTTATCACTTGGCTCAAATTTACTTGTATAATTAGAATTTCCACTTCTAAGCCATTTCCCTGAGATGATTATCCTTATACAAGTCAACTTATAACATATATAAGATGATATGATCAAACACTAATTCTTCATCTTGATATAGAGTCTTTTATCCAAAAGTTTAATTTTTTTAGTTAATAATCCTCTTTCATTTGTTGATTTTGATAATTTGCTTTGTGTATAGCAGTTTCATCTTCATCAATTTCTTCTTGCACCTTCTTCATCATTAAATTCTGTTTATATCTAGCTTTTTATGACTTAACGATTTGAGTTGCTCATTACAGACCTTGTTTTGATTGCTTGTGTGATCTTGACTTGATATTCATCTAAGGGTACTAGCTTTAGAATGTATGATCTCTATGATAAGATGGTCCTAGTAGAAGCTTGCTCCTTTAGAGGGTGTTTTCGTGTACGACATGTCTCTTAAGAAGATATTGTCTTTCTTCGTCAAATGCTTCGCAATAGATGGTTTTTTCTTCTTTTGTCAAATAATCTATCAGAGTGTTGAAAACTTCAGCTTTTAAGTCTTTAACAAATGCTTCAATCTTCTGATCTTCATAGGAATCAGACGATTTACTAATTAAAGTCTTTTTATTAGAAACTTTGGTCTTCAATAACTTCAATTTTCCTATGTAAAGCCCCATTTGGCTTCAGCCTTCTTGTCTGTAGTGACTAGTTTTCTTATAAGAAACTTCAATATTCTAGTCTCATCAATCGGATACCATCTTCTGATCTCATTAATAGACTATCTTTGACTGAAAGCTTCTTAAAGGACTATTTATTGATAGCTTATCATAAGGCGGTCTTTTGATAGCTTTTTGTAAATTGTAGATTGACTTATGTGTACGTCTTCTAGTCTACAAACCTTATAATCACCTGAATTTATCTCACACAAAACTATACATGAGAGTGTCTAGTCTTTCAAACCTTATAAAGCTAATAAGGATGTTAATAAAATAGACTTGGCTAGAAGTTAGGAAATAAGAATTGAAAAACACACTATAAATTCCAAGATAAAAAAAAAAAGTTTAGACAGTGTTTGAAGAACTTAAAAATGATACATTTTTAAATTAGAATGATCAAAAAACTTTTTTTTTAGAAAAAAAAACATTTTATATTTTGGAAGGAAAAATATATTTTTGTCAAAAATTGCTCACCATCAAATACAAAATTTAATAGGTATGCATTGTTTCCTGTAAAAAAAAATTGCCTAATAAGTGTTAAACTTTTATATTATTAATTAATAAAAGGTTATAATAAGAAAACATAGTAATAATATATATTTCAATAAAAGTTCATATTGAGTTATTAATTAAACAAACTCGGGTGGTTCTTTTATATAAAGATCTCTCCCACAAATGCTTAACATGTCACTCTCTCTTGTCACTCCACAGAATTCTTTGCAAGGTCATTGCCACCCTCAATCCATCACCACCACTGTCATCATTGCTGCCAACGATAGCAATGGAAATACTAGCTACAATCGTGATAGAAGTACCAACGATGGTGATGGTAGTATTGACAGTGGTGGTGACAATTATGGTGATAAAGTGAGGGTACTAATAACCTTGTAGAGGATTTCGTTGGGTGATGAGAGAGCAACACATCAAGAGTTTGTGGGGAGGTATCTATGTGAAAGAGTTACGTGAAATTGTTTAATTAACAACTTAATTTGAATCATTTATTGAAATCTTATGCTTATTACTATGTTTTCTCATTTTTCACAGTAACCCTTTTTCTCACTTGAGTTATTGTCTCTCTCTATATAGAAAAAGAGAAAGAAAGAAAGAGGACGTATCTAGTGAGAAAAATTTTATTGTGAGAAATGTGAAGATTGATAATAACCGTACGATTAAAAAATACTACTCAGATTAAAAAAATCACGTAAAGATATCATATGTTTCCTTCATCATAATTTACCCGTACCTCGACCACCACCATCATCTTCACTGCTGCTATTGGTGCCGCCACCACCATCACTATCATTGTCAATGGTGGTGGCAGCGGTGTCAATCGAAAGGTAGCAGCACCGAACACTTAAGTGGAATAGAGCTTACGGAAATAGAGAAACTGCTATTAGAGCTTCTAGCCTCGAACTAAACAATTTCTATTAACATTTTTCAATTAAAAATATTTTTTAAAGAATAAAACTACAATCATTTAAAGATGAAGGGAATAATTAACTAGAGTTTGAATTTAATGATTAAAAAACATAAAAATAGCAAACGAATCCTTTATACCAGAAAAATCAATAATGTGCTTTTCATTCATAGAGATAACATTAACAAAAAATCATAAATTGTTAGTTACAAGAAGAAGAAAGAGAGGAAGAAGAAAGAAGAAGAAGAAGAAGAAGAAGAAGAAGAAGAAGAAGAAGAAGAAGGAGGAGGAGGAGGAGGAGGAGGAGAAGAAGAAGAAGAAAAAGAAGAAGA